>JAEOAD010000154.1:2402500-3602500 GCA_036365145.1 Orientallactaga sibirica
AATACTCAGACAGATAAATAAAACATACAAGAAGTATAAATGGTGCTTTCTGAACAATGGGATACCCAAAAACTCTCATTGTTTTGAGATTTATGTGTCAGAATATCACAGATGCCCTGTTGTTTTATTCATGCTAGGAAAGTAGAGAGACAGGCTCTCAACCATCAATAGCCATCATTAAATCATACTGAGGCACATGCTTTCACAGACAGAACTGCAATGCACACACATAAACATATATGCTTACATGCACACACACATACACATATAAATACCCCACACATGCACACATATATGTACATACACACATGCATATATAAACACCACACACAAACATATTCATATACCACACCCATATTATGCATATATACACATATCACATACATCAATAGTCATACATATACCACATAGTACACATATACCATGAGCATACATACACACATCTCATGCACATACCATACATACTACACATCACACATATATTGCAAGCACATGCATATGCACATAAGCATTATACACATGTAGCAGTATACACAAGTATCTACACACATACATATACACACATACATGTACCATATACATGCATTCACAGATATATAACCATACAAACACCTTATACAATACATACACTACACACAAACCCACACACCATCCATTGTGCACACACACACACACACACACACACACCTGTATATTGTACACATTTCACACACAGGCATTCACACTTACATAAACTATAAAAAACTCCACATACTGAACATGCATTGCACTCACACCCCACATAGTACACACTACACACCACACAAAATCCTATCCTGTAGTTCTATGTGCATCAGCACTCAGCATGTTGGGATAATTTTTATATTGTCCAATGAACACAGCATCTGCAATGTCACTGTTTGAACCCATCAGAGCATTTTGTTACTTTCTAAAGTGGATCACTGTTTGGAGAGCTGGATGGAGGGTGGGTTTAGAATGGGTTTAGAGGCATGGGGAGGGAGACATCTCCCTGCTTCAGGTAGGGATGCAGAATTGTCCACACCTGTGGGACTGTTAATTACACAGTTTAAGGAGAATTCTGACCAGGAATGCTTCCATACTCTTTGATCTAAACATTGCTTCCAAACAGCTTTTCTCTGCTAATTGATTACTCATGCTCTAAGTTGGCCTGCAGGGGTTGTTATATCCAGTACAGATTTCCACTGAATTTTCTCTAACGTGCCCTAAATCAAAGTAAAGATAGGTGGTGCAACATAATCTCCCTTCAGAACCCTACAGAGATGTGTGATTTCAGAGAGATTCTTCACCTCAAAAATAGTGTCTTCTTGTAACTTAATAATAATAAGTTTCTAATAATCTCCACAGGTCCATAGGTTAGTAAACATTACAGTATCATAAAAATCCTGGGTCTCTTTGACGTTTTGTTAATGACTATTCCTCAGCAACTAAGAGTGTAATGTGTGGGCTGGGATAATGGCTCCATTGGTAAGAATGCTTGTGGCACAAGCATAAGGACTTGAATTGGGAGCCCCAAGAGCCATGCAAATGCTGTGAATAGCCACGTATTCCTGTCATCCCAGTATTGGGGAGGTAAAGACATGCAGATTCCTGGAGCAAGCTGGCTAGCTAGACTAGCAGTATCAGTGAACTCTGGGTGCAGTCAGAGAACTTGTCTCAGTAAATATGATGATATATGATTAAGAAGACACCTGATGTCAACCCCGGCCTCAACAAACATGCATGGCCATACATCAGGGCTCACATACATACATATACATGTGAAACAAATGCTTGCACAACACACAATTATAAACATATCCAAAGAGTCAACTATATGTAAATTAGGATGTCTTGCAACAAAATTTACATATATACACATTGGCAATCACACTTTAGTCGGCGGGGGGGGGGGGTGGGGATAGTGATCAACCAGCCTTACCATGACTTCTGCAGTGTTCTGTGTACCCAACATTTTGGAGCTTGCTAAAAACTTAGACATTCACCCAGTGATTTAAAAACCATCAAGTAGACATTAAACTCAATAAGCAAACCAATGTCTTATGTTTCCATCAGAAAAGTCCTGTTTCTATACACCGCACAATATCTCACAGAATCCTTTTCTCATTTATACACTTGCTTAATATTCAATAAAAATAAGTGAGCAACTTTTATCAGAAGTTAGTTTCCTCTGTCATTATGGAACTTCCCCCGGATCTGTCAGCTTCAATGAATTCCCTTTCTCCCATAACTGTGTCTGCTCTGAAAGTTCATCCCAGCAACTTGAAGCTGACTACGTCATGGCCCAAACACATTTGCAGATGATACCATCATGTTACGATGCCAAACCTCTGCACCTCCAAAAAAAAAAAAAAAAATCTTAGTCAAAAGCTAAAAGTAAATTCTGGGTACGTTTAAGCAAAAATGCATATCAATATCTCAAATCTCTTCATCCAGTGAGAGCTAGTTGTATTTAAGCTAAAAGGGTGGAAAGGAGGGCTAAGATGTCAATGACTTTCTGATGAAGTCCTACACTGATGCTGAGAAAGGCCTCCCTGTTCTGAACAGGCCTGGAGGGGCCCATCTCAATGATATTCATGTGAATAGTGCTTGCTGGGATACAACAAGAACCAGGCCATACAGCCACCCTGTTTAAATGTCAGACTCAGGTCTTAAGATTGCCATCTGGGGTCTCCTGTGAAAATGTTTCTGTCCAGGGCTGGGATGTCATTAAGGGCTAAGGTAAATAGATAATATCTGTAGTAATATCATCTTTGAGAAATAATCACTGTTCTCATGCATAGTCCCTTGAGTGCCACACAGTTGATGTGAGGGTGTTTTCTTCTGTTTTCTGGCAATTAGACCACAAAGGTGCCCATGAGGATTGAGGATTTGGCTAGGCGTTGCTAGTGAACGCAGGGGTACCTTGGCCTGGCAGGCAGCACCACAACTTATTTTGAAAACATTCATTTGGACTAAAAATGATAAATCTGTATTTATCTTCTTAAAATACTCCCAAAGGGGAAGAAAAGGGAAAAAGGGAACCTTGATTTGGAAAGCGTAAAGACCAGAGCAAAGAAGAAGGGAAAATCTGCTTTTCCCAATAATTTATCTTCTTTGATACTTCCCAGTGGGCATCAGGGACATTTCCAGTCTGTGTTTTGAAAGATAAAATGAATATTTCTTTTAACCAGCTGTATTCCAGAATATGTAACCATCCAAAGCCTCATTGCACAAATCCAGAATGTTCTCCATCACAGACACACACACACACACACACACACACACACACACACAAGTATGCACGCCAGAACAAACATTGTTAAAGTAAGAAATGGTGGATTCCATCTCTGGGCATGTCCGTAGCTGCCACTTTTGTAGCTTGTTCATCTGTTGCATGGAGCTTTATCCCTGGGGACACACAACCACACTACTAGTCACTCCAAACTGGCCTCAGATGACAGGCCAAAGGACCAAAATCCACTTTTGGTAAACCAATGAGTTTATTGGGTTACTAACAGGAGCCCTCAAAGACAGTTGTGTCACCCCGAAGCTCCACCCTGGATGATGACTTCGTGGAAGCAGCATCATAGACTCCCACTATTAGTTAACCTTCTACTTTCTATATAATCTAGAATTTCCCAACTTCATTTGTTGCTAAGGGGAGAGGGCAGAAGAGGACAATAGCTGGAATCCCAAGTGAGGATCTTGTGACCCTCCCCTTCTCCATCTACTAGTGAGTGTGAGTCAGCAGTTCCATTAAAAGCAGTGGCTAGAGACCACTGTGTTATTTTGTTCCAAGGCTGTCATAGCTACTGAGCCAAAGTGGTCTCCACACCAAGATGGGGTCAGGGTATATGTGCAGGAAAAGAACCACAGAACACCATCTCTTCTATCCATTCTTTCTGGTGTTCATGTTGCCTTGGTCACTACACTTGCTACTTAAGAGTCCTTTCCTCAATGGTCACTTTTCATAAGTAAGAATTAAATAGTCTGAATTAAAAAAATAGAAGAATGGGCTTGGGAGGTGACTGAGTGGTTAACGTTGCTTTTGTGCAAGGTTGCCAACCCAAGTTCAATTCCTCAGACCCCAGGCACAGCCAAGCACAAAGCAATTCATGCAACTGTAACCTCCTCATGCCTTCAGCAATGGGAGGCAGAAGCAGGAGAATCCTGAAGCTCTCAGGCCAGTTAGACTGGCTTCTCCAGAGGCCAGACAATAGCTAGAATCTGTTTTGAAGACCAAAGGAGAAGACTGACATGGTAAAGTTGTCCTCTGACATCCATATTTGTTCCATGGCACATGTGTACACACACACACACACACCACAAAGAGACACAAAGACACAAGAAAATAATAGAATTAATAAAGGATTCTTGGACATTCATGAGAGAATCATTCCATGGATCTCTGCCAGGGGAATAATAATTCCCTGTTGACAATTGCCTCAATTATAATGTAATCATATCTTAATGATTCATTCATAAATTTATAAATCATTGTTCTTCAATATGACCTAAATAAAAAATGACAGCATTTGTTCTTAGTTTTATCTTTTCCCATTTCAGGGATTATGACTGCCTCTTATTTTCTGATTAAAGTCTCATCCAACTTGAATATGGATGTAAATCATTTGGACTTCTTGATAAACATGCAGGTTCTGGCTTGAGAGGCCTGCTGGGGCCTGGGAGAATGCACTTTTATTGTGTTCCCAGGAGTTCGCAGGGCACAGGTCTGCAGACCACACCTACAATAACACTTAGTGTCCTACTGCTTAGAATGGGCATTCAATAGACATTTGCCATGGGCAAAATTTGGACAAATAAGTGAATCCCAGACATGTCCTATTTGAAAAATCGTTTTGATTTTTGTCTCTCAGTTGAGTTAAATATGCAATTTAGGTAACAAAAACTGAATTTGTATTTAGGCTCAATGGACAAGTGCTTAAATTTATAGTATTGAAAGCAAGGTATCTACTATCTATCTAATCATCTATTTATCTACCATCTATTATCAATATATCTACGATCTATCTACCTACCCATTGCCTTTCATCTCTATTATCTATCAACCAAGTAATTATCAATCATCCTATTACACTCTGACTACAGGGACAATAGAAATCCATCATGGGGTTGGAAAGGACCTTTTATATCATTTGATTGCCATTACTTTATTTCACATATTAAGAAAGGAGAGTCAGAAAGGTCAGGTTCTGAAGTAGCTGAGCTTCATAGCTAGAGTGTAATCATGATAAAACAATCATGAGTCTCTTCAATCCACAGTCTCTCTCTCTCTCTCTCTCTCTCTCTCTCTCTCAAGTATTTGAGCTTCTATCTAGAACAGTTGAAAACAAAAGTTATGGTTGAGGGGATTGGTTATCCCAGACAGATTTAGGGGTCCAACTTCACTGATTTTGCACTGTGTCAGTTTGGTCACTATTGTTTACTAAGCTATAGGATCTTCTTCCTGTACATAATAGAGATTTTTGATGGAAGCATGTTTCTTCCTCTTTCTATTCTTTTTATTGAAGGGCTCTAACCTCATCTCTGCCATACTAGTCTCCTGTTTGCACTCATTAAGTATCCATTTCTAGTTATCCATTCAGAGACCTGCTCAGAAGTCTGGTTAAGGATGTCAAATCCAAACTTAATCTTGTTTTCTCCATTAGAGGAGAAGAAACTCCTTTCTCACTGTTGGCATCTGCTCACCATCATCTTGGTCATGGTCTGGCTCAAGAGAGGGAGAGAGGAGAGCATCTGAGTAGCCAGATGATTTGTATGCTGTACTAATAAAACAGTCTGAAAACAGATTCTAAGGCTTCACTCAACTAGACATTTCCTTTAGTAGATTTGTCCCATTATTAGTAAGAGAAGGATTATGACCACTCATATGTTACAACAGAAACTTTTAAGAAGAAGGAATGGAAATGTTGAGAAAATGACATGAATTTCTTGGCACATGTAGACACTGTTCAGGCCAAAATACTGCTTTGCGTAAGATCAGATGAGAGCAGATATGATGGCAAAATGCTGGTGGCTGAAACTTTCTCAAGAGGCATGCAATGAAGGCTTCAGGTGTGTGTTTGCTCTGACAAAGCCTATCTGTACTTTATCAGTAGCAGCTCGTTAATGCTAGTCCCTACATATGATAGATCATAGTGTGCTTCACCTCCTCTTCTAGGCATCTTTCCCCATTTATTGTGCTTTTTAATAAAATATAGAGGCAATATAAATATATAAATATAAATATAGAGGCAGATAAATATTGTATCTAGGCTTAAAGTCCTAATGTGCTACAGACTTTATATATTAAATATTTCCACTTTTTTTGAAAAAAAAAAAAACAACTTTTTTTTCAGATGTCTAGAAAAACTCCTGCAAGATGCCATGAGCCAATTTCCCTAGGTTTGTATTTTACTTTCTGAGCTGAAACAGACAGGATCCAATATGGCTCCCATGATCCTCATCTCCTAGTATCTGCACTCCTGTGTAATATACTTCCACACTGTGCAAAGGGGGTGGGAAGGTCCTGGTGAGAACTGACTAACTTCTCCATGGTTGGAGGGCCATAAGAGTACAGGCTCATATCCTGGAAAAATGATGACTGAGCCAACAGACAGAAATGGTAGAAAAATAGGGTAAGCTTTTTAAGGACACCAAGCAAGAAGTACATTTCTAAAAATCACTTTCAAGATCTACGGCATTCATCACAGTGCTAGAATCTGAGAAGATGCACAGAGAATTACTTACATCCACTAGGTTAACATTTGAGCTTGACAAAAGGAATAAAATACCAGGAGGTAGATGGATAGCTTTGAGATTAACATTACTCAGTTTTCCACTTTTTTCTTTATCTTATTTTTAATTTTTGTTCTCTTTTTATTTGTATATACATACAATCTCTTCACACAATGTATGGCAAATGTATGTCATGCAAACATTTTTTTGAAAGGAACACTTTGCTATCCGAATGTCTAATCCATCAGGAAAAGGCAAAGTATGCTCTAGTTTCCTGTAGAAATTTGTGAAAATGTGGAGACATGAATACATTAGTTTTAACAAAAAAGATTTCTCTTTATATTTAGATATAAAATTCACTATATATTAATGTTTGTCATTATTATTTTGCCAGGCATTAAAGTATGACATTTGGTATTCCCCTAACCCTGATTAAGGGTCAGCTTTTTGTGAAGTAAAAAAAGACTACAAAGAGATAACTCTGGAAGTTCTTGACTAGTTCTAACATTCTAAGGTTCCCTCTCCATCATGTTATGCCTATTTCAGTCATAGAAACTGTATGCCATTACAAAAGAAATAGCCCGCTCAGCCTTGACTGTGAGACCCTTAACACATTAGCTTTAAGAGTGAAAACAGTCTATTGCAAAGAAGATCCCAAAGTGATCAAAAGAGGCAAAAAATAGAATATCTCTTCCTTAAGTCAACAGTGCAAGTCTGTGTCAAGGGTTCCTGTGTTACTGAGGACAATCTAAAATTTTTAAGTGACTTGTACTTAAAAGCATACATTACTGTTTCATCCAAGTAAGTGAAATGGATCCAAAGATGAAAGTCCCATTTTTTAATACTGTCACAAATCCAAATTAAGGAGAGGTGTCTGTGAAAGCCTTTGATTATAGATCATAAAATATCCAGCTTCTAGCCGACACTGTAAAATTGCTCAGTGACAAATGAAATGCCCACACACTAAATATATCTTTTAAGCACATTGCAGTTGGGGTACGTTTATCTCTGAGATACAATAGTACTTCTGTGGGTCACAGGTACAAGGTCAGAGATGCTGGTTCTGCTGGTTTGGAATATAACACTTAATGGCCCATTATTTGAGGACATAGAGCAGAGGCTTGGAGCAAATATACAGACTGTATTTCATGTGGAAACTTCAGAAGTCAATAGAACAGCCATATTTAGAAATAATGATAGACCATACCCAGCATGCACATATATGGCTCAGAAACCACAGAGACCCACCAGGACTCAGCTTTAGGACAATGGCTTGCATCTGTGTAGTGTTTTGTAGTTTTTAAAGAACTTTCACACACAGTATCCCATTTGATCTTCACAGTGACATGGGGAAGTAGACAAGGCAGGAATTATATCCTTCATTTTATAGCACAGGAAACTATACTCAGATAGGTTAAGTGACTTGGCCAAGGTCACCCAGATGGCAAATAACAGAATAATGGGATTTGAATAAATACCCAGTGACTTTAAATTCAGTATTCTTCCTTTCCACTGAGTGGCAAAGAGGACAATGTGTAACTTGACCACACTTCAGGCCATTCCTAGCTCTAAAGCCTATCACATGGACTGAGGCAAGATAATTTAGCAGACATTTGAGAAACTTGTTTTTTGTTTCCTTCTCTTACCAGTTCCAAATGCCTACAGATGAGACAGGTATATTTTGAAAATAACAGAAGCAAACTATCTCAGTTGAATGGCCAATGTGAGACCTTTCTCAAAAGCAGATCCCGATAAGGGAGGAGAGAGACAGGACAGACTACCAGGAGATACTATACTTTGTGACAGGTAGAAATTGGTATGTAGCAGACATTTCAGGTTTGCCAAGATGAACTTCCAGACCAGGCACAGTTATGGAGGAAGGGATTTTTATTGAAGCTTAAAGATTCAGGGGAAGTTACATAATGGCAGAAAAAGCTGGCCCTGCTTTCACAGGTCCAAAAAAAAGAGAGAGAAAACCACAAGCCAAAAACCACAGCACACAGCACACTTCAGGAACTCCAGGAGGAACTAGGCACTTTGCATATCTTTAGATTGTAATTTCAAACCCAACACCACACCTTAAGATCCACCCAGTGACACCTCCTTCAGCCAGGTGGCTGCACATGCAAACTACAAACTAATAAAACACTGAATATATTGGGGGGGATATCTATCCAAACTACCATATTCCACACCTAGCCCTCAATAGATTCAAAATCATCACACATTGTAAATTGTATTCAGTCCAATTTCAAAGGTCCCCACAGTCTTTACCAACTTAAGATAATTCCAAAGTCCCAAGACTCATCTGAGATTTAAGATTGTCTCTCAGCTGTGAGTCTTGGAAAATCAAACAAGTTATATATTTTCAACATATAAAGGCAGAGAGTAAAGATTTTCAACCAGTTTAAGGCATAGCAAGGAGAGACGAGAACAATGCAAAGTCAACAACCATCAAGCAAACATCAAACTTCTGCAGTTCAAGTCCAATGACTGGCCTTCTCTGGATTTTCCAATTCCACCCCTCCAGCTAGGCTGAGTAAACAGGGAAAACTTCTATCCCAAGCTAACAGCCTCCATGGTAGCCCTTGTACAGTCTTGGTATATCCAGAATGTCTTCAGGTCTCCATGCAAACCATGGTCCGTCTTCCAAAGGCTTTTCAGCCTATCAGGGTCATCATGCCCTGCCTTATTCCACATCTCAGTAGTGGCTCCTGGAACCATGTGCACTTCTTGACCCACTCCATGCATTTTTCATGCTTCTGAAACTAATACCAGGTGTGCAGGACACAGCCAGATTCTAAATTCAGGGATAAAATAAATCATAACCTTGAAAAGTAGATGCCATCTCAACTCAACTTTTTCCCAAAAGAGTTTCCATTTTTATCATAGTCTCTCCACAGGCATCCCCTCCATTGTTTTAATGTTAAGCAGTTGGGCCAACTTCCTTAAGATTGCTAATGTGTTGACAACAGCAGCTAATAGTAAATTGAAATACTAGAATCATCCTTCTCTATGCTTCCTTCTAGTGAACACTTGCTTTATCCTCTCTATCCTTTCCACACTTCTAATCCAGTAAACACTCACCTTGCCTTTGCCAACTTTTCCACAGCTATTTGTCAGCCAGATACAGTAACTGTAGTGTGGTCCTTGGGTGTTGAGGACTTATAGAGATGCTTCTCTCTCCAGGTAGATCAGATACAACTTCTCAGGCCACTTTCCTCCTCCGTGGGGCCTTTCCTGTGTTTCACCCCTCCCCACAGCCTTCTTTTGCATTCTGTTTAATAAATGAGCCATCCACTCTACCTCTGGTATAGAAGTAGAATGTTCTAGGCAATTTCCTAGTGTGCAAACACCACCAACAACAAAAAGCCAAGTATGGGGCTTGGGGAGGAAGCTCCATGGGAAAGGTGTTTGTCATGAAAGCGTGAGAACCTGAGTTAAGATTCTCAGTACTCACTTTACAAATGGTGGGCATGGTGGGGCACTGTTATAATCCCAGCACTGGGGAGACAGAGATAGGAAGATCCTTGGAAATCCATAAGGCGGATCCTGGGCATGGTGGGACACTCTTATAATCCCAGCACTGGTGAGACAGAGACAGAGGCATCCCTGAAAATCCATAAGCAGGGTCCATCAGGTGGATCCCTGGCATGATAAAACACTCTTATAATCCCAACACTTGGGAGACAGGAGGATCCATGGTCATCTATAAACTCTTTGTTGCCCAGAGACTCGATCTCAGAAAATAATGTGGAAATCTTATGAACAAGACATACAAAGCAAACCTTACCTTCACATAAGCTTGCAGACACATGCTTCCGCACACACAGGAGCACCCATGTGCACATTCTGACACACTACAAGCACACATACACATACACGCATACAATACACAAGATGAACCAAATTTGAATCAATATTAGCCTTTGTTATTATGAATGATATTTGCCATTCATCCATCCCAGAGCCCTTCCTCTTACACTTAGCCTGAAGTACCAAATTGCTGGAGGAATCTGAGGAGGAGGCTGGTGAGTGAGATCTATTATTCTTTCTACTGAGGATGGTGAGCAGCCTGAAGGCTTTGCTGTTTCCCCTTTCCCACCCAAATCAAGGGTCATATTTGACCCAGATGGCTCCAACAACTGGAGGCCTTCCTCAACTTGTAGGTCATTACCATCTGGCTCAGATTCACATATTCAGGGAAAAAAAAAGAAGAATATGTTGTAACCCATGAATAAACTATTATAACAGGTCCAAAGTTTTGCATGTGAAAAGAAAAAATAAGGACCTGTGATTTATCTTTTTTTTTTTTTAATACTTCTTTCTGTCTTGTGATTTTAGCTTCTTTGACAAAAAACAAAATGTTAAATACAGGAGGGCAGCAAGAAGAATAATGAACTAGATCCATCAGTGACTTAAGCTAGCATATCTGCTCTTTTCTCTGGGTTTTTCAGAGGTCAAGAACAGAATTCTTGTGGCTGAGGAGATAGCTCAGAAGTTAAAGGTTCTTGCTTGCAAAGCCTGCCAGTCAAGGGGTGCAATTCCCCAACTCCCACATAAAGTCAGATGGGCATATGTTTTCAGTGCATAAGATTCTGGTGCACCTGTGCACCCACATGCACACACATACACAGAGAGATAGATGCAAATATATAAATAAAAATATAATGAGCAAAAATATTTTGGCAAGCTTTAGAAAAAAAACAAAACAAAACACACATACACACACAAAAAGGAAGAAAGAAAGAAAGAAAGAAAGAAAGAAAGAAAGAAAGAAAGAAAAAGAAACAAAAGAGCAGTGAGAGACAGGAGTGCTGGCCAGTTGTCTGGGGTCTGAGGATCAGAAGGCTTGCAGACAATCCTCCCTTCCCACAGTCAACAACCTCAGGCTTCATTGCTTCACTGAGGAATCGGGAGGCCCAGACAGATAGAGGTGATTAATAAAGGACTCAGAATGTCACCTGGCAGCCAGGGTGGAGATGGGCAAATGTATCCTCAGAGTATTGAAAAATGGAATGAGACACCCTTACAGGAAAAAGGTGGCAGCTCTCCAGCAGGACTACCCTCTCTACAGCTCCGGAGGGATTTTGCTGATGGAGCTAGGCTTCTCCTTGTTCCTGCCAGGTACTTCCTACTGAAGCAGAAGCAGACACTGCCAGGGAGACAGGGAACAGAAACAACAAAAGAAAGCAAATAAATTTGTTTGGAAGGGAGCCCTATAAAAACTCCGCTGTCAGCTTTGGGTAAAGCCTTGTGGGAGAAAGTAGGGGGAAAGAGAGGTGCTTTATCAGTAAAGCTGAAACCAACGCAAGCTGTGAATCAGCAAGAGAGGGCAGTATTGGTTCATCCAAGACAAGCGGAGGATACTTGCAGGCTAAGCTACACTGTTTCTGTTGTTCAAAATGCATGAATTCTCATTGTTGTTAGTTTCACCCCCAAAGTCTACTCCCCCACATATACATTTCTCTTAGAAGTTTTGTCTGATCCCCTTCAAATAAGTAACATCTAGTGGAGTCTTCCGAAAGATTTAACTGTGATGACAGAATGGAAAAGAAATCAAGCCCCAGTAAGGGAAAGAAAAACATGATAAATTACTTGTAACCAAATGAAATCATTTCAATCAATTGCATTTTTTTAAATGAATGAACTTGCTTCTTTGTAAGATCCTTGCTTTGCAAGAAGATCAAAGAGATTTATGACCTGTGTCTCTTGAAGCTTGATGCCAGAAACGAACATGTTCTCATTAATAGTCATTTTCTCAACAAAAGAAGGCTTTTATACAGACAATGTGCATTGCTTTTCATAGCTTTCTTGTTGGCAATTTTTTTTTTAATTAGAAGTTGCCTGCCACATCCGAATGCGTGATCTGTTGTATGTGCCTTTGTGTGTGGGTTGGGGGGATATTCAATTGCTTTTATGTTTCAGATATTTCAAACTTACCTAAACCAGGCATGTCAACTTCTTAAAATGCTGTTTTGTTAAGGTGGAGATTAACTGACATGGGGCCAGGCTCCATGGACAAGTGAAGATTTCGAGACATTTGATGTTTCAAGGATGATGATAGAAGGGCATGAAATTTCCTTTAATGTACAAACGTTGCACATTTGAGTATGGCTAGCTTCATACTGTGACACCACAATGTGACGGTTGTGGAAACTTAGACAATTATCTGCTGAATTGGATCAATGAAGTTCATGAGCTGAAAAATGGAAAGATGAAACAAATGAATAGAAATCTTTCTTCCTGTTTTGGGAACGAGCTTTTTGGTTCATCTTCACTGAGTGGTTTCTGTGTGCTTGTGGAGTATGTCAGCTCCAACCTGTTAGAGTATATATTTAGACACACAAAGAAATGACCAAGTAGGAGAATGAAACATTTAATGAAATAACAGTTAGTTGAAGTTTTATCACAAAGTTAACTTGCAGACCCAACATGTAGAGTTATTATCTGCCACAAATAAGCGATGATGTGTTTGGGAATCACTTTCAGTGTGAAACTGGGATGATGCTAGAGCATGTTATCTCTCTGGAACTAACACCACTGCAGACTGGCCTGTGCTCGATGCCCTTGCCCGAAGTGACCAGTGCCAGCTGCAACTTTTTACCCTTTCATGACTACATGAAGAAGTCTCTGAAGCTGACAGTTTTGTTTCTAAAAATATTCTTTTTGTGTGTCTGATTTTATGCCACCACATACTTCTAAATGCCTGTGTACTTCTCAGGCTACTTTTGTACCACTTCTTCTAGCTTTCCCTGAGCAACTACATATAGATAATTCCACCAATGGTGTGCCTGAGTTTTTCAGTTCAGCCATTTCTTCCCAGTCTCTTCTACTATCATCCCATCAAATGAAATCTTCAGGGTGACCACTCCCACATTTTAATACAACCTTTGTCTCTCCTGATAGAGCGTAGAGTGACTGCTTACCAAATGCCACCTGCTTATATGGACCTTAGCCCTTGCAATTTCCAAAAATACAAATGGTTACCTCAACCTTTCTGTTACCCAAAACTCTGTCCCCAAATTTTATCCAGAAGAGACTGCCAGTTAACTGTCTACTAAATTTGATTCTTCCTTCTTTCATCACCCTACTCTATCTCTCTGGAATAGGTGGATATAAACAGACATGTCTGATTGTGGTTGTACTCGTGTGTTTTAAAAGAAATCACACTGCCCACTACTCAACCCTGACAAAGGCCACAGATACCAATCACTTGGTTCCTCCCTACACTTACTGTTGCCATTACCAGTCTTTCCAACCCACTCATCGTCTACTAATTTTTGAGGTACTGGTCTGATTATTTTGCTTCTCTCCTTCTAAAACTTTGGTATTTTCCTCCTCACTTTAAGTAACATTTTTACCTACACAGCATGGCTGACAAATTCCTTGCTTTCCTGAACAAATACAACTCAAAAGTTTTCCTCACTCATTCTGACCAAACAGCTCAAGCTTCCTTTTAATACACTTGGTGAATTTTCCCCCGATTCTGGGTTTCTGAACACACCACTTCCTCACCTCTTCAGCAATAAGTCTTCAGCCTTCCTGTGCAGGTGGAAATGAGCTTTGTCCGTCTTTCTTGAGCACTGTGCACCATGCTCTCTCTCCCTGCCTTTTCTCAGTGGTCTCCATTCTCTTCTCTCCACACAATCAATCCATGGAGCAGAGAGTATGCCTGCTTGATTTACCACCATTACCCAAATCCAGCAGCAACTGCCACACCCTAGTCCCACAGTAAATAGGTGTTGAAGGAAGGTGGGTTTAAAGGAAGGTACTTATGATCATTTTATCTTGAGTAAAATTTAAATTTTCAAAGATAAGCTCACAAAGAGCCTTTTTCTGGTAACAAGCCAGACATAAAGCTCTGTAAAACAAAATAGCTTTTGCCATTTCTAGGTATTTCAAAATAAAAATTGTTCCTTCTTTGTCCAACCAAGGACAATCTTGTGACATGGAGAAAGCAAAAATCACTCGAGGATCCTGTTCCCAAGATCATAACACATTTTCATCAGTGAATATATATATATAAATTTGGTTTTTCAAGGTACAGTCTCATTCAATCCCAGGCTGACTTGGAATTCACTACGTAGTCTCAGGCTGGCCTCGAACTCATGGATTAAAGGAGTGCACCACCATACCTGGTGAAAATTTTTTATTGAAACATTTAGTGCATTAAGGCAAATATTATTTAATTCATTCTGAAATGAAGCCCCAAATTCCAAGTCACTTGTGTAACATGACAGGAATGATCACCTGGCAGATGATTTGGCAGGCACATATTTTGTCATGAGTTGCTTTCTTGGGACATAAATTATTGCTGCAGTTTGCATTATCTGCCTGGGAGGGGACATGATGACCTATGAACTTTGCAACATCTCATTGATATAATGAAAAAAATAATAATAGGGGCTGCATAAAAATATGCAAGAAGAAACAAAGGATGTATTCTAGAACAGATCTAAACAGTGGAGATTTAAAAATGAACCAAAAAACTTCCAAAGGTCAAAAAGACAGGAAGACCCAGGCTGAGGATAGACATATTAGAATCCGTATAATAATGACTCCCTGATTGTCAGATGTGATCTATGATCCCTAGCTCGGGTTTTCTTTGCTACCTTACTGGGAGAAGTCAGCTTGTATTAGGGAGAGCCCAGTACACAAAAGTAAGCTAGTTAAAGAAAGTAAATGAGGGCTGAGGAGAGGCACCAAGCATGAGGAGCTGAGTACTCATGTAAAATCTGGGTGGGGGTGTGGGAGTGTTGTAACAGAGAATCTGGGGGACTCACTGGCTAGCTAGACTAGCCATGTTGGTGAGTACTAGGTTTACTGAAAGACCGTGTCTCAAAAAATAGGGTGTGGGAAACTTTAAAGAAGTGGGACCTTGAAGGAGGACTATGGGACACTGGTCTATTCCTTCTTTGCACTTCAGCCAAGAGGTGAATGGATTTTATGCACCATGTTCTCCCACCACAGGCCTGAAGCCAACTGTCCATGGACTGAAACCTCCAGAACACATGATCGAGCACACGCAGTGTGCACTCACACACATACAAACATGCATACACATGTGCAGACACCACACACACACACACACACACACACACACACACTTTCAAAAATAAAATAGAAAAAGAAAAGATAACCAAGTATAGTTTCAAGGATAATGTGATGACAAAGGTTCTGATTGTGTCAATGAAGAAACAAAAAAAAATCACTCATGATTTCAACATAGAGATATACTTACCCTGTAGTCAATAAATTTAATCAGATTTTCCACATCAAAACAATATAAATGAGAGGGAGTTAGATAGCTTTGTTAGGCAGTTAGGGTGACTGGGCCCTGAAATAAATAAAGGCTGAAATGTCTGCCCTCTGCAATCTGTACTTGTTAGAGATCAAAGGACGATCTGACTCTTTATCTCTTGCCTAAAAGAGATCTTTTCTTCCACAAACAACTTGGGCCCTTCCTGGGAATCTAATATTATGATTGGTCAAGTTTAGTCCCCAGAACTTGGCATCATGGCTAGCCTCTTCTTGAGATAGCCCCTAGCCCAGACAAATCAACATTTACTCTGAGTATTGGGAATAAATCCAGAAGGTAATAAGTATGTTGATGAGAGGACAACTTCTCTTGGCAGTCCATTCATCACTTGTGAAACTCCAGGTTCTGGTGAGTCCCCCCTCATCTCAGCCGAGCTGAGAACCCCTGACCTCTAATTCCACATGAACTGTTTACCTTCTCCAGCCCTCCACATGGAAGGAGCTCTTTGTAGTTTCTTTTCTTTCCTTTCTAACTCTTTTTATGTTTCGTCAAGGCTCACCACATGGGCTCTCAGACCATGTGTGTATCCATTTTCCTTCCCTTGGTGTTGTACTATCCTAAATAAATATAATACTTTAATAATTATTCTTCTCAGTTTGATTTGCCCAATTCTTTGGTTAAATGACAGAAGGGTTTGGGGGTTCAAGGACTTTCCTGAACCTCTAGCACCCTGTTTAGTATGGATTTGGCACAAATAGATACAAATAAAACATATTTCATTCTGAACAAATTATACCCAAACCTTAATTTGTAGCTTTCAAATACATTGAAAGACACAGTATTAAAATTATGATTAATTGGTAACTATGGACAGATTTTGTTCTCTAGAAGAAGGGTAAAGCATACTGTATCAAAGATTGCACAAAGGGCAGAAAACACTGGCAAGCTACTGTTGCTCATTGACAGGGTTTTTCTCTACAAGTGATGTTAAAAGCAAATGTCGTCTTCTCTTTTTGTTTCATTCACAATTCAGAGTTTTCAACCACCCCACATACATTTATGCAAATTCCCTTCTCCACCTACTTTCTGAAGACCGCTTTACTCCACTTCCTTTCAGGATGTCCTTCACATGGTTCAACCTTTTCAAACTATCCTCTCTGGCCCAGAGGGTACCTCATACCTTCTATTAAATTTACACTGACCATCACATTGAGACATAAACTCGCTTCTTTCAAAATCCTATTAAATAATTATTTGTATCCTGTGTTTGACATTCAATCACAGTCTGCATTTTGACATGTCTCTTAATACTTTTTTGAACTCAATTTGTGTTTTGTTTTGAACTACTATTTTCATTGATATTGCTCTATATATTAAGTTGGATTAAATTGGGTAAATCTTGATGGCACTCATGTTTATTTTTAAATTTTCATAAAATTCAGGAGAGTGTTTGGTAAATATTTCTTCATAGCCATGACTTTACTTTTTTATTTATTTATTGGAGACAGGTGGGAGTAATATATATATATGGGGGGGAATGGGCATGCTAGGGATTCCAGCCACTGCAATGAACTCCAGACACATGTGCCATCTTGTGTATCTGGCTTTATGTGGGTCCTGGGGAATCAAACTTGGGTCCTTTGGCTTTGTTGACAAGTGCTTAAACCACTGAGCCATCACTTCAGCCCCATGACTTTACATTTTTTTAATTAGTTAGGACCACATGCAGTATGTAAACAGCACATGTCAGTAGCATCTTTTCCTCATCCTTTTCCCTCCTCCAGAGGGACCTTTCTCATCGGGGATGCAGTTCATCCCCATGGGGATTGTGGGTTGTGCATTGTGGGGGCAGCCATAAGTTATGGGTAAGAGGCAATGTCTCTGTGCATAATGTCCCAACTTGTGGCTCTGACAATCTTTCCACCCCCTCTTCTGCAAAATTCCCTGAGCCATGTTGGGTGCGTTTTGAATCTACTTCAGTGGTGGGCTCTTAGGAGCCTCTGGATTTTCGGTTTGGTAGGTGGTGAGTGTCCTCAGTGTCTGTCTCCTTTACCCTTGGGCTGATATCAAGTTCACTGAAAAAGCAACACTCTTGCTCATGTCCCCAGTTCCTCTGTGGTTTTAGTTGGGGCCCTGGTGAAGTACAATGCATAATTTCTCTCCTCAGGTCTAGCTTCCATCTGAAAAAGAGAAGCAGATTCTTCAACAGAGAGTTAAGTCAGCACAGGTTAAATGGGATAACCATTATTAGTTTAGAGAGGAGTTAATAGATGTAGACCCTCTTGTAGCCCCAAATTAGCTTGATATTGGAAAGCAAACTCATTATCTTGATATGATTCTGACTTGTTTCTCAGTTCCAAACATGGTTTCCTTTCCATTGAGAAGATCTGTTAGCCAATCCAAGATCAGTTGGTTACCCACCATGGCTGTGTGCACTTGTGTGAGCACCACGTCAGGTTGTTTACTTCTGAGTAGTTTAGGCCTCAAATTGCTCAGATAGATGTTGGCCATTTTATCCCAGTAGCTCATGTAGCAACTTCTAGCATTACATGGGCTGTCTGGGAATTGGCTCTCTTCCAGATTCCAGTCAGGTCTCTCATGTTCTGTACCGACAGCATATGGTGTCTTCAGCAGTAGGGTCTTACCATTAACCTCTGGTGGGTAATCATGTGCTCTGACAGAAGTCTGTCTTGTTTTTGGAAGCCTTGTAAGTCTCTCTGATCAACAGCTTATTGTGGGTGTTAACAGCAGCCTGGTAGTGGGAGTTGTAGGCCAGCACCAAGGGAGGGGGAAGAAAAAGAATGAAAATAGAAAAAAGAAAGACAGGGAAACAAAAAGAGAGAGAGAAAAAAAAAGAAACAGGAGAAATTTAAGGTTAGGTTTCATCTCTCCAGGGCCCTTTGATTCAGGTGCTCCCCCTAAGGTCCTGTTGAGGATTCAACCCTTTAGTCTGATTTCCAGGATATAGGATTCTATGATACCAGTTCCATTTGGGTTCAGTTTTGTGTCCCCCACTCTTAACCTCCTCTCAAGCCCTACCCTCCCTATTGGCTATGAGTCCTGGAAGAAAATCTTGGAGGGGAGATTTGCTTCGAAATTCTTCAAAGTCTTTTGAGTCAAGTTGTAAATTTATATTTAGTTTATGATTTTGATATTTAAATTTAACTTTTGTATTCATTCACTTCTTGTCAGATTTTAGCATGATGGTTTGTAAAATTGACAGAAAACCACTTCTTGGGACATAAGGAAGGGAAATGGTGATTGGAGAAGTCCTGTGCATCCCTGGTCTGTCTTGGAAATCATCTAGCTGTTCTGAAATTTCCTCTGTTCTTTGTGTTTCCATTTCACCATTATTGTACAGTGCTGAGTATAGAAAACATAATGTATGATAAAAACCAAAGTTAATCATCATATCATAAAATACAGAATTGAGTCTGCCAGAGCAGGATTCATTTGTCTTTTATCATATATTATGTTTTCTATCCACAGCAGTGAATTAAATACTCAGTTTCTCAGTAATATGTTTTATTGTCCCAATTCACAGATGACAAACTTGAGACTGGGGTTCACAACTGGAACAGCTAGTTGAGTTCTAGAGTTCACCACTGGAACAGTGAGATAAGTTTTATTGTATTTTGTTTGAGCTGAATACAAACTCTGCTTGAATCAGTTCCCACACAAACTCATCTAAATCAGGACAGAGAGATCTCTTTCTGTTCTCTTCCACATGGTTCCAGGTGTCCCAGCCCAGCTCTAGTGTACCATATTTTGCCTATACTGCTGACTGAGGAATAGATGGATGAAAAGAACAAAATGTGGATATAGGTAAGGCCTTGTGACAGAGAAATATAAAAAATCCTGGGGATGAGTGAGGGCTATAGTAAGTGTGAAGCCAGGTGCCCTCTCCACTCCCTGTCACCTTTGGTATTCACATCCCTGCCACTGTGAGGTTTTTCTGGTTAGGATTTTGTATAAGCAGTGGAATATGACAGGTGACAATTGTCTGGGTTACAGAAAAGAAGCAGGTGAAGAGTTTGCTATATCAACAAGCAATTAGAGAGCAGCGATGTTCAGTGAGAAGCAGACAAATGTTCTCCCTGAGAAGCAAAACCCTATCAAGCCATGTTTGGTAGGTCGGTGTTGAGTGGTCACCAGCCACCTTCAGTGATAATGTTTCTAGGATATCAAATTCCAGATGCACCGTTAGTGTGAAAGTGTGATTTTACATTTAGGAGGAAAAAAAGTACAAGGAGAGAGAGGAGGAAGAAAAAAGGAAAGGAAAGAAGGAAAGAAAAGTCAGGAAAACAGTCAGTCCCGGGTGCTTTTCCTGAGCTTTAGAGGCACAGGGATGACATCACCATCAGCCAATCAGAGCTCTCCAGCTCTGTTTAGGTTCTGAAGCCATGTCATCATCGCTTATGTAGCTCAGAAATGAAAATAGAACTTTCTCTAAATATACAACAACGAGAGCCAAACACTGCTTTAAAAGGACGAGCTAACCAAGGAAAAAAAAAAAAAACAAACCCTTAAATCAGATTCTTCTTTTCATCAAGAAACTAGAATTTGATTCCCAGAGCCACTAACCCCGATGTTTATTTTAGGCCGCTTGAGACTTTGCCAACTGTCAGTCAAAGCTCACTAATACACAAGTGGGATATGCTCAGCCCTTCCAGTTTGTCCCGGATGTGAGCAGCAGAGGCACATGGACACGGCCCTACAAGACAGTGAGATCATAGCCTCACTGTCAAGGGAGCAGTGTGTCTTCTGGGGTACACAATGGTCACCTACGGTCCCCCAGTACTGTGAGCAAGCAGCTGTCACTGTCAATACGTTTCACTTAGCTAAAAGCACAGTTTACAGTCATTGCAGTTTGATTGATCTGTTGATAAACACTAATGTTTTCCAGTTGACAATTTCTTCATGTTAATTCCTTTAATACTGGCAGACCTGCCTGGCAGGGCCCTATAAATAGTCCGGTGCCATCATCCCTTTTAAGTTATTAATGAACCATCATGTTTTGAGGGGCTGGGGTTTGGGGACAGATTGTGCTTGACTGCTGTTTCTGACATTGATATGTTGGTATTTGGAACCTGGTTGAGATGAGAGCACGTTTTCTAAAGATAATTACAGCATTGGCCAAATGCATCCATTATAAAAGAGACTTGTTCATAATTAGTGACTAATTAAACTTTAGAGAGAGGAATGAAGTGCCAAGCCTCTGTGAGAATTGTGTCCTTGAGGCCGAGGCATCAGAATTGTCCCCACCTTGGCTGTAGCTGCCCTCTGCTCTCCCAGTTAACACTCTCTACACAGAGCCTGTTATCGCTGAGATAAATGGATTCCTGGTAACTTCAGCCTAGACTGCTCTGTCTGCTAAATGGTGACAGGAGACCAGAGAATACTTCTCCAATTAGCAGATCCCCTATGAGGCAGCTGGACTCAGCCCTCTGAGAACAGCATCCCAAAGCATCCAGCCTCTCACTGAGGTCTCCTGCAGTCAGATGTGAGTTAGAAGTAATAAAAGTACACAAGGCAGCCCAGTGGCTCTTGGAAACATCCATTCAGTCCACCCTTCCTAGCTCCTTGTGGGTGGTGTAAATGAGGGTCAAAGTGCTCCACTGTGATGACGATAGAGGTGACATATGTTAAGGATACAAAGACTTTGGGTCTGGGCACTGCTTGTCAATAAGCACCGTTGTGAATGGGCTTCCTCACCAATCCAGGCTTGAAAACAACTCAGGATTTCTCCCATCTTGAGGTCTTACATTGCAGAGGGATGACTCTAAGATCCTGTCTGAGTCCAAGGTGTTCTATTTATCTGTCTACAAAAATTAGTTCTAATTATTCTACTTCCCTTCAGTAATTCCTTAGTACATTTATTATTTTTTCCCTTCAGGAGTTGCATTTGTAAGGCCAAATGAGTGATTATCACCTTCTTCTTATGATATTGAATTCCTAAAAATCAATGATTGAATGTATTACCATAAGTGTCCCTTTCAGAATATCCTTTTTTGGATCCCCAAAGTTCAGTTAGTGCAGCTGCTGATGCCTGGAAATTCAAGCATAAAAGTAGTGAGAAGACATTTGGTGCCTAGTAAAGATGCTTTGTTAATTGGGACCAAAGTGAATACAGACTTTAACTTTCAGTGCTAGGTCTCTGTACATAACACTTTTTTTTTTTTTTAATTTAAAAGAACTTTATTATTTATTTATTTATTTAAGACAGAGAAAGAGAAATAGGCAGACAAAGAAAGAGGAAGTATAGGTGCTCCAGGGCCTACTGTCACTACAAATTACAGACCCTTGCTCCACTTTGTGAATGGGTACTAGGGAATTGAACTTGGGCTATCAGGCTTCACAAATAAGTGTGCTTAACCACTGAGCAATTTCTCCAGCCTTCTAATCACTACTGCTTATCAAGAGAACTTGGAAAAAATAACTTGGGACATGAATACCAACAATCCCAGAAAGGGGAGAGGGAGTGTAGGGGATGAAGGCATCTAGAGTTTAACCTTTTATTAAATAAATAAATAAACAAATAAATAAATAAATAAATACATAAATAAATAAAATATAAAAATAAATTTAAAAGTTTGGGGAAAAAAGGCAAATCCACTGGACCCCACCTTTTTTTCTATAGTGATCTAATTACATTGTCTCTACTCGATGGCTATTAGAGAAAATTCGGGTAGGTGCTGCAAACCAACAACTTTCAGTATGTAATTATTAGTTATAAAGTGGCACCAACACACATCAGCATTCAACAATCTCACTTATATTTAGAAGCAATGCAATGAATTATTGAAAATAAAGGTCACTAATCTGTTCAGTTTCAAGAGAAATAGTTTCATGATACTGAGATCTGTTTTTTTGTAAAGGAAGATAATTGAAGTATTTAAGGAATAAATGAATTCAAATGAATGAAAATTAGTAGATTCAAGTATCATATCATAAGAAACTTAATGAACATTGAAACATGTTCACAAAACAATAGTGTTTGGAAGGATGAAGGAGAGAAAAGAGCCAGTCTTGCTCATGTACCTGGAATAGATTCAAATGAGGGCATAAAGCAACTCAGCAATAAGAAGGGTGAGATCTGCATGGTGACCTGACCGCCACACTGGGAAGCTACATGTCCCCACCTAAATAATAATGCAAAGGGTAAATATCTATGAGCTTGTTTAAAGAAAAACAGAAAATAACCTTAGTCCATCCCTTAAACATCACCACTAGACAACCATTGAATCCCATCATTGGCAGCTAAGAGGCAGAGAGACAGGGTTGTGAGAAAAGCTGTGTGAAGAATTAGGGGAGACAAGTGGTTAAAATGAATTCTGGGCTGGAGAGATTGCTTAGTGGTTAAGGCACTTGCCTACAAAGCCTAAGTACCCAGGTTCAATTCTCCAGGACCTACAGAAGGTGGAACATGCTTCTGGAGTTTGTTTGCAGTGGCTGGAGGCCCTGTCGTGCTCATTCTATCTGCCTCTTTCTTTGTCTCTTTTCAATAAATAAATGAAATATAAGAAAAAACCTAACTGTAGGATCTAAAATTTTTAAAAAGTAGTAATAAACATACCAATTCCATAAAAACCTACAGAAGTGGGGGAAAGAATTAGCATGTTTGTTCTGCATAACAGAGTGGTATATTATACAAAGCATGAAGTTGCAAGTCCAGAGACCTAGTGATCTGCAAGAGTCAGTTTTGGTTTTTGGACATTTTTGTGCTCATCTTCAAACTGAGAAAGCTGAACTGAATGGTCTCCATGAAGATTGTTGGCCTTGGGGCTGGGGAGGTGGCTCAGAGGGTAAGAATGCTTGCTACACAAGTTCAGTCCCATGGGGTTGCAGAGACTTGAGAATCACTGAAACTCATTAGTCAGCCAGTCTAACCAAAACTGATGACTCAGTGAGAGATTCTGTCTCAAAGAAACAGCATAGAAGAGATGTACAGAAAGACATCTGACATTCTTCTCTGTCTGCATGTACAGTGTGTACAAATCTGAGGATACGCATGCAAGTGCTGTATATATGTACTACATAGCACCACCCTACTGCTCAAATACAAACACCAAAAATAATAAATAGAGCTCCTGGATACTGAAAGGTATGGGTGTGGAGTGAGTGGGCCAGAGCTCCCTGCTTCCCAGCTCCTCCTTTTTCTCTGGTCCCTGTGGCTGACTTGGGGTTATTTGGACCCTACAAGCTTGCTGCAGATGCAGGATCCTTGTTCCACCTTTCTGATTGAAGTACTCCTGGGTCCACAATTTCTAGATTCCCTGTGCCAGTTGGTGCACACAGCCCAGAGTGGGTAGGCCAGAGCTCTGGTTAGTCCCCCACCTTCCAGTTACCTTGGTCTGATACCCCTACTGCTGCCTTGCGGAAGCATAATCCCTCAGTGTGGGCTGTTGGAGCAGGCCTTTTGTTCTGGTATCTTGACTGGCCCCTGGATACCTACATCCCTATTCCCTTGAGTCAGAGGGTGCACAGGCCACTGTAGGAGCAGGCCTTTTGACTCTAGCTTTCCAGATTCCTGTCTCCTGGTTCCCCAACCAGTGATTCCCATGTGCTGAGGAGTATGTGCAAGTGGAGTGAGAAGGCCAGAACTCCCAGTTCCCCAGGTATCTTTGAGGTACTTGCTATCTCCACAATCTAAACATCCCATTGTATACAAGTACAACAATCAGGCTCACATTTAAAACAGAACACCCCCAAAGATCCTACAAGGACAAAAACTTGCTTCCTCCTCAATAGAATAAAGAGTCTTCCCAAGATGGGTAGACTACAGTGCAAAAGAGTCAACAGAAGTGAGAAAACAGAGATCTCCACCAGGGATGCCTCGTCGCACAATGGATGCCTCCAATGACATCATAGTGAAATCAACATAAATTCATCCAAAAAATGAAAACACAATAACCAATGAGACCCTGATCAAAAGAATTGTTGAACTGGAAGCAAACCATCAAAAACAATAAACATATCAATGAAATTGAACAGCATCATCGCTTAAACCATTCAGCTTTTGACAGGAGGCTTAACTTGATTCAAGAAAACATTACAACCTGGAAAGAAAGATATGAATTAAGTGAGTCAAGAAATGGAAGATCTCAACAACTGATTGATTAAGCTTAATGAAGCATTGATCAAATATAAGAATGAACTCCAGGGAGCATCAAGAAACACAGAACTCGAACTGAAATCATACCTCAAAAAAGAGATTGACATGATGCAAAATAACACAACAGAAAACAAAAATCAAATAGAATTTATAAAAACCTCTCTAGAAGCCCTCACTAAAAGAATTATTCATGTGGAAGAAGACAGAACCTCTGACCTGGAAGACAAGATAGAAGAAATTGGTTGGGAGGCCAAAAACATTGCTAAGTTCGAAAATCAAGTGAATAGAATATGATGAAACTGAAATAGAATAGAACATGAAGGAACTGTGGTATACCCTGAAATGACCAAACATCTGATCATGGGTATACTAGAAGGAGAGGAACTCAAGTCCAGGGGCATAGAGAACATATTCAACAAAATTATTGAAGAAAAATTTTCCAATATCTCAAAAGAGAGGGTCCATCCAGATATAAGAAGCCCAAAGAACACCAAACAGACATGATCAAAGAATAAACTCTCCAAGGCACATCATAACATCTTAACAACGAAAAATAAGAGAGTACTAAAAGCAGCAAGAGTGAAACAACTCACTACATACAAAGGCAATCCCATCAGAATTACCTCAGATTCCTCAGTGGAAACCCTGAAAGCCAGAAGGGCCCAGAACAGAACACTTCAAAGACTAAAAAATGATGGCTTCCAACCCAAGCTACTTGACCCACTATCCCTTATAATAGATGGTGAAAGGAAAACTTTCCATGAAAAAAGTCAACTCTATGATTATATGAATACAAAGCCAAACCTACAGAGAATACTTGAGGGTATACTCCACACAGAAGAGTCAAACAATCAATTTTAAGAGCTAGCAAGAAGATCACAAATACCAAAAATAGACCAGGCTCAAAAAAGTACAAAAGACAAAAGAGCACAAACCCCATAAAACACTTCATTATGGCAGGGATTAATTTGAACTTCACAGTAATAACATTAAATAGTAATCATCTTAAATCACCCATCAAAAGACACAAGTTATCAGAGTAGATTAAAAAACTGGGTCCTTCTATCTGATGTCTTGAAGAAACCCAACTCACCTCTAAAGATAGATACCTTCTCAGGGTGAACGGTTGGAAAATGATATTCTAAGCAAATGGAAAAAAATAAAAAAAAAAGAGGGTGTTGCTATATTGATATCTGATAAAATAGACTTCAAACCAAAAGTAATCAAAAAGGACAAAGGCCAATTCTTACTCATCAAGGAAATGATCCAATATAAGAACCTCATAATCATATATCTATATGTGACAAACAGAGGTACACCACAGTTTATAAAACAAAACCTACTTGACAACAAAACAGAAATAAATACCAACATCATCATAGTTGGTGTGGTGTTCAGGTGTACCCCATAAACAAAGGTGTTCTGAATGCTAGGTCAAGAACACATCAAAAGCATTATCCACGTTGACAATAATGAGCTTTATCCCAGGGATGCAGGGATGATTCAAGATATGGAAATCGGTCAGTGTAATATGCCACATAAATAAACTGAACCATAAGAATGACATGATCATCGCAATTGATGCAGAGAAGGCCTTTGACAAAATACAAAACCACTTCATGATCAAAATGTTGGAAAGAATAGGCATGGAAGGTTTATATCTCACCACAATAAAGGCTATATAAAGCATATATATAAATGGCACCCAAAGCCCAGATAGTACTTAATGGGGAAAGACTCAAAGAGTTCCCATTAAGATCTGGAATAAGACATGGGTGCCCACTCTGCTCTTCAACATAATACTAGAAATACTAGCCTCCAAAATAAGACAGGACAAACAAATAAAAGGGATTCAAATTGGAAAGGAATAAGTCAAGTTAGATCTATTTACAGATGACATGATCCTATACATAAGTGACCCAAAAGTCTCCATCTCAAAACTTCTAAAGGCAATTAATTCCTTCAATAAATTTGCAGGAGACAAAAATCAATGTATAAAAATCAGAAGCTTTCTTTTTTTTTCTTCTTCTTTTTTTTTGGTTTTTCAAGGAAGAGTCTCACTCTAGCTCGGACTGACCTGGAATTCACGATGTAGTCTCAGGGTGGCCTTGAACTCATGGCAATCCTCCTACCTCTGCCTCCTGAGTGCTGGGAATAAAGGAGTTTGCCACCATACCCAGCTCAATCAGTAGGACAAATATAATGAGAAAGAAATCAGTGAGGGTGTTCCATTTTCAATATCAAAAAAGGATAAATATCTTGAAATAACAATAACCAAGGATGTGAAAGAAATCAAGAAGGACTTAAGAACATGAAGAAACCCTCTGTGGTAGTTTGAATATATGTCCCCCAATATATTCAGTATTTTATTAGTTACAGTTTGCATCTGCAATCACCTTGCTAGAGGCAAGGTCACTGGGGGCCGGTCTTAAGATGTTAATGGTGGGTTTGAGATTCCATTGTAAAGATATGCAAATGTGCCTAGCAGGAGTTCCTGAAGTGTGCTGTGTGACCTTTTGGCTATAGTTTTGCTCTGTGTGCTGTGGTGGCTGGTTGGCTTTTTCTCTCTCTGCTTGGCCCTGTGGAGAGCAGGTCACTTCTTCTGCCATTATGGAACTTCCCCTGGATCTGTAAGCTTCAATAAATAATATCCCTTCCTCCATAACTGTGCCTGGTCTGGAAGTTCATCTCAGCGAACCTGAAGCTGTCTGCTACACCCTCCATGCTCCTAGATAGGTACAATTAATATTGTGAAAATGGCAATTCTACCAACATCAATATACAGATGTAACGCAATAACAATAAAAATACCAGTATTATTATTCACAGAAGTTGAAAATATGATCTCAAAATTCATATGGAATGGAAGCAGGCCTCAGATATCCAAACATATCCCCAGTTAAAAAAAAAAAAAATCCCTCTGGAGGTATCCCCATACCCAATCTAAAGGCATATTACAATGCTCTTTTTTTAGTTCTTTGTATATTCTGGATATTAATCCTCTGTCAGATGTATAGCTGGCAAAGATTTTCTCCCATTCTGTAGGTTGTCTCTTTGCTCTATTCACAGTGTCCTTTGCTGTACAAAAGCTTTGTAATTTCATGAGGTCCCAGTGGTTGATTAGTGGTTTTATTCCCTGAGCAATTGGGGTTATATTCAGAAAGTCCTTGCCTATGTCAATATGTTGAAGGATTTCCCCTACCTTTTCCTCTATCAGTTTCAGAGTTTCAGGTCTGATATTAAGGTCCCTGATTGACCTGAACTTGACTCTTGTGCACGGAGAGAGACAAGAATCTATTTTTATCCTTTTACTTACAGATATGCAGTTTTCCCAGGACCTCTTGTTGAAGAGACTATCTTTTCTCCAATGAATATTTTTGGCATTTTTGTCAAAAATCAGGTGGTTGTAACTGCTTGGATTAATATTTGGGTATTCTATTTTGCTCCATTGATTGACATGTCTGTCCTTGTGCTAGTACCATGCTGTTTTTGTTAGTATGGCTTTGTAATATAACTTGATATTGGGTATGGTAATACCACCAGCCTGATTTTGTTGCCCAAAATTATTTTAGCTATTTGAAGTTTTTTGTGCTTCCAGATCAATTTTATGATTGTTTTTTTCTATTTCTGTGAAGAATGCTATTGGGATTTTAAGGGAGATTGCATTTTCTTAGTTTCTAATTTATTAATTTCTGCTCTGATCTTAATTATTTCTCTCCATCTGGAGCTTTTTGGGTTGTATACTTCTTGTTTTTCTAATATCTTTAGGTGGATGGTTAGGTTACTGATTTTTGATCTCTCTGTCTTTGTTATGAAGTCATTTAGCATAATGAATTTTCCCCTGAGGACCACCTTCATTGAGTCCCATAAGTTTTGGTACATTGTGTTCTCATTGTAATTCATTTCTAGAACTTTTGAAATTTCATTTTTATTTCGTCTACTACCCACTTATTGTTTAAGAGTGCATTGTTCAGTTTCCATGAGCTGGTTGGGTTCCTGGCACATCTTTTGTTGTTAATTTCTAGCAATAGAACATTGTGATCTGATACCATGCATGAAATTATGTTGATCCTCCCAAATATTTGGAGACTGGCTTTATGACCCTGTATGTGATCTATTTTAGAAACATTTCCATGTGCTGCTGAAAAGAATGTGTAATCTGTGGAATTTGGGCAGAATGTTCTATATATGTCTGTTAGGTCTAACTGATCTATGGTGTTTTTGAGCTCTCTTACTTCCCTGTCAATTTTCTGTTTGGATGATCTGTCTGTTGCCAATATAGGAGTATTGAAGTCCCCAACTATGATGGTGTTAGTGGTTATTTCTGCTTTTTTGTCAAGTAGGTTTTGTTTTATGAATTATGGTGCACCTGTGTTTGGTGCATAAAGATTAATGATCGTGATATCCTCTTGTTGGATTGTTCCCTTGATAATTAAGAAGTGGCCTTCTTTGTCTTTTTTGATTACTTTTGGTTTGAAGTCTATTTTATCTGATATAAGTATAGCTACACCTGCTTTTTTCTTATTTGTGTTTGCTTAGAATATCATTTTCCACCCTTTTACCCTGAGTAGGTGTCTGTCTTTAATAGTGAGGTGGGTTTCTTAAAGACAGCAGATTGAGGGGTCTAATTTTCTGATCCACCCTGTTAGCTTATGTCTCTTGATGGGTGAATTAAGGCCATTATTATTCAGTGAAATAACTGTGAAGTTTGCTTTAATACCTGCCATATTGTGGTGTGCTTTTGTGTTTTTTTTATCTTTGTTTTTTTTTTTTTTTGTTGTTGTTGTTGTTGCTTTTTTGTTATTGTGGTTATTGTAGTCTGCTTCTTGGGAGCACTTGAGATTGGATATTTGATTCTTCTATATGGAGAATTCCCTGAAGTACTCTCTGTAGGTTTGGCTTTGTGTTCATATAGTTGTAAAGATGAGTTTTATCATGGAAAGTTTTTCTTTCACCAGTATTATGAGGGTTACATTTGCTGGTAGAGTAGTTTTTGTTGGAAGCCATAAGTTCTTAGACTTTGCAGTGTTCCATTCCAGGCCCTTCTGGCTTTTAGGGTTTCCATTGAGAAGTCTGAGATAATTCTGATGGGGTTTCCTTTATATGTAATGTGTTATTTCTCCCTAACTGCTTTTAGGACTTTCTCTTTGTGCTTGATGTTTAGAGTCTTAATGATAATGTGTCTTGGAGAATTTCTCCTTTGGTCCAGTGTGTTTGGAATTCTGCTAGCTTCTTGTAACTTGATGAGATTTTCTTTTGAGAGAGTGGGAAAGTTTTCTTCAATTATTTTGTTGAATAAGTTTTCCATTCCTTTGGTCCGTGTTTCTTCCCCCTCTGGGAATGTTTGGATGCTTAAGGGTGTCCCACATTTCCCTCATGTTCTGTTCACAGAAATTTTTGAACTTGTTGAAATTTTTGGACTCATAACTGTTTCTTCTGTTTTGTCTTCCAGTTTTGAATTTCTATCCTCCATTTGGCTGACTCTAGTCTTTAGAGCTTCTATAGAGTTTTGTGCTTGTTCACTTTGGTTCATATTTTCTAATGCTTTTTTATTTATAGTTTCCATCCCTTTGTCAAGTTCTCTTTTCACATCATTTTCTGATTTTCTTAATGCTTCTTGGAGTTCATCTTTGCATTTTTTATATCTTCATTGAACTTAACCAGCTGGTTATTGAGGACCTCTTTTTTTTTTTTTTTTTTTTTTTTTTCACACTCTCCTTCAGATCATTTAACTGTCTTTGGAACTCTTCCTGGTTCTTTTCTATTAGGTCTAATCTAGCAAGTATAACATTCATACACTTATTGGCTCTTTGTTGAGTTTCTGAAAGTTGTGGTATTTGCTTGGCAAGGGTTGCATATCTTGTGTCTTCATTTTGGGTTTCTGATTCTAATGTCTCTTCTATGATTTGATTACAGACATCCATTGTGGGACTGGACAGTCTAGCTGTGTTTACTTGGATCTGATTTTTCATGCTATTCCTTTTTCCCTGTGGTCTGCCCATTGCAATGGTTCAGAAAGCTTAGGGTATGAGATGCTAGTCTGCTGCCCTGGGTCAGTGGTGAGTGTCAGGGAGATGGCCCCTGGTGTTCAGTAAGGCTGGGGTTGGGGACACTGACCTGCCTGGGTTCCCTATCAGAGGTGGGAGGGGGAGGGTACTGCAATTGCCCTAGTTGGGCTCAGGAAGGGTAGAGCAGGAACACTGGCCTACTTCTCTGGGTCCCTGATATCCTGTGGGAGGGGGAGTGGCAGCACCTGACTGGTAATGGGGCTCAGGAAGGCTAGGGAGGCACCTGAGTAGCAATGGGGCTCTGGCAGGCAAGTGTTGCACCTGTCTGCCAATGGGGCTCTGGCTGGCAAGGGCCACACCTGACTAGCGATGGGGCTCAGGCAGGCCCAGGGGGACATGACCAGCAGTAGCACATGGGGCTCTGGCCAGCAAGGGCCACATCTGACCGGCAATGGATCAGCTTAGGTAATTTTGTGGAAGAGGGGATGAAGACTGTAAGAGCCACAGGTTGAGACATTTCCAGAAGCAACCCCTCCACCCCCTCAAAAAATAGAAATAACTGACTGCTGCTCCCACAACACATAAACCACAACCTCATGGGGAAAACCTGCAACCCCACTGAGGAGCATTCCCAATGGAATGGGGGCAGGGATGAGGGAAAAGAATGTACCAACATATGATGCATCTGCACAAAACATGCTGTTAATAATAATAATAAACATTAAAAAAGAATCTTAATTTAAGATTGAAAAATAATGATAGATAAATAAATAAATAATAAGTAAAGATATTGCTAGCCTTTATGTTGCTAGGTTTATCCTAATTTTAAAGTAGCTCTCTTTACATGGCCATTTAAATATGCACATACACAGAGAGTATAGAACATATTTCAATTCTGACAATTATATATTTCTGTGTATGTATATCAAAGTATTTCGATTACAACATACATACACATATATTTATATCTCTGTAATGTACATGTACAAAAATGCAAGGTCAATGTTGTAAGTATGTTCTCTCTGAAAGCACAGTACAGGCACCCAGACACAGCTGTACATTCAATATATCCTTTCAAACTCTCCACAGGAAGTCTGTATTTTTACATCCTAGAATATATGTCTCCACTCCTAAGTTTATTTTAAAATAAAAGAAACAATGATGAGAAAAACTGTTTCTAGGAGCATCGTGGTTTGGAAACTCAAGGTAACATTACAGGTTTTGAAACAGATATTAATTTATCTTATATTCTTTTTTCTTTCTTTTAAAATTTGAATGAAAACTATTAAAAGCCTTTAATCCAAGCACTCAGGAGGAGGATGACTGTGAGTCTGAGGCAACCCTGATAGTACATAGTGAATTTCAGGTCAGCCTGGACTAGACTGAGACACTACCTTGAAGAAAACACAAACAAAAAAGAACTAGTTAAAAAGTTACACAATTGCCTCTTAATACCTTCCTTGGTCAACACTGCCCCCTCTACAGAGCCCCCTCTTCTTTCTATTACATCTGCTATTTTAATGTTGTTTCCTGGTTTTTTGCTTGGGGGGAGGGGCTCTTCCATCATGCATGATAACCTGCTGATGGGCCCAATAGTACCAAGGTCTTGTGCAGGTAATGGCAGCTACTGTGAGGTCACAGATACAATGACTGCTTTGTGTCTCGGACACAGAGTTCCTAAGAACTCCTTCCCATACATTGTCTCTAATGTTCTTTTCACCACATTTTCACTATAGCTCTTGAGCCATGAGAGGGTGTTTAGGGATGGTTCACTAACTGTTGAACAGTCAACTGACACTTCTTTTCAGCACTTTGATGAGTTTTCAGTCTCCCCTGCAGTCATCACCATCTGAAATGAGAAGCTTCTCTAGTCAAAAGTGAGAGCAGCACTAACATATATGAAAGTATTTCAAAGGCAATTTGGTGGGCAGTTATATTCATGTAGCCAGACAACAGTATTTGCATCACCCCTAGGGCTTGCTTATGACCTTCGTAGCCATAGGCTTTTCATTAGGTTTTCAGTACCAGGCATGAACACTTAGTCAGCAACTGGTCACCACTACAAAAAAACACACCACCATTGCACTAGTGGGTGCATCTTGCATAGCTGGCCAGTTTTCTAGCTGATTCCACTGCTTGTTAAGATTGCCAATGACATTTCAGCTCCTGCAGGCTGCATAGCACTTTCCAGCACTATGATCCCTTGTCAGCAGGGAGGAGGCCTCCAGCTCACCTCAGTGTCTTGCAAGCAAAGTATGTGGTAGCTTTGTGGGTTCTCTCTACCTACTCCTGGGAGTTGTTGGCCACAGTTGTCCTGGGTGCAGGAGGAGCTGGGTCTTGGAGCGGGTGAGTGCAACGGGCAATGAACCACCTGGGAGACCATCTGATGGACAACACTCATTTATTCAAAAGGGGGCTGGGTTTATAAACACTTGAGAAAGGTTGAGAAGGCACCTACAGATCATAAGGTGATTGGATGCATAGGTTTATGGATTGCTATCTAATTGGCTGGTTTTGGAAGGCAGAAGTTGTGAGGGAGAAGTTGCAAGGGAGATAACAGAAGTGGTAGGAAAAGCTATGTGACTTCAGCCACATCTCGGACTGCTGTAGCTGCAGGGAGACTGCTTACTACCTTATAAGGGTCTCTTGGGCAGCTTGGGTGGGGGCAGAACCTTAGGCTATGGAATACTCAGGTGCTCTGGGATGTGGGGAAGGGTCCATTGATTCCATTTCCTCTTGGCAAAAATGAGGCACACTATGACATCACCAGAAGGGAAGGCTAGCTCCATTGCCAGAGTGGGTTCCCAACAATAAGGCCTACTGCAGCCCCCACAGCCCAAGGTCCCCAGCCACGTCCAACAGCCCAGGCCAGCTTCTTCACAGTCCCAGCCCGTGTTTAGCAATGCCAGACAGTAGCTTCAGTAATGGTGTCTTTCAATTTGGTTCTGGTAGGCAACCAAGAGCTTTGATCATAACCTGTGTTGTTTTGCAGAGTTGTTTTCTTTCCAGGGGAAGGTTTGAGGTCAGAATCCATGACCTCTGGTGGTGCTCAGTGAAAACCACTGATGTTTGATAGGGCAGTGTGTAGTTGAGTAGGATGGGGAGATGCGTGCTCTCTTGTTTCTGCACTACAGCACTCAGCAGCAACTTCATATTAACAGTACTCATATTCCTGATCATGGAAAACGAATAGTTGACTCTTAGGCTGAAAATTAGCAAATCACAAGAAAAACAAAGCATGACACCAGAAACTTAAGTTTTGTTTTGTTAGACACATTCTTTGACTATACGTTTTAGTCATTACTCTTTCAGACTTTCATCCAAACTGCAAAGAAATCCACCCATGCCTGAGGTTGCAAACGTGAAGTATCTGACACCCATACTGCCTGCTGGCACAATATCTTCGCACTGAGTGGAATAGGTATCCTATTGGCTGTATTTCAGGGACAATAAGATGACAACCTCTGGCTTAGACCCTCTTGTCCCCTTCCTGTGTACTGTGAGGACACTTTGTACCTGGTAAAGATACTATGCAGTTGTCATGGCCTCCCCTTTTCTAACATCTCTCTAGAATTTTGACTCAGGTTTTACCCACTTGTCCTAATTTTAAATTGGCAATGACAAAAGCAGGTTAAAACACAAGATTATCAAGGGCAATGCAGTTAAATATTGATGGAAGTTATCACCTAACTTCACTAACTGAAACAGAAGGAAGCGGGTACGATAGCGAAGGACTCATCAAAGTCAGTCAGCACAATTAATGTCAGCAAACAGGTAGAGATCCACTACTTCCTAAGAAGGGTCATACTTTTAGATGAATAACAGGAAGGAGAGAAAGGGAAAGTTTTATTTCCCAAGTGGAGTCTTGATTGCTCAGGCATTTTAATGAAAGACCTCTAGCTGGGTAATTTATAAGCAATAAAAGTTTCTCAGAGTTTTGGAAGCTGGGAAGTTCTAGACCAGAGTAATAATAGCTTAAGTGTTAGGACTTTCTTCTTCAGAGGGACAGCTTTATGCTATTTCCCCACATGGCACAAGGAACAAATAAGCTCTCTCAGGCCTCTTTGACAAAAGCAATGTGCTCTCATAACTTTAAAAAATATCTTATTTATTTATTTTTGAAAGAGAGATAGAGAGAGACAGACAAGAGTGTATGAGTGCTCCAAGGCCTCCTGCCACTGCAAACTCTCCCTAGACTCACATGCCTCTTTGTATATCTCATTTTATGTGGATACTACAAACAGAACCCAAGCCATCAGGCTTTGCAAACAAGAACCTTCAACCACTGTCTATGGACTGTGGAAGAAGCACAAACATGTAGACCATGACATTCTAGGTCTCTCCTAACCTAATTTTCATTATCTTTGGTGGTTAATTAGATCTGGATTGATCTGTTCTTTTTAACAGGATCATAAATACTTCTCTTCTGGCCATGAGTATTCTTGGAATTCTTTGTCTACAACTTAGGGTTTGTCCTCATACTTTGTGTCTGAGTCTGAGTGGTTTTCAATCATGGAACAACTAGAAACATCACTTAAACTTAAGAAAAGATTCTTGTTAAGTTCATTCAAAGAACGATTAGCTAATTCTTCTTGCTGCTGGAACTATTAAGCCCTCCACATAGACTTTAAAGTGTCCTAATGAATATCCTGCCAGGATTTGGGTGTAATGAGATTTGTATTAAGACCTTTCCAGGAGAGTTCTGCAGAGAAATGTCATTACCATTTGTTCTTATCATGGCCACAAATAAAAGAGGTTGTCCTGATTTCTCATCTAGCATTTTTTTTTCCTGTGGTTAAGAGTCCTTGGATTATATGGATGCCAGATGTGAAACTTGCCAGGCTCCAAGAGTATGGACACTGTGTACTATGGGAAATGGCCAACTAGTAGACAGGGACTTGTGTTGCTGCCTGGACCATGCTGTGAGTGGCATATATTTAGAGGCTGCCAATGCCTCAGGATAAACAAAGCCTTAAAATGCTCCATTCCAAAACATGAACGACATGGCCCTCAAGCTAATGCCTTCCTGGAATACGCTATGCTTTATTGATTTCCAATTCTATGAGCTTCCAAAGCTCTTAAATCCTATATCACCACATTAAAAATACGCTCATATACCATCTTGTAGTATTAACTAATTATTTCATGTATATTGGCCTTGTTCAATGTTAGTGCCTCTTGGGGGGAAGCTTTTCTTTTTCTTTCTGTCATTGCTCACCAAGAAAATCCCAAGAATGCGATTGACACAAATAATTGAGTATACTACTGGTTAATGAATTATATCTTAAATTTGGATTAGACTTCAGGCTTGTGCAGAATTTGTACAGGAAGATAACATAATAAGGGGTCAAGGGTCACAATTGAAAAGGACATCTGACGTCATCTAGCACCAGCTAGTCTACTTCCAAAGCACAATATATTTTTCAAGAGCTTTACCTTCCTATGAAAAACAAATGGGGAAATTGAACATAATTAAAGAGTTATTCCAGGCTCAAAACTTTTCATTAAAAATAGGAATTTGGGGCTGGAGAGATGGCTTAGCTGTTAAGGCACCTGCCTGCAAAGCCTAAGAACACCAGTTTGATTCTTCAGGTCCCACGTTTAGCCAGACACAAGTGACACAAGGGTGCAATGCTGCGCTTGCCCACAAGGGGGAGCATGTGTCTGGAATTCGTTCACAGTGGCTTAGAGGCTACTGGTGCTCCTATTCTCTCTCTTTCTCTGCCTCTTCCTCTCTCTTTCTGTTCCTCTCTCTCTCTCTCTCTTAAAAAAATAGGAATTTTAGCCCATTACCCACTTTAGTATATACCTCCACTAGAAAAAAAAAAAAAAAAAAAAAAAACTTGGTACAACTTTCAAGATAAAGAAATGAGTAGTTTTGTTTCTGCATTAGAAACTTAAGGGTAGAAGGTACATGGGAGGTGTTATGCAAGCCCATAGGGAAGAGCAATCTAACCAAATTAATTTAAAGGAAGAAATTTAAATAAAGGAGTAGGTTACAGGAGTATGGCAGGAGTTAAAACATTCCAGGAGGCACAGTGAAGTTTCCATATACTAACTGCTGAAATCTGATAACATCTTTCTCACTAAAGAATCAAAGGGAAGAAATGATGTTTCAGGAACATAATGGGTATTGGGACAGTAGAAAATAGGATCCTAGAAAGAGATCAGTAGGTTGTAGACAAAGACAACTGTGAGAGGTGGGTTCTGAGGCCAATGAGCAGGGAGGGCTTGGCCCCAAGTTTACTTTTTGATTTCCTATTGTGATCCCATATGCTTAGCTGGAAACCATGTGGTAACAGAGACATATTACAGTCCCTAGGATCAATGTCTCAGACCACAGAAATTCCAGCAAAGTAGACACAGTGGACAGGGAGTCAGGAAAACAGAAAAGCCAAGAGGATAGGACATGTGTTCTTCAACAAGTGACTTTGCCCTTAGCATAGATTTAAAAAAAAAAAAAAAAAAAAACGTTCCAATGTGGAGGAGAAAGCCATGAGACCTCCACCAGGTTCCTCCTTCATAGAATTTTCCAGCTTCCTTCAGCTACACATAAGGAAAGTGGGGGGAAATACAAGGAGAAGGAAAGTTACAAAGAAATAAGCAGTAACATGTGATCAACAATGCTACAACTCCATGCTTCTGTAACTGATCACAAGGTCAAAATGTAATCATGATTTTAGTTTTCCCAACTGCCCATTCCCTTTTATTTTCCCCTGGGCCTTACCTGACTGATCAGCATTCTTTACTGGGAAGGAAGAGTTACAGTTTTATCGCACAGTATCTGAGTCTTCCTGGTCTTGCCTATACTTATTTGCTAAAGTGGTATTATGGCTTCGCTAAGAACACTGAAAATGACTCCTCTGGGTTCAGAATGTATCCACCTCTCCTCTCATACCCTTCATTTTCTAGCTGCAATCTACTTTCCCCTGGGTAGTGCTGAATAGCAGAGGAACCCAAAATAGCAGAGGTAAACTTCAGCTTCTGATTTAATGAAATCATGACCATATTCTCAAGGGTTTTGTACCAATACAGGTAGAGTATTCTGTTCTAGTCTCTGTGTCTAACAAGACTACATATCTATGACTGGTTGGCTATGCTTCAATCCACATGGATTTCATGCTAGAATCCCAGCTGATAAAATAGCCTCCATCTAAACTGTGCTGGTTATGTGGAAATAGAAAAGGAGAACTTGCTGGCCATGGTGGCACATGCCTTTAATCCCAGCACTCGGGAGGCAGAGGTCAGCCTGGGCTGGAGTGAGACCCTGACACTACATAGTTAAACAGGTCAGCCTGGAAAAAAAAAAAAAAAAAAAAAAAAAGGAAAGAAAGAAAGAAAAGAACTTTCCAAACCATTTGATTCTTGGAATTGATCAACTTCACTTCCCATAAAATTTCATTGATTAAATAAGTCACATGATCATCACATGACCACCCCTAATATAAATAGATCAGGGAGGCATAATGTTCCCTTAGTAAGACCGAGAACATTTTTGAGCAAGATGTCATCCATTAAACTCAGAGTTGCTAAAATCAAAGAGGAATGCTTGACTGTGAGTCCCCTGGTGATGACTCAGTCATCAGGTGCAGAGCACTGAGCTGATGGGTGGTTCTCTGTGGTGTGGGCCATTGAGGTGATAATGGGTTTCTTGGACTTATAAGGCTCTGAAGTGATGTGTTGTGAGGCACTGGGGTGGTGTGGTTCTTTGTGGAGGAGCAGTGTCACAGCGTGCAGCAGCATGCTGATCTTGTAGCCTGCTATTGCCCAGATCTGTTTTCTGACCTTTCTTGACACATGTGTGTAAGTGGTAGGTTATTTGTGTTTTTTTCCTATAATACATTCTCCCAATTTAATCATACAGATTCACTTACTATACTTCTTTTCTTTGTTTTGTGGTCCCAGAGAGCATCGTATATGGGTTGTTTTTGTCCTACTGTCTCCCAGCTGGATTTGGATTGTTGAAAATAGTAGCAGACATTCTGATAGTAAGAAGGGTTGAGAGGAAATTGGGATGTCCCTTACAAATATGTGGCAATGAGTGCACTCTCTTCCAACTGATGGAAGACCTTCTGTATGCAGCATCACAATATACCACTTCTTCCCCTTCTTGCTCACTGCAGTCATCCTGACAGCCACCACCGTGTTCTACTCACTCCACGTAGGTCATAGATCACCATGGGATGTTTAATCAAACCCCTTTCCTGCACAGGGCAGAAAAATGTTTTTTGGTGATTTTCCATGTTCCCATAGTTACAGCACATGAATATGTGATATTGTTTATATACTCTAATTTTCTAATAGCATTTGGACTTTTATTCCTTGAACATTTTTGTCCATAAGTGATGAGATTTCCAGTGGTAGAATCATGCTTTTCTTTGCCTTTAGAAACACACATACATACTCATACATTTTCATAAGGTATGTTTGCTTTGGCATCAGATCACTGGAAAGCAGTTTTCACATTAGAATTTTTGTAGAACAATATTATATCATTCTTGAGTTTGGAGAGCTCAAACATTTCTTTCCTATTATTAATCACCAGAGAGCTTCAGATGCAACTGATAATCTTTTAAAAAATATTTATACTTTCATTTATAACAGAGAGAGAGAGAGAGAGAGAGAGAGAGAGAGAGAAAGAGATAGAGAGGAGTACAGGAGGGCAATGCTTTTCTGCCTCTGCAGATGAACTTCAGATGCATGCTTCACTCCATGTATCTCACTTTACATGGGTACTGGAAATTGAACCATCAGGCTTTGCAAGCAAATGCCTTTAACTGCTGAGCCATCTCTCCAGTCCTATAACTGGTAAATTTTTTTTGATCCTTTATTTTTATTTATTTATTTATTTATTTTTGGTTTTTCAAGGTAGGGTTTCACTCTGGTCCAGGCTGACATGGAATTAACTATGTAGTCTCAGGGTGGCCTCAAACTCATGGCAATCCTCCTACCTCTGCCTTCCGAATGCTGGGATTAAAGGTGCATGCCACCATGCCTGGCTCCTTCATTAAACAATAAAATATGATAAAGAATGTATCTATGATATCTAAAAGCTTGGGAACAATACATCATCAATGATGACTACTGAAGACATGAAGAATAGAGGACTGACGAATGTAATCTACATGTGTGTGCATTCCAAAAATAATCGGTCAATACAGAGGAGTCAGATCCTGGCCCATGTGCCACTGGAGTGCTTTAAGTAAGATGACCACCATAAATACATGTATTTTGAATGATTTATCCCTTAGGTGGTGGCATTTGAGGCGGTGGAGCCTAACTGGAGAAGGTGTGTTCTTAGAGGCGGGCATTAGAACTGTTATAGGCAGCTCCCCATTTCCAGAGTTTGACTCACTCTCCTGCTGCTGTTTTCCACATGCTGTTTGCAAGGAGGTAATGTACAGCCTCTGTTCATGCCATACTTCAGCCATCAGGAAGCTTCCCCTGATCACTATAAACTGAAATAAATTTGTCCCTCCCATCACATAGCCAACTGTTCTCTTATGGGACACAAGGCTCATTTAGTGGGACAGAACTCATATCTGATACTGGAAACCAAGTCTTGATCCCATGGTCAGTAAAGTCAGGCTTCAGAGAGCAGTCCCCACTGCTTTCTTGAGAAGAAGAGTGGGCTTGCACACCAAAAATTTCTCAAATAAATTTGCATAATCCCTCCCACATGGAGGGCCTGGGAGAAAAAGCATGGAAAAAGAGAAAAGAAAGGTCAAGGAGCTCCTGCCATGTGGGGAGCTGGAGGGGATAAAGAACCCATGCAGGAAGTAAGGGGTAGGGGACCCTCCTAGCCTCCTTGGCTAGGGCCAGGGCCAGGGCCAGGGCCAGGGCCAGGGCCAACGCCAAACTCCTCCGGGCTGGGCCTGGGCCTAAGCCTAGGCCAAGCCAGCCCAGATCCAGCTGAAGGAAAAACTCACCCAGATCTGGAAGTTCCCAAGTGATCTAAGAGAGAGAGCGAGACAAAGAGAGAGAGAGAGAGAGATTCACTATGTAATTTTACCTCTGCCTCCTGAGTGCTGGGATTAAAGGTGTGCGCCACCATTCCTGGCTATAACATCTTTATTTTGTAACAAGTGAAGACAGACCCCAAAGATGGACAGATTTCTTAGTCACATAAGCCTTTTAGGGTCTATTTTTTCTAGGTGAACCAGCGGTCTGAGCTGCTCTGCAAAGTTCCTCATGTCATCAGAGACCATGTCCTGCCAGCTGGTGCGACAATACTTAATTCCACAAGATAGGAGAGTGACAAGGCCTCGGTACTGTCTGTACTAGGATGGAGAAAATCTTGTTCAACATAATCTTCATGATGCCCTTAGGGAACAAGTGTCCCTTGGAGACAAATTCATGGTCCATGCGGAAGTCCATTTCCATCAAGAAGTCAGTGAAGTTCTCAGACTTGGCAATGTCCACACAGTTACGCACCAGAGTATGGCGGCTCTTGTCTCCTATTTCTGGCTGTCCCAGGTAGCGCACACCCCAGGGTGCTCCAGCTCTGTCCATGGAGCCCTTAGAACAAACGGGCTGGCCTGCTGGCCCTTGAGGAGGAACACCATCTCATGATCAAGGAAAGTCCCAGGTTCCCTGTTGTCACACAAACCACGAAGACGGTGGATGAGGCTTTCCAAACTGTGATCTGAAACACTTCCCTGCAGCAGGTACTCCATCATGTTAATGGTGCCCCTGTATTGGGCATCATGGTGACTGGGGGGGTGCCTCCATGGTGTCTATGGGACTGAGTTAAAGACAGCAAAAGGGTTGTGGATCTATCAGATGACTTCCCAAGCATACCACACACCCGCTGCTGCTTGGCGGACCAGAACCTCACACAGACCCCCGCATGCAAGCCCGACAGCACGATGGTAATCTTTAAGACAGTAAAAGCAGAATACTTCCTTGGAAAATAGTGAGATTGGAGCAGATGTTTGGGAAAAGGATAAAGGAATTCTAGAAGGACCTAAGAAACTTCTGCTCACCAGGATAATCTGGGAAAGGTGATACATTTAGAAGCATCTACTGTCTAGGAAGTACCCTTTATCCTTTGGAAACAACTCTCCTGATTTGCAAGGGTTCTGCATCCATTCATTCTTAGAAACAGGATGATGGTCTTGGTATCTATTTATAGCAGCCTTTCTTATAGGCAAGTCTGTAACTTACACATGGTGTTTTTTCCCCCTTCTCAAGCTCTCATTTTCTTTCTTTCCAAATGCGTTCCCTTTGCCTCTCCATCTTTCACAATTCTCCCAATTTTTCAAGATCTTTCCATTCACTATCTACTCCAGTGGGCCTTTCCAGTTTAGCCCTGTCCTGATTAACCTCTCCTCTTACTGGCAAGATATATTGCATATAGGACCCCTGCCTAATTAATCATGTGCTGTTTCATTCTCATCCTGTTTCCTCACATTATTATTGAACTCTTCATGTACACATATTGTCTTTCTATGGAAGAGTGGTATTGAACATGTAATTTTATAAGACCCACTCACTTTAGTGTCCTGGAGAGTTTACCATGCTTTTATTTGTGATATGTGGCTACTCACTTTGTAAAAAGAATTAGCTGTAGTATATACAATTTGGAGACTCTTTAATAAACATCACCATGTAGTTTGAATTTTAACTTTATAAAGTTTTATTTTTTTCATTTTTGACATTTTCATGCATGTATATAAGATATTTTAAATGTACTTCCCTCCAATTACCGTTTCTTATTCCCCTTTGATTAAAACCCATCTTATTCTCCATTAATCTCCATCCTACTTTCATTTTTTTCCTTTTTCCATTTAGTTAATTAGGGTTCCTTGCATGATCATGGGTGTATAGTTATTTATGATGGAATGGGTAACTCACCAGTGGCTAAACCGCTGATGAATTTGACTCACCTCTCCAAGTAGGTCTTTAATTTTTTTATTTATTTGTAAGGAGACAGAGAGAGAGAGAGAGAAGAGAGAGAGAGAGAGAGAGAGAATGGGAATACCAGGGACTCTTGTTGCTGCAAATGAACTCCAGATGCACGTGAAATTTTATGCATCTATATTTACATAGATACTGAGTATTTGAATCCAGAACATCCAGCTTTGCCAGCAAATGCCTTTAACCTTCTAAGCCATCTCTCCCATAAGATTCTTTTATTATTATGTATTATTTTTTCCCAGTATATTTTTAAATGTAGGGAATGCTTCTAATATAATTATTCACAACATATTAATACAGACTAATGTGAAGAGAATACTTTTATCTATCACAAAGAATTAACACAGAACTCAGAATCAGGGTGAAAATTTGGTGGTGATATGCAAAATTCTAAAGATAGGGCCTGGCACTTGGAGGATGTTGGAGTCAAAAAGTATGTGGCATTTACATGGCAGACATGCCCAGTGGGCTCTCCAGGACTTCTTGGACTAGACTTTAGCCTTCAGAAGGTGTTTGTTTGCTGGTCTTTCAAGGTATAACAATTAACACAGTAAAAAAAGTTCCAAAGTGGTAAATAACCTATGGTTCATTATCTAAAGACATCAATCAATTAGCAGTCTAAATTATAAAGGCCAGAGCACAGGGATGTTTTATGAAGAATAAAGTACAAAATGAAATATGATCTCTGGAGTGAAGAAATGAATGAGCAAGTGTGGACAAGTACTCGGACTATGAGTTCTGATTAGCACACAATTACTACAGATGAAACACACGATGAACAAAAGTCTGTGCACTGTCTAATTACCATCCTCATTTCTTCTACTTAGGACACATGCTTCAATCTATTGGCAAATTGTTTAGAGCAAATGCAATGTGCTTTAACATTGATAATGTGTTTATGTTTTCACAAGGCCTGTTCATTCAACATACAGTGAAATTTCTTTGCTTCAACACTTGATAGCCTCCATTCTCACACCAGGGGACATACTGGGCACCACATAAAAGGAGAACCTGGGTACTTTCTTACTGTTCACAGCCTTAGTTCTGAACCATTGGTCTTGACCCATTTTTTGAACCACAATTCCAGTTTGCTTTTGATCATTTCAGCCTCAGCCCTCATTTCTCATTCTCTCTTTTTGAGCATCACCTTGTCTCACCCTTTGTTCTTGATGTATTTCATTGAATTTCCCATGCTCTCCCAGTGGTACTAACTCTACTGCCGTGGGTAAGTGCTCCTCCTGTGATGGCAGTGTCCTGGATCCTCTAGTCCAGTGATGTCCCCTCCATGCTTACACTTCCCTGCTTCCCTCTCTCCAGGTGGCAAACACTTTCAGCTCAGCTCAGATCCATTTTGACATTAGAACATTGGAAAATAGCACATGCTCCTCATTTTCTGTGATAAAGTGCTGTGTTTAATTGTATCCCCCATAGAGAAGTGCTTGGAGAAAAGGCTGGACCCATGATAAGAGCTTCAGACAACCTTAATAATGCATTTATAGACCTCATGAACCTCAGAAAGACAGGGACAAATGTACATGATGAGATGGGTGCTGGACAAACAAACGAAAAAGGCTCCATCAAGTTTCTGACTTTTCAGTTTCCAGTATGTTAACAAAGCTGGTTGCAGGTATGAGAAGGAATCATGGATTGAGATGAAGAAGGATGAAAGAAGCTTCAGGAGGTCCCCCCCTCTGCAACACAGCTAAAGAGACAATGTTCCCTGTCTTTTCCCTCATCTGGAGTGATGAAACTACACCCAAGCATCCCAACCTCTGATCAGCTCAGCTCAGCTGCTCCTTCAATGAAGTCATCTACTCACTGAGCAGTAGGGAAGAGATCCTCTTAATTCCTAGTCCTCTTATGTTGTTCTGAAGATAATTTGGTTCAGCAGCTTGGTTTGAATGAGAAGTTATCAATATATTTATTATCAATATATTTATATTTATATTTATATTATATTTATATATTTATCAATTTATTTATATATATCAATATATTTATCATTTTATTTTCTTTCTGGGATAGAATGATAGTTGCATACTATTATTCACATTTAACTTCTCCAACACTACTTCCTGTTTAGCCAAAAAGAAAATGAATGATCAGTAAAGTCCTTAACACCTGGGGTGTTGCATGAGAGGAAGCACAACAGCCTGGAATGTTGAGAGGAGTCCTTTGCTCTTGCAGTTCATCACCTGTAGAGACATGAGAGATGCCCGCTAAGTAGAATGATCTTAGCCCATAAACTCAGTGCTGTGAAAATAGTATATGTACTCCTGTTCTTAGAGCTCAGGTTAATAAGACTCTCCAGCCACCACGTTGGCATTCTGGACTTTTAACCTCAATATATTTGTACATTATAAAGATATCTCCTGGGTTTTGGTCACCTGTTCATTTATGTTATTGCCCAGTCCTAGTACCACAGTAAATCAGAAAAGGACATAAAAAGTAAATAACTTAGCCAGGCATAGTGGAACACATCTGTAATCTCAACATTCACTTATGAGGCAGTGACAGGAGGGTTGACAGTTCAAACCAGACTCAGAAGAGGGCAGAAAGAGGTGATGGGAGAGGATGAGATGGGACAGAAGTAGAGGAGAGGAAAAGAAAAAGGGAATAAAAAATAAAATAATAATAACAGTCTAGAGAGAGAGAGAGTGAGAGAAATAAAGAGAGGGAATAGTAATTTATATATGATGAAAGCTGTGTCCAGAACTAATGCATGTCACTTGAATCATATATGTAAACAGATCATAACATAATTTATATGACCATTTTGTCCTATTTCCTAAAGGTATAAAAAAACCTACCTATTTCCTAAAGGTATAAATGACTTTAGATAGAGACTTAAAATCAGAAAGTGAGTGACAGGAAGATTCTAAATCTTGTGATTTGAAAATCTTTATTAGTTTAACAGGGCAAAACAATCATTAATCAAAAAGGTACAGCCATTGAGGGTTTGAACATAAATCAACTCATAGGCATTTAATATGCTGCAAGAATGTGATGACAATGAATTTAGAATATCCATACCCTTGGAAATATTTGGACTGTTCTGGGAAGAACAATTATATTTCTTCATTTATTCAGTTTGTTTTCTCCAAGTAATGAGTTGACTACAGAGCAGACTAATCATGGACAGGGATTTGGGAATTTCTCCTATAGCCCAGGGCTAAGCATAGTAAGGGCCCAAAGACTACACAGTAAATAAATTGTATAAATGATTGTTTCTAAGATATGCATTTTAGTCAAATTGATCATTTTTACCCAAAGCATAGCTCAAATGAAACCAATGGAACATATGTATAACCCTGACCCAATATCTCACACAGGAACTTTGCTTTCTTATCATTTTTTAAGTGCAAACTTGCCCCTATTTTAAATATCTCCATATTTCCTGATGTACTATTATGCCTTCCAGAAGTTTGGGGAGGAACCATTGTATATACCCCAGACCACAACATCCAGGTACTCAGATGGGTCCTGGAGTCTCTAGGCTCTGGGGTCTTTAGGAGATGTTGTGTACTCAGGGCCTTTGGAAGCAAACAGGAGCTCAGCCATCAAAGATGAAAGAACTTATTCTGCTATAAACCATTGGCTTTCCCCCTAAAACCAATGATTCTCACTTGTGAATTTGGACCAGAGAGGTTTTAAATCATGTCCCATTCCAGCATGGGACAACTGGAAAATTTAGAGTACTCAAACATAAGAATCTAGAAAGATATGTTCTACTTATTGATTCCACAGGAAACTTTCACAATCAGCAGATGGCGAGACCCAGAGTGTCACGCAGTACTGGAAGGCTTCTCAGTGTCCTTGCTAAGGACAAAGTGCAACGTTCTCTTAGACCTTTTGTGAGACCTCAGACTACCAGTCCTGGATATAAGTTAGGTGTGGGGAATTAGAAGGAAGGCATGAATGAAGGTAAGTCAACCTCAAATTGAAATTTAGCAAGACACATTTCATAAAGTTTGCTTTTTCTATGTTTCAATGCTTTGTAGTCTAAGGCAATATATCCTGAAAGGAATATTTGGGGGTTGAGAAGATCAGCATTAAATATCTCAGTGGGTAAAGTGCTTGCTTCTCAAAGGATATCTTGAGTGTCAGAAACCCCCATGGAAAAGCCTTCCTAAGAACTGGGATTTGCCACCCTAAGACTAGAGATAGAGGTATGTTATCATAATGCATCAATTTTTACTCCACTCTAGGCCCTCAGTGAATCTGTTTTAATCCAGACATGATCCAAATAAAGCAGAGATATCAGAAGTTGAGGCAAGCGGGTCTGGGTTTCATTAGCCCAGGTGGGTTGGAAGAGAATGAGACCCAAAATCCAGTGGAAGGAGAATCAGGAATGAAGTTTTCTTTGCCTAAGATGAGAATGAAAGACAGTTACTGTGGACTTGACTCCAGGCTTATTTTGGGAAACTAAATCAGAATGAGCTTTACCCACCATTCACCCCCAAGGGTTTTGAGGAAATTATAGCTAGAGAGAAAATCAGAGCCCTGTTTGTTCAACTCCCAAGGGCACTTCCAATGAGACTCCTTAACTCTGGACTTGCTTTAGGCATTCAATCATGCCATCACAGTACAGAAGACAGCTATACTGGTAAGTGTGGGCAGTAGCCAGAATAGAAGGAACAGAACTCGAGGGGGACGAGAAACAGCAAATAATAACAGTCCAACCTAGGTGACTCTAGATACTTTTTATAAGCGAGACATGGATGGATAAATTCTTTACTAGAGGAGTTCAAACATGCTATATTACTTTTTCAATCTGTAACAAAGTATTTCATAAAAATCAACTTAAGGTAGGATGTATTTATTTTGAGTCATGGTGTGAAGGTTCAGTTCATCATGCCCAGGAAAGCCTGGCAGCAGATGTGGCTCATTTCTGTTTCAGCAGGACCACAAGGCTGCTTGCTTACGTCTTGGTGGATCTAGAAGCAGTCAGAGGTCAACAGAATCAGAGTGAGGTTATAAACCTCAAGGCCTACCTCCCATGTCCTACTTGCCCAGCTGGGCCTACCTCTAAAAAGCTGTACAATCACCCAATATACTGCCCATGTCTGGGAATCAAATATCCATGAACTTGTGCGGGACATTTCCCATTTAAACCATAGCAAACACAAGAAACAAGTTAGCATTTGAAAGAAGGCAGAGATGCTTCTTTTCAATGAGAATTTCTGCTGGGAACAACCTTACTTGTGAATATAATGACTGTTTTGGTCAGTGTTCTCATGGCTTGAGGATCTTACACAGATCATTTAGAGAATATACTATGGCTATGGATTTCTGGAGCATGGGAGTAGATAAGAGATAAGGGATATATTCACATGTTCTTGAAATCTTGTCTTATTTCAAATGGTTTTAAAAAATATGTTAAAACTCAGTTTAAACATTCCTTAGATGTGAAGTTACGATCCCCTACTCTCAACTTACATAAGCCATTAACTGCCAGTCTTTGAAAACAGTCAAATAACATCCTGTACAGCACTGCACACTATGGCCCAGGTTATGGAACACAACACAGGGCTGATGTTCACTCGTAACTGCATACTGGTTTGTGGCAAGAATCTGGTACCTGCTCCCTGCCACCTCTGTGCAGCCTTCCAGAGTAGATGGGATGAAGCAGTTTCTGACCTTAAAGAATTTACATGATAAGAAGAGGGAATCCTGGGCTGGAGAGATGGCTTGCCCGTTAAGCGCTTGCCTGTGAAGCGTAAGGACCCCGGTTCGAGGCTCGATTCCCCAGTACCCACAAAAGCCAGATGCACAAGGTGGCACATGCATCTGGAGTTCATTTGCAGTGGCTGGAGGCCCTGGTGCACCCATTCTATCTCCCTCTGCCTCTTTGTCTCTGTCTGTTGCTAATAAAAAAAAAAAAATTAAAAAAAGAAGAGGGAATCCATACCAGTTGGAAAACTGGATAATGTGGTGAGATACTCAATGGATCAGAAGTGAAGGTAGTAGACCATCTACAAAGACAAAGGACATCTCAAACAGGTAGAAGCAGAGGCCTCATGGTGCCCTAAGATAAGAGCAGACTTTTAGGACAAGGGAAGGCTTCTAAATATTACATATCTACATGGAAATGAATGTGGGTGAAGGCCATGAGACTTGGAAAATAGGCTTTAAGGGAAGGGAGTATAGAAGACAAAAGAACATACCAGATGGGATAAAAAGAAACAGTTGGGAAAGTGATGGGAAGGAGGAAGGAAGGCGGAGAGAAAGAATCACTGAAATGAAGAATTATGAAAATGCCTTAAGTAACCCTGCTACTTTGTGAGCTATTTTAAAAAATCAAAAGAAAGAAAAGGAATAATGAAAATTTAAGTAAACAAAAGGCATACAAATGTTGAGGTACAGCGAGCCTTACAGGGTCACTTATTTTAGTGATTTGGCCATGGACTATAGTGGTACATAAAAACCGCAAAGTACAGATACTCCTGACATGCACTAGTCACTTTGTTCAACAATTGTTATGAACCTCAAAAAATAAACCAAGCACCTTTAAATTTATCTAAAGGTATTAAGGAATTATGTTATGTTTCCAAAAAGGGTCAACCCACAGTGTAATTGTCTGTATTTTGTCAACAGCAAAGGGTGATCCTGAACATAAGAAGATGGTTCCCAGGGGAAAAGGCCACAGGAAAGGATGGAATGGTGTGTCATTTATGTCATGAGGCAGACATGCTTTGGTGGTTCAGACAACTGGGTTTGCTATATGACTTGTGCTTAAAATGATTAATCAGTCATGATATTAGTAGGCTTTATGGTCACTCTCAGGTCTGTGGTGGAAAACCCTCACTTAGGTACACACTGGGGCTGCTTAGTTGGGTTGGAAATTTGACTTAATCACAGAAGAGGAAAGGAGAAAGCCTGGCAGAAATGAGATGGCATGGGCAATAAGAGCTGGAGAGCCAAAGGTAACTTAATAAGCATAATGTAATAAGCTTTCTTGTTTGACAGATGTTGAAGGAAATGGCATTCCCTCCACAGAAAATGGGATGATAGAGAGTTTTAGAGAGACTTCTGCTGGAAGTTCAGAAGGACATCTTGGGTTATCCCACAATAATGGCAGAAATGTCAGGGCTGAGATACTGATAATGTATACTGTGATGGTTAATACTGAGTCAGGACCGAGATACTGATAACGTATACTGTGATGGTAATACTGACTGTGAACTTGACAAGGATCTAAAGTCACCAAGGAGACAGACCTCAGGTTATGCCTGTGAGGGAGTTTCTAGATAAGGTTGCTTTAAGTGGGAGGGCACCACAGAACTATGGGCAAGCACTATCTCATGAGCTGGGGTTCTGGGATGAATACAAAGGAGAAAGTGAGCTGAGAACCAGCATTCATCTCTCTCTCTCTCCTTCTTGGATGCAGCTACTGTATGCTTCAGCCACCAGGAGTTCTCTGTCATAATGGTCTTATGCATGAACTGTGAACCAAAATAAACCCCTTATTTCCTTCCTTCCATTTTTCCAAGTTTCTTTTGTTAGGTATTCTATTACAGCAATAGAATCAGTAAGTAATACATGTAAAAATAAAAGTCATATGGGTATAAGTATTGGGATATTTTCACAGTGGATTTGGTGATGGATATGGATGCTATGTGACTAATGGGTGAATAGCATATACATTATGGGTACACTGGACAATAAGATGGTCATGTCCCTGGTGGACTGCAGTACTCATGAGATTTCATGACAATAGTCAGAACAGCACCCAGATAAAAACTTAAACATTCTTTATTTCTAGAATTTCCTGTTAGCTATTTTTGGACTATATTTGACTTGGGTAACTGAAACCATAGGACTTGAATCTTTGGATAAGAAAGGAAAATTCTCAATATGGTAAGAGGTTCCTTCCTTCTCCCGAGGTTAATTGGCTCAGAGTACTGTTAGAATACTTTCTGTTTCTTCCAAGGGTGGTGAGGAGATCCATAGGCACTCTTTGCCCTCATGAGCTCAGGATAAGTTAGGTAGTAAGGCTTTTATGCCCCTTGCTGTGTACAAAAGAGAGCTACCTGGTAAATACTGATTGTGGAGTCAATGCTTTACAGAGACATTTTGCATAACAAAGTCATCCTCACATCTCATGGGAATGGTCTACAGTAATAGCATTTCTTGATCTGGTCACAACAAATAATCTATGATTAGTGCCACTATGTAACAATGCATTCTGTCTTGCTGATAAAACATGCAGTCTCTAAATGAATTCCTTGTTGCTTAATTGTTTATTGTTTAATTATTGTTTTTTTAAGCAAGACATTCAATGGAATAGTATATTTTATCAGAAACACAAGTAAGAAACTAATATTTCTGGCTCTAAACCAGCTGAGTTCTCCAAGCTTCAATTGTGCTCTGAAGCACTGCTATACAATTCTACTAGTGTTTTCTACAATGGAATATGATTGGCACCTTTTTCATGGAATACTCTTTACTCAGAATTGGAAAAGGGAGATAATAACTTTCCTTGACTAACCTAGGACTTTTTTGAATGAAGCTCATTAGAAATGTTCTTTTTAAAATAACATTCTCAAAAGAACACTATCTCTTTGATCTTTGTCTTATGTAACTCTACATCCGTATTATGATTGCAAGGCTTAAGTAATTGCAGTGTGAAAACTGTGGGTTTAGAATACAGTCCTATTATTAAAATAGGCAGACTCCGAAGTAAAATAAAAATTAATATTCTTTACACCTCTACATATCTTTTTCATAACTGAAAATTTTTGGTAGTGTAAAAACTACACTGTGGCTGGGAAGATGCTCAGAGAATAAAAGCCCTTGCTTTGCAACCATGTAGGCCTGAGAGCTGAGTTTCATCCCCAGAACCCACACAAAAATCTGGGGATGGCCATATATACCTGTAATGTCAGTCTTGTGGAGGAATGAAGACAAGAAACTCTCTAGGGCTCACTAGTCAGCAAGACTAATTTAAGCAATTGAAGCTAGGGTTGCAGTAATAGACTGTCTCGTGAAAACTAGGCAGAAAATAGATAGAGGACACTTGTTACTCTGCTCTGACCTCCACAGGTGTGTGTGGTTTCATCTGTACATACAATTGCATACATTGTACATTCATATACCACAAACATTCCATAGACCATACTCATTACATTCATACATTCTAAACCCCCTAAAATTCAAACAATTCATAGACTTTTGCTCAATTAATATTGATCATACTTGATTGACAATTTGTTATTTTGCTTCATTATCATCATGTTAAAAATATTTGATAGTACTAAATTTTCTAAAGTAAACATTGGCATTCACCTCTGGCATATAACTAAATGAAGGCACAGTTTTGATTAACGCTTTTACAGATATTGGCAGGAAAAAAAGAAAATTAAAAATAAAGACCATTGTGTAAACCACAGAATAAAGAAATTTGTGTGGAAATAATTTACATGCTCTTTTAGTTACCTTCTTGTTGCTGAGACAAAACACCTGAGCAAAAGTAGCATATAGAAGATAAGGGTTGTCTTCAACTTTTACTCTTGATCAAAATCTTTGTCATGGCATGGCAGAGCAGAGGTGAGACATCATATCTTGTCACACCAGCTTGGAGGTAGCAGCAAGAGTGAATAAACTAGTACACACCTAGTAGGGCTGGACTGATAATCCTCAAGGTTGGCCTGTAGGGACACACCTACTTCAGCAAGGCTCCAGCTCCTCAAGTCTCCAGCTGCTGAGGACTGAGTATGAGGCCAAAACCATGAAGTTCTGTGGGACATTCCTCATTCACATTACCAAACATGCATACATTGTATACAAAATGCATTCATTTTGAAACATAAAAACTTAAATATTGATTTATGGAAAATAAATATTTTTTCTTTTCACATAGTGTTATTTTTTAACATATTTTTAATTAGTTATGTATATAGTATATATACAGCCATGATGGTATCATCGTTAGCTTTCTCCCTGTCCTCTCCCCATGGGTAATGTGGGTCTTGCCTTAGGGGGGTAGCCAGCAGTTATGTGGGAGAGACAATAACTCTGTGCATAATGACCCAACTTATGGCTCAAACAATCTTTCCGCCCCTTCTTCCACGAATTTCCCTGAGCCATGTTGGGTTCATTTTTAGGTCTATTTCAGTGATGAGGTTTTGTGAGTCTCTGTGTCTCTGGATATCTGATTTGGTAGGGGTTGAATGTTCTTTGTGTCTATCTCCTTCAACCTTGTGCTGGTACCAGGTTCACCGATAAAGCAGAACTCTTGCTCATTTCCCCTATGACTTTATGACTTCAGCTGGGGGCCTGTTGAGGTGTGATGGGCTGATTCTCTCCTCAGGCTCTGTGTCCATCTGAAAGAGAGAAGCAGATTCTCCAATGGAGAGTGAGGTCAGTGCAAGATACATGGATAACCGTTATTATTTTAGAGAGAATTTAATAGGTGTAGGATCTCTTGTATCCCACTATTGGTGGGAGCTTGATATTGGAGAGCGGGCTTGTTTTTGGATATGGTTCTGACTTGTTTCCCATTCCAGTGAGTGGATCCATTAGCCAACTTTAGAGCAGTTGGTAACCCACCATGGCTATGTGCCACTACTGCATTTGTGTCAGCATAGCATCAGGTTGTTGGCTGCTGAGTAGCTTAGACCACAGGTTGCTTAGACAGATGTTGGTCGTTTTCCCCCAGTCATTTATGTAGTACCTTTTGGCACTAGGCAAGTTAACTGTCTGGGGACTGACTCTCTTCTAAATTCCAACCAGGTCTCTCCATGTTTCATCTGAACAGCATATGGTGTCTTCAGCAGTAGGGTCTTACCAATAACCTATTTTTTGTTGAGTTAATCTTTGAAAATCCCTATTATTTCTCTCACTATATCCTCTCACTATAGTGTATTAAGTGATACTTGTGGGTGTGTAAAAACATCTTTTCATGATTTCCTTACCATATTTATTAATTGTTTTCATTTTCCCAAAACTCTCCAACTTTACAGAACTCTCTATTACTATAGAATTGAAGTGCTAAATATTTTAGTTTATTTATACAGAACCCCTAGTCTTACGTGACCCTGTACTCTATTCATATCCTGACAAGAACCTCCTATTAAGCAGCTCTTAATTTTCTGCTCATGACACAGGACTCCCAGCACACTCAAACAACATAATGCACACATGCTCACATCAGGCACAGACTTGAACATAATGAAGTCAAAGTAGACCTAATGAATGCCAGTAAATGATACTCAGGTGTGAAGCAGGAGTGACAAGCTTTGGAAGAGTTCCTATCTCCTCCTGTGTGTGACCTTCAAACATCTATTTAACTTTTCCTCACCTCATTTTCTGTTATGCTGCAGACAGTTACTACTCCAGACATCAATAACAATTGCTCGTCACATCAATCCACAGCAGCAACAGCAGCTAATATCTGTGAAATGCTTTATTGTGCATCAGGAACTGAACTCACATAGGCAATCAGACAATTTCTGAAATGCATGAGATGGTCATCTGCATTGTACTGGTGAAGCCAAGCTAAGAAAATGCAGTTTTCTTAGAAGAGCAGATGGGATTTGAATACAGTAGTGAATGGGTAGCCCCCTCCCTTAGCCATCATACCTTGGACAGTGGGTTGAATGTCTCTAAGTATCTTCACATTCAACTTCTCTCTGTTTTGGTATTTTTTAATTATTGCACAAGTATTTCAATCACCACAGCAGAACATCTTGCATTTCATGATGGAGGGAGCTCAGCATTTTCTTCTATGAGTACAAGAAACAAAGAGAATAGAATGTACTGCCAGGAGATCATAGTAGAGCAACACAGCCGCTGTCATCTTTGAAAGCACTGATAACAATGATCTCTTGATTTCATTTTAAAAATATTTTATTTATTTGAGAGAGAAAGAATGGGTACACTAGGGCCTCCAGTCTCTGCAAATGAACTCCAGATGCATATGCCACCATGTGCTTCTGTTTTACATGGGTTCTGGGGAATTAAACCTGGGTTCTTTGGCTTTGCAGTGCCTTAACCACTAAGTCATCTCTTGAGCCCTTTATTTCATTTTTTAAATATTTGTTTTATTTTTATTTATTTTTAAGAGAGAGAGAGAGAGAGAGAGAGAGAGAGAGAGAATGTGAGAATGGGCACAGCAAGACCTCCAGCCACTGCAAATGTATTCCATGTGTATCTGGCTTATGTGGTACCTGGGTCCTTATGCTTCAAAGGCATGCACCTTAACCACTAAGCCTTCTCTATAGCCTCTTTATTTCATTTATTTATTATTTATTTTTGGAGAGAGACACAGAGAGAGACAGAGAGAGAGACAGACAGAGAGGGAGAGGGAGACAGATAGAGATGGGTGCGCCAGCAGACTCTCAGCTGCTGTGAACGAATTCCAGATGTGTGCGCCCCCTTGTGGGCAAGTGCGGCATTGCACCCTTGCGTCATTTTGCATCTGGCTAAACTGGGACCTGGAGACCGGAACTGCTTGAAATTGGAATCAGCATTTTTAGGCTTAGCAGGCAGGCACCTTAACCGCTAAGCCATCTCTCCAGCCCTTTATTTCATTTCTAATCTACTTCTTCCTTCTCATTTGTGGGGCTCATGAGTAGCCATTGATTACCAGAAATTTGTAGAGAGAAAGGGAAGAGAATTTAGGTATATACATATATATGTGTATGTATGCATATATGTGTGTGTATGTACATATGTGTGTATCTGTATGCATTGTTTTATACATAGAGGTAGGAGCTGCCAATATAGCAGAAATTCTTGGAGGAACAAATATACCAATTCAAATAGCAATGGCAGCTACAGGTTATGCAGGGCCAAGAAGCTAGGCCCTGAATTCACGTGGATAGAATGTTGGGAGTATATTTACTTTGGGCACATAGTGAAAATGTTGATGCAATTACTAACTTATGAACACATAACTTTGTTTAGTTAACTAGTGTCTGAAAAGATGATTTTATCATCCAAAATTTCATGTAAAATGGATTTTTCTGTCTTTTTTTTAAAATTAATTGAATTTGGTACTTGGTTTAATGTCAACAAAACCCTATGTCTTCAGGAGTTCTGGACTAAAATATACCCTATTGATAGAGTAATATATGGGAATAAAATACTTTGTCTTAATACAATAAAAGCTCAGTGTTTTTCCATTGATTATGCAGGATGTTGTCTGCTTTATTTTCTGGGCTCTATGCAGAATGAAATATCAAAGATCTTCTGTGTGGTGCTGTAAAGCAGCTTTGCCTTTGAAGAGAAACCCTGCTGCCATTCTGGCATAGTCTATGCTTTGCATATGCCACCTGCTCCACTGGAATGAGCTGTGCCATTTTTTTTAAAGTAATCTGGGACTAAGCCAGAATACAATACCCTTAGGTCTATGTAAACTTCTTGTCTGTTGCTTCTCTGTTGAGGACTAAATCTCTCAGCTGAATTAAGTTACTGTAATTCCTGAGCCTTCAACTAATCACTAGATGATGACCACTCACAACAAATAATGATTCTCTATGCATAAGGATTCATTTTATATGCAAAAATTTAATAGTGTTCCAGTCATAGCTTGCTGACTGTTATTCCAGAGAACAACTGTCTAAACCACTAACTAAAGTCTTTTTAAACAAGCTACACTGTACCCTACACCTTACATGGCTTTGCAAATTTCTTAGGGGAAGCAAGCAAGGTTTGGATGGTTATTTCCAGTAACAACAATATCAGATATATAATGTATGATAAAGCCAATGGGAGAATGTTGGGGTCCCCCCCTAGGGCCAGCCCAGGAGGGACAACCAGGTCTCTGCCGACTTGGGGATGAGAGGTGTGGAGTCACGACACAGACTCTGGGTATTGGGTGGAAGCAGCAGAGGGTGGGCTGCTGCAAACTCATTTATTCAAAAAAGTGTAGGGGGTTTTAAAGGGGCATGGCTGGCCAATCATTGTATGGGGTGGTTGCCTTTTTGTGACCAGTGACAGCCTGCCTCCGGACAGATCATCTCGTAGCAGGTTTACCACGAGCATGGGACTGTAGCTGTTGTCATGCCAGGCCTGCGCAGGACACCATGTTCACAGAAGCGACTTCCTGTTTTCTTTTGCCATGCGGTCTGGCTAGGGCCAGACCTGCATTGTGCCATATAGGAGAAGACTCATAATTTCATGGAGGAACAGAAATTACTTAAAATGTGTTCCTTTGAATATCTAGAACAGGGTGTTTAAAAAACCTGGACCAGAAAATGCACTGCAGATCTCTTTAGAACCTACATAACATTTTAATATATTCAAGGTCCCATGCAATCCTGTCATAAAGGATCTACATGATGATGCTTAACACAGAATTTGTACTGAAACATCTCTATCACACCCTCCAAGGCTCAAGATCCATTGCAGAAGAGGGGACGGAAAGAATGTATGAGCCAAAGGAAGGGTATGACTCCTTACAATGCAACTCTCCAGACAGAAATTGGCCTCAATATCCATGACCTCACAGTGCCTAGCAATACCTTCACAAGACCTTCATAATAGGAGAAAAAGATGATGACATCAAATGAAAAGAAAGACTTACGGGGCGGGGGACATGATGGAGAGTGGAGTTCTGAAGGGGAATGGGGGGTGAAGGGAAATATCATGGTTTATTATTTGTAAGTATAGAAGTTGTCAATAAAAAGAATGAGAATTAAAAGAAAAGAAAGAACGTAGCCAGGGTTGGTGGTATATGCCTTTAATACCAGCACTCGGGAGGCAGAGGAGGATCGCCGAAAGTTCAAGGTCACCTTAAGACTACATAGTGACTTCCAGGACAGCCTGGTCTAGAATGAGGCCCTCCCTCCAAAAACCAAAACAAACAAACAAAAAAAAAGAAACAAAAAAAAAAAGAGGGAAAGAATTATTCTCATTCTCTACAAGACTCGAGGATGGATACCTTGGGAAGAGTTGGCTTAGAGAAGTGGCAGATTTTGTCTTCCCCTAAAACAAGCTCTTTGGTGTTGGGTGGACTTCCACTTTTGGCACTTATTTATAATGTTCATGTCTTCAAAGACACAGTATACTTACAGAGATGAGTTATTGAATAGCCATGAATGTGCACACAGTTGGAGTTTTTCTACCCTTGGCTGTTGGCTTCAGCACAATTCTAAACACATCACTTAAGATGTTTTTCTGCTATTTGTAACCCTCATTGTGGTACCTTTGCTTTCTGTCTGCCAGCTCTTGTATACTGACTCAAAAAAGGTAGCTAGGATCAGTTTGTTATGTCTCTATACAACTTAAGAATGTTCCTGACCTAAATAAATCAGAAGTGTGAACTAAATGTTTATTTAGTTACATGTTATACAAGATTTATATCCAGGTAGTGATAATTGAGTACAATGTCACTGTTTATGATACTGATCTTGGTGAAAAATATTCCTTTTAATCATTTAACTGTCTATGTCTACCTGTTACAGCTTCTACCTCTGATACTTGGAAGAAGAAAGTAAATTCTTGGCAAATCAAGTTCCATGACATAGCCGGAAGCTATGTTATAGCAACTGATAAATGAGGTTGTAAAACGAGACTTCTTGGCACATTCTCTTGTTTTCCTAAGAATTTTTTTTTCCTAAATCAGGGGTAATAACTGATCCTACTTCATAAATGGTAATTGTACAGCTTGCATTCCAAGTTACTGCAGCTACTATAGGTGATCTGTCACCAGCTGGATGGAAGAGCCTGATTATGACTGAAATGTCCAATCAGCTCACAGAGCTAATGACAAACATTTCTGGTCTGTTAACCTTTCCTTTGATCCAAACAAAGCAAATTATAGCAAAAACATTGGCCAGATAATATGTTAACAAAATAACATACAACTAAACCATTGTGTGTGCTTTCTTAGTAACTGTGAATGATCTTTAAATACTTCTTAATTTGACTAATGTACTTCAGCACTTACATTGACTCATTTACCTCTCACTGTGTCAAATGCCTGTGTTTCCTCTACAATAGGATTCTATCATGTGTAGGCTTGTGAAGACACTCATTTATAAACCTCATTTTTTTTTTCAGATAAAGAAAACATTATTGGGCTGGAGAGATGGCTTAGTGGTTAAGGCACATGCCTATGAATCCTAAAGACCCAGGTTCGATTCTCCAGGTCCCACATAAGCCAGAGGCTCAAGGTGGCATTTGCACCTGGAGTTCATATGCAGTAGGTAGAGGTCCTGACGTGCCCATTTTCTTTCTCTTTATTTCCCCCTCTCTCTGTCTCAAATTAAAAAAAAAATTAAAAAAGAAAACATTATCTAGACTGGCAATGTTCTTCAATTATTTTTGTTGTTGGTCATGTCTTTTTAAAACAAGATTGTTCTGAGAACTGCTAGGTACTGAGATTCTCTTCTCCAGACTTCATTCTTCCACATGTATACAAGTTAAGATAGAGCCAACAGTTGAGCTTCTGCTCTTATGATAGCTATCATGAAATATTAATAATTCAAATTTAATTCTGTTTTGTATTTTGAATCTGTATCAGTTGTTGTATGTCTTGCCATCATTTTGATGGCTTTAGAAACCTCATGGGTTTTAGGCAAAATCAATATAGAACCTAAATGAAAAACACTATATGCCACCCAAGCAATCGCTCTTTCTGCCCTCAGCTAGTATGTATAGTAAAATTTTATAATTTGTTCTGCACAAACCATTCACCATTACTAAGAATGTCCATGGAGATTCCTTTCATATTTAGGTCTGAGACTGTAACTGTATTTGATAGGAATGTGCAGTGTGTGTCTGATAGTTACGTTTGTGAAGTGTGTGTCTGATAATTACGTGTGTTGAGTGCAAGTGTGTCTGATAATTATGTATATAGTGTAAGTAAGTTTGATCGATGTGCCGAGTGTGTGTCTGGTAAGCTGGACCAGTGTAAGTGTGTCTGATAGATAGGTATGTCCAGAGCCACCATTTTTCTTCACTGTTATCCACTGATGTTCTAATATCCTCTTTGAGTCTCTCAATCTTCCTTGGGGAAGGCTCCATTCTATGTGATCCTCTCTCCCTACTGTGAGGGACACGTGACCCAGAGTTTTGGATTTCAAGTTTTTTCCTCTGGTGTGCTCAGAGGAACAGCCGGTATGTTGCCCTCCAAAGAATGTGAGGTTTCATCCATCCCTTAGGCACCTAACTCCTGCATCATTAGATAGAGACAGAGAACCAGAGAAATCAGCCCAAGGCTCAGCAGCACCTTAGTGTTCCTCTGCTTGCTCTCACACTGGGGGTAGGCATGTGGGGAGGAGGGCACGATGTTTATTGGTGAGTGCCCAGTAAAGGAAGAGTGTAGAAAAGCTGAGAAGTGACCTCTCATGTCACCTGATAAGAATTCACAACCCTGCATTTTTAAATGCACCATCTTTTACCAAGCTGGTACCTTGGTTTGCTGGGAAAGGTCTCTTTAGGGCACAGGCCAGAACACTGCCAAGACAGTAACACACTCCCTGCCTCAGTCTCTGTCCAGCACTCGTGACAAAGCCAGCTCCAGGCAGCAAGGAGGAGGCCCCTTAGGCATGCTTTACTAGGCAGCCACGTGATAACAGATCATTCGTTTGAGCTTCCCTCTGACCACCGGGGGAAGCTGATAACCATTTTACCTTTCACCTGGTTCCCCAAATCTCCCTGTTCATCTCCACTCTAGTTTTACTCTTTCCAGAGGGTACCTGTTTGTTCTCCCATAACTAGAAAGCAAAAGGCTTATGTCCATTTGAAGCCAGTAGTTTCTGTGTGTTTAGCAAGGTTGTCTCTCTGGGATATTCCAGGGCAATTGAGTTGAAGTTGGATGATATTTTCACATAATTATTTCTGACTTTCAGTCTGTATGCATCTCCCAGCAGCACAAATCACATATTCGCTCACAATGTTCTCCATACACCATGCACTTATTGCACAAATTTTCTTGATACACATAAAATGCCACACACCACCACCACACTGTCAAATGCACACACAAGAAAAGAATTTTGCTTCAGCTTCTGATCCAGATGGCCACCATACAGTGTGCAGCTGCTTTCACATGCATGGAAGCTTGAATTTGAATGTTGGATGAGCTAAACACCTTCCTAAACCCTATACATCGACATACACTCAACATTTCAGAGCCTTAAAAAAATTATCCAGATTATGTCATATAGAGTATGGAAACAACCCAGGATTATCCCAGATTTGTAAACCAGAATATTTTCCCATGGTCAGAGACTTGTCCTAGAGCTAATCACACAGAACCGATGGTTAAGAATCCCAAAGCAGGGGCTGGTGAGATGACTTAGTGGTTAAGGCATTTGCCTCCAAAACCAAAGGATCCTGGTTCGATTCTCCAGGACCCACATAAGCCTGATGCACAAGGGGAAGCATGTATCTGGAGTTCATTTGCAGTGGCTGGAGGACCTGGCATGCCCATTCCCCTCCCCCAATCTTCCCCCTTTTCTCTCTCTCAAATAAATAAATAATATTAAAAAAAAAAAGAATCCCAAAGCAAATTGTGAACTCCTGCCTCAGTGTCATTCCCAGTTCTCCTCGCTGTTTTTTAATTTTTTTTTATTATTTTATTTATTTTTGGAGAGAGACACAGAGAGAGACAGACAGAGAGGGAGAGGGAGACAGAAAGAGAATGGGCGCGCCAGCAGTCTCTCAGCTGCTGTGAACGAAATCCAGATGTGTGTGCCCTCTTGTGGTCAAGTGCGGCATTGCGCCCTTGTGTCACTGCATCTGGTTAAACGTGGGACCTGGAGATTGGAACCGGCTTCTTAGGCTTAGCAGGCAGGAGCCTTAACCGCTAAGCCATCTCTCCAGCCCGTCCTGGCTGGTTTTTGACAGCAGTGGGAAGTTGGTGAATTTGGACCTTGTGCCCTTCTTCAGCGTTTGATTGATCTAGCTGTCCTATCTTCCACAAGTATCTCTTCCATAGATGGTCCTAGCTCTTAAGATCTCTCACAATGAAACTAGGGAAAGACTATGTTCATTTATCATATGACAACAGAAGAATGAGGGGTGGTGTGCTCCTTACTCTCAAGGGAAAAACACCAAAGTTTTTACAGTTGTTTGGCAGGTGGAAAGGCTCCAAAAGATTATAAACCTGTGTTCTTTCCCAGACTTTTTCCCTCCAATATTTCACCTACATGTCTATCACTCTGCTTTTGGAGCAGGGCTTAAGTTGCTTCAAAGACAACTTAATTTTATTCCACAACCCAATTGAGACATCCTAGTTACTTTCCCTTTAGAGCCTTAGCGATTTTCCTCTTAGTTTCTGAGAGATTTGAACACTTCTGGAGAGTAGAGAACACTGATTTGTGCTGTTTTCTTTCAGGGCTTCTGACAAAATGCCATGCTAATTAATGCTTTCAATGAAGATTTATAAATAAATGAATTTGACTAATCTAGAAGCTCATAAAGAGTAGATTTTATGGTTCTCTTATGTGTTCAAGATAAACTAACTTGTTGAGGGGACAGAAGCTGCCTCAAGAAGAGAACTGTCCAGTCACCAATAGATGTTATAAGAAAACACCATTAGTCTACTGTATTTATTTTTATTATATCATAGAGTGAGTACATGGGGCATTCCCTGATTTAAGGACATTTAACAAATATAAATACATAATTTTGAAAATTTCACAGAAAAAGAGGTTTGTGTGTCTTGGTCTCCTCTCTATAAAGAATCCAGTCTCACCATTATCCATCATCACTGGTCTCTAACAGACAGCAAGGCCAATCTCCTCCCCACTCCTCTGTGCCTCTTATTGCAGTTCTTTAAATAAGAGAAAGAACCAAGTTCTTTCACCTCGTGTTTGATATTAAGATAAATTAGAAAGCCAACAGCAGTAGGTACATTAACTAACCTGTATTTGGTCAAAAACTGTTCCAGAAGATATTCTGTGCTATTCACTATTTTACCCTTAGCAGACGCCAATGCCATTAACCTTAAAAAGACAAAACTTTGGGCTGGAGAGATGGCTTAGTGGTGAAGGCACCTGCCTGAGAAGCCTAAGAACACCCATTCAAATCTCCAGGTCCCACGTTTAGCCAGATGGAAAAAGTGACCAAGCACACAATGTTGCACATGTGCACAAGGGGGTGCACATGTCTGGAGTTCGTTCACAGCAGCTGAGAAGCCCTGGCATACCAATTCTCTCTGCCTCATCCTTTCTGTCCCTCCCTCTCTCTCTCTCTCTCTCTCTCTCTCTGTCTCTCTCTCTCCCAAATTAAAAAAAAAAAAAAATTCAGTAGGTGAAAATATCAATCACCATTTCTCATGCCTAATTATCTGGAAATGTGTGGTAATACCAGGAAAACTGGCTTCAGCCTCTCTTTGCTTTCAGACTTTTCGATACAAACATTGACTTCAGGGAAGCACACTGGTTCTCTGCTGTCTTCTCACAAGTTTTCTTCTTAAATTTCATTCCCTTTTTTTAATGCCATATTCTCTTTTTTTTAAGCCCTAATATCTGCTTGGATTTTGTAATAAGTAAGCAATTTCAATTTAATATGATTTCAAGCTGGCCTTTGGAGGTGAAAGCAGTCTTGGGCAAAGAAGGTGAAATACAGCCTCAATGAAGCATAGAGATAATGCCAGAGAAGAAAAGATGTCTTCATTTACAAGTTTTCTAATATATATATATATATATATATATATATATATATATATGGCCAAAATTTGTCCCGCAAATGGTTGTCATAAATGTTGTGTAATCACATTGACCAAATGAAAGGAAATCAGAACAGAATTTCCCCAAATACAGGGCAAGTGCAGTGCAGGGTTCTCAGGTGGGATGTCACTCATATGACACACTCCCATGCATCTTCCATAGAGGAGACTGGGCTGATTTAAATTCCTTTTACATGAGTCTTAATTTTATTCCAAACATTTTATCAACTACTGAAGGAAACCTGTGTTTTCATGAAATATCAAAGGTGAGATTAGTGTGGATAAGAGAAAGAGGAGAAATGAGAAATTACATAGGCTTTTATAGAGCTGTGCTTCTTATCAATGTTATTGTCCTGCACCCAGAACCTAGAACAATCTTACTGGAAAGTAAGGGAGGAAGAGGAATGAGAAAAGGGGCAGGAAGGAAGGGAAGCAAAAAAAGGAAGGAAAGAAGGAAAGAAAGGGAGAGAGGGAAGGAGGAAGTAAAAGAAGGATAAAGGGAATGATTGGGGGGAGGGACACAGGACAGTTTTTGTTCCTGTGACATGTTTAAATATGTTAGGTGAAAAGTTGTGCTTTCTCCAAGAAAAGCCTTTAAGAGCTGATATCGCGAGCTTTGACACTCAGCAGCCTGTCAGTCTTTGTCTTATCATGGACACCTCATCAATGATCCACTAATTATAAAATTGTGCCCCAGGCCGGAGACTAAACTAAATGCCAAAACGGGAGTATCATTATGGAACAGACGCATCTGGAATAACATTACTACGTGTATTTCTTCCCCATTGGGGACATCATGGTTCTATACAATGGAAAAGTAAATGAGAAGGAACACTGACACGGATTCACTGACTTTGAAATCAAAATCCGTTATAGACCCACTTCTGCTTCTCTGGAGTCAAATATTCATCAATGCTCTATAAGTTTCCTGGTCACTCTCCTATCCATGTTATTTAATGTTCCCAAGGAATGTGTCACTGGTGAAAATGATATACACTCCAGGGCACTCACCTTGTAAACTTAATCGTTGTTCTCAAATCTACATGGCCGGCAGGAGGGACTGTAGTTGTCTATTGTAACAGCAACTGAGTGGGTCAAAGCTGGGTTTCCTCAAAACATTCTGTTGGCAGCACGCATCTGACCTAAGTTTTCCACCCTCAGTTCTCATTGTCTTCAGTATAATCGACTGCAAAGGCCCTGGGTAGTCATTCATTTCCTGTGGGAGAAAGAAAGTTATTTTCAACTATAAAAAAATAATAATGTAAGAAAGAAAATAATACAATGATTACAAAATATTGTATACAGTGTCTTACATGTCTTGTGTCTTTTCTACTCAGATGTGGAGCTTTCTTTGGGCTTCAATTGTAACTCTTATAATAAGTATTAAATGACTATCTGTAAATTCATTACTGTCAAGGATAGTGAGCAAGATTAAATCAGGTAGGAAAGCAAGATTTTTTTTTTAAAGTCCTTCTAATCTTAATTACGTTTTCATGTAGCCTGCTGCTCACTAACTCCTCAAACCTAAAGCAATATAAAGTAAAGCAAAATGTTAATTTAGGCAGGTTTTTTGTGACATTGATTAATGCAGAAAGATATTACTCGCTAATTACAGAGAGAACCCCCTTATTTGAACTCAATAGCAGTTTTAATTAAAATTCTTAGTTTCCCAAAGCATGGTTCCCTTAACCTGGTTTAATTATTCTGTGAGTCTTGCCTATGACCTTGTGTTAATTTGCATGGCACTAAACATGTTTCTTTATTTGACTGGCTATGTGCTGTTATGGGGAAATTTCACATTTCAGCTAATATCAACATTAACCCAAGGTGCCATTTGATTAATTGGGCTTAGAGATGTGCCACACATGCACTTAAAATGCAAATAAATGGTGGACATGGGTGGGGAATATTTAATAACATGGAGGATTTCTGCTTATTTATATACATTTTATAAATGTGAACTTGCTAACTCTACACCACTTAGTGAAATATCTGAAGGCCATCTTATTTTAAATATTCTGCAATGTGCACTGTTTTAAATTGGTGTACAAGTCAAATATAGGCTCTATATCAAGATTTAAAATGGGGAGGAGAGCTATGGTACACTGACTTCTGGCTACAACATAGTCTTTATAATTATTAACAAACTGCGGCTTCCTGCATAAGACCTGGCCATCAACATTCTGTCATGGATAAGGGAGGGGTCAGGAGAAACTATCTTCTCTGAACAGATTACCTGCAGGTAAGGTTTGTCTGGGGAAGCCTAGCCATTCTCTTTAGTGATATAGCCATTGTAATTGCCTATGCTCACACAGGCAACCATAAATAAATTCAGTGGATCACAAAAAGGACATGAAAGTAGGAAGTGGGAGGAAAAGGGGTTCAGCAAAAGAGGAAAGCAGGGGTAATGGAGGATGCATATGAACTAAACACATTGTGTGGCTTGTCTCTCTATATATATTTTTTTCATTTTCATTTTAATTTTAGAACTCTCTCTCTCTCTCTCTCTCTCTCTGTGTGTGTGTGTGTGTGTGTGTGTGTGTGTTTGTGTGTTGTGGCAGGGTTTCACTCTAGCCCATGCTGATCTAGAACTCAATCAGAAGCCCAGGCTGGCCTTAAATTCATGGTGTGTCTCTAACCTCAGGCCCCTCACTGCTAGAATTATATGTGTGAGCCACCATGCCTGGCCTCATTTTTAAACTTAAAATGAATTGCAAAAACTGAGAAGTAATAAGAATTTATCCTGTAGCTACATGGGTATATGCCTAAAAAGATTTCATAAAGAAGTGTGTGTAACAGAGAAAGCTGGCAACGGCCTGAATCGTTATCCATGTACATTTGTGCACCAAGGCAAGTATATAATTCCTTTCATAAAACCATGTCATCCATGTATAATATTGAAGATGTAGTCTGAAGATGACTAAGCAGTTCATCCAGTGCTAAGGATATAACATCTTTAGCAGAGGATGCAGAACCTAAGCTAAGTGGAGTGATACCACAAAGAATATGCAGGCTTGGCCTGTGTTATATGGCAAATTTCTCCAACATTGAAAACAGTATACAAGTATTGACAGCTTTATCAAAGGCAGGTGGTATTACTCACAAGAGACTCAACAGATTGGGCCTGTCAACATTTCCCTGTGGAAAGGGGGATGTGAAGAGGGTTGCAAGGCACCTGCCTTGGATTGAAGACACCCTTTGCCAGCTGTATGCAATGATTCAATAATGAATGAGGTCTTATGACTAGAGTATGCAAAGGGTAAAAGTTCAAGGTATAAGAAGCCCTGAAAAAGTTGTTGCTTCTTTGGAGTCTCCATGCTCTGTAAGTAAGCTTTTACCCCAAAGATGAGAGAGGAACATCCACAGGGGGAACCGGACACAGTGAACTCCTTGGAGCAGACATGGGGAGAGGTTGCCATCCATTCTGGGATGAAACTACTTGGTGGTATAACTGATTTTGGGGATCACATTCCCATAAACAACACCTCACCTTGCTCTCTAAGTTACCACATTAAATTCATTAGTTCACAAAAGCTAGTTTTGTTGTAAGGGTAGTTTGGTATATACTGTCTGTGTCCTAAGTGGGGTGAAGTTTGCATCTTCCCAGGGGACAGAAACAACCACACAATAGCCTGTCTTGCTGTTATTTGCCCTAAGCTCTGGGCTCCCTTCTAGAAAATCTATAGTCATAGACCCTCTCCATGGAGTAGGTTCTGCCAGTGATGATCAGTAAATGGAATGCTTCCTTTGTCTTTGGTTTGCTATATACCAATTTCTGTAACCATTACAGGAAAATTTACAAACCATCAGTTTAGGGTGATACCTACAATTTGGTTGTGGTTTACTGGTTTGAAGCTAAACTCAGTAATAGCAAGAGCTCTTTCAAGCAAAAGAAATAAGAGCGAATCAGTGTCTACATGTTTTTGCATAGGAAACTCTGTCCCTTTGGGAAAAGAAGGAAGAGAAAAAGGAGGAGCCAAAGAGGTGGGGAGAAGAGGTGGAGGACAAAAGAAGGAAGAGGGGGAAAGAAAATTATAAAACGTCCTTCATTTTGTAACCAAGGTTTCATAGGGAGGCCATAGAAGTTAGTAAGATATTTGGTTTCAATTGCACACATGCTTTATTTGGTCTCTCCTAAAAAGCCCATCACTATATAACTGATGATGTTCTGACCAATTAAACTAAGGTTTTGTTTTCCTTTAATACTTGCAAGAAATGGCCCAATGGCAGAGTGGGTACCATGCTTGCCTTGTATGCACAAATCCCTGACACCATATAAATGGGGCATGGTAGTGCACAGTTGTAATTCCAGTACTCAGGAGGTAGCAGCAGAAGAATTTTACATTTAAGATCGTTTTCATTACATAGGGAACTCAAGACAAGTGTAGGGTTCCTGAGACTCTCCAAAACCAAATGAAAATAAAGATATTTGGTAAGTCAAGGTTATCAATGGAGCAAATTTTGGTTCTGTTCTCCACTTGGTGCTTGTCCATGCAACCTACATAAACCAGCGGAAATACACAGCTGAGGGCTACCACAAATTATGCTCTCTCCTCCTGGTACCTGGGAGTACTTTTCTCCACCACAGAGCACCTCCCTGATGCACCCCAGTCTTTCTTTTCGTGGGGTGCAGGGATGTGCGCTTACCCTAGAACATTTAATTCTCCTGTGTCATTTCTTGTGGTTAACTCCCCCTCCCATGCTCCCGTTCATCTTTATTCTGTGATTGATTCTCCCTAAGACGTTATTTGTGATCCCTTACCATGAAGAATTCCCTATAAAAATATGTCTTATTGTGCTGTGTCTGGAATATAAACTTGATGGGCAAACAGCTGTACACACCAGCTCTGTGCTACTATTTCAACGCAGGATCACAACCCGCTGCTCTGCATGAATCCTCTGAGAGCAGAAATCAACTGTTGTACCACCCACTGGATGCCAATGTCTTACAGACACCCAGGCTTGCTGGGAGAGAAATGAGAGAACACTATTGTCAGGTGATGGAGATAGGACTACCAAAATGTGCCCCATTCAAACTATCCAAGAAACAATGTTGTGATGATGATCTTTCTTCACTCCCACTGGCCTGTGTCATCAGAGGCAAACCCACATTATAATTGGAGCTATTTTGTCCAAAGGAAAAGGAATTGCTAAGGCATTTCTGTATATAGATAGAATTAAATAACAGAGGTTGAGAGTAGCAATGTAAAGTCACTGCACTCTGGGGAGGTTGTAAGCATATACATTTTATAATAAAAACAACTTCATATTCAAGTAGGAGATTTTGAAGATTTCATGCACTTCCATAAATGTTTTTATTTTGTGTGAAAAAGATGAAAAAATCGTGAGTATCAAGGATTGCCTTGCATCTGAGTGGTCTGCTCGTGTAATTGCCTTTTGACATTTGTATCCTTTCCACCATATACTACCTCCTCTAAAGAAAGAGAATTTTTCTCTCCAAATTGAGCCCATCGAACAGGAAAGATTCTTTGTCACTTATGATGAGGTTATTCCAGATTAAAACATCTCCATTGAATATTTTATAATCTGAAAATCAACATGAAAATGCATCTAATACAGCTAGCCTACTCACCATGACATGGCACAGCGCATTGTTAGTGGGAGGAGGTTCTGTTTTGACTACATGGCTGACTCAGTTATGATTCACTGCCATTGCCCAGCGTGGTGAGACATGAGCACACTACCTATATCTAGTCCAGCAAAGATCAAATCACAAAATTTGAAACTCATTTCTACCTTGTGTATGTCAGTTTTCCACCAATATTGTGAAGCACCCAAATCCTAAATCCAACCTTCATAATTTCATTCCTATCTTTCCATTGCCCAGTGGTTTATGCATAAAGAACTAAAATTAGCATTTTTTTTTTTTTTTTTACACAATAGGCTTCTTGTGTTTTAGTAAAGAAGAGATGAACTATTTGAAGCAAGTAAATCTTTGTATCACAATTCACTCATTCTCTGTATTCAGAGCCAAACTTTTCTGGTTGCTTTCACATAATATTTTACCTCATGAATTTAGTCTTATTCAGTAAAATTATTTGAAGAAGCTCTAGTTAATTTTTTTCTTAAAATCTGGGTTCAGAATTATGTGCAACATGCAAATTGAATTCTGAGAAATGAAAATTAATATGTGATCATTATTTTTTAATGGTGTATGGATGTTGATCCCAACATATGTTGATTTGTAGTTTTATAGATGTCTCATAATATTTTAATCACAATTAGCTATTTAGCTATATTAAGTTCATCTGTAGTGTGGCTACTGGTAAGTTGCCCATTCCATATTAAATAACTTTCCACACATGATCACGCAGGCAGTCTTAGTTTAACTTAATGGGTTAATGAAACAGGCATGAAAGTAAGACAGGTATTAATGGAGAACAAACGTGTGAATGGAAGAGAGATAAGAGAGGAGCTAGTGGTAATACAATCAAAGTGCATTATATACATGAATGAAAATGTCAAAATGGAAAAAATAAATACAACTTAAAATACTTTTATATATCAAATGTACTTCTTCTACCTGTCATCCGCTTGTGTTCTTGTGATGCAGTTTCTCACTGGACCCAGAACTGGCATATTTTGGTTAGACTACCTGGATTCTGATTTCCTGGTTGGTCTCCACTCCCCATAGGTCAAGTATTACAGGAATGCATAACTATACTCAGCTGCTGGTGTGGGTACTGGGGTATCACTCAGGGAAAATTAGGTTCTCTCAGGCTCTCATGATTGCATACCAAGACATTTACATTAGAGCTATAAAAATTTCCAAATTATATTCAGCATATATATATATATATATATATATATATATATATATATATATATGATATGTATTCATATATGTGTATATGCATATATATATATTTATATTACCCTGTTACACTTCCTGTTCTTTCAGCTTCTATCTATCAAAGGAATTGCAGGATAATTGGTTTTTTTTTCTATTAATTTCTCCATGAAATTCCCATGCCTGTACGAGGTGATCATCATTAAGTTTACAGACCATTTTCTTCTATCTTCTTGTCCACACCATGCACTTCCCATAAGCACAACCAAAGAGTTTCTTCCCCAGGGTATAATATAAGCACCTCTTTCTGGCTTTCATTGGTCAGGAACACAATGTAAAAAACATTTATGGTTTTGGCACAGTCTCTTGGAGGAGTTCTTATAAAGCTACAAAGAGGCTTTTTGTAGACTGTTCTCTGACTGGAGGACAATGAAAAACAGGAAAATAAAACTTCTTGAGCCTAAAATGAAATATATATACTATAGATGGCATGAAACACCTCCCCTTTCTCATTGCTGGAGGGCTTAGAATGCATTTGTAAATTATCTGAAGTGTTTAGTTACATGGATATTTTAATGTATTTCCTTCTTATATCATCCTCTTATTGTCTTCTCTCTTTTTTATATTATTAGTTATGTGTTTGACTTTAAGCTACATAAATATACAAACAAAATTAATGAGTCTGCATATTAGTATAGTTTGTACATGAAAGGAGTTGAAATGTGTTTTTGGGGAAGGTGAGTTTTAGTCTCTGTTTCTATAATCACTCTGTTATGTGAATTTTAGCCCATTATCATCATTTAATTTTCCATGGTCAGCATAGTTAGAACACTCTACTGCATACACATTAAACAATATATCTGCACTTACATTCTCCATTTTCCCATCTTATACTATTTCTTCAGGTTCCAAAAAAAAACAGCTTTTTCTTCTACTATCTCTGTTTGCCTGTCCTGCTAAGATCACCAATGGTCCTCATGTGATTAAATCCAGTAGTTAACTCCCATTTGTCCTATCACCTTGTCACATGCAACCCTATTTTCTTAGACAACAGGAAGCATTTGGGTGCCTTCAATAGCCTTGTATTTATTTCTGAGCCTCTTCTGAGCTTCCCCTTTGATTGCCGAAATATCAGCCCATTATATCCTAGTCACACCATTGGTTTTTCAAATCAAATAAATTATTGATACTTATGCTTTTTCCTTTGTTACCTTTTTTAGTCTCCTTATTACATTATATACTTCATGATAGAAGAATTTTTGCTTGTTATTTACTTCTCTGTTCTCAGTTCCCAAGAGGCCCATTGTGGCAGTTCAGAGAATATATGTGAAATGTATATGCAGCTCCGATCATAGGAGCTCAGTGAATATATGTGGAATGGTAGATATAGCTAAGCTTTGACATTCTTAAAAAAACCTCACATGACTTGCACACAAGGTATGACACTTCTATATGCTGCCTTCTTTTCAACATACCTAATACTCTAAGAATTCCCACTTATGCACTTGTGGTATTGAATGTGAAAAGTTAGACACCTCTGTTAAAAAGTATGGTGTTTTCAGCACAAGTATGTAGTCTGGCTTAATATAAATGAATGACAGTTTGTGGATTTCAAAATGTTTTCCTGTATATTGAATCTAATATTAACAAGATAAAGTATCTATAGTGATATCATGATTGATTTTTTTGAGATGTAAAGAAATACAAATGCAGTGATGGAAGTTATCTTTCAAGAGTATCCTCTGTGAACCTGGCTTTTTTGTGTTTACAGAATAATGTGAAGAAAATAAAGAAGATCCCAACCCTTACTACATTTTTAGTGTTAAACTAGCCATGTGATGGAGATGAGTTAACACTATTAACTCTGTTAGAATTATATTGTTTATAAAATTAGAACTCAAAAACCATACTTGTCATCTTTTTTAAAGTTACGAGATCATTTATCATTGAAGAGATTTTTAAAACCAGATCATCTTTTAATGCAGATAGTAAAAAACCTTAGAGATCAATATAGGAGGCACTATGTTAGGGATAAGAGATGGCTGAAAGAGGTATAGAAGGTCCTAGAGTACCCCTGAGGAAAAAACTCTGGCCTAGGTTTCTTACGAGCAGACTTTCCAGTACATAACCTGGTTTTTTATTTACACATGGATGTAATGTCACACATGTAGCTGTAGCTGCATTCTTTCCACTTCATGGATAGATACTATGTAGTTTTGACTGACATATTCTGAAATAAGAGAGTAAAGAATGTGTTGTGGAGAGTCAAGTCCAAATGGATAAAGGACCTTAATGTCAGACCTGAAACTCTGAAACTGCTAGAGGAAAAGGTAGGGAAAACCCTTCAACATATTGGCATAGACAATGACTTTCTGAATATAACCCCAGTTGCTCGGGGAATAAAACCACTAATCAACCACTGGAACCTCATGAAATTATGAAGCTTTTGTATAGCAAAGGACACTGTGAATAGAGCAAAGGAGACAATCTACAGAATGGGAGAAAATCTTTGCCAGCTATACATCTGACAGAGGATTAATATCCAGAATATACAAAGAACTAAAAAGAAAACAGAATTAAAAATGGGCTATGGAACTAAATAGAGAGTTCTCAGAAGAAGAAATACAGATGGCATATAAACATCTAAAAAAGTGTTACACATCCTTAGCCATCAGGGAAATAAAAATTAAAAACACTTTGAGATTCCATTTCACTCCTGTCAGAATGGCTACCATCAAAAAAACAAATGACAATAAGTGTTGGCGTGGATGCAGAAAAAGAGGAACACTTCTACACTGTTGGTGGGAATGTAATCTGGTCCAGCCATTGTGGAAATCAGTGTGGAGGTTCTTGAGACAGCTAAAAATACATTTACCATATGATCCAGCTATTCTGGCATATATCCAAAGGACTCTTCTCACTACCTTAGAGATACTTGCACAACCATGTTTATTGCTACTCTATTCATAATAGCTAGGAAACCAGCCTAGATGCCCCTCCACAGATGAATGGATAATAAAGATGTAGTACATTTACACAATGGGGTTCTATTCAGTGGTAAAGAAAAATGAAATTATGAAATTAGCAGGGAAATGAATGGATCTGGAAAAGATTATACTAAGTGAGGTAACCCAGGCTCAGAAAGCCAAACATCACATGTTCTCTCTCATATATGGATCCTAGCTACAAATGTATAGACTTGTGTGTGAACTGGAACCAAAAATAGGTACCAGAAACCAGTAAGCTGGTAAAAGGCTATAAGGGAGAGAGGAGACGGAAGGATTTAAGTGGATACTATTGTACATATGTAAGTAGAAGAACAGATTACAGGAAGGGGAAAGGCCTAAGTGAGGCCATGGGAAGAGAATACATAAAAGAAGGGCAGGGGAGGGTCAATCAAAATTGAAGATAGTCAGAATAAGACTTATGTAAACCTACTTTTTTGAATAATGGCACATCTAGAAGCTGTAGACTGTTACTAGAAAATTTTCAGTGCCTGGGATGGGATACCTTCCAGTGAGTTGTTGGCCAAGGAGTTCTCAGCAGCCTCCAAAACATTACAGGTTATTGCCAACGCCCTTGGTTTCCCTTAAGAAACAGATGGTAAGACCCTATTGCTGAAGATATCTCTTACCTGAGATGCAAGGTCACTGAGAAAGCAAGCTGGTGCTGAGTAGAAAACCTTCTCCGTATAGACCAGCAAGCTGAAAGCTGGAAAAAGCTGCACTGCACTCAGTCGTATGGGAGATAGAAATCATCAGTGGTGAAAACAGTGGACACTAGAAAATTCAGGTTTGGCCATAGAGGTCCAATGACTGAACAGGTGCAATAGTACCATGTCTGCTCTTGGGGAAACCAACTGCTCCATGACTGGACTGAAGTTCCTCTCTATGGGAGGGAATACATGCCTGGTACTGAAAAAACTAAGCAAAAGTCTATGCCAGGGGAGGTCATGAGCCTTAGGGGTATAAAGTGTGCTCTTTTCTGGCTAAATGTATATTATTCCCACCAAGCTGCTCTGAAAGCACTACACTTAATGTTTATATTTACATATTAATGCTACTCTCACTTCTGGTTAGAGAAGCTTCTCTTTTCAAATGGCGATGACCACTGGGATGACCCAAAAGGCAACATAGTACTGAGAAGAAGGGATGGAGGAGTGCTCAGCACTGAAACAAACAGAAACACCCTCCAAGGCTCAAAGGAGTCAAAGGAAGGGCACGACTCCTTACAATGCAACTGTCCAGACAGAAATTGGCCTCGCTATCCATGACCTTCAGTGCCTAGAAATACCTTTGCAAGACCCTTGTAATAGAAGAAAAGGTTGATTACATCAAATTAAAAGAGAGACCAATGGAGAGAGGGAGGGGATATGATGGAGAGTGGAGTTCTAAAGGTGTATGGGGGCAGGGGAGGGAAATACAATGCATTTTTTTGTATGTAAGTATAGAAGTTGTCAATAAAAAAAAGAAAAAAAAAGAATGTGGTGTGAGGCTGGAAAGATGGATTAGCAGTTAAGGCTCTTTCCTGCAAAGCCTAAGGACCCAGGATCAATTCACCAGTACCCACATAAGCCACATGCACAAGGTGGTCTGTGCATTTGGACTTCGTCTGTGGTGACTAGAGGCTCTGGTACACCCATTCTCTCTCTCTGCCTGTCTTTTTTCTCTCTCTCAAACAAATAAATAAATAAAACTTATTTTAAAAATTGTGTTGTTGTTTTCATATTTCTGGGACAAAACACCTGACTAAAAGCAGCTGATGGGAAGAACATATTTAGATCAGCTTCCACTTTTCAGGGGATGCTTCATCGTGACATGAAAAAGCATGGTCAAGGAGACAACTGAACATTACACCTCAGGGCAGAAGTAGTCCAAATGAGCCAGCTAATACTGACTGGAGGGAGCTAGCTATGAAATCCCAAAGCCCATCTCCAGTATCAATCCTCCCTAAACAAGGCTGCACCTCCTAAATTGCCACCAGCTGGGGACCAAGATTACTCAAAAACACAAGGCTAAGGGAGACATCTCATTCAAACCAACACAGAATGTTACATGGCAACAGTAAATTGAAAGTTATTGCAATGTTCATAGTTATAGCTCATCTGTACTGTGTGACTCAAGTTTACTGTTTCCCAAATTACTAAATTTTCATTATTTTAGTAAACTTAGAGGGAAGTTATACATCCCTGAAAGTTTTTTTTTTTAATCAAAAAAAGTCATCCCTTAATGATTAAAACTGTAATGAGATGCCGTCAAAACCTGTACTAGGAAGGGGGAAAGAGACGTTTTCCTGGTTTGAAATGTCACTTATTGAGGATTAGGTATGTCGTTTAGCCAAGATAAGCCAAGCCTCTAGTAAGCTAGCAGTCTAGTTTAACAAGTCAGTCATAAGCTGCCCTGCTTTCCAAAACAGAATCCCTTTCTAGCCTCAACCTTAAGCTCAACTCATCAAATATAACTTCCCACCTTTATTTTATTTATTTGTTCATAAGTGTTTGCTAAAAATGATACAAGTGACATTTACCCAGTTATATATATTTTTGGATTTGTTGTTTTGTTAATAAAAATTTTACTTTTGTAACAGTTATGTGCCATCAGAGATAGGATGGATTCTGGTTACTACACTGCTTCTTTTAGTCTGGGTTCACATTTCAGAAGCACCACAGAGCCTGGTGTTTGGTCTTCAGAATGCAGCTGAGAGGTGCTTCGGACTCTTCAGTCTGATGGCATGGTAGTATCAACCAACAACTCCAGAAGTTTGAGCTAAGTGTGTGGTTCCCACAGAATCAGTGTTTCACTTAGATCATGGATGTGGGGAAACTATTATTTAGAAGTCAGTACAAATGTGTGAAAACACTTAGAGCAGAGAGATTTAGGTGCCTCTGAGGGCAACTGTTAGGCGTAGAAATCTCACATCTGAGAGTGTTACACAGAGTCCAGAGATGAAAGTAGGTTATTTGAGCAAAGGATCAAAAGATATGTGAAGGGTATGACTAGTCTGTAGCTGAGTATTGTCCTCAGTGTCTCTTTAGCTGATTTTAATAATAAGAAGAATAAGAGACATGTACCACCTTAGATACATAGCAGAGTGGAATGGATGTTATCCTGTATGCATGAGCATGCTTTTAAAATGTCCTACAAAAAAATGGACATCCACTAATGTTCTTGGGGTAAAGAGTTATATCAGTAACTCTGCAAGAACACAGTGTAATCAGACTTGAGAGAGAAGAGAGACACTTATGGAATCCTTGACAAGGAAAGAAAAGGAAATAAAAGAAAATCCTGAATCTGAGTGATTGATAACAGCTTGGACCAGTCATAGCAACAAGTCTTGTGGTGGGAGGAACAGAGATTCACAATGAAAGTTTAAGTTGTATTTGAACCCTTTCTGACCCAGAGAAAAGTCATCAAATACACTGGAGAAGGAATACCTGAGAATTAAAACTAATATAGGAGCACTGTGCAGGTGAAGGTACATGGGAACAAAGAATGAGTAAGAAAGGGGGGAATCTTCCCATTAGTGGCGGAGGGAGGTGCTGGATTTCCAAAGTGAGCTGGTGCTAGTACTTTAGAGGACTGTTACGGAGTCAGTCACTTCACAGAACAGTCTGCTGCCACAGACGGCAAGAAGATATAGCAGTTACTTTCTTTTTGCTGGGACAAAATGCCTGACCATAGCAGCTAGTAGAAGATAAGGTTTTATTTTTGGTTTACAGTTTTGAGGAGACTCCATGATGGGGAAACCATGGCAGAGCAGTGCAATGAGTGTCACACCTTGTCACATCAGGTAGAAGGAAGCAGCAAGAGTAAGCTAGCTGCAGCCAGTATGGCTGGACTAATAGATCTCAAGGCCTGCCCCCATGACACAACTCTTCCAACAAGTCTCCATCTCCACCTAAGGTCCCACAACTTTCCCAAATTGACACTCGCTGAGACCTAAGTATTCAAAACACTTAAGGCTATTGGGGAAATTTCACATTCAAACCATCACAGAGGAGTTCAGCATTGTTATGTGGGAAGCTCAGCAGGAAGTGACAGGGGAGGGAGGCTGAATGGGGCATGGACAGTTGTCTTGAAGTAAGAAGGTGAGGATAATTGGAATGGAGAAAATTTATGGTCATGGTTGGAAGGTTAGACCCAATACCATCCCCAGTACACCCAGTCAGAGAATCAGTGGTTTACATATATACTATTAAACCACTTGAAAGCAGAACCCTAGAAGGAGCAATTGGAGGTGATCCAAAGGGGGAGCAGAACTGCAGTGGTAAAATGTCCTTCCCTACCATGCATGGAAGGACTCAAAGTAATGTTAATAAAGGAAGCTGTTGAATATAGAACTTGTAGCTGATGGAAGATCAGTTATTAAGATGGAACTTTCTGTAATCTATAGGCACATAATGCCAAATATGCAAATTTACTTCCCCAGAGTTCTCATGTTTGTATTATTCATATTATGTAGATTTCATGAATTGTTCCATACTTATTTTCCAGAGAAAAAGACAATGATGCAATTTCAATTAAAAAAAATTATCTCATGTAGTAATTTGATTCAAATGTCCCACATAAGCTTAGGTGCTCTGAATGCTAGGTTTCCAGCTGATGGAGATTTGGGAATTAACATCTCTTAGAGGCAGTATGTTATTGGGGGTGGGCTTATGGGTATTATAGCCAGTTTCCCCTTGCCAGTGTTTGGCACACTCTCCTGTTTCTATTGTCCACCTTATGTTGGCCAGCAGGTGATGTCCACCCTCTGCTCATACCATCATTTACCCTGCCATCATGGAGCTTCCCATCAAGTCTATAGTCAAAAATAAACTTTTTTTTTTTTTTTTCAAAAGCTGCTCTTGGCTGGATGATTTCTGCCAGCAAAGAGAACCTCACTTCAAAACCTTACTTATAGAATTATGTTCCTTACTCCCCTTATGATATGCCAAAGTACATCCTAAGACCTACCCTTTTCAAATAGTCTCATGTGGTTCTCAGTGAATGGATGCTCTGAGCCAGACAGTGGGTCATGTTTAATTTGAAGAAAAGCTGACAGTTCAACCATTGGGAAAGGTGCCTGAAGGGAAAGTCTTACATATGACTCCTTTCTCTCTGAAGTACAAGCTTAGAATTCATAAATTATAATAGCGTGTGAATGCTTTCACATGGCCTTTACTAGGTGGATAGGGACAGGTGCTCCTTATATGGTAAGGCTTCGACCCATGCATGGCATGGTGCTGAACTATGAGCAAAGAGATACTGAGTCACATTTGCCAATGGACCTAGGTCATCAAGGGTACTGTCATAACAGGAAAGTGACCTGTCAGCTGTTAGATCACTGTTCTAGAAAGTTCTTATCAGATTGATGAGGGCAACTATGCTCACATCTCACAAAGAGAGTGAGGCTGAAGATTAAGGAATCTGGGACCACAGAAGTACTATTTCTATTAATGTTTTTTTTTTTTTTTTCTTAAAGTAGGGACTCATTCTAGCTCAGACATAGTTGGTTCTTTTCTCATAATTTAATACCTCCCAAGAGTCTAATGCACTCTTGGATATAACATCACATATTGCATTATAGCTATACATATATCTTTCAAAGTGGACTGACTATACACATGCCTTTGTTTAATTCACACATGTACATATACAAAATACAATAAGTATCTCTTGGAAGGGAACAAGTCTTCTATTCCTCAAGTACATTATTTAATATATTTATTTACTTAATCATTTAACAGAGCACTTTGAATACCTGTAATATACTAAGCTTTGTGTTCTTAGTATATAAAAGAGATAAAGTACCTACAATTTACTGGTGATGATAGAAGAATGAGATCAAGTAAAATTAACCTATTTCTCTACTAAAGGAAACAAACTGAAGGTCATTTAATGGGATGATATAGGATGTAATCAAAGTATTTAGCAAAGATAACTGGGTCCCAAGCACTGAAAAACCATATCAGTAGGGAAATGAAATAGAGACTTGTGGCATGTGTTACCCAATGAAGATTAGAGGACTATCCCACAAAAGCTGCTGCCATGCAGTATGGGCCTGCAACAAGGGAGAACATAATCTCCTATAGGATGGTAAAGGAATGCATTGTGGATAGGTTACAAAGAGTAGGTGGGAAAGAAGAATAAAATATGGATTTGAAGAGAACAATTGAGGAAAGGGTAATATAGACATAACAGCCTTTTAGGGAGAGGCTAGGTAACATGTACATTACTACAGCAATGTTGTGACACCATGAAGCTGGGCAGCTATAGATTTCAAAGCTTGCCAGCCTGGGTTCAATTCTGAAGTGCACATGTAAAGCAAAGTGGTGCTTGCATGTGTGATCCCCACATGCCTAAGAGGATGGGAAGAGGAGCTGAAAGAACCTGGAGAAGCTGAGGAGCCAGCTAGTTTGACATTGGTTTAAAATCTGGCAGTTTCCTAACCGTGGAAAGAGACTTTATCTCAAAGAAGGTGGAGCACATACACCGTGAAGTTGTCCTCTGACCTCTGCGTGTATACTGTGACATGGATGCCAACACACACACACACACACACACACACACACACACACACACAAACACACACACACACACACATACAGACATTTTTTCTTGTTTGTTTGTTTGTTTGTTTGTTTGTTTATTTTTGAGGTAAACTTTTACTCTAGTCCAGGCTGACCTGGATTCATTATGTAGTCTTGGGGTGGTCTCGAACTCATGGTGCTCCTCCTACCTCTGCCTCTCAAGTTCTGGGATGAAAGGCATGCACCACCATGCCTTGCTCAGACATCTATTTTTTGACACAAACTTCGATATACAAACATGTAGCAAGTTGATAAAATTCTCACTGGGTTAAACTCTTAAGTTCCTTCTCCACTGTCCTTATTCCACTGAGGGGCCTCCTTAGTAGGGCTATCACATTCTCCTGAGAGTACATGGGTTTTTAAGAGTGGAATGCAACAAAACAAGCCTGACTCCATGTGCTTCTACAGTACCTCTGAAATTTCCATATGCATGTACCCCCTTTCTGCTCCACTGTGATTTGACTCACCATGTAGCCCTCACCTGAAGCCAAATGTATGGCCAGCCCCATGAACATGGACCTACAGAACTGTAAGGCAAATTAACCTCTCTTTGTCAGATGCTTAGCTTCCATAATTTGTTATAGCCATGGGAAATCAAGAAAGCATCAGGAAAACCTGTCTGGTCATATTCTTCTGGCCTCTCTGTTTAGTATTCTTCCATGCTAGGCAGGTCTTAGTGGGCAGGCTGGACCGAAATATCCCTTGATGGCCAAACTTTAGATTAGAAAATTGGTGAATTAGAGTGATGATTCTAACTGAAAGGCTTGCTTTGGGGCTGGGGAGATTGCTCAGCAGTTAAAGGTTCTTGTCTGACCACCCAGGATTTTTTTCTCTTAACACGGATATAAAGCTAGATGAAAAAAGTGGTGCATAGTGATCCTTTGCAATAGCAAGAGACCCTGGCACATGTGCAACACACATATGCAAGCACAAATAAATAAGCAAAAAACAAAAACAAAAAAAAGGGCTGGAGGGATGGTTTAGCAGTTAAGGCACTTACCTGAGAAGCCTAGGAGCCATATTTGACTCTCCAGATCCCATGTAAGCCAGATGCACAAAGGAGAGGCAAGTGCAAGCTCTCACATATCCATTAGGTGGCACAAGCATCTCTCTCTGTCTCTCTCTAAAATAAGAATTGAAAAAACATTAGCCAGGCATGATGGCACACTCCTTTAATCCCAGCACTGAGGAGGCAGAGGTAGGAGGATCACCATGAGTTCAAGGCCACCCTGGGACTACATAGTGAATTCCAGGTCAGCCTGGACTAAAGTGAGACCCTATCTCAAAAAAACAAAAAACAACAACAAAAAAATTCAAGTCTGCCTTGGGTTAGAGAAATGGTTTAGCAATTAATGTGCTTGCCTGCAAAGCCTAATGGCCCAGATTTAATTCCCCAGTACCCACATAAGGCCAGATGTAGTGGCACATGCTTCTGGAGTTCGACTGCAGTCACTGGAGGCTTGGGCACACCCATTCTCCCACCCCCCCACCCCCCACTCCTCATCTCTCTGCTTGCAAATAAATAAGTAAAAATAAAAAAGTGAAAAAATATGAGAAGTGTGTCTTTGGAGAAAAGGATTCCAGTGTGTATGGCTCGCATTGACGTAATTGGGTAATTCTAGTTTCTCTAATGTTTTGGGGAGGGAGGATGAGGATGAGGATGACCAGGCCAGAGAATGTCAGAGACAACTTGTTCTGAAGATGCCTCTGCTTGGCTCCAAGTGCTCAGCATGGCAAAGTGACACACATTGAAACAGTGTTTTCTAAGTTTCCACGTAGCTCTGGGGAGGAAAAGAGCTTAGAGGAGACATGAAGCAGCATTATGGGAAAAAAAAGTCCAAGAGCAAAATAACAGAAATGCTAGGAAGTAAAACAGAAACACGAGGACACAAGGCAACACTTGTTTTCATATTCAAATTGTCCATTCACTAGATATTCAGATGTGTGGTAGTTTACCTCTCGGGAAAGCTTTATTGATTGTAGCTCCTTTATGTCCCTGAGTTAGAAGGGGAATCAGCTTTCCTCCCAGTGTGGTTAGATTTCTAACACTTCAGAAGGTTACCAAAACCCTGTCCCAAATGAGAAAAGCAAGTAAGTATAGAATACACTTGTATTAAGTAAACCACTTTGCTGTCCTGCCTTGATCCCTAAACTCAACCTCAAGGAAGCATTTTGGTAGATCATATTCATGACTTACTGCACTAGTTCACAAACTGCATTGAAATTTGTTCCTCAAAGGCAACACAATTCCAAAAATTATTTAGATTTTCCTTTACATTTCTTCTCAAATTTAGATGACTGATAATTATATCTTTTTCTTTTTAGTGGCCCAAGACCTAGTTGGTTAAATTATATATGGAAACGATATGTAAATGCATGAAAGATGAGGCCTTCTGTTACATATTCATAAATGATTTATATGAGAAATCCAGTTTGGCTATCTTAGTAGTTCCATTTAAGAATTCACTTTTATAACAGCTGATTAAAACTTGTTGCTTTGGTTAGAGAAGACAAAAAATAAAAAAAGAAACTTTCTCTTTTGCTTCTAGATTCTTAGCTGGGTCTGTTGTAACAAAAGACAGATGCACAAGCAGAAAGCAAATAGGACTCTATTAACATGTGTCTCCTATATGTTGGGAAAATCGAGGGAATACGTAAACTGGAGAGATGTCTTCAAATTCAGACTCACCTACCATGTTGTTAGCTGAAGTCCTCTGAAGAACCCCGGCTGTGTTGCAGACCTTGTGAATGATTGCCTGACTAGAATTTTATGGTTGTAGAGTTGGGATGCTGCAGAATCCAGAGGCAACATTATCTCAGGCTATCTTTAGTCCCCTTAATAGACATCCATTACTGACCCCTATATCTAACTTCACATCATTGTGACTGTTAGATACAACTTTTGGAATGTATTAACTTAGCAGACCATTAGTTCCCTCCACCCTAAAGCTAAAAATGTCATCAGATAGCATTTGAAACCTATGTAAGAGATTTCCTTGCTTTGCTGATGTCCCCACCAATGTGTTCAGTAAATGCATTGATTTATGGCTCTCTTTTGTGTTGTGACTATACAAGTTTATGTAACCTCTTCTGCAGTGGAACATATCATCAGGGCATCTTGAGTCTGCTCCCAGGCCATGGCAATCATATTTGTTTCAAAATAAACTACCTCATCCCCTTAGAGCAAGCACCAAGCATTGCATCATTGATCGTCTATGCAAATTTAAGAAAGAAGAATGTGCAGGAGGCCTCAGAAAGAAAGGAAAAGGATAGGAAACATTACACAGGTCTATTTGGCATATTTAAATTACTACTTTCTCCACTTAAGTTTTTTTTTTTTTTTTTTGTATTCTTCCTGTCTTCATTATACAAAGGAAATTCTCTTACAAATGATTTACTTCATAAATGAAAATTTCCCTTACAATAGATTAACATGTCATATTTAAAACTTCTTTTCTTTTGGTTGTTTCTCAAAATAATCAGCTCAAAGGAATTTTTAAGCCAAACATGGTGGTGCATGCCTTTAATTGACATAAGTTCGAGGCTCTTTGAAACTATATAGTGAATTCCAGGTCAACCTGGGCTAGAGCAAGACTCTACCCTGAAAAACTAAAAAAGAAAAACAAAACAAAGCAACAAAAAACTAGAAGAAGAATTTCTTAAGCAAAAAAAAAAAAAAAAAAAAAAAAAAAGGTATAGCTATAATGGAATATTCTAGTCACTTAAATTTATATTTTGGGCTGTGTTCTGGTCTGCAAGTTATAGCAAGCAGTAAGGGAAGGGACTCTCCAAATGTGAGATGGAAGGAATTAGAAAAAGAGACTAGCCTTTATTTCCTTGCCACTTACAACTATGACTATTTCTTTTACTTTATTTGATTTCAGTAGTTCGAATCTTCTTCAAGGGTCACAGAATAGGGAGGCAGGGCATAAAGGACCACTTTCTTCAAGATAATCCTTGGAACCATAAAAGGAAAAATGTCTCCAGTCTGATTCCATCTAGTCAAATTTGAATGTTGTTTGTAGGAGTCAAACAGAAGAACTTAAATCCTTCCCATATTTCATTCTATACTTTAATACATTTTTAATGAAAGCAACTGCTGAATAGCAGATGTGAATGAGACCTCTATCAATCCCTAGCATGAAATGAAGGAATTGAAAAAGTGAGGTGTAACTCAGAGCCCTGTTTGCAGTGAAAAGGAATTGAAATCATATTGTTTAAGCTATTTTTCTCATCAATATGAAAAAATACCTGCGGGCTGGAAAGATGGCTGTGTATGAAAGCACTTGCTATGCAAGAACACCTAAGTCCCAATCCCCAGAACCTATGTAAAGCTGGATGCAGTAGTGAGCTTCTATAATTACAGACGTTCAATGACGAGATACGAGACAGAGAGCGCATGAAGGTTCATAAATGACCAGACCATGCAAGACCACTGTGAAGCAAAGTAAAAGTTTTATTCTAGAAAGACACAAGTTGCTGGGCTGTCCCATGAGAGAGGCCCAGCACCCTGGCTTTGCAAAGGTTAGGTTTTATGAGGCTTTTCTGCCAGATGGGGGCAGGGCAATGGGGGCTTATTTGTGATGTTAGGTAAGGGAGTTTCTTCAGGGGAATTTTTCTGTTAATCAGAAGATTGTGGTCAGGTAGTTAGGGTGTGTGGTAGTTTGAATATATGTCCCCCAATATATTCAGTGTTTTACTAGTTATAGTTTGCATCTGCAATCACCTTGCTAGAGGCAATGTCACTGGGGGCCGGTTTTAAGGTGTGATGGTGGGCTTGAGATTCCATTGTAAAGATATGCAAATGTGCCTAGCAGGAGTTCCTGAAGTGTGCTGTGTGACCATTTGGCTGTAGTTTTGCTGTGTGTGCTGTGTAGCTGGCGGCTTGGCTTTGCTCTCTTGACTGGTCTTGTGAGAGCAGGCAGCTTCTCCTGCCATTATGGAACTTCCCCTGGATCTGTAAGCTTCAATAAATATCCCTTCCTCCATAACTGAGCCTGGTCTGGAAGTTCATCTCAGTGAACCTGAAGCGGTCTGCTACAATAGGGTGTGTCACCAAAAGAGAAGTGAGTTGGCTCTTGAGATAAAGTAACCAGGAAACTGTGGCCTAGGGGCAAGAGAAACAATGGGTCAGGTGGTTTTTGAGGAATGTCATCAGCTTGGTTCTTGCATTTTCCAGTAAGGCCGGTTTTCATGTTGCCATCCACAGTGACTCCATCTTGGGGGCTGGTCCAAACTAACAGAGTGGAATCCCTGGAAGCTTGGGCTCTGACCAGGCTGTTGTATGCAGCAGCAAACAAGAAACCTTGTCAAAATCAAGGTGAAAGACAACAACCAACACCTGTATGCTCACACAACACTCACATACACAAGTTCCCACAAACACAAAACAGATGATAATTTTGTTTTAAGAGCAACACTTAAGGGAGAGAAAACTTACTTTGACTCATAGCTTCAAGGTTTCTGATCACCGTGGTAGGTCACTTTAGGGCAGCCAGAAGCAGAGTAATAGAGAAAGTGCAAGTTCTTGTGGACTTCCTCTTTCTCTCCCTGTGATTACAGCCTCTGGGATAGGAATGATACAAGATTACATGTGTCTTTGAGAGTAAGAGAGTTGTTTTTTTTTTTTTTTTTTTTTTTGCAGCTGCTGGAAGGCTGATATCTCAGGATGTAGGGCACTAGACATTCACAGTCATGCAGAACTTTCACAGAGTCAGTGGCCTCTGGGTTATGTCTTACGGATTTTAACAAATGAAATTCACAGACCATAGAGAATGGAATTTAGAAGGATGTTACCAATGAGGTTATGGAGTTTCAGAGAAAGGAGGAAGGCAGAGCTCCTGCTGTAAAGTAAGAGGGGCTTCCTGGAAAATGGGAATGCCCACCTAGAGACTCTGATTGTTGTCTTTTATGGAAATTTACTGGAGGGGGTTGAACTGGTTGTTCTAGTCCCCAAAGGCAGGTGTCTAGGTGGCACCCGGTTTCCAGGTCTCCAGGAAAGGGACAAATTCCTTTACATTCTTTCTCTTTTAAGAAAGAAAGAAAAAAGGAAAGATCAGCCCCCATGACATATGTTTAGGCACCAATTACATCCTCTATTGAGGTTTTAGGGAAAAAGAGATAAGAAAGAAAGAAAAAGGTTCTCCCATAGAGATGAAAGGACATTCCTCAAATTTACCTTTTATTCCTTTATTTTTGCCACCCCTAAACTGTCTCAGCACCATCCACACTTAGGGCAGGACTTCTGCCTGTAGTCAGTCCTCTCTTTAAATATCCCTTCAGGCATACCCAGAAGTGTACCTTATCAATAGAATAGGCATTTCTCAAGCCAATCAAATTGACAATCAGGATTAGCCATCACATGTGTTAAGATTTCTAGAAAAGAGCAATTTTCCCAGAAACAATTCTCTAGGAAGGATCTCAGAAGGAGTGGAAGGACTCCTTAAGGGGGTAGAAATCTATAGTAAAGTAAAATGACTTAGATTTCCCCCTATAGACCCAAGGACAATTCCTACATTTAGTAAATGAGAAAGCTATTCACTTTGTTGTCCTGTCACCTCTAAACTGCGTAGCCATTTTCTATTTCCTATTCTGTAGTAAGGGTGTTAAGAGAAGCATCAGGCTTAACATGGAAAAACAAAAACAAAAACAGTTGGCAGAAAGGCTTCAAATCCTCCATACAGGTCTACATGTAAGGGAGAATGTGCAAGAAAAGACTGGGATAGAGGATAAAGCAAGTGATATATCAATGACCTACAAAAGGTCAGAACTCATGTGGCACTGGACTTCTTATAGTATTTATTTTCTAGCCCCCCAGCTCACTCCTACCCTCAGGAGCTTTTTTTGTTTGTTAATAAACTTCCTCTTTTTCTGTTACTCCCCATATGTACGTGGCCCAGTTCATTGTTCTGGGATGTAAGATCGTGGAAATTTCAGTGAGTCTTCTCTGCACTCTCATCTACATGTTTGCAATGGCCTTGGGATGGCTCCACTCATAGCTCTGGTTTCTTTGGCCAAAGTTCTACATTCTGGGCATCTCTGACTTTCTGAAGTCTCCATTGCAGTTTTGGTTTCACAAATCAGACTAAGGGGTTACTTAAAATGATTCTACTTCTGCTTGCATATTGATGGCCTTCTCAGTCCTTCTTTTGCTACATGGGTAAAAATTCACTGAGATAGGAGTTTGCTTCCTTAGGCACAATGTCTGAGTCCTTGGCCATGGTGAATCAGCCAGTCACGAGACACAAGGCATAGTCCTTTAGCCCCAGAGCAAAAAAGGAAAACAAATTAGTCAATACCATGCACAGTCGGTACAATCCCTTGGTAGAGTCAGTGATGAAGGTGCCCATCATGTGTGACTACTCCCATGACTGAGAAGCTGGGTAGAGAGTTCCCACCATAACAGGTCAGGAGAGCAGGCAGCTCAGTGGCAACTCTCTCTCTTTTGGAGAGTCCTTTCTCACTGATAATCTACTTGCTCTGTGCTCATCTCTGGTCCTGGTGCATGTTTCTTTATTCTTATCTGGTGTGCGATAGAAGCTTGAAAGCCCTGGATGTGGCATATGGTTTAGTCACTGTCTCTTAGTTCCCACCAATGAAGGAAATTTAGGAGAAAGTGAGCTTCTTTTAATCAGTTTTGGTTAAGTTCAGGTACCCAAAGAGGGTTCCAAAAGATGTCACCCCACCTTGGCAGGGATGAAGCTCTTGTCTAATCCAATTGAATCTACAATAGCTACTTTGCTCCCTGTTGCCTCCACAGTCGGGCACACTACTTAGGTTGCTAGTCTTTGGGTTAGCACCTTTAATCTGCAAACCAACCAGGTCTTCCCCTTACATATCTGAATCTCATGAAAAAAAAAAAAAAAAAAAAAACACTTTTAATTGACTATAAAGGCTTGTCCATGCGTATCTCTGCTCTTTCTGTCCTGTGCTCTCTTCTGTCCACTTCTCTGTTTCAGCAGAGCTGAGATAGAGAAAGGGCATCCCCTTCGGCCTGGGCATTGCACTGTTTTGTCCTCCATCTACGTCATGCTTTGGGGTAACTGCTTTAGAGGGAGTCAGGTAGCTTTGTTAGGCAGTAAGGGTGACGGGGCCCCTGAGTCTGCATTCTCTACTTTGCTAGAGATAAAAGCATGATTTGATTTCTTATCTCTCCCCTTGATCTGTTTTTTTCGACAAACAACCTGAGCCCCTCATAGGATGCAGATCCCCTTTGCTAGAGTTTAAATCTAAGCCTGGCATTGTGGTTGGTCAAGTTCAGCCCCCAGAACTTGGTATCATGGCTAGACTCTAGCCCAGACCAATCAGCTGTCTCTCTGTCTCACCTGAACTAGAAAGTAAAGCCCACTACAGTGAGATTTATGAGGGGAGGGCAAGCTATCTGGGCTGCCTGACTGTTCCAGAACCTCCAGGTTCTGGTGAGTTTCCCCTTCTCTAGGCCCAGGCAAAATGAGGGGAGAACACCCTTACTCCTACTTCCGAATGGGCTCTTTACACTCTGCTGCTTTCCACATGGCAGGAGCTCTTTATACTTTCTTTTCTTTCTCTCTCTCATTTTATTTTATTTTATTTTATTTTATTTTATTTTATTTTATTTTATTTTATTTTATTTTAGTTTGTTATATTATGTTATGTGTTATGTTATGTTATGTTATGTTATGTTATGTTATGTTATGTTTGTTATGTTTGTTACGTTATGTTATTTTTTGGTTTTTCATGGTAGGTTCTCACTATAGCTCAGGCTGACCTGGAATTCACTGTGTAATCTCAGAGTGGCCTGGAACTCATGACAATCCTCCTACCTCTGCCTCCAAAGAGCTGGGATTAAAGGTGTGTGCCACCATGCCAGGTTCTTTTTATTTTTTATCATTTACATGGGCTCCTGCACCACATGGTGTATTTCCCCCTCCCCAGTTTATCTTCTTGTATTTGGCCCTTTGTCTCTGTCACATCCCTGTGATATCTGAATAAAATGTGGATTTAAAAATAATTTTCTTTAGTCTGGATTGTCTATTCTTTGGTTAATTTGCAGACATGAACTCAGGGCTTAGGGTATCAGGGAGCACCCCTGCATGCCATTTTAGGCCAGCTCCTACTCCACTTCTCACTTTATTTACATGATGGTTCATCGTTGATCTCTGAGTCTACCACAGGTGTACTTCTTCTAAGCTCTGGACCTATCATGTGTGTATTTTCTCTAAACTCTGGGCCTTCTTCAGGTGTAATGTCTCTAAACTCAGAGCAACCATGGATAAAACTCTCTTACTCATTTCTCATCTGAATTTCCCAGTCTCTGCTATGGTACTCTCCCCATGCTATTCTGTCTTAGGTCTTTACTAATTAATGTGTTAATTTTCTTCATGTGGATGGATGTTCAAGGCAGATAATTTGGCTCTCACCAGAGTGCACGTTTCTTCTAAATCTCTTCACATAGGCTTCTCGATCCTGTCTTCCACATGCTTACAAACATCCTCTATTCTTCTCTGAGATCTCACTGGCCCTTAAATGAACCTCGTGAGTTATGATTTCTCCCTAAGTAAACTCAATATTTCATAATTTATCTTTCTTGAGTCTGTTTTTATCAATTCTTTAAAAAATAGGAGAAAGGAGAAGGACCCCAAATTGGTTTGGGAGGCCTCCTCCTGAACCCCCAAATTCTACATCACCAAGAGCTGAGGAAGACTCCATTTTTCTCAAGCCCTATGTCACTGCCACAACACTGGAAATTTTGCCCATACCCCTACGGAGGCTCTGAGTATATGGTTGTGTGATATTGCCATAACATGATGATATTTCTGAGTCTTCAGATCGGGCACTGAGACTGACATTGTCCTTCTCTTGCTCTACCTCCAGCTATTTAAGTGTCTTTTTTTTTTTTTTTTTCTTTGCTTGTCTGTTTGTTTAACGTTTTGGTTTACTTTGACCAATTTTCTGTCTAAGGACAGTTCTGACCTAATTTCTAGAATAGTACAAAGACTCATGTAGGTTGGAAATTGGTATTGACAAGCTGCCCAAGTGATTACTGTAAATCCAAAAGTGCCACTAATTTTCAATTCTTCAAACTCCAAATACTAGGTAGCTGAGCTTTGCAGAGAGAGAGGGAGCGAGTGAGAAAGAAGGAGGGAGGAAAAGAGAAAGAGAAACAGAGGGAGGGACAGAGAGTAGATATATTAGAAGCTAGAGACCTGCTGAAGGGTGCCTCTGAAAATGGCTTACTTGACAGGTTTTCTTTGACTATTAAACACACAGGGTACACTTTAAAAGAACAAACTACACAATACTGAAATGTAATGTATCGTTGATGGACCTAGTTTGAGACAAGGGGGAATGTTTTCCACTTTTTGATCATAAATTGTCAAACAGACTCACCCATGTCTTTAAGTTGTGACACAAGATATGACCCAGATTTGTATAGATGTGAGTATCCTGGATATACCAAAAGGTCGTATTTGAATTTTCAAGGGGGATATAATCTCAAGGTTACCTGAGAAATATCCTGTTTATGTTACACAGGAAGAAATGAAGCCTTCTTAAATAAATGCTATAAATAATTTAAGGACACTCTCGGTCTATAAAATCTCACACACTGTTCAGAGTCCCTTCCTGTTAAGTAAGCAAATTGTATGTACTTTCTTCCTTGTTTGAGTTTCACAAGAGGACACTCCTTAACTCTCTGTCAGCTCTATTAAGCTGGGCTAACTTCCTAAGGCTAAACATACAACCATTTTTCATTTCTGAGCAATCTGTTCAATTAAATTTGCATATTCAAATATGCAGCATTTATGTCTGATCTCTAAAAGAAAACTCACTAAATTCCTAGTAGGATTATTTTCTCCCTTTCTCTTTGACTAGGGACAGAAATTTGAATAACAACTAAGAGAGAAAGCAGAAGTTAGGCAGTGCTTTCATAAATGAAATTAGCAATTTTCTACAATTTAAAGGTTTTATTTGTAATTCTAAAAACCTTTTCCCTTTCTCCTTGCTTAGCTTCAGGCGTGAATAAAAGTGTTGGGGAAGAGAGGAATGTTTGCTTTTCTTCCTCATAATGGGTTAGAGATAACTAAATGCTGAATTTACACAATACTTTGCTGGTTCTGGATTATACACATGCATGCAAGATTAATATCATGGCTGGGATCTTAACTGAGTAATGTCTGCAAAGTCACTTTGCTGTATATATGAAAAGTCGACATTGTTTAACTTGACAATCTTCTCAAATGATATCCACAAGTATTTAGCATTAAAAAGCTCAGTTTAGAATTTGAATTGCTAATGTTGAGTTTCCAATTCAAGGTTCCACAATCCCAAACATGCTTGAAGAGGAAAAAAAAATCATAGAAAATAGCAAGCCTAGTAGAAGAGGCAGTGACTCGCTACCTCCCACTTGGTTAATCTGCCTCTAGGCAATCTAAGAGGCTTTCAGTCTGGGTGATTTCCAATCCCCTATCATTCCACCAAGCTTTCAGAGGGTGGGGATGGATTTCCCTAAGAAAATGTTGATGTTCATTTTATTCATTCTGAATGATTACATGCACATGCATGCACACTCACACACACCAAAGCAAAATGCCACCAAAAATTTTAAAGGAAAAGATACTAGCCAACTTTTGAAAATAAATAAATATTTATTTATTTATTTGATAGAGAGAGAGAGAGAGAGAAGAGAGGAGTGGGAGAGCCTCCAGCCAGTGCAAAGAACTCCAGAAGTGTGTGCCCCCTTGTGCATCTGGCTAACGTGGATCCTAGGGAATTGGACTTGGGTCCTTTGGCTTTGTGGGAAAACACCTTATAGCTAAGCCATCCCTCCAGCCCCCAACTAGCCAACTTTTTAAACAAGTTCAAGTTGCCTTCTTTGGTTCTTGTGTGTTCCTTCTCTTCCTCATGACAACCCATGGTAGGAATGAAACTTGTAGCCTTATGCAGATTTATATGTAAATTATTTTTAAAAAAATTCTCACTGTTTTATTCTTTTCTATTGCTAGGCAAAACTTTACTCCTTCTGTAGAAATCTTTCCTTCCTAAGTATTTGCCTTGAGGAGAGGATCTTGATCTAAGTTTACTTTTCATTCTTCTATAGAAAAAATTTGTCACATGAAGCTCTGTAGTTCCTAATATGGTAGGTAATATGATGTGTCTTTGAGAGTAAAGGGGCTTTTTCTTTCATTCAGGGCTGGGGTATAACTCAGGAGTTATGATGCCAGACACCTACAGCCACACAAAACTTCTAGGTTCTTGTGTTATGAATTTCATTTTGTTTTATTAAAAACATTATATTTTATTTTGTTTATTTCAGAGAGAGAGAATTTGCATGCCAGGGCCTCCTTCCACTGCAAATGAACTCAAGACATATGTGCCACTTTGTGTATCTGGCTCACGTGGGTCCGGAGCATAAGGTTTGAGAATGACCAGACCTTGCAAGGCCGCTCTGAAGCAAAGCAAAAGTTTTATTTGGGAAAGACATGAGCTACCAGACTGTCTTGTGGAAGAAGAGCACAGCACCTTTGGGTTTGCAAAGGTTAGGTTTTATAAGGCCTATCTGCTAGGTGAGGGATAGGTGAATGTGGGGTTTCTTTGTAAAGTTAGGTAGGGGAGTTTCTTTGGGGGAATTCCTGTTAATCCCAAGATTATGGTCAGTTAGTTACGGTGTGTCACTAAAACAGAAGCTCTTGAGATAAGTTAAAGAGAAAACTTTAGCCTAAGGCCAAGGAGAAACAATGGGTGGGGTGGTTTCTGAGGAATGTAATTAGTTTGATGCTTGTATTTCTCCATAAGGCCGATTTCATAGTCATTTTTGTTATCTGCAGTGACTCCATCTTGGGACCTGGTCCTACCTAACATACCAGCCTTTTATTAATGATAATGGTTGCTGTTTGAGCTTCCATATCTACTTCCTGTTGAGTGGGTGTGGTGAGTGTTCTAGGGGATGCTCCATACTGAAGCTGGTGTCCCCTCGGAGTGGGAAGATGACTCTGCAGTGGCTAAAGGCTGATATGGAATAGAAGAGAGGTCAGTAATAGTTGGTTAAGCTCTTTTAGGTAAGTTGGCCTACGTGATATCAGATGCACTTCAGGAGGCAGGGGCCAGGAGGAACAACAGGCATATTCCAGCTAGGGGTACAAGCAGCAGCAAGATCCAGGGCCAAACACTTACAAAAATATCCTATGGCCCTTCAGCAGATGGCATTCCTACCTGAAATTGATCTGTCAGATTTTTAAGTTTTTTTTTTTTTTTAATTTCAAGCTCCACCTTGCTTGATTGGTTAACAAAATAGCAGCATTCTTTGTTTAAGAAGAGGCAAGTCCCTCCTTTGTTGGCTGTCAAGAGGTCTAGGTGGTTCTGAAAGACAACTGACCTTAGAGAGGTTAGTTGTTTCTGTGGCAGTCATAGGGCTTCAGCGGACCCCTGGACTGTGATGCTTAGTTCTGCAGAGAGCTTCTCAAAGGAGGGTAAGCCTTGACTGAGCCCTCCCATGGCCATCCCTACAACAGCTATGGAGGCTGCTATGCCCACCCCTACCATCACAGGCAGATGAACAGCCCTCCTATACCAGTGAGCCTGCTTGAGGAGGAGAAGCATCCGTTTCTTTTCTGTACATAGAGTGAGGCTGGGCACCAGAGTGACTGGGACGCAGCGGCCCGTGTATGAGTGGGGAGGAGATGCAGGTGTGCAGAGTGGAATTGCATCAGAGATAGATTCCCTTTGGCAAAGTGTGTTTTTTTAAAATAGAAGGGAGAGAGCAGGAGTGAGAATGAAGATGGATAGTGAGTGGAAGGTCAGAGAAAGAGAGTTTTTGTTTGTGGTCTCAGCCTAGAAGTACAGTAGGTCAGGAAGGCATCACAAGAAAGAGTGGGAGAGTGGAGTGTCCCAAATATTGCAGGACAGAGGGGAAGGAAGTAGACCATCTCTACCCACCACACAGATCTGTGAGGGAAAAGTCTGGTCAGAGTAGGATGGCAGGACTGACCATATGGCCCCCATCTCTAATATAAATGAGACAGGCCCACCTGCCACCTGGGCTGTTTCCTTTGGCTCCTCCAGGTCTGCTCTTATTCCTCTGAACTGTTAAAACCTTAAAGGCCTTGTCAAGCAGATTTCCCTGGGGAGTTTGAGGGTCTTTCTCAAGGCTTTCAAGTTGTTGGTTTTTTCCCCAATGTCGGGCAGACTGAAATAGGGAGTGGGTATTGAGAATCAAGATGCTGGGCTGGAGAGATGGCTTAGCGGTTAAGGCGCCTGCCTGCTAAGCCTAAGAACCCTGTTCCAATCTCCAGGTCCCACATTTAGCCAGATGTAGCAATGCAAGGGCGCAATGCCGCACTTGCCCACAAGGGAGCGCAGGCATCTGGATTTCGTTCACAGCATCTGAGAGACTGCTGGCGCGCCCATCTCTGTCTGTCTCCCTCTCCCTCTCCCTCTCTCTCTGGTTCTCTCTCTCTCTCTGTCTCTCTAAAAAAAAAAAGAGAATCAAGATGCCTTCCTAGGACGTGAGATTGAGGCAGGTGTGTTGAGTAAGTGCCTCTGTTAGGTGCCCATGAACTCTGCCAGGTTTTCATCGGCTTTTGAGTTATTGATGTTTTGAGTTTATTAATGTTACCAACCTTGTGGGAAGCCTTCTGGAGGCCAGCCAAGAGGCAGACAACGCTCTGGTCCTGGGCCACCCTCCCTGTGGAAAGGGGGTTTAGGTCTTAAGCACTAGGGGCAGGGAGTTTTTGGTCCCAGTTTGTGTCTTTCCTGGGAAGGGCCCCAGAGTTGACTGGATAGATTAGATCAGTTAGATGGATATCATCGGTGTGTTCCTGGGAAGCCACCCAAACTTGCTCGCATTTGTCTAGGGTGAGAGTGGTAGAGAGGATGACATAGATATCATGCCAGGTAAGTTCGTAGGCCCAAGAAAGGTGCAAAATTCTTTATTATAGTGGACAGGGTCAGAAGAAAAACATCCTAGGTGTGCTTCAATTTGAGAAAGATCATACATAGAAAAAGGGACATGGATGCATACAATTCCCTCCACCCCTGCCACCTCCCATAGAGGAAAACCCCACCTGTGCATGAGCAAGTGTGTTGAGCAGGAGGGGAGAGGGGAGGGCAAGGAGAGGACAGAGGTGGGTTGGGAGCTGGAGGAGGAATGGAAGGAGCAGCAGGGGCAGGTTGTCCATGGCATCAGGATTAAGAGCTTGAAGGTGGGGAAGAATGAGGGGGTATTGAATTTGATTTTGTCCCCAAGGCCTTGGCCTGAAGAATCTGGTGAGTAGGGAAAGCAGAGCGGAGAGAAGGATGGGCACATAGAGTGAAAAATGCTTGATACAGGGAATTTTGGACCATTTGCCTGTGCAGAAGCAGAAGTTATCTATAAATCAGTAAGAAAGTACCATTTTGGGGCCATATAGACCCATTGTCCAATTTATATTGTGGACAAACTGTATTACAGTAAAAATTAGGCCGTGAAGCTTAATATTCTTGTAATCCTAGTGGTTTTAAGTTCTTAATGAGACAAGCCATGGGGGTGATGGGGAATGATTTAGAGGCATTGTTTCCTATCTCAGGTGAGAGGGTTCAGAAACCAAGAGGAGACAGGAAAGGAGGAAAGTAGAGATGTAAGGAAAGAAGCAGAAAAGGAAGAAGGAAAGTGTCCTGAAGCTGGCAAACCAAGCCTAAAGGCTCCCCTTAGGGCTTGGTAGTCCAGAGAGAGAGGGAGAGAGACCTGAGAGACCTGAGAGAGACTGTGCATCTTTCTCAAGACCTAGGTTCCCAGAAGCAGGTGAGGGGTGCAGCCTGATGTGTCAGCACAGCTTTGACAAGAAAGGGATAAATCCAAGAACAGGCCAACCTGTGTGGGATGTTTACCGAGAAGGAGGGAGGAGATGAAGAAGGGAATAAGAGTGAGCCAAATCATGGTAGGTGGGAGAGCCAGCACCAGACAGAGATAGTGACAGGCCTTCCGAGGGTAAGTGGCAGTTTGGTGGCCTATTCAGGGAAAGGAGGTCTGGCTATTTGAGAGGCAAGGGGGAGTCTCCTCTCTGAGTCATGGTCCAAGATATAAGGTTCAAGAATGACCAAGACATTCTGAGGAATGTAGTCAGTTTGATTCTTGTATTTTGTCATCTGCAGTGACTCCATCTTGGGACCTGGTCTAACCCAACACTGAAGAATTGAACCTGGGTCTTTTGGCTTTGCAGGCAAGCACCTTAACCATGAAGCCATGTCTCCAGCCCTTTGTTATTAATTTCCCTGAATAAAATCCATAGACCATAAAGAATGAGGTTTAGAAAGATTTAATTATAGAGCTGAAGAGGAGCTAAGGTAGAACTCCTGCATGAAGGCAGGGAGGTGTTCCCAGATAAGGGAAATCCTACCTGGACATCTTAATTGAGAGTCTTCTGGGGGAATTTTCTAAATAGGGACTGAACTTGCCAGTCCAATTCTCAGACCTGCTGTCTAATCTCCACCAAGTTTATGAGAAAGAGAATAAGCCCATTTTTTCACCTTGAAATGGAAATTATCCTGCCTGGAAGGAGGTGATCTTCCAGGAAAGAAAGAAAAAAGATAAGACTACACATTTCTTCTAAAATTTCTGGCCTCTGGCAAGGGTGAGGCCATGAGGACTCCTTTAGGGAAGAAAGAGAAAGGAACCAGATTTCCCCTTTCAGGCATAGGGACAGTCTTTGCTTTTACTTGTGGGTGCCCTGCCACTCTTAAATTGCCTCAATAGGAGGTGCCAGAGTAGGCACTTACATTAATTAGGCAGGACCAGGGCAGCCCTGAAAGAGAGGGACCTTAGGGTGTCACACATTCGCCACACCTCTCTCACCTTGCCCCACCTGTGCCAGTCTTGGGATTTGCCCATCTTACCCAATTAGATTTCTCTCAAGTGCACACCCTGCTCAGGTATGGGTGGATTTCTCCTCTATGTCCAGGCTGTTTGGCTTGGCCACCTGGTGAGGTGTGCCCAGGTGGGATGGCACAAATTCTATAATCCCCTGGATCCATAGTGAATGGACTTTTTTCCTCTCGCTCTGGAGCTGGCAGCAATGTTTTTGGGGATTCAGGAGAAGGCCTCCATAATTTATGAACCCTAAGTTTTGAGTTCTGGTTTACTTCTCTTCTCCCCACCCTTTACCATTCCTTTTAATAACAAATTAATAAATACAGACTTTAATGAACTCAGCTAAACTATGACATTTCTTATTATTAAGTTTATGGAAATTAAAATACTTTTCAGCCGGGCGTGGTGGCAAATAAAAATTGTGCTACCCTGGCTTTATTTGGACCAGAAGGAAAAACCAAAAAAAAAAAAAAAAATACTTTTCAGTCATTAAATCATGAATGTGGGATTTAGGAAATCACAAAGGTTTTGTTGTTCCATGTGGAAAAAAGTTTACAAGGCTCACGAGTTAATTACAGGAGCTAAATTGAACTATTAAGTTTTTGAGCAAATAAAAAATTGTAAAAACTGAAATCATGATTGTGGGATTTAGGAAAGAGTCCAGTGGAAAAAGTTTACTAGATGGAGGATAAAACTTAGATGTATATGTAGGAAGACGTAGAACACACACAAAATCTGCCATGTACTTTCCTGAAGAGGGAAAATATCAAAGCAAAAGAGAAATTGAGGTTTTTGTGGAAAAACTGGAGTAGAACAGCAAACCTATGAAGGATAGAACTTAGATTTATAGGTAGAGAGACACAGAAAGAATATACGTAGTACCTGCCATGTGCTTTACTGGAAAGGGGAACTATCAGAGTAGAGGCCAAGAAATTCAGAGAGGAAATGAGTAATGCACACAGGCCTGGGGTTGCTGAGAGCATTGAGGCAGATCAGAGACCACAGGAAAACACTACGTGTCATCAAAGTGAGAAGTTATCCCCAACTGTAAAGCAGAGGCAAGCAGGAAAACCACCCAGACCAAGAAGGCAATACTATGCTCTCCATCCAGGCTGGGTGAGGATAGCTGCCAGACTCACGTGTGTCCAAGCAGAGCTGAGCGGGGGCCCAGAGAGGATCACACAGAGCTGGGTTACAACAAAACAGAGCAAGGGGCTGGAAGGCCACAGTCTTTTCATAGCATCTGATTCAGGTATGCAAGGGTAAGACCTGATTGGCTCCCTAAATTTGTTAGGTGGATCCCAGTCGGACTCACTTGGGTCAACCTGCCCAGATAGTGTATTAAACTGTGGGCAGCCGAGGTGCTGCAGATCAGTCTTGATCAGACGTGAGTTCAATTTTTGCCAAGAGTTCCATTCTTGTGCCAGGGTGAGGTGGCTTAGGGGTTAAGGTGCTTGCCTGCAAACAACCAGATACACAAAGTGGCACCCTTCATCTGGTGTTTGTTTGTAGCAGCTGGAGCTCCTGGCATACCCCTTCTCTTTCTCTCTTTCTATTTGTGTATTGCTCTATTTGTGTATCTGTGTATTACTCTGCTTGAAAATAAATAAAAATAATAAAAAATTAAAAATAGGGGAGCTGGCCATGTTCCCTTTGTATTCTTCAAGGGCAAGCCTCGAGGGACTCACATCTCCCGGTAGATTCCATCTCTTTAAGTGTGTATACTTGCCAAAAGCACCAAGCTTGGTGGGAACAGGCTGTGACATGCATGTCTTTGGGAGTATTTCAGATTTCAATGACATCAGACAGCAATACCCCAAAGTGGGAGCTTTTGTGCTGAGAACTTTGGTCTAAGAAGCAGTCTCAGAACCAAAATCTTTCTGATCTTTTGCCTTGTGCTTCTGCCTCTCTCCTTCCTTCCATCCTTCCGTGTATGAAGAGTATAGCTGGATTTCTATTGTGTGACATAAAGTGGTTCTGCAGTGAATTTTATGTTTCTGGTTCCCAACAGCCAGAGATGAACTCATATGGTCAGAAATACTGAAGGAGAGCATATGACTATACAGAACTTGTCACCTCTCTTGATGGCTATACACAGAAGGCTTCCTCCATCAAGACAGACTTTGTTTGCCATTTATTTCTTCCCTTACCCTCTCTTGTGTTCCACTATTACCAACACCCATGAACACTGCCAAGCTCCATTCCTTTCTCTATCTTAGGATGTCATGTGCACTTTCATCCATCTTTCCTGGTGTCTGATAATTTGTGGTGTTTCCATGCATATGAATGTGATCAATTGTATACTTTTTCTTTTATTAACCTATATACTGCCAGTTTATTCTGAAGACTGAAGTTACCGCTGACTCTTGCCCTTTGCCCATAAGGTACCTAAAGTAGGTTGAAAAGCTGGCATCTCTGTTTTCATTCTGTTTCTGTACTTTGGCTGAAGGCTAAGAGCTAAGTTGTTTTCCTCAACCTTTCCTATTGAGAGATTATAGGAATAGCAAACCCTCTTAGGACAGACCATTCCCACATGAGGACAGATCAACAGACAAACTCTCAGACCACTTTGCTAGATAGACTAAAGCAGAGACAATGATGCGTCAGTGAAGGGTAGGTCATACCTTGACCAGGGCTGCTTAATTATACATACCTCTTGCCTTCTATTTAAATTGAGACCTTATGTCAGTACCCTAAAGACAGATTTTGGGGTCACTAGACCCCTTTACTTATTACTTTTCCAAATGTGGCAACATTGAATAAATCTCCTCTGTCTGCTTTTAACTATGAATTGGCATATAGGGTGGCTGAATCAACTTGTTGGGTCTACCAAAGCACAGGCTTTTACAGCAAAAACTCCAGTAGATGAGGGCAAATTTAAGCACGATGAGCCCACACTTGTCCATGCCATATTAAGAATTAAACCTTGTTCTATACTAAAATGTCTTTTCACTCTTTTATAATAGTTTCTGATTAAAATTGTTTTTCTTTTTTTTTTTTTTTTTTTACCATTTTAACAACTGCCTAGTTCTAATTTTCTGGACAAAGTGCAAAATCAATTGTATTTCCACTGGACCAAAATGATGAACATTGCCAGCAGTTTTGCACAATTTACAGAATTATAAGGTTAATCAGATGGTGAAAGTAGCCAACATCTATAGATTCAGATGACCACAATAGTTGCTAGGTTACACCCTCTTTCCCACCAATAGGATACCCAGAAGTAACTATGTCTAGTTCAACATCTTTCCCATTTACTTCGTTACATCAGATGCTGGGCCATCTGCCACAGTGCAAGCTTGTTAGCTACCACCCTCCTCATGCCTATTATCATGCCCATTTCTTCAAGAGCTACAATTGGCTTCACAGGCCTGCTGGTTATTCTTAAAATATATCTGAAAGACTACAACACCCTATACTGAAACAAAACTGAATGGAATTCTTTATTCAGTGTTTGAAGGCAGTAACACACACACTTTGTTAAATGTTAACATGACTCTTCCTAGAATACTTTCAACATTCTTATATTTTAGCAGGATTTCTTCTAAAAAACAAAAAAAAAAAATAGACAATCTCAATTATTTATGACAATAATTGCTCGATGTGATAGGTAGAATTAAGGTCCCTAAAGACATATGTGCCTTAACTACTAATATCTATAATTATGTTATCCAACCTGAGAAGTAAGGTTGCAAATGGAATTAAAGTTGCTAGCAGCTTGACTTTAAAATAGTAAAGTCATCCTAGATTATTCAAGTAGGTCAAATGTCATCACGAGGTTCTTCAAAGAGGCAGAGAGACAGAATACTTGAATCAGTGAGATGTGACTAAGAAATGATCTTAGAGATAGAATATTACTGATGTTGGATATGAAGGGAGAGGTCATGAATTAATGAATGCAGATGGTTATTTAACCTTTCAAAATACAGCATGCCTTATTACTTAAGAGAAAGCATGAAAAAAAATGAGTAATTGCAAATGACAATAAAAAACCCCCAAACAATTACAAACAAATTAGAACTCATTATATTCAATAATAGGTTATGCTTATTATTATAACTTTGAAAGGAGACAACATAAAAATATATCCTTTTTATAAGAGACAAAATAAAACAACATAACTATATTTAGAAATAATCAGATAATGTTTTTTATAAAACAAAATAAAATTGAATTTTAAGTGATATCATTACTACAAGAGAACAACATGGACATTTGGAATTAGAAAATAGCACAAAGTAGGTTTAATAGCCATAATCTAATAACATACCTAAATAGATAGCCTCAAATCTAAATAGCAAAAATGCTAAAAACATCCATGAGAACATAACAAATCCATAGTCGTATTATGATAATTTAAACAGAAACTACAAGTGCAATAATATACAAAATGAGTAAGAAGACCTGAAGCTATGATTTATAATTTTAATTTAATGTAATATAATCTAGCAGTGTACATTTTCTTTCAGCTTGTGAGAGCATGTACCAAAGAAAGATCACATGTCACAGTAAGTTAGCAAGAATCAACTTTATTCAAACCCCATTTTAACCATTACGTAATATTGCTTATGCATAGCTAATGAAAATATACTATCAAATATGTATTATGTATTTGGAATCAAATAACTATATTATAACATAATAGCATTAAAGAAGATCATGGAATATTTAAAACTTAAGCCATCAAAATATAAAAATTATAGAGTAAAATTGGTCATATTTGAAGATAAAATAAATATATAGATGATGGAAGACAAATGAGATTTTTTAAGTTTATGAGGTTGCTTCTGTCCAGCTAGGTGCATATCAGGTCCTGCTGTGTTATAAGCATTTGGCATGCCACTTGGTGAATTAACTTCCATGCAGCAATAGTTTAGACCCTGGAAATGTCACAACTCTGAATGTATTGCAAACACAGTGTGTAACTTTTATGGCAGGTACTGAGAGGTGTATTTCAAATTAAAGAAATGATTGCCCTTTTGAGATGGATCTCAAAAGTAATAGATGCTAATTTACAAAATCACATGTAGTGAATGGACATTTATTTGTATAGATTTCTGTCATTTTAAGAAGTGTTAGACATAATCTATTTACAACCAGAAAAAGTTCATTCTGGCTCACTGTTTTAGAGGCTTCAGTCCATGGCCACTTTTCCCATTGCACTGTGCCCATGGTAGCAAGTCAGGAGAGAAGCACACAGTAGGGCTGCACTGGTTGCACTTGTGGCCAGCAAGCATGGTTGGGGGAGAGGGGCTGAGGAGATGGCTTGGTTCATGTACCCATTACAGGTTTCATTGCTATGACCAACCACCATGATGACAGTAACTTCAGGAAGGGTTTATTTTGGCTCACAGGTTGAGGTTACAGTCCATCGAGGTGGGGAAGGCATGGCGGCAGGAGCATGAAGAAGCTGGACTCATTGTATCTGCAGTCATGAAATAGAAAGAGATGAAAGCAGGTGTTTGGTTAGCATTTTTTCTAAGATACAACCCAGCATCTCTTGCCTATGGCCTGGTACCACCCATATTCCAAAGGGTCTTCCCATTCCCTCATTAACCTAATCTGGAAAATCTCACTTAGACATGCCCAGATTCTTGTTTGCATGGTGATTCTAAGTTCTGTCAGATTGTCAACTGAGGTTAACCATCACACTGTGCAAGTGTGAGAGCCTGAGTTCAGATCCCCAGCACGCACTGAAAAGTCTGATGAATGTAACACCCTGTCTGTAATCCCATCACTCTCCAGGTAGAGATAGAGGATTCCTGAAGCAAAATGGCTCACTAGGCTAGCTGAAGTGAGAGGCCATATATCAATAAAAAAAAATCACAAATGAAGAAGAAACCTGAGGTCCACCTCTGCCCTCCATCTACACATACACATGTGAACACACATGTTCAAACACACAGGCCCTTACACACATGCAAACATGCACAGAAATAGTTACTTAAGGAATAGTTCTGGGTTAGGATCTTACTATGTCCTTCAAGAGCATGTCTTCAATGACTTGAAGGTCTTCTGCCAGACCCAACTTGTTAAAGCACCATGGGAAAGAGATCATCATGCCTTTAACACGTGGACCTGTGAATGACGCTCCAGTTTCAATACATAGCATTTCAATTTGGAGACCTCTATAAAAATCTCATAGATTTTTGTGATCTTTAAATTTTATTTCCTTTTCATACATGTATTTAATAGGGATGAGAAAGTATAATCAATTAAAAACACAGAAAGATAAAATGATTAAAATGGTTAATAAGGTTCATGAACAAACAAGACAGAGGGAGGTAGTTGTATTGAATGGATCAAGAGAAATTGAAGTGAGAATATAGCTTTGATCTTGTCCATTCTAGAAGATAATATCTGGATTGCAAGAAAGTACGTAGGGAACATTCCACAGGGGCTTCATGTATACCTGAGTGTTTTTCTTGTTACAGTACCCTGCACAAGACAAATAGACAAAGTTGTAGGTCATTTCTTCTGATATTATGATAAACAAAATGATTACAGAAAGATGAAATTCTATGGAACTAGAGTTGAACTGACCTTGAGGTTGATGCTACTTTTATAGAAAGCAACATCAAAAATTTAATTTTCATTTTTGGTTCCAGACAACATGGGGCTTATATGTATTCATGCCTCAAATGGGCCATCATGTTTCTATAATTTATAGAATCCTACTTGCAAAAGTGTCCTGAGAATAAATGTGTATAATATTCCCTTCCATAGCATTTAAGCTTTATTATTAGCAATTTCATGAATTTATTCTCAGAGTACCATTCAAATCCCTAACCACAATGCCATGTTCTTTCAATTTACCTGCTCACACTGTATGCTTTATATAATTATCAACTCATAACCCCAATTGACACTTATTGACATTTTCCTCACCTTGCTTACTTTTCTTCAGGAGAAAAAGCCAGCTTCTTACTCAAGAGTAGACGCATGAAGTAGATGCAAAGGGAATGAATGCTGTGGTTTGTTGCCTTTTATTCCTGTTGCTTAGAGGCTTGGGAAAACAACAACAACAAATCTTTCCTCTGTGCCAAGTGTTTGGAAACATCACCTTGGCCAATATCTGTGACTAAGGTATCTATTGTGGGAGAGCACTCAGGGGAGTGAGATTCTTGTCATGTCCCTTTATGTGTCAAACTGGGCATTTAAATAAAATGGGGACAATGTTCTGTGTATAGTTTGGCCTTTGCCTTCAAATAATATTCTTGTCAATATATACTGGTGTTACCTTGCTCGCTTCTCTTTCTCTTCTTCCTTGTGTCTTCTTTATGCCTCAGCCACCACTATCTTTCACAGTCACTGATTAATGCATTGTGAGGAACTAGCCATGAGAGATGTCATAAAATAAAACCTTTACCAATCTTCAAGGAGTACTCACCACTGTGGGAGAGAGAAAAATTCAATGCAAAAAGATGTTTTGCAATAATGTGGGTGAGCTAAGGAAAGTGAGGACCAGAAGGCTCAGTGGTGCTTATAACTGTTGGGGTGACTTAACACCCTTCTTCTCCTTGCCTGAGCCAGCTAGTGTGTGGATGGAACATCACTTTGTTCTCATACTATTAGCTTACTCAAGTTTGAGCAAATAAAGGGATGATTTTGGATACAGCAGAGATTTCTTTAATTGTGGCTTCATGAAGAGAGATCAGCAATAAATGTTCAGTAGGAATTTTAGACACAGAGAAGAGGGGAGGAATGAGTTCTGTCCTGGGAGGGATGACTGAATTCTAGTGAAAATATCATAGCACATTGATGGAGACCTATGTCTTCTTTATTACTCAGACTTGAGGTCACGTGGCAGCTGACAATTCTCAGGTCATGTCGTCTTTTTACGGGTCATTGAAATCTCTAATCTCTATTTGTTAATTTTTACAGTGTAATTAAAAATGAGATGAGCCAAAAACAGGTGGAGGAATTAAATTTAAAACTGCTTTTGAAATATTTGCTAAACACAGAGTGGAAAACTAAACCATCACACCCATGAGTGAATGAAGTGTTGCTGTCACAACACTGCTGTGATACTGACTACATCCGTGTTTGGAAGACTGTTCCTCTTTCATTACTTTTTCAGCTTAAAGCTCTATAAGGACCTCTAAGTCTGCTTTAGGAATGACAACGTTGTCTTGTATTTTCTGAAAGATTTAGACCACCAAGGCATGAAGCACCATTTCCAATATAGATTTCTGCAGCCTCTATGCCAAAGCTGGAACTTCAAGTGGCCCCAGGACAACAGTGTTCCTCTTTATGGTATTTAGGAGACAAAGCATGAATAGCTTATATTTAAGTTTGTGCCAAACTCAGAGAGCATCCAAATACTGCATGGCTTGGCTGGTGAGTGGGCTACACGGGAAGGATGAAGAGAAGGAGCCAAGGTGTAATGCCATCATGCCCATGGCATCCCTTAATGCTGGAAAGGTCGCAGTAGTGGGTGCCAGGGCACATGAGACATTGTTCATTCCAAACATGGGGAAAGCCTCCAAACACCTGCACTGTCTCATCTTTCAGTCAAAGCTGTAGCAGGGCGAAAACTGAACTGAGCACAGAGTATGAGGGAGAAGTGCCGGGATGCCAAGACCTCAGGTAAGCACAGGCAGTCAATAGACATGCTTCCTTTCACTTTTGAAAAGGGTGCAAAAAGAGGGAATAAACCATTTCTGAAATACATCTGTTCACATGCAAAATTATTTGAAGTTGGAAATAGCTATTGTAGGAAGTTAGGAAATAGAGAATTTAGAGAGTGAATTCACATTTTCAGAAAGGAGAGACAAGAAAAAAGTATCACAATTTCCTGAGTCTGCTCTCAGAAAAACCAGAGGGCCACATTCCTCTCTTGGCCCAGGGATGCACCCTAAGCCCTGTTGAAAGCTCACAGAATAGGGCTGTGTTCATTGTGTTTCCCTGGTAAATGCTGTGGAAGCCATGGTTAGGGAAAGATGGACAAGGTTCTAAGTAGCATTCATGGAATAAGATCTATAAGAAGGTCAAGGTGGAGTAGGGAAGAGGGAGAACTTGAGGGAAAGAAGACATGGAGGCAAACATATGATTTGTATCCAGGTCAATTCATCGAGGGAAAGCCACCCCACACTTACGGAGTTACTCTGTGTGGCCCTGGATATGTGACTGATAGGTCGGTTCTCTGCAACAACTACTTTCTTCAGGAAGCAAGAGTTCTGTTTGGAAATCACAACTCTGTTCCCAGCAGTTTGTGACGGGAGGTTGTTCTCTCACTCCTTCAATGACTCATCATTACTGTCAACTCGGCAGGATTGAGAGTCCCCTGGGAACAGATCTCTGGGTTTGTCTCTGGGGGTGCTTCCTGAAAGGTTTAACTGAACAGGGAAGACTCCACCCTATTGGCTGGCACCCCAGACTAGATAAAATGAAGAAAGAAATCGTAGCACCAGCATTCATCTCATCCTAACTCATTTATGCTTCATTTGTGAAATAGCTGCTTTCCTGTCATGATGGACTGAATACTCAATCTATGAACTAAAAACAAACAAATAAACCAAAAACATCATTTCTCCTCTCAAGATAATTTTGCTAGGTGTTTGGTCACAGCAATGAGAACAGTAGGTAATATAACACTTGTGTTCTTTCTCATTCAACAATATACAGTAAATAATCTGGAATATTGAACCTGAAACACTTGGTTTAAATCCAGAATGCTACATATGTGCAAATCTCTTTACTTCGCTTGAGTCATTTATAAAACTACAGTACATGTAAGAGTAAGACATTAAAATATGTTTCTATTAGATTCAACTCTGTCATTTAAAACATAAAAGAAACTAACCATGCTAATGTTCTCGGTACTTCAGTTTCCTCTTCTATCATAAGGGGATGTGTATATTGCTAGCTTATATCCAGAATCAGATAAGATGTTTGATATAAAACAATAGAACTAAAAGTGCTTTAAAATCCATAAGAGGACATACAAATCTTTCTATCCACTCAACATATTGTGGCATTCCATTGGCTTTCAGGTTCGTTCTTATCTCTAATTGTCTTGTTCCTTCCCTAAAACTCAGCTTTCCCCATTAACTATCCACCATCATCCTCATGTCCATCTCAGGTCAATGTTTGCCACTTCCTGGACATCTTCTTGACTTGAGGACCCCTATAATGTCTTACCAGTAGATGCTGGCATGAGGCCATGCTGTCTACTGCAATGTCTAGTTGGTCATGTGGACATTTGTTTCTAGTGTTTCTTCTTCTCTATTTCGTGCAAAAGCCAATCTTTCCTTTGTACACTCACCTGAGTGTGAAGTTCCTGGGATCTACTGATCATGTGATCTGAGTAGTACCTATGGAATACTGCAGCCTTGGAAGAAGTTTTCTATGGGGACAGAGAGCTGAGCACCCATAACTAGACTCACAACAGACTTAATAATTGTGGATTGTTTTTGGAGACTAGGTTTAACTATGTAGCCCAGGCTGGCTGGGGATTCATTACACAGTCAAAACCAGCCTCAAATTCACTGCTATCCTTCTACCTCAGCTTCCTTCCTACTGGAATGAGCTACCACACCCAGCTCAGGTTATTACAAATTACCTCCACTTTATACATCCTCACTTTATCCTTTTTGATGGTCCCTTGATGTTGATAATTGACCTCCATTGACTGATTTTCTGGCATAATTATAAAATGGCAGCCTGATTTGCAGGATATACCCAGACTAGACAGTGGTAGAATCCAGAGAGGAAATGGAAATTTTGACTTTTTTGGAGTTGCACTTATATAGAAATATAATAAATTAAGCTTATATAAATATCTCATTCAGGATGAGATATAAATATCTTATTAGAGATGCCTGATTTAGGGATAAAGATACATGTGTTACCCAGAAATGAAAAATTTGAACTTTGACTATCTCAAACTGATGTCTAAAGAACACATGACAAATTATGTGGAAACGTGGCCTTAGTCCTGGGGTATAAGTGCTCAGGGAGTTCACTCTGACTAGCCAACCTGAACATCAAGTTGACCACAGCTGACATACAGTGTCTTCCAGCTGTATTGGGATCTTTTCTGCTAAATAAGTGAATTCTTTCTAAGTCCAAAATGTAAGTCTATTGTAAGAGAGGTGCTCCAGAATTTTCACGTCACCGCCAAATATGTTCAGATCAGGACTCCATTCATTTTCATTACTGAATGATGGAACTTAATATTAGTGGCTACAAGTAACTCTTCTTATTTAGAACATGTAAGAAACCTTTAAAAACAAGAGCAAGTTCAAAAGCTGGGCATGCTGGCACTTGCTTTTAATCCCAGCACTCAGGAGGCAGAGGTAAGAGGATCACTGTGAGTTTAAAGCCACCCTGAGACTACACAGCAAATTCAGGTCAGCCTGTGCTACAGTGAGAACCTACCTCAAAAAAAAAAAAAAAAAAAAAAAAAAAAAAGAGCAATTTATCGCCAAATGGTCTCAGGAATATGGAGGGAGGAGGCATATATGCAAATCTGGCAGGATGTTGACAGTTAGTGGTGCCAGTGAAGAGTGTACAGTTGTACATTATATTAGAATTTTGAAACATTTTTACAGAACTGAATTCTTGAAAATAGGAGTTGGAGATGTGATTAGTTGCCTTGGGACCAAAGCCAGAAACGGTTTATAAATGACTGAGCTATGAGGTACTTTTTCCTTGGACAGGGATATGGATAGGATAACATTCACATGGATTGGTAGCAGGGTCCTCAACAACTGCCTCTTGTTGAAATTTCTCTGTTTGAATAAAGAGTTGTTATGTGTAGATGTAGAATGTATTGTCTTAGGTAAAAATATAATTCATTTGGATGATTGCCTTTTTTTGGCAAATCCAGCAAAACATGTCTAACTAGTGAGAACATAGCAATATTAAGATGTGTATCTAAGTGTCTCTTTCTCTCTCTTTTTATATATATTCAACTTTTCCTAATTTCTATAGAATTTTCTTTCCAAACATCACAACAAAAAAAAAAATCTAACAGAACTAAAATAGGATTTTGATATGATCTCATAGTATGCACTTGATGTTCTTATTTGATGTGGTTTCATGACATGAAGTTGATATTCCTGTTTGGTGTGGTGGTATAACATGTAGTTGATATTACAAAAGAAACAAATTAATTAGTTTTATTATACTGAAAGAGTTTAACATGGTATTGAAAAGAGTCAAATGTGAGGAACTGAGGGGTAGGTTTGAATATAAATGGAAATTTACTAACACTGTGAAGGGAATAGTATTGGCAATCTCCCAATGTTCATTGCATATTTAATATTAATGAAACATAAATTTATGCACTTAAAAGTGAGCATTTTATGAAGTGTTCCTTGAAGTAATTATTAGTCTAATTCCATACCCTAGCTAATACTACTTAACAATGATAATAATGCTTGTGTTTTTGTTAAAGATCGTCATGAATTATGGAGCAATTCATTATTTTTGAACATTCTAGCTACATGGAGAGATATTGCCATGACTTGACTTAGTAAATGGAGAAATAGAGATTTCAAGGTAGGAAGAAGATGATTCCATGTCATTAAAGTCCCAAGGACAAATGACCGATGTGTGATAACAGCTCTCCCTCCCTTGCAATAAGTACAATTTCTAGATTAAGACAAACTGGAAACAGTGATCCATTATATTCATTATAGTGATGACCTTTCCTCCAAATATTCTGACATCATAGAAAGGATATGAATTTATACTCTGTGTTTAACTCAGATTTGAAGTAATGCCAGTTTTCCACAGGTGTGGCGCAGGTCACAGCACTGTGACTCACATCATACTGCTCTTAGGAAAAGATAACAGAAATGAAGGTTTTCTGGTAAGTGGTCTTATTCCAATTACTGCTAGAGGAGACAAAGGAAAGGACAAAAACTTTGTCCTATATTAAATTCTGAGTTACCGCTCCCTGAACTCACTCCTCTCTTTCTCTCTTCCTTCTCTCTCTCTCTTTCTTAATAAGTATTTGTCCTTTGTCACTTAGGAGTTTCCTACCTTAGAAAAATGTTTTTCCATAATGCTTATGTGGTGGTTTGAATAGATGTCCCCCAATATATTCACTGTTTTATTAGTTTGTTGTTTGCATCTGCAGCCACCTGGCTGGAGGCAATGTCCCTGGGTGGATCTTAGGGTCCAGCCCTAATGTGTGGTGGAAGGTTTGAGATTTCAATCTAAAGATACGCAAAGTGTGCCTAGCTGGAGTTCCTGAGGTATGCTGTGCTGTGTGGTTTTTGGCTTGTGGCTTTGCTCTCTATGTTTGGTCCTGTGAAAGCAGGCCAGCTTTTTCTGCCATTGTGGAACTTCCCCTGGATCTGTAAGCTCTAGTAAATCCTTTCCTCCATAACTGTGCTTGGTCTGGAAGTTCATCTCAGCAAACCTGAAGCTGTCTGCTACAGCATATATGAACAAAACATTTCCCTCTCCTTTGCCACTTCTTTTAACAGCAATATTATAGTATAATTGATTTTGTCTATGCCAATAACAACCAGCAACACAAGACAAACATTTGGCATCCCTCAAAATTCCTTGTCATCCTTTTTGATCCGTACCACACATCACTCTATAATCCCCTACTCCTAGGCAATGGTTAATCTGTTTTCTCTCACTGTAGATTGGCTTCCACCCTGTAAAATTTTATGTACATGGAATCAAGCAGTATTCTCATGTTTGTTGGTTGGTTTGTTTAAGGTTCTTTCATTTGAAATAATTATGTTGAGATTTGTCAATTTTCTCTTATATTGTTTGGATGCTATTGTAAGAAAGTTTAAGAAAAAAAAATAGTCAACTGTCAATAGTTATTTCAATAGGAAGATTTTTATCGCTGTTGTTTCTCCTAAATACTGACAGAATCCCATGCCAGTACTAGTAGCCTTCCTGTTCCTGCTGTGGGATTTTCTACTTGGATACTCACACCAACTGCAAACAATGAAAGATTTACTTTTCCTCTTTAATCTGGATGTCTTCGGTTTCTTTTTCTGGCTTTGTACTTACAATATACTCTGGAGAAGTTGTCAATGGAAGCAGTGCACCAGGTACCTGGATTTGTTTCTGATTTTAGCAGGAAAGAGCTCAGTCCATTTTCTGTGGCAATAATGGAATAAAACAGATTGGGTGATTTTCAAAGAAAACAAATGAATTTTTTATAGTTTTGGAGGTTGCAGTCACCTTCTTGTTGCTGGGACAAAACACCTGACCAAATGTGGCTGGTGGGAGAAAGAGTTTTGACTTATGGTCTTGAGGGGAAGATTCATGAGGTGAGGAAAAGTATGGTAGAGCAGAGGCTGGACATTACTCCTTGCTACAGTAGTTGGAAGAGCACAGCAAGCGAGTAAGCTTGACTACCACTGAGAAGTCAGTGCTGATAAACCTGTAAGTCTGCCCCAGTGATACACCCCCTCCAGCAAGGACTCACTTCACAAATTGCTGCCAGCTGGACAACAAGCATTCAAAATACATGAGTATACAGGGAGGGGAGGCATCTGATTCAAAATGCTGGTAAGCCTAAAGTCATATTACCTGCATCTGGTGAGTGAGTTTATGCAGGTGAAAGGTAAGTGAATACCTGTGAAATAATGGGCCCAGGAGACAGATTCACTCTTGTGTCTCTCTCCAGACATTTAATAAAGACAAACAAAAGTGATACTAGCCTAGTCACCTGTTACTTGGCCCACCTTGTCAATGTCATTGCGTGGATAATTAATCTTCTAACACATAAATTTCAGGTATGCATTCAAATCATAAAACCAGTCCGCTACCAATAATAAAATGTTAACTATTAGCTTCTCAATGGTCAAATTTATCAGCCTGAGGAAATACCGTTGTTTTCTACTTTGCTTACAGTTTTCATCATAAGTGGTAGATGAAGATTTGTCAGCATGTATGCATGCATGCGTGTGTGTGTGTGTGTGTGTGTGTGTATGTGTGTGTGTACCTGCATGCATGCGTGTGCATGAGCAGGACTCTAAGAGGATCATATTGATATTTTATTTATTCTCTTAGTGTAGTGTATTACACTAAGTGATTTGGGATGTGAGGCAAATACATATCCCAAGATAAATCCGACTAGGTCGTGGTGCATAAATCTGGTCATACAATATGGGTATTTGCTGATATTTTGTTGAAAGTGTGTTAGCTATAAAATTGTCCATTATTTAGCTCTCTTTTGATGTCTTTGTCTGACATTTTAGGGTATATGGTGGCTTCATAGAAAGAACTGAGTGTGCTCTCTTTTTATCTGAAAGGGTTGGTACACTGGCTCTGTTCTTTAACCACTGAGCAGTCAGTCAGCCTGGGCTCTGTTCTTAATTTATGGTAAAGCTGTGCTGAAGTGTGAAACTCTAACAATGGATCCACATACGTTGCCCTTGCTCTCCTTCATTTTGGAAGGACTAATTCAGAATAAATAGAGTTCTATGTTGATGGCTTTTTTCTGAACAATTAGATGCAATATTTTATATTTGTTCATTATCATTTTATCACATTTATTATCAAACTTATTATTGTGTCACTTATATATATACACTATATATATATATACAAACATTCACACACACACATTGTCTTGGGGGCCCTCCTCAGTGTGGTTATGGTATTCACTGTGGGGTCACTTTTTAAATAAATATTTTTATTTACTTGAACTAGAGAGACAAAGAGGCAGATAGGAAAAGATAGAGAAAGAGAGAATGCATGCACCAGGGCCTCTTGTTACTGTAAATAAACTCCAGATGTACACACTACTTTGTGCATCTGACTTTACATGGGTACTGGAGCATTGAGCCCAGACCATCAGACTTTGCAAACAAGTGCCTTTAACTGCTGAGCCATATCTCCAGTCCTTATTCACTTTTTTATTTATTGAATATGCGGTCTTTATGCCACTGTCTCTAAAGTGCTAGTGTTCATTTATGCCACCATGCCAGGCTCTCAATCATCTTTTAAAGGGAAGATCTCTACCTCAACATCTTTCAAGAATTTCCCCTGCATATTTGATTTAGTGAAGTTTGAGTGTGTTATGTTTCTGTATGGTTTTATTGCCATTTTAGTTGCTTATTTTTCTGTCAATCTGTGATTTAGTATCTGACACTAATCTTTGTTGCTTTCTGCATCTTTTGTAGGTTCCCGTCATGCACTGTAGCATTTATAAAGTTCCTCAGCTTTTTTTTTTTTTTTTTTGAGGTAGGGTCTCACTCTGGTCCAGGCTGACCTGGAATTCACTATGTAGTCTCAGGGTGGCCTCAAACTCTCGACGATCCTCCTACTTCTGCCTCCCGGGTGCTGGGATTAAAGGCGTGCACCACCATGCCCGGTGCTCCTCAGCTTTCTTTTAACCATCTAGAAAGGAGTTCCAATTTCTGCCTACATGCCACATTGAAATATGGGCGTATACTATTTTTATAATATTACTTTTATCTTCTTTTTAAAAAATTTTTTATTATTTTATTTATTTTTGGAGAGAGACAGACAGAGAGGAAGAGGGAGACAGATAAAGAATGGGTGTGGCAGCAGTCTCTCAGCTGCTGTGAACAAAATCCAGATGTGTGAGCCCCTTGTGGTCAAGTGCGGCATTGCACACTTGTGTCACTCAGCATCTGGCTAAACGTGGGGCCTGGAGATTGGAACCGGGTTCTTAGGCTTAGCAGGCAGGCACCTTAACCACTAAGCCATCTCTCCAGCCCACTTTTATTTTCTTGATCTTCATTTGCAGTTTTCAATCATTCACAAGCACCATGCGGATTACCTTCTTCAATAGCTTCCATCACTCATCCAACAGAAATTTGTCTTTACTGCAAAAGAAACTAATGAATGATTTTACTGAACTGAATATACAAAGTGATAGATTTGAGAAAATTAAGCCATAATTAAATTAGCCATTTTTATCAGAAATTCTGTAATTTTTCTATTCTGAATTAGTATATTCAGTCACTCAAAGATAAATTATGACCTGTGTGATATTCTGTGTTGTTGCTTTTGATATCTTCACTAACCACACCATCCTCCTACTACAGCATCTGTCAATATTTATAAATGGAAACTTAAGCCTGGCTAATTAATTGAGAAATTAAGAAGCATTTGGATTGAACAAAAGTTGTAAAATCATACTTTTAAAAATAGCATATTTCATGGGTAAGTCTTAGAATATATATTGGTATTGTTTATTTTGCTTTTCACCAATAGTTGCATAATCACTGATGTATTATGATAAATAAAAACAAAACATTAAATAAAATATTAGTTTGACCACACCTTACTCAAAATGAATTTTGGCCAATTTCAATGAAAGAATGTTTTCAGATTAGTTCAAATATATGGTGTACTACCATACAACAGCTAGGAGTTATTACAGTCAAAAATCACCATTTTAAGTTTTTAAGGACAGTTTAATGTTCTTACTTTTGAAGTCTTCTGGGAAAATTCACGTTCCCAAATTTACCTTTTTTTCAGAGTCAGTCACTGTCTTCATTCTAAACACTGTTCTGTCTACTTTACTATTTTCTAGTGACACTGACATTTCCCAATTATTATCTTTGTACTTATAAGTTATTATTATTATTTTTTTTTGGAGGTAGGGTCTCACTCTAGCCCAGGCTGACCTCGAATTCACTATGCAGTCAGTCTCAGGGTGGCCTTGAACTCTCAACAATCCTCCTACCTCTGCCTCCCGAGTGCTGGGATTAAAGGTGTGCACCACCCATACCCAGCTCTTGAACTTATAAATTCTAATGTGTCCATTTGTAACTTGAATCTTAATCTTCAAATAAATGATAGAATATTATTTCAATATGTAGTTAGTATGTAATTATTAAGCTACACAAGGCGAGCTTTGCCTATTATTCAAGCACTCAAGAGGCTGAGACAGGAGGATTTCTAGCTCCAGGCCAGCCTGGGCTGCATAATGAGATTGTACCTCATATAACAACAGCAACAAAAGAAAACCAAATACAAAATAAACAAAATTAAAAAAAAAAAAAACTAAGCCAAAAACAAAATAAAAAGTATCTAATACTAATGGGATATTTTAAAATATTTTCTTTATACTAAGTCTTTCATTCTCTAGGTGTTTTGTATGTTTACTATCTGTTCCCACAAACCATGTTTCAAATGCTGGCAGGCATATGTGGTTAGTGGTTACCTTATGGACTAGCCCATGCCTAAACTGTGTCTCACTCTTCTGAAATGCTTTGGTATCAACAATAAGGCTTATGGGAAAGAGCCTGGGAATGGAAAATCAGGAAAGCTGAGGGTGATCACTCACTGTACAGTAGCACACTGATGAGCTGGTCCCTGATCACAGAGCCAGGTAGACCTTGTCTCACTTCAGTCCCAGATGTAAAATCTATACTTTCTTTTTTTATATTTTTATTTTTGTTGACAACTTCTTTAATTGTAGACAATATCCCATGTTATTTCCCTCCCTCCGCCCACTTTCCCCTTTGAAACTTCACTCTCCATCATATCCCCTCCCCATCTCAAACAAAATCTATACTTTCTTGTTCTGTTGAACTTCCTGGTCTTCTCACCCTGGATTCTGGAACCTTCAATTGTGTTTGTACATATATTTGAGCATGTGTATGTAAATGCATGATCATAGTATTTTTAAAGAAAAATAGCACCATAGATTGCCTGGAATTCTCTTTTTTGTCATTTAGTTTCATATGTTATACACCTTCCCATATAATTACATACCAATCTCACTTATTTTTTCAATGACATCATTACAGGGAATACCTTTTTAATATTTTATTTTTATTTAGTTTTAGTTTTATTTAGTTAGAGGGAGAGAGAGAGGGAGAGAAATAGAGAAAGAGAGAGAAGACACACCAGGGCCTCTAGCCACTGTAAACAAACTGCAGACATGTGCTCCACCATATGAATCTGGCTGACATGGGTACTTGGGAATTGAACCGGGGACCTCAGGCTTTGCAGTTAAGCACCTTAACCACTCAAGCATCTTAACCAGCCCAAGACACATCTTTTTCTGACAGTTGATTAAAGAGTGATCACTAAGTACAGTGTTATACTGAGGTTCTCACAACTAAGTAATAGGCTACTATATATTCTTGTGCACATTGGAAATCGCTCAGATTTAAACAGTGAGTTTTTGTTTTAAAGGCTACAGCAATTTCAGTTTTTGTAACATATTGACAAATTGCTTTCTAAAATAGTCAAATTTACACACCATCTACAGAATTCATGTTATCCTATACCATACACTGCATCATTATGGGCTTACAACTTTTCAATTATTTATTTATTTATTTATTTATTTATTTATTTATTTATTTATTTATTTGAGATGAGAGAGAGAGAGAGGGAGAGAGAGGGAGATAATGGGCATGCCACTGCAAATGAATTCCAGATGCATCTACCACCTATGCATTTGGCTTACCTGGGTTCTGGGGAGTTGAACCTGCATTTTTAGTCTTTGCAGGCAAGTTCCTTAACCACTAAGCAATCTCTCCAGCCCTGGGCTTACAACTTTTAATCACATGTCCCAACCTTGTAGGCAAAGATAATATTATCTTATAGCTTTGATTTTGTTTATATTTGTTCTAATAATGAATAAGTCTTTTACATTAATATTGAAAATTAATACTCCTTAAAGTTTATACAGTTTTATTTGATTCATTTTAAATTTACTTCAGGTGTATTTAATGCCTATTAGTGATGATATTTTATACACATTACAAAGATTCCATCCTAGATAATTAATCATCTTACTTTTAGTTATATGTTGCCATGAGAATTTTTCAATTTATACATTAGATTATCAAATTTTATGGGCTTAGGATATAAAAAGTTGATTGGAAAAAGCTTTAATAGCTTAAAATTAAAATTAATTGCTTTCTAATATTTTTCTACCATTATTATATATTTTCCTACTCAGATCTTTATTCAATTGAGAATTTATTTTCTGAAATATGATGCAGTTGTCATATAATGTTGTCTTTTCTAAAGTACACTAAATTTCCTCACAGCATTTCAGTTGTTTCCTTAGTGCTGTGTTTTATAATCTTAAACATTTGATTCTTTGATTTCTTGGTGAGTTTATGCATATCCAGAATACTACATTTTTTATGGTCTCCATAGCTCATGCTTAAATTGTACTTAGCTCATAGAAAATAATAAATATTTGATTGCTGACAGGAGTACCTAGGTTGATTAAATTTTGAATATTAATAATAATAATGTCTCATATTTACAAAGCCCTTTCTCATACACAAAACACTTATACTCATATATTTAATTCTCTTAACAGTACCGTGAGTTAAATGGGCTGGTATTATATTCTCCAGTTTACAAATGAAATGATTTATTCAAGGTTACACTACCTCTGTGGGATGAGTAATGACTCAGAGAACAATTCCATACCTAGTCCTTTATTCTTTCCCTTGTGAAACATGCTCAGAGTTCATGTACAGTCAGTCTTGTTTTTTTTTTTTCAATGATTGACAATTGGAGCAGAACCTCCCTTGCCTATTCAACCACCATCTCCCACCTGATGTTTAGATGTGGACCTTCATCAAAACTAGCTCAGAGACTGGGTAAGCAATCTGCATGGGATTGTCAGTCACTGGATTGCATGAGGACATCAGTCTTGGTTAAGGCAGTCCTAAGAAGAGACACCAGATGTGACAATTTGTGATCACTTACCAGCACAGACCATTACTGCATGTACAGCTGTCTATGCTGAGTGGAAGAGAAGTGAGTTCAGATGAGAAGAGAGCTCTAGAGTATCGTGAATGGGGATATAGCTTGATCCACCGTTGACTCATCCAGACGCCAGATAAATGCCCCGAAGGTTTGTGTTCATTTGGATCAGGGTACTGCAATCAGCACCAAGATCTAGTGAATGCTCATGACAGTAAGACAGAGCATATGGCATCACTAATGCAGGAGGTTCTCAGCCAACTTTTCACCCTGAGCTGCTCATGATAACTACTACTATCACATGCTGTTGCCCTCCAGAGCCTTTGTAGGATAAGAAGAGGTGAGGCTCTTTGCTCATTATTCAAACCTTAGAAATGTTATTTAACATGTGCCTTCCTAAAGGAAATAATATTCCCAGACCCAAAATACTTTATTCTTGAGAGTGATAATAAGACTACCTGCTAATAGTCAAAGGAAGACTTGCAAACTTGGACCACCCCTGAGCTCTGCAAAGCAGAAGTGTCTTGGATGGGCTTCACAATGTCTCTCTCCCTCACTTTTTCATAACTCCCTGTGAAATACAACTACATTAGCCTGAAAGTGGTATTGTTGGGTTGGGGAAGAAATAATGCTTGTTTCTGACCGTTTGACCCATAAAAGACATCTAGAAAGTGGAATTTGCCTCCATCTAACACAGTTGGAATCAGTTAGCATCTCTGTGGGGTTGCATGTACAAGGACCAGTGCCTGTGAGAGCATGCAACAGTCAAATGTTGAGATGTTACCACCCCCAACATCATGGCAGTAATAAATGAGTAATAAATGATGGTGAGACCCTCATACACGGGATTAATTCCCATAAGAAGCAGATCCAAGTACTTTCGTTACTTTTCATGCCACTGAGAAAATCCCTGACAGGAGGAATCTGAAGGGAGGAATTATTTATTTTGGCTCAAGTTTTCAGGGGTTCACCCATCATGGTGGCCTAAGAATCAAGGACATTGCAGGGTGTGGTCAGGAATAATACACCTCCAAAGATCCATCCCCAGTGAACTATTTCCTCCAGCTGGGCCACACCTCCTAAAATTTCCAAGCCTTCCAAAATAATGTCATCATCTGGGGACCTAGCCTTTAAATCATAAGCTGTTGGGGTCATTTCATATTCAACTTATAACACCCAGAGAACACTTTCAGCTTCTTTCCTTGTGTGTGAACTCCAGAAGAGAACACTTGACAAGCCAAAAGGCTACCCTCACCTGAATTGGACAGTGCAACCATCCTGACCCTGGGCTTCCAGTCACTGGGACAGTGCTTGGGATGCCTGCACTGTGGGTAAATCTCACAGCCTAGGGTATTAGTTACAGAGGTCTAGGATAAGACTGCTGGCCTCTATTTTCTCTGTAGTTATCAACATACCACATGATTCTGCAAGCTCTCATGGAAAGAGTGGATGTCAATACTGGGAAGGCATATGTTTCTTGCCCTGGAGCTTCAAGAGGTGGGGGCTTGGAAGTTACCCATATCCCAGTAGTCACAAATTCTTGGGATCACTTCTTTTAGTTGCCCTATGGGACCATTGACAATTTAGGGCTCTTCCACTGTGGTAAGATTCTCTGTCCAGTGCTTTATACCAGGTAAGCAAACCTGTATATATATATATTTTTTTTCTGCTGTGGTATTTCACCAGCTTGATGTCCTCTCTCTCCTCAGAACAGCCTCCTGCTATTATACTCCTGCTGCCCTCTCCCCTGATAATTGTTGAGGATGCCCTCCATCTGCCCTCTCTCCCTGGCTAATTGCCTTCTGTTTCTTCCTCCTCCAGGTCATATGCCTGTCTCTGCCCTCCTGTCACCCTCCTTACTGGCTTGCCTCTGTTTGATTTGCTGCCTGGATGTAGCAGCCTGGACCCTTCTGCCCTTCATCCTGCCTGCTGCCAGCTGATTTCCTGTGCAGCTCCATCCACCTGCTGTGTGCCTAGGGTCACCTTCCTGCTGGCTGCTGCACCTGGCTTTGGGGCTGGTTTATTTCACCCCTGAAACACACAGATGGGGTCTCTTCAGTTTCAATGCGATTTTCTAATGGAGAGTTGGAATGCAAGCCGAGGTGTAGAATAAGTAGATGAGAAAACAAACACAAACAACATAAAAACAAAGCCCTCAAATGATGTAGAACCTAGAGTAATTTGAATAACTAAAATTATGTCTGTCTCATAATCCAGGATGGGGATCAAACAAAAGATTGGACACAGGTTGGCGAATTGGTTAAAATAAGATCACACGTACCCAGAACAGAGAAGAGGTTCTTTTTTAAAAAAATTTAAAATTTTTATTTATTTTTGAAGAGAGACACAGAGAGAGACAGACAGAGAGGGAGAGGGAGACAGATAGAGATGGGCATGCCAGCAGTCTCTCAGCTGCTGTGAACGAAATCCAGATGCATACACCCCCTTGTGGGAAAGTTCGGCATTGCGTCCTTGTGTCACTTTGCATCTGGCTAAACGTGGGACCTGGAGATTGGAACTGGGTTCTTAGGTTTAGCAGGCAGGCGCCTTAACCGCTAAGCCATCTCTCCAGCCCAAGAGTGGAGGTTCTTCATTGACTTCTAACCATGAGATGGGCATCTGGCTTCAGTTTGTTCAGGAGCTTATGGCATTTTCCTGCATAGCACAATGTACCTGAGCACCAAGGCCCCTTACCATTGACACTGGGTATTTCCAACTTGTATCTGGCATCTAGTCCTCTGCATCTATTCTACATTCTTTATTGTCCTGGTGAGTAGGAGTCCTTTTGAAGGTAGTGGTTTCTCTAATTGTTGCTTTAAACTAGTACTAAATTATTTATTGAGAGGGTTTTTATTTTTTTAGACTTAGTTCTACAACAGAGAAGTTGCTTTTAGGAAAAAAAAAAAAAAAAAAGTAATCTTGCTACCCAGAATAGAAACATCTTTATACTTTGAGTGAAAGATGTTAGACAGTTTGAATGCTAGGTCTCCAAGTTTCATTAAGAACTCCAAGAGGAGTGGTAGGCATGATCACTGATTTTGGACATAGCAACTAAGAATTCATTTTGTTCTTCTTTGTGCAGGCTCATGGATAGATATTCATTCATTGCCTTCTCAATTTGAAAAATACTTAAAGATGCTTGGGCTCACCTCCAGAGGTTATATGATTACTCACTCTCAATACATCCAAAAAATATTTCTCTAAAATAAGGTATATCACCTCTAAATGAAAGTCCAGTCATCTTTTTTCTCAAGCTGATAATTAGACCAAATAATTTTTCATTCAATTTGTGTGTGTGTGTAGTTCATGAATGTGTGTGTGTGTGTGTGTGTGTGTGTGTGTGCACATACTGAGGTCATAGGACAACCTCAAGAATCATTCCTCAGCAGTATAAACCTTTTTGTAAGACAGTTGGACTCACTGGCTTGAAACTCACCCAATAGGCTAGGCTGGATGGCCAGCAATTCCCAGGGATGCCCCTTTATCTGTCTCCAAAATATTGGGGTTGCAAAAGCAAACCAATACATCTAGCTGTATGTGTTTTACTGACTGAATTATTTCCAAAGTCCCTCATTACTTAATTTTGAAAGCTAATTTTCAAGCCACGAACCAGAATTCATGTGTTATTAATGTAAATTTCCTTCTCTTGACCCCTGTTTCCACAGTTATAAAGTGCAACAAAAGATAGGGAAAAACAGACAGAAACCAGATGTGTGCGTAAGATTCTGCTGAACCTTGAAATATTAGGATATTTTTGTAACCTATGATGTAACTAAACATTGCCAAGTTAACAGTGAAATATGCCACTGGCCTATATTAATAATGACTGGTTATTGCCTGCCATTTTTGATAGAATTCTCAATCTCCGCATTCCTAGATTATAGAAATTGAGGTCATATCAGCTCTAGCATTTTCTATGAAAGATAAATATGAATGTATGTTAGGATCCCACAACCCAGTAAGAGATGTAGAATCTATCAGGGTGAGTTTCAGATAAAGGAAACCTTTGTTGTATCCAATCCTAATTCTTTATTTTCTGCACATTGTTTATTGAGAACTTTCCTACATGAATATACTGACATTTGATCATATTTCTTTCCCATTGTCTTCATTTGTTCAGTCTCCCCACCCCATCCCACTGGAGAACCTTCTTTTTTCAAATAATCCTTAATCTAATTTGACATCCTTTCCTTTTTTATCCTCTATCTACTATGTCAACATTTTTATGGTCTCAGAACAGTACAAATTTTGTGAATGTACTGGCAACCACTGAGGGACCATGCATGTAACAGTTGGTTCATGGTGAGAGGACAGTACCCCAGATTATTTCTTCCCACCCTTTGGCTGTTAAATTATTTCCACTCTCTCTGCCATGATACTCTCTGAGCCTTGGAGGGCATTGTGGAATTCTCCTTTGGTGTTGAGCTTTGGACTTATCCTTACTTTCATTTGAGCCTCCCCAGTGCCTACTGACATCTCTATGGAGAAGCTTCTCTGGCTAGAAGCTAAAGCAGTACTCACCTTTTTCTGCCACCTCCTCTGTATGGTTCTCTGAGCCCTGGTGGGTGTGATAGAGATGGTCCACCCACTGCTAAGCACTGGGCTTTTGCTTCTCATCACCTTAATGAGTCTTCCATCTCCAAGTATTCACCACCATATGTAAAAAGGCATCCCAGCCTGGCGTAGTGGTGCATGCTTTAATCACAGCACTTGGAAGGAAGAGGTAAGAGGATCACCTTGAGTTGAAGGCTATTTTGAGATTGCATAGTGAATTCCAGGTCAGCCTGGGCTAGAGGGAGACCATACCTTGAAAACCAAAACAAAACCGAAAAAAGGTTTCCTAACCAAAAATGAGACCAGCATTAATGAAAGAGCATAAAATTACATATTTAGAAGGCTTTTTAATAGGCATAAGTAGCTTCCATGAAGGGAACAGTTTGAAGCCCCCAATATTTCAATGTTTTATTACTTTATAGTTTGCATCTGTAATCACCTTCCTAGAGGCAAACGGGGCTGGTCTTTTTACTGGTGGGTTTGAATTCCATTGTAAAGATATGCAAAGTGTGCCCAATTTTGAAGTGTCTGTTGAATTTTTGGCAGTAGTTTTGCTTAGTGTGATGTGCTGGGTGCTTGGTTTGCTCTGTCTTGCCTGGTACTTTAAGATCAGGCCACTTCTCCTGCTATTATGGAATCCCTGCATCTGTAAGCTTCAATAAATAATATCCCTTCCTCCATAACTGTGCCTGGTTTCATCTTCCCCTGAAGCCAGACAGTAAGGCTTTTTGATAGGCATAATAGCCAAAGAACAGTAGTAGCTTCCATGTAGGGTCTATGACATTCCAAACCTTGGGTTTTTTGACTGAGTGGCCTCAAATCTAACAAGAAAGCAATTTAGTACCCCATTACTTACGTGACATGATTACACCTGTGGGTGCATCTTGCCTGGCTGAGTGGTAGTATAGCTTTCATGATCCACTGCCTACTAAGACTATTGATGATTTTTCTTCCCCAGTAGCCAGCATAGCGTGATGGCAGCTAGACAGCAGGGAGAGGGATTACAGGTTAGTTACAGCTTGATTTCTGTGTCTTGTGACCTCAGCATTGGTTGTCCTCAGCAATGTGGTCTTACCACCTGGTTCTGGTGGTTAATAGACTGCTCTGGCAATAATCTGCATTGTTTTGGTGACAGCATAAGAATCTCTGACCAACAGTTCATTGTGTGTGGGCAGGTAATAATTGATCTCTGGCACTGAGATTTACCTGCAGCAACATGTGGCTTTAGGTATCCTGCTCCACTGCAGCAGGATACATTTGTCCAAATTCTATCTTTAAAAAAATATATAATTTGAATTTACATAGATATAGGTTTCTATATTACATATCTTTAATTTTGTGTATGTCTTTCCTCTCCTTCTCCTCCCTTCTCTCCACTTCTTGTGTCCCTACTTAGACCTATCTACGCCCTTCAACTTGCCTGTCTCTTTCCATTGTACTTCTCCCTCAAAAGCCTTTTTCTGTGCAATGCTTTAGGTAGCATGGCCATTTTCATGACACTACTTCTTCAATCCATGAGTATGCGAAGTCTTTCTATCTTCTTGTGTCCTCTTCAGTTTCTTTCTTCAGTGTTTTTATGTTTTAGTTGTAGAGGTCTTTCCACTTCCTTGGATAGGGATATTCCAATATATTTATTTTTTAATTGGTATACAGGAATGCTACTGAATTCTGTGTGTTGATTTTATTTTCTGCCACTTTGCTTAGAGTTTATCACTTCTCAAGAGTTTTTGGTGGAGTATTTTGGGTCACTTAAGTGTAGCATCAGGTCATATGCAAATGGGGCTAGTTTGACTTCTTGCTTTCCAGTTTATATTACATTCATTTCTTTCTCATATCACAGTGTTTCAGCTAAGACTTGTTAAACAGCAGTGGTGAGTGTGGACACCATTATCTTGTTTCCAATCTTACAGGACATGTTTCAAGTTTTTACCCATTCAGTATATTTCCTTAAGTTTTGTCATATATAGCCTTTATTATGTTGAAATAGGATCTCGCCATCACTGGTATCACCATTTTTTTTTTTATCATGAAGGGATGTTGTATTTTGTCAAAGGTCTTTTCTGCATCTATTGAAATGATTGTGTGATTTCTGCCCTTATTTTTATTTATATATGTATTATATTTATTGATTTCTGTATGTTGAACTATTCCTGTATCCCTGGGATGAAACTATTTGATAAGGGTAAATAATGCTTTATTGTATTCTTAAATTTGATTTGCAAAGATTTTATTGAAAAATTTTGCTTCAAAGTTCATCAGTGTTATTAGATGATGGTTTTATTGACATTTTTCTGCATCTTTCTCTGGTTTTGTTATTAGTGTATTGCTGTGTCCATGGAAGGATTTAGGGAGCATGCCCTCTTATTTTATGAAATAAGTGGAGAAGAAGGTTTCAGTAATTATTTTTTGTTTGTTTGTTTTTTGGTTTTTTGAGGTAGGGTTTCACTCAATTCACTCCCATGGAACAGGCCTCCAGTCCAATTACAGAGCAGTTGGTTTCCTCCATAACAGACATGCCACTATTTCACCCGTTGGCTCATTTGGCCTGAATGGCCAAATTTAAGGCTTGCAGTGTCCACTGTTGAGTATCTCCACTGCTGATTTCTTTCTCTTCCATTGAACTGCATGTAGCATAGCTTTTTCCAACTTTCTGTCTGGAGGAGGTTTTCTGCTTAGCTCCAGCAGGATTTCTCAGTGACCTTGCAGTCCAAGTATGTGGAGTCTTCAGCAATATGGTCTCACCATCTATTCCTGGTGGGAAACCAAAAGCCTCAGCAATGGCCTATAATATTTTGGGGGCATGAGTGCTATCCCTGGCCAACAACTCACTGGAAGGTAGCCCATCCCTGGCACTGAAAATTTTTAGAAACAATCTATGGCTTCTGAGTGCTCCATTGTCCAAAGAAGTAGGTTTCCATGTGAGTTATTTATATCCTCTTGGATTTTGATTAGTCCTCCCTCTACCTTTCCTTTACTCAATCTCTTCTTCTGAAGTCACTTAGGCCTTTCACCTCAATTAATCTGTTTTTCTCCTTACATATAAACAATACCATCCTATTCAGTCCCACTCCTCCTCCCTTTCTATTCTCTTTCTAGTTTACTAGACTCTGCTAATGAATTTTCTTCCTACTCACAGAGAAGTCCAATCATTTGTAGCTAGGGTCCATGTATGAGACAGAACATTTGACATTTGGCTTTCTGGGTCTAGGTTACCTCACTAAATATAATCCTTTCCAGATCCATCCATTTTCCTGCAAATTTCATAATTTCATTTTTCTTTACAGCTGAATAGAATTCCATTGTGTAAATGTCTCACTACTTTAGAGATACTTTCTCAAACATGTTTATTGCTGCTTTATTCACAATAGCTAGGAAATGGACCCAACCTAGATTTCCCTCACCTGATGAGTGGATAATGAAGATGCCGCACATTTTGTAGAGTTTTGATGGCATGTCTATTAGGCCAATTTGGTGTATGATGCCATTTAGCTGCATTGTTTCTCTTTTATATTTAGTTAATCTGTCCATCTGCAATTGTGAGATATTTAAGTAACCCACTATTATTGCGCTGAGATGTATGGGTGACTTTATATCCAGTTTATTTTGCTTTATAAAATTCAGTACACTTGCATTTGGTGTGTATATGTTTAGAATTATGACATCTTCTTGGTGAATTGTTCCTATGATCACTGTAAAGTAGCCTTGTTTATCTCTTCTGATTACTTTTAGAATAAATTCCGTTTTGCCAGCTATTAGTATCACCACCCTCCTTGTATTGTCTTTGCATTTGCTTGGTATCTATCTTTGAAAGTAAGGTGAGTTTATTGAAGACAGCAAAAGGATGGACCCTGTTTCAGTCTGTTAGTCTATGTCTGTTGTTTGTGGAGTTGAATCCTTTGATATTCAACGTTATTACTTTAGTACTGATGATTTGTGGAGTTTAGTGTTTTCTTGATCTTCATTTGCTTTAACAATGATTATTTCTTATTTCTCTCCTGTTTACTATTAAATATGCTTATTCTTCTTGTGAATCAAAATTGTTCCATCCACTATTCTCCTTAGAGTTGGCTTAGTGCTCATGCCTTCATTTATCCAGATTTTCCTCCTTTTAATATGATGGATAATTTTTCTCTGTATAGTAGTTTGGGTTGACTACTGTGGTCTTTCAATATGTGAAGTGCACCATTCTGATCCCTTTTGGTTTTTAGAGATTTCATTTAAAAAACCAACCATTATTCTGATGAGTGTTCCTTTATAAGTGATTAGATACTTCTTTCTTGGAGTTTCTAGTCTTTTCTTTGTATTGTATGCTTAGTGCTTTAACTAAAATGTGACTTGGGAAATTTATATTCTTTCCTGTATATTTGGTATTCTATATGCCCCTTGTACCTGGGCTGTGCCTCTTTCAAAAGGTTTGGAACATTTCCTTATAAATTTTTTTTGAAAATATTTTTTATGCCATGTGACCTGAAGTTCTTCTTCTTCTTGTATGTCCACGATTTAAATATTTGACATTTTAAAGGTGTGCCACATTTCTCTCCTCTCATGTTCTTCTCATTTTTTTTTTTTTGAACTTGATTTTGGGTATTCTGATCTAATTCCTATTACCTTGTTCTCAAGTCCTGATATTCTGTCCTCTGCATGGTCTATTCTATTTCTAATGATTTTTCTGGAGCTTTTTATTTGCGTCACTTCAGTTTTCATTTCTGATTAATTTTTCTTCAGTGCCACTATGTGTTTATTGAGTTCTATTTACCTTTCTTGGCTTGACATTCTCATTTCATTTAGTTGTTTATTTGTGTTTCCTTGGCATTCATTCTGGTATTTGTTTGTGTACTCTTTAAATTCATTCTGGTGTGTATTGAGTACTTTTAATTGGTCGTTTGAGTTCTCTTGGGTTTAATTTAGGTGTGGTATTTGTTTATGTTCTCTTTAAGTGTATTGTACATATCATAATCATGTTTTGGATTTCCTTGACTGGAATTTCCTCTAAGTAGTTCTCATTGGAGGCTTCTATTATACAATGAGGTATTCTTGGGAATATGTTGCTTTGGTTTCTTTTGTTTCTTGTTTTGAGTTGGGATTTTCCTTTCTGGAGATATTACCTTTGTCTTGCCAAAGATGTAGTAACAGTGGCTTCACTGGGGACATAGGATGGGCTGGAGCCACTTAGGATCTGGACCCAGTACTTCTCTATGTCAATCAGATGTGGCAGCGCAGCCATGATAATTGTGTCCCCATGGAAGCCTCCCTCCAACTGGCTTACAGGTCTTATGATGATGCCCTGGCTCCATGATGAAGGCACATCGAGGGCCACACTGGTACTTGCTGGCAGGTCCAGGGACTAAACAAGCACCAACCGTGAAAGAGGTTGCCCTACTATTTTCTGGGCAAATGCCTTCTGAGAGTTGAACATGATGCTTTTTCTGGAGTTATGATTCCTTCTTTTGGAGGTGCCATCTACAATGCAGACTGAGTAGACTCTGCAAGGTAAGCAAGAATGGCCACTTCACAGGATCCAAGTACTGAGGATGTATTCATCACGGCAATCAAAAGGGTCACAGAATTGCATTACACTTTGACACCTGTTAAAAAGTCACATAGTATATTTGGCATTTTTCTTTGGCTTGCCTCCATTCTACTTGAACATTCTTCCCCATGCAGAGGAACAAGCAGTCTGTTGGTTAAAATTAATGTGGCCAAATATCAATCACATTTCCCAAATTTCAGTTGTAATCTAATGAAGTTAAATGTGCTTTTCTTTATTTCTTCTAAATTATGGCACCTCTGTTCCAATGGAACCCCTTTGTCCTAAGAATTTCATTACAGAAAATCACCTGACATTTACTTACATTTGTAAGCAGACAACTGAAAAGTTAAGAAACCAGAAAATAAAATAAATCTTGCATTTTTTATTTCTAATAGCATTATTAATTTATTGATAATTTCTACTGTAACTTCATATATAAACTAAATTTCTTTTTTTAAAGTTTTAATTTTTATTTATTTATTAGAGAAAGAAAGACAGACACAGAGAGAGAGAATGGGCACACCAGGCTTCTAGCCACTGCAAACGAACTTCAGATGCATGTACCACCTTGTACATCTAGCTTATGTGGGTCCTGAGGAATCAAACCTGGGTCCTTAGGCTTTGCAGGCAAGCACATTAACCACAAAGCCATCTCTCCAGTGTCCTCAGTGTCTGTGTCACCCTGGCACAGGCTATCAGTTTCATGTGGAAACAGCACACTTGCTCATCTCACCAGTTCCTCTGGTTTTACCTGGGCTTTGGCTGCTGTGTAAGGGGTTATCTCCTGGTAGGGAGTCAACTACCTATTCTTGTCTTGTTTGTAGGTTATGGTTGTCCTATGTTCTCACTGCTTTAATGGTGTGTCCATGGTCTTGCTCCCAGGCACTCTTGTGCTAGTCTTACCCGTCCAGGAAGCATCCCAAGAAAGTTTCTACACTGGTAAACTGTATATATTTATTTATCATTCCATCTTAATCCATTATTTAATCTTTACAATTCTTTGAGGAATTTACCTTTTATTTATTTGAGAGAGAGAGAGAGAGAGAGAGAGAGAGAGGAGAGAGAGAGAGAAAGAGACAGAGAGAGGGAGAGAGAGAGAATGAGCCTGCCAAGGCATCTAGCCACTGAAAATGAACTCTAGAAAAATGTTCCACCTTGTTTACATGAGTCCTGGGGAATTGATACTAGGTCCCTTGGCTTTGCAGGCAAATGACTTAACTGCTAAGCCATCTCCCCAGCCTAGGTTTTTTCTTTACTAAACAGCATAGTACTTTCAAAGATTCATGATGAACCTCACATGTTTGGTTATTGAGTCCATTAGCACATGTTCATCTAGAACCTGCTCTTCACCAGGCAATGAAGGAGAACAAAGCAGACTTTTTGTCTGTGTGGGACTGTCAGAAATCACAGTGAATAAAAAACTTGGCTTGAATTGCTGTGTGGATTGAATCACAGGCCATCTTTTTTTGTTTGTTTGTTTTGTTTTTGTTTTGTTTTTGTTTTTTTTTTTTGAGGTAAGGTTTCACTCTAGTCCAGGCTGACCTAGAATTCACTATGTATTCTCAGGGTGGCCTGGAACTCCTCCTACCTCTGCCTCCTCAGTGCTGGGATTAAAGGTGTACCCCACCCCTACTGCTGATCCTTCTCCCCTCTCATGATGCCCTCCTGCCAGTGTGTTACCAGCTGAGTCCTTCTTTAAAACGTTGTCCACCCCTCACACTAGAGCCACTTTGGCTAGAGTTTTACCTTTCTTCTAGCAATCTATTTGTATCCAGTAACTATTTTCTATTGAATTTCTATGTGCCAACATTTGGAAAACCCCCAAAGGGACACTCCAGTTGCAGATCTCTCTGAAGGTCTTTACAACATGTCTCAGTTCACCTTCTCCCTAAGCCAATGCTTCCCTAACTCCTCACAGGGAGTCATCCCACCTCCCAAGAGCATTTTCACAGATGACTGCCTCAGTATCTGTTTACAGCAACCCCAGTCTGTGGTTCTAAGTATAAATATAAAATACAAAACAAAACCAGTAAACTTATTTTCATTAAGCTCCTTTCTACCCCCAACTTGATACAAAGTAAGCATAATGTGCTATTCAGTTTGTTATTTCATTATAGGTGTTTCTTAGTGTAAAAAAAATAAGTTATTATTATTCTAACAGGAGACCCACAGATACATTAATTGTTCCAATGATGCTCAAAACCACGTGTATGTGGATAACTCCTAGATGTACATATCCAGCCCTGTTTTCTCCTATGATCTTTATCTCACATTTGCATGTCAATCTGACATTATAACTGTTCTGCACATTTCTCCTATGCTTCCTGGCAGTAGCCTATTCAAACTGGAACACTTGATTCTTTACAAGGACCTTGTACGCTACCAACTATTCAGGATAAAATTGTTTGCTATACCAGCAGTCATGGAATGTGCAATTTCTCTGTCCCTTTTTTGTTCTTCCTCACTAGTCCTTCCATTATCCCTGTCCTTAGATAGTGGGAAAATCCTGTCTTTTCTTAAGGCATCTACAGTTCTAGCAGAAATTATACTACAACTCCTTACAGGTCTTTATTCTTCTCTCAATGCTCTTGTAACCTTCCAACATTCAGTAGGAATAGTGATGTAAACAAACAAACAAACAAACCAAAAACGCCTAACTCAGCCAGGCAGATCTCATGATAAATATTTTGAAATAACTTCCATTTGTCCTGGGTATAATCAAACCTTTTACTGAACTGAAAGGGACCTCCACCCCTAGTGTGTGCCTGCCTCTCACACACAACTCTTGAGACAACACATCCTGTCATACTCCACATGTCTTCCCCTGCCTTCATGAGTAAGCTGAGCATCTTTCCTGCTCCCAGCAAAATTGAACCTTTTCTTCTTTCTCTCTGATGAAGTTCACTTTCCCCACAAAATTGTCTCAGTACATAGTTAGATTTTCTTAATAGTTGAGGCTTAGCTAAGCCTAGCAGTCATTCCTTCTGTAGATGGATCTGTATGTGTTCTGAACTATGATCTCTAAAAGTGTTACTCAGCATCTTCTCTGTTAGCCTCTATTATCTCCTCTTTCATATACTCTATCATAAGCCAAAGTGATGTCTTTGGTCCATTTGCTCTATTACAGCATTCACTCTTTTGTTCATTTTCTGACATACCCTTGATTTTCTACATATGGATGGGTATTCAGTAGACATTTTGAGTCGAAGAATGCTTAATAAAGTGAAAAATACAATTCATGCCCATTCAAGGCCTCTGACTTAAATTATTTGACTTATAATCTTATATAAAATGACACTAATTTGACGCCTTCATTTAGTAAGAGGTAGAAAATTTTTAGAGGAAAAATAATTTAAAATATTCAGTGGTATAGTCACTGATAATTTGCACATTATTAGCACTTTTGAAGAATCAACTGATCATGCTGTTTTCTCATCATTTAAGTCTTGGTTGGGATTTTAATTTTAGAAGAAGACTTAATAAATAGCAGGCATCCACCAAGCAAGAGAAATATAATAGTCAAGGCTGGACTGATGAAATTCAGCTGTAATTTCCAACTTAATTTACTCTTTTGACTATGATTAGCAATCAACTATTTAAGTATGTTCATTAGTCCATCAGCATTATCAATAAATCACTAGTGTTTGAAAGTCACTGGGTAATTCACTAGAGGCATCAACATTAAATACACAGCCCCCTCCACAGGAATTCAAATTTCAGTAAATATGATAACCAAAGTTGCCTTTAAGCTTCAGGAAGAGAATTTTGCATTATGAGGGGAATTTAGGAGATCTGGTATCTGATTAATAACGAATCTTCAAACCAATATTAAGGTACACTAAGACTTACTAAGGACTATATCCAAGTAGACTTGTCTTCCTCAGGTCATGATTGGGCCATAAGATCCTGGATTGTGAGCAGTTGTGTTGATATGTGACTCTTGGGGACTTTGGTTCTATGTCAGTGTAGTTTGAATATGTGGTAAACATGAGCTATTGAGTTGCCTTTGGGCAGAGATTATCTCAAGGTCTCTCATGATCTCCACTTCCTGTTGCTCAAGTCCTCATGAGAATTTATGCCCTTGAGTATGGATAGGGCCTGAAAATTGCTTCTAACAAATGGAACATGGCAAATGTGACAGGACATTTGTCATTGTGTACATACTTGTGTGATTGCTTCACAACATTATACTTCCCACCTTCTTGAAGTATCCCTCCACTCTCATTTTCTAGTAGAATGAAGCAAGTGATTCTAAAATTATGGCAAAAAAATTTGACATAATACATTCATGCACATTATTTTAATCTGCATAGTGTGTAGTAATATGATTCTATGGTAATGAATACTGGAGGAGCCTTGTTCCAAATCCTTCTTGTGTCCCTTCTCTGTCTCTGGACTCTGGACCATAGTTATTCCAATGCAGCTTCAGCCAGCATTGAGGTCCTGGTTTCTGTAAGGTCCCTTTATCACTAACGTCATGTGTAAGAAGAACAGAAAAAAGCATTAATGATATAACCTCAAATTTCTTCATTAGACTTTCAAGTTTGATCAAAAATATCTAATAGGAATGTTTTGTGAGTTTTTAGATTCATTGTCAAAATAATTACTTAAGAAGGAATATTGGCTTAGCCACATGAAAGAGAGAAACCCTTATTATCTTAGCCAAGAGAGGGAGAGAAACAGTGTAATCCAATATTTCTAAACATCAAGTGAAAATGTAATTGTGCTTCCCAGGGTACCCTCCTCAGCATCCCGTCACTGTGCTATTTTAATATGGTCATTAAAAGATGGATGTACATTGGTTAGTCACCCAGAGAACAACTTTCAGATGTTAAGCTCTGTGCCATAGCAGTGTTATAATGTGATATAATACATGTATTCCTCTTATCAATATCTTCTACATCTTATTAAAGTCTTTCATTTAGCTAGAATGAATTTTTTTTTTTATTAAATCTAATGGGATCCTAAGTTCAATAAAAAAGTTTTGGCAAGATACTTGATTGCAAATTTTTATCACTCTACCTTAATAATGACAAGGAAGACACATTTTCTCTTAACAATATCAAGACAAACTGCAAAAGGGAGAGAGAAAAGAAACCATTTGAGGGACGGTTCTGAAGAGTTCAAATGACTTCCTTTACATCTTCTAGTAGCAGAGGCATGGTTCACAAACAGTACAGGTTTTAATCATCTCTTCACCAAGGTAGGTATACCAAGTCACTTCATTCTGTGTCTTTTCTCAAAGGAAAGCATATGGGTCCATGGTATATTTGTCAAGGCTCACTCATGTTTTCCCCCTCATTTGGGCACATTTCACTCGACATCACACACCACCTGGCACCTTGACAGTCTTAGTACATCTGTGCTGATAGACAAACTAAGACTATATGAGGAACGTGGAAATGACTGGGTGTGGTGGAACACACTTTTAATCCCAGCACTCAGGAGGTAGAGGTAGGAGGATCACCATGAGTTCAAGGCCACCCTGAGAATACAGAGTGAATTCCAGGTCAGCCTAGGCTAGAGTGAGACCCTACCTTGAAAACCCAATAAATAAATAAAATTAAAAAAAATTTAAAAAAGAATGTGGAAATGTGTTCACTTAAATAATGTCTTCAAACTTGTGGCAGGTGTGTACTTTCATCCTTGCCTCCTGAGTAGCTTCATACTAGCCTCACCAGGGAGTGAGACTATGTGAGATAAGACCAGACCCCAAAGCCTCAAGGTGATTGGTGACAAGTATCTCAGAGGAAGACAACATCATAACCAGTAAGACAATTGGTTACCCTGCCTCACCATTGTAGCTCCTTTTGTGTTGTTGAAACTTCTTTTATAATTTTAGATCAGTCATTCAGAATGTATCCTAGTGCTTACCTGACAACAATTAGAGTCTGACATCTCTGGTACTATACCCACAGCTTATGAATATGATTATGAACCTGAATCCACTTTTATTTATATCAATGAGATTCTGGTAAAGAATGGGTGTTCTCAGGGACCTTAACTTCACTTGTTTGGACTCATATAGATAGAGAATATCAATCCCCATCTGAAGTTTGCCCAAACTAGTACAAGGGCCCAAATTTTATAAACTTATTTTCTGCCTTTAACGGGTGTTGGGATTTAACTGCATTGTAACTTCTGAACAGTTTTTTTTTTTTTTATTACTTAAAGAAAATCCTTAGAACTGAAAATCCTCCTGCCTTTCAGACCTTCTTATAGCTGCATTGATTGGTCTTCTAGGAAGCACAGCTGTGGCAATAATCCCATCTCTACATTTTTGCATGCAAGAGGGAGGCAGGAGATAAGGGCTGCCACAGGGAGTCTATATTTAATCTACAACTGGCTTATCCAAGTGTCTTACTGCTCCCTGAGGGTTCTACCACATGCACTATTGAGAGAAAATAAATGACAGAAAGGGAAAGAAAGAAAGTTCACCCAAGATTGGACTTCAACTAATTAATTCACTTCAGAATTGGCAAATAATAAATAAATAAATAAAGCTTGTGCTTTCCAAATAATGCCTGATCTGGAAACTTGGCCTTCCTTATTGGAGCGTAGATTGTCCTATGCTTTGCTCTGTGACTGTTGATGGGGTATGGCTGAACTCTGCAATATCTATAGAGATTAAGGTGCTAGGAGGCACCTGCAAATTATATTTTTAGTACTTTCACCCAGAACAGAATCCCCATGGATCTACACTAGAGCTTTTTATAACCACTCACACATGGAATGTTAGTAGGTAGATAAGACAATCATAAAATCAATTATGAAATAAGCATATAAATTAAAAGCAGAAAACAAAATGAATAAACTTTCCGACTCAGCATGAGAAATACAGGAAAACTATTCTAAGAACAACTTGTCTCTGTTCATTTACTACTTATCAGATTACAATGATCAGCTACCTTATTTGATATCAATCTTGAACCAGGCATGACTTTGACTACCATCATATGATTCCATAATTAATCTTCATGTTTTCTAAAATGAAAAATCAGTCTAGTATCACTGTCATGAAACTAATCATATTTATTTCTATTTGAGGATTTCTATGCTATTACCTCCTCCTCAAATATGTTCCTTCATGCTGTGAGCCTATTTCAATTATTTGTATGCATCTTATCCCCAAACTTAACAATGCTGGGTCATTCATTCTTTGAACATTTTTTAACATATTTTATTGTTGTTGAGAAATTAGGATTCACTAAGTGAGGAGGTTGGGAGACCAGGCAAGAATCAAGAAAGGTCAGTAAGGACTATACAATTAATCATTCCATCTTTTTCACCAGATGCTGTTTGGCGTATGAACAACTTAGGCTTAACATGCAAAATTCCACACTGTTTAAAGATAGTTGTGCCAGTAATTAGGAGTTGTTTATTATTAGGCTATTTTTCCATATTATTTCCTTAGAGTAGAAAGTGAGTCATATTCAAAATCATTGTATTAAGTGTGCTATAGGGAATGAAATTTATTAGCATCTCCATTTTCCCCAGCAGAGGTGACAGTTGAGTGGAACAAAGACAGTAGTTCTCTCCATAGGAGCCAGAGATGCTGAGCCAAATGAGCTATATGGAATTTTCTGACACAGCAAGAGACCAGGAAGTGCCTCATGATTGAATCATATGAACTTCTATATAGATGGTACTGAAAAGAGAGGGACATGTGTATTGGATGACATAAAGTGTAGAAAATTTCTCTAGGAAAAGGCTCTTGGAAGAAACATCACAGTGTGGACTGCCTTTCCTCTTGGTGACTTACTCTGTTCATAAGCTGGCTGTTTCAGAAGCCCACAACAGTTCCTTAACACAGCTTTGGGCAACTGTGAGAAGTCTTTACTGTTCAAGGAAGTGACCTGAAAAGTCTGTCTGCAGACAGCTCTATCACCAGCCCCTCAAACCTCCTGGAAGCTGAGGTCTTGCTTTCATTCCACTATGTATCAGGAGAGGTCCATTCTACTTGGGGATATAGTGCTCTAAATACTAATATGTTGTTTGGCTGATGCACATTAAATCTTGGTTGTGTACACACCACATGGGGAAGCTAGACCTAGATGGCCCCTCACCAGTAGCAATGTGAAAAATTTAAAAAATATATTTATTTTTTATTTTTCCTATTTATTTGAGAGAGAGAGAGGGGAGGACAAACCAGGGATGCCGGCCACTGAAGACGAACTCCAGTTGCATGCCCCACCTGGTTATGTGGGTCCTGGAGGATCAATCTTTGATCCTTTGGCTTTGTATGCAAGTGCTTACTGCTAAGCCATCTCTCCAGCCCATGAAGTTTTTGGCAGTTTGTCAAATCAAATGACTTAACTGATAGTCTCTCAAATTTCTATTTTCTCCCATATAGAATACTTTAAATATTTCACTTCTGACATCATGTTCTTATTATCATTAAACAAATAATAATAAGCAACTGAAATAACTTATATACACTAATGAAATTTAATGAATACATGAACTTTTATATATAAATGCAATATAATTATGTTGGGATAGATGGTTCTTATCACTGAAATATTGATATTCCCAAGAGGAATTCCAGAGACTCTGTTAGAAAAGCAAATTTAAAAATTAGCATTCAAGGCTGGGAGTGGTCGTGCACTCCTTTAATCCCAGCAGTTCGGAGGCAAGAGGTAGGAGGATCGCCATAAGTGCAAGGCCACCCTGAGACTACATTGTGAATTCCAGGTCAACGTGGGCTTGAGTGAGACCCTATCTTGAAAAAAAATTAGCATTCAAGATTTTTATGACATATATGGAGTTTATATGTTGTCATTAGAAAATCATTATTTAGAAGCAAAGACCAAACTCTTTTGTATATACATTTCTCAGTAGATAAAACCTATCACTCTCTTTCTCTAACCACCGTATCTCCAAAATGTTTTCAAGTTATAATTACCACAATTAACCAAAGTAAAATCTTTTCCAGTCTCTTTCAAGGGCCTCACCTGTAATAGATTGTTTGGTCTTTCTAAGAATTAGCAGTATATAAAAACAATATCTATCAAAACTATGTATTCCAAATTTCACTGAAATCCAATAGTTTCAGATTGAAAACATGGAATTAAAAGGAAGGAAAGAACACACACATTGTGATGACAGAACTGAATGTTATAGGGTCTCTCCTCACTGGCCTTTATAGTACTGCTGCGTGTTTCAGGGTCTCTCCCAGCAGGTTTGACCATCTACTTCACTGGGGCTTTGCTGCTATGATCATCATTTCTAGTGTTGTTTCATATATTCTTCTTCATTCTTTTCTTCTGTTCTATACAAATTTTTTGTATTGGAAATTTTTATTTTCTCCTAAAAACTTTAACTTTTCTATTACACACTATCTTTTTAGATTATCAAATATACTCTCATGATTAATATTACCACTAACCTCATTCATGGTTGCATATCAAGCCTCAGATCTTAAATACAACTGTCTATTCAATACTTAAACTTTTCTTCTGTTGTCCTCTGACAAAATATGTATATATATATATGGGAGAGAAAGAGAGCACATTTGTGGAACTAGATTGGGATCTAGTTCTTATGCATTCATAGATAGTCTTTACCTTTAATTGGTTAACAATCAACATGAAGAGATTCCATTGTTATGTAATTATTTAATAGCAGTCTATAATACTTGTCTAATATATGGCTACTGGCAACTCACTTATCTGCTTTCACACACCAAGCAAATTCCATTTTCGCTTGCTCATAACTTTCTAAACTTGTATTCTGCTGATTGTAGAACTTGGTGAAGTGGAGAATTAGGGAAGTAGGCGAAGAAACTTGATTTATATTGTGGAGGGCAGATTGTTCTTGTGGAAGAAAATGAAATTTATTGTCACTAAGAACAAGGGAGGCATATTTCAAGGCAAGCTTTTCATTCAGGAATAGAGAGTGGGGTAATTGGGAAGGGGGGGAGTGAAAGAGAATTTGGGGCATCTGTCTTAAGTGGGAGTTATTGAGAACAAGACTAGAATCAGCTTTCCTCCAATCCTAATTTATTTAGTTGTTTAATCTGTTCCTTTGCCAGTTGACTGTGAAGTCTCATGAATGGAGACAGAGCTGATCTTCCACACTGTGACATAACCAGCACCCATCAACTGTATGAGGTAATAGAGGTGCTGGTGTAAGGCGTATTCTTTTGGTGTTAACTATCTGTGTGGTTATTTTTCAGTTACCTCATCTCTAATCATGAGATAAGTGCATAGTATAGAAGCAAAGACAACAGAAGAGAAGAATTCAGACAACTCCAGGAGAAGAGACCCACATGTAACCTAACTATGTTGCACTTAAGAATTCACTGATTTGGTGCTTTGGTAATCAAGGAATGCTCCTCAGAAATAAAAGAAGAGCTTAGATAGTTCAAAAATAGTAGAATGGAAGAAAACTTTAAGCATTCTCAAGAGAGAAGAAACCTTTGTAGATTGTCAGAATAATTTTCTTATCTTTGCAAACTTTGAGTCCTGTTCTTCCACAATGTTGTAGATTGAACTAAAGTCAAGAGAATTATTTTGTCTAAGGTCATGAACATATAGGTTGGGCATTAATGAGAGAATTTTTACTATATGACACACTGTGCTTAATAAAAATGTCTTCAAATTAAATAATCTTTCTGGGCCTCATTTCCCTCTTTATTTTTGTGGAAACTTTCTCTCTGGACTTCCAGATAATAATAGGCTATTTATAATTTAGTTAAATGGATTTTCAGATTATATACTCTCTTTTACAACTATTGAACTCTGCCATTGTAGTAAGGTGGGAGACATAGATGGTATGTAGACAACTATATGAACTAAGTTCCAATAAACTTAATTACAAATGTGGACAATGAATGGAATTTGATGCAGGGGCTGTCATATTCTGACACCAAGTATATACTAATACATATGTCATGCAGTCATAATGTGAAATAAATAGGATATGGGGAGAAGGTACTGAGCACAGTGCCAGGCACACACTGTTGAATGGTGAATGAATCAAATTGATCAAGGCATGAAACCAAATGGGTTTCACAAGACATGTATTAATTCATTAGTTTGTATACTGGCACTTATATAGTTCTAATACTACATTTAATCATTTAATTAATTTAAATTAATTTAATGACATAATATTTAATTATATGTAAGCATGGAAAATAATTATAAATATACACACAGACACACACACACATATATAAATGCATATATATATTCATAAAGATATATATTACAGTGAAAATGCTATTCTGGCCATGACTGAGAAACTGGTATTTATTCCCATTCTCTGAGAAACTGGGAAAATGGATACAAGAAAAAAACAAAAACAGCCCTTAGATACTGGATGGAAAACTTCAAGTTGTTTTTTAAAGAACAAAGGAAACCAGCAAGGAAAGTCTAGTGATGACCTTGGCTTTCTGTGTAGATTCAGTTTTAGGAACTTGGTGTGGAGTGTAATTCCAAAAAAGTAATGGCAAATTTATCGAGTTAAATATAACATGATCAGAGATTATAGAGGTAAACTAGGCTTGGATCTATGAAACAGTGTGAGTTTTACTAAGAAAAAATGTGGTGATCCAGGTTTATCTTTAAGCCACTGGACAACACAACACAATACAATACAAAAGTTAATCTTGTCAAGACCTGTAAGAATGATCCCAGAAGCTCCCTCAGAACTGGGGGTGTTTATGTCTCTGTTAGCAAGAGTAGAAAGATGTAATTGAACAGTCATGGTAAATATCCGGAGAAATTCTCTCAAAAATTTCATTCCAAAAGATTAAGACCAGTTTACCCTGCCAAACAAGCTACTTTCTTATTCTATAAATTTTTAAAACAAGTCCCCCAAACAACAAAAAGCCTCTGCCTATCCATAATTAACCTGTCTGCTTAAACATATATTGATACATTTGAGAGGAATATGATGGAATTAAAGCATTCTTTATATGTTTACAATAAACAATGAAAAATTACATATATGTAGAACAAAAATTGGATTTGTCAAGAAGAAAAATCAATCAATAGCGATGAGTCTAAAATTCCAAAAATGGTAGAATGATCAAGAGACAAAGAACAAAATTTTAAAATAATTACTAGAAAAATGCTCAAGATTGTGAAGAAAAATGTGAATTAACACATTAGGAGAAAAAAACATGAAAGATGTAAAGTAAACAAAAATAATGCATCACTTATAACCTAATGAGTTTTCATATAATTATTAATGTCAAAACAAAATGCTATATAGATCAGAAGATTTTGAACAAATATTATTTTTCAGATGATAAGAGAAATACACAGCAAACCCCTATAAAGTAACCCCCACATCTTCAGATGAAGAAATAAAAACATGGTTAAATATGAGTCAGGATTTTGCTACCAGAATAAGATAATACCATATAGAAGTACAGATTCTCATGAAGAAATAACATTGGAAATGTAAAATATCTTGATATATATAAAAGGCTATTTTGGGGCTGGAGAGATGGCTTAGTGTTTAAGACACTTAACCTACAAAGCCTAAGAACCCAGGTTTGACTTCCCAGAACCCGCATAAGTCAAATGCACATGTGTCTAGAGTTCATTTGCACTGGCTAGAGGCCTTGACACACCCACTCTCTCTCTCATATAAAATAAAATAAAATAAAATAAAATAAAATAAAATAAAATAAAATAAAATGTCTACTTTTTAAGCACTAAGCACTATGAGGATGGATCACTGATTAAAGGCACTTGTAAAGCCAGATAGTTGGAGTTTGATTCCCTATCACCTATGTAAAACAATACGAAAGTGACACTTGTGTCTGAAGTTATTTTCAGTGGCAAAAGACCCTGGAGGACCAACACACGTAGTACACCTGCATGTTTAAATAAATAATACACGTTTAAATATTCCTTATTTAAGATACTCCTGATTTCTCAAAGCAGAAAATAGCATTGTTTAGTGGGTTTAGTGTATGTTTATGGGTATATAATAAAAATGACCTATATAGTTGAAATTTTCCTACAATGTGTGCAGTGTGTATCATTACTAATTCTAAAGTATACTAGGGACATATAGATAAAATTTTAATTTGATAACAAGCTAGGAAGAAAGGAAATAGAGAACAGGAATAGAATTTACACATGCACACACACACACAGACACACACACACAAATTTAAAGAAAAGAGAAAAAATAAATAATGAAACCTAGAATGTGTGGATACTAAAATATAAATATCTTATTCAAATCATATCTATAATTGCATTACATTTAGTGAAGTAAATGCTCCAAATAATATGCAAACATCTTTTTTTTTTTTCTCCTGAGGTAGAATCTCACTCTAGCTCAGACTGACCTGGAATCCACTATGTAGTCTCAGGATAGCCTTACAATCAATATGCAGATATCTTAAGCATATTTTTACTTTTTTGTTTTTCAAGATAAGGTTTTTCTCTAGCCCTGGTTGACCTGGAATTTACTATGTAGTCTCATGGTGGTCTCAAACTCATGGCGATTTTCCTACCTCTGCTTCCCAAGTGCTGGGATTGTAGACATTCACTACTATGCCTGGATTAAGCATAATTTTTAAAAGTAGTTTTCAATTATAAACTGTTCCTGAGATGAGTTTAAAGTCTATAATAATTAAATGACTAGAAAAAGAGAAATAAGCTGGGTGTGGTGGTGCACGCCTTTAATCCCAGCATTCGGGAGGCAGAGGTAGGAGGATCGCCACAAGTTTGAGGCCACCCTGAGAATATAGTGAATTCCAGGTCAGCCTGAGCTAGAGTGAGGACCTTCCTCGAAAAACAACAACAACAACAACAAAAAAAAAATTTAAAAAAAGAGAAATAAGTCAAAAGATTTGTCTGTAAAGTTTCTAGTTTTTTTCAAAGGTAAGGTATCATCTAGCCCAGGCCAGCCTTGAACTCTCTTTGTACACCAGGCTTGCCATAAACTCCTGGTCCTTCCAAGTTCACCTTCCAAGTGCTGGAATTGCAGTTATGTACCACCACACCTAGCTGAAGCTGCCACAGTACTATGAAGTAAAAGAGCCATGAAGAAAGGTGTCAGTGTGGCAGAAATAAAGATATTCATTCTGGTAAGAACTATTGCAGTAGAATGCCATAACAGGCAGAAATGTAAACACCAATATGTGTGATGCAAGAACTTCAATATGAATAAAATCTAAATAGGAAATTTACAGAAATGAGCAACTTTTCAGCCATCATAAGATATTGTAACATTTCTCTAAGTAGACCCCTTCTCAGGATGAAAGGATTGAAAAAGATATTCCTAGCAAAAGGAAATAATAAACAAGCAGGTGTCACTATACTAATATCAGATAAAATAGACTTCAAGCCAAAAGTAGTCAAAAAAGACAAAGAAGGCCACTTCTTACTTATCAAGGGAACAACCCAATAAGAGGATATCACAATGCACCAAACACAGGTGCACCACAATTCATAAAGCAAAAACTACTTGGCAACGAAACAGAAATAACCACCCACACCATCATAGTTGGGACATCAATACTCCACTATCACCAATAGATAGATCATCCAAACAGAAAATTAATAGGGAAGTAAGAGAGCACAACATCACCATAGAGCAACTAGACCTAACAGACATATACAGAACATTACACCCAAAATCTACAGATTACACATTCTTCTCAGCAGCCCATGGAACCTTCTCTAAAATAGATCATATATTGGGCACAAAGCCTGCCTCCATATTTTCAAGAAAATTGATATAATTTCCTCCATGATATCAGATGACAATGCTGTAATGCTAGAAATTAACAACAAAAAGTACACCAGGAATCCCTCCAGCTCCTGGAAACTGAACAACACACTTTTAAAAATAAATGGAATCTACAAAGAACTCCAAAACCTAAACAATAAATCACCAAACAACCCACTCACAAAGTGGGGCAGAGAACTGCACAGGGAGTTCTCAGAGGAAGAAATACAAATAGCAAACACACATTTAAGAAAATGTTCAACATCCCTAATCATCAGGGAAATGCAAATTAAAACAACTATGAGATTCCACCTTACCCCAGTAAGGATGGCTAACATTAAAAAAAAAACAATGAAAACAAATGCTGGCGAGGCTGAGGAGAAATAGGAACAAGTCTTCACTGTTGGTGGGAATGTAAAATGGTTCAACCACTATGGACAGCTATATGGAGACTATTGAAAAGGATGACCATAGACCTACCAATGGATCCAGTTATTCCCTTATTGGGCATTTACCCTAAAGGTCCCAAGCCTCAGATCAGAGACATTTGCTCAACCATGTTTATAGCTGCTCAATTCATAATAGCAAAGAGCTGGAATCAACCCAGGTGTCCATCACTAGATGAATGGATAACAAAGATGTGGTATATCTATACTATGGAATTCTACATAGCAGTAAGGAAAGATGAAATAAGGAAATTTGAAAAAAATGGTCAAACATGGAACAGATCATCCTCAGTGAGCTCACCCAAGCACAAAAAGATAATCGTCGCATGGTTTCATTTATCTGTCGCCCCTAACCGGATTCCACGTGACATGTGGCCAAAACTAATAAACACTCTGAGGAGGAGACAAGAAGGAGTGTGGGATGGAGGGAGGGTAAAGGTGGGAGGGAATGAGAGGGTGGGAGGGAGGACAAGGGGGGATACAAATTGGGACACAAAAGGAAAAAATACTATAAAACCTTTTACTCTGAACAACAGGCTAAAACAGTGATCCTTCAGCAGGCCTACAGAGGGAATACTCGAACCACAGGAACCTGGAGAGAACATGATGAAGGCCAACTTTAATCTTGTCCTGCTTCTCTTTCTCTTCTCTCTCTCCCTCTCTCTCTCTCTCTCTCCCTCTCCTCTCTATACTCACTTTCTCTTTTACATTATCTATCTTTTTCCTCCCTCACCTTCCTAGGTGCAGACTTATAACTACCAGTGCCAGCACGGGGTTAACTTCCACAATGAGCTGTTGATCTGAAACACCTACAAGGTTTCCCAAAAAAAGACAGACTTTGGTCAGAGTACTTGGTGACCCACCAAAGGTTAATGGTAAGACCCTACTGTCTAAGACAGCATACGTGTGTGAGACCAAACACAGAGAGACCTGGCCAGAATCTGGAAGAAGGTCAGTCCCCAGACAGTTAGCTAGTCTAGTACCAGAGGGTGCTACACGAGCAACTGGGGGAAAATGTCTGACATTGGTCCAAACAACCTGCAGTCTAAGATACCCAGCAGGGAACAATCTGACGTAATGCTCATACAAGTGCAGTAGTGGCAAACAGCCATGGTGGGTAACCAACTGCTCTTGATTTGGCTAATAAATCCACTCAGTGGAATGGAACTCATTGCTGGAACTGGGAAATAAGTCAAAGCCATGTACAAAAAATGAGCTCAGTCTCCAAGATCTAGATGCCACCAAATGTGGGCTAGAAGAGAGCCAATGCATATAAAATTCCCTCCAAAACATATATGGTTATCCCTTCTATCTAGTACTAACTTCTTTCTCCGTTGGAGAATTTGCTTATCTTTTTCCAGGTGGACAACGAACCTGAAGGGAGGATCAGCTAACCACACCTCACCAGCTGAAACCATAGAACAACGCAGGGGAAGGGCAAGAATACAGCGTTCAAGGCGATCACAATGCCAGAAAAAGGCTGAAGGAGATAAACACAGAGAACATCCAACTCCAACTAAGCCAGATATCCAGAGACACAGAGGCTCCCAAAACCTCATCAAGGAAGCAGAACTAAAATGACCCCAATGTGGCTCAGGGAAACTCGTGGAAGAGGGGCGGAAAGATTGTTAGAGTCACAAGTTGGGGCACTATGCACAGAGACTGGGGCCTATCCACCAGAACTCTTGAGTAAAATCACAATGCATGACCCACATTCCCCATTGATGAGGGTCCCTTTGAAAGTGGGAGGACGGGGAGGAGGACAATGGAACCAATACTATGAATGTAAAATCAGAATAATATAAATAAAAATATATATTAAAAAAACAATAAATGGGTTGTGGATGAAATAAAAAATGAAATTGAAAAATTTCTAGAATTGAATGACAATGAGAACACATCATACCAAAACTTATGGGACACAGTGTAGGCAGTCCTTAGGGAAAAAATCATAGCACTAAATGCCCTCATAAAAAAAAAAAAAAAAAAAAAACAGAGAGATCCCAAATCAATAACATAACCATCCACCTAAAGTCATTGGAAAAACAAGAAGAAGCCAACCCAAAAAGCTCCAGATGGAAATAAATAATTAAGATCAGAGCAGAAATTAATGAATTGGAAACTAAGAGGACAATTAAGAAAACTGATGAAACAAAGAGCTAGTTCTTTGAAAAAATTAACAAGATTGATACACCCCTGGCCAATCTGATCAAGCAAAAAAAAAAAAAAAAAAAAAAAAAGAAACGCTTCAAATTAACAAAATTAAAAATGAAAAAGGTGAGATCACAACAGACATGAGTGAAATAGGGAGAGTTATCAGGACATATTTCAAAAACCTCTACTCCACAAAACAGGAGAATATGGAGAAAATGGATGAATTCCTAGACCCATACCACCTACCAAAGCTAAGCCCAGAGCAGATTAATCTCTTAAATAAACCCATCACACCCTTCAAGATTGAAGAGGAAATCTAACACTTCCCCAAAAAGAATAGTCCAGGACCAGATGGTTTCTCAGCTGAATTCTATCAAACCTTCATGAAAGAACTGAAACCAATTTTTCTCAAACTGTGCCTCACAATCAAAGAACAGGGAGAGATCTCTAACTCTTTCTATGAAGCTAGTATCACCCTAATTCCAAAACCAGGCAAAGATGCCACAAGAAAGGAAAATTATAGGCCCATTTCCCTGATGAACATAAATGCAAAGATCCTGAACAAAATCCTTGCAAACTGAATTCAACAGTACATCAAAAGCATTATCCACCTTGATCCCTAGAATGCAGGGGTTTTTACCAAATGGAAATCTGTCAATATAATACACCACATAAAGAAGCTTAAACACAAAAACCACATGATCATTTTGATAGATGCAGAAAAGGCCTTTGACAAAAGACAACATTACTTCATGATCAAAACATTGGAGAGAATAGGCATGGACGGCCCATATCTCAACATAATAAAGGCTATATATAAAGCTCCTAAAGCCCAAATAATTCTTAATGGGGAGAGACTGAAAGACTTCCCATTGAGATCAGGAACAAGGCAGGGGTGTCCACTCTCACCTCTGCTCTTCAACATAGTGCTAGAAGTATTAGCTCAAGCAATAAGACAGGAAAAAGAAATCAAAAGGATACAAATTGGAAAGGAAGAAGTTAAGTTAGCCCTATTTACAGATGACATGACTCTATATATAAGTGACCCGAGAACCTCCATCTCAAAACTCTTAAAGGTGATTAGCACCTTCAGCAAAATATCAGGATATAAGATCAATGCACAGAAATCAGTAGCCTTTCTGTATGCAAAAGACAAAGAGACAGAAAAAGAAATAACAATGTCCCATTTTCAATAGCAACAAAGAAAATAAAATACCTTGGAATAACATTAACCAAGGAAGTGAAAGACCTATACAATGAAAACATAAGAACACTCAAGAAAGAAATTGAGGAGGACTTTAGAAAATGGAAAGACCTCCCATGCTCCTGGTTAGGTAGAATTAACATTGTGAAAATGGAAATTTTACCAAAAGCACTATACAGGTTTAATGCAATGCTGATGAAAATCCCAACTTCTTTCTTTGCTGAGATAGAAAAACTATCTCAAAATTCATATGGAAAGGCAGAAGGCCTTGGATATCCAACCATATCCTCAGCAAAAGAAACACCTCTGGAGGTATCACCATACCTGATCTAAAGCTATACTAAAAGCCATTGTAATAAAAACAACATGGTACTGGCATAAAAACAGGAATATAGACCAATGGAACAGAATAGAAGACCCGGACTTTGGGTCAAATAACTACAGCTTCTTGATATTTGACAAAGGCCCTCCCAATGCAGACTGGAAAAAAGACAGCATCTTCAACAAATGGTGCTGGACAAACTGGACAACCATATATAGGAAAATGAAACTTGATCCACACATCTTACCATGCCCAAAACTCAAGTCCAGATGGATCAAAGACGTTACTATAAAACCAGAAACTCTGCTACTACTGGAAGAAAAAATACAGGAACCTTCATAGAAATACTGAAAAAAGAAATCAATAAAGAAATGAGGTCTGGAGATATAGTTCAGTGGTAGATTGCATGCCTATTATGTACAATGTCTGGGTTTGATATGAGACAAACAGAAAGAAAAGAAAGAGAAATAAGTTACAAATGATTTGAAGAACACTATTAAATAAAGTTAACTGAATGATATTTGTTGGACAATGTACCGAGGAAATGTGTAATGCATTATTGTTTCACTGCTCAGTGAGCATTGGCCAGGATAGAACACATATTGTGTGCTCAAACCTCCATTAATGTATTTTAAATTAATGAAGTTGTGTACTGTCTGGTTCTAGACCATGACAAAATTAAATTAAAATCAATAAAAATTATATGCAGGAAATTAAAAAATATTTGGAAAGTAACAAATTTCTTATGAATAATCATATTAAAGAAGAAAACACAAGGTCTTGGTGAGAAGGCTCCGTGGGTAAGAATGCTTATTACACAAGCATGAGTACCTGAGTTAAATTCCAGTACTCATGTTAAAATCTGGGTGTGAGTGTGCCTGTCTGCCACTCCAACACTAAAGGAGACGGAGACAGAAGCTCTGGTGCTCTGCTCAGCCAGTCTAGGTGAAAAATTATAGGGCTCTGAGTTCAGTGAAGACTCAGTCTCAGGGAAACAAGATGGAAGAGGTACAGAGGGACACCTGACATCTCCCTCTGGCCTCTGCACATGTACATATCAAGATTACACATCTGCAAGGAAAAGTAGAGGTGGCTGAGATGACATTAATCCATGGCATGTCAAAAGTTACAGGGTGCTGTGAAAACTACAGAAGAAATTTACACTTGTAATGGTTTACATTACAATAACATGATAGCTTTCAGATCAATATTCTAACCTCACAACTTGAGGATTAGAGTAAAAGAACAGGGCTGGACAGGCTGGAGAGATGGCATAGTGGTTAAGGCACATGCCTGCGAAGCCTAAGGATCCTGGTTCAATTCTCCAGGTCCCATGTAAGCCAGATGCACAAGGGGGCGCACGCGTCTGGAGTTATGCGCAGTGGCTATGGGCTCTGGCGTGCCTGTTCTACTCTCCCTCTCTCTATTTCCCTCTCTCTGTCTCTAATAAATAAATAAAAATGAAACCTTAAAAAAAAAAAAAAAAAAAAAAAGAAGATCAGGGCTGGAGTGATGGCTTAGCAATTAAGGCACCTGTCTTTGAAACCTAAGGTCTCAGGTTTGATTTCCCAGTACCCATGTTAGCCAGATGCACAAGGTAACACATGTGTCTGGAGTTCTTTTGCAGTGGCTGGAGGGCCATTCTCTCTCTCCCTCTCCAATAAATAAATAAAATATTTAAACAGAACAAAGTTTTCCAAAAACTAGCTAAAAATGAAATGTAGTGTAAAGTAGGGTAAATTTAATAAAGATAGAACAACACTGAGGAAAAATCAATGTAACCACAAGTTCAGTTATTTGAAAATATCAATCAACTGGTAGCTATATAGATGTGATGATGTGGCAATAAATGGCCCCGCAGCCTCATTTTTGGATGCTTGGTTCCCTGATGGTGGTACTGTTTGGAGAAGTTAGGGAATCTTGAGGAGGTGTGGACCAGCTGAAGGAAGATGGGTCTGTGAAGGCAGTATATTCCTAACCACTTTTATTTCCTTCCTATCCACAAAACCAAGGAACAGATGTTACCACATTCTTCTGCCATGATGTTCTGCCCCAGGGGCATGGGGCTAAGTGAACAAGGAGTGAACCTTTTGAAACTGAGAGCTAAATAAGACCTTCCAGCCATAAGTAGTTTCTGTCTGGTATTGGCTCACAGTAACATAAAAGCAACCATGACAGTGGAATTATAGGAAAGAGAGGAGCTTCAAGGTAATAATAGAACCTGAAGCACAGGTGCCAAAGTTACTATTGCTGTTGCAAGTTTTGTAAGAGAGCACTATGACCTGAGAAATGGTCCTAATTCCTACAAGCACAAAACATACCAGGACTAAACCATGAAATAATACCAACTCTGAATAGACATATGGCTGGTAAGAAGACTGAGCAACAAAAATGAAAAAGAAAGCCTGATGACATCACTAGTGAAGTCTACATGACATTGCAAAAGGGAATTAATGCCAGTCATCCTTAAGATTTTCCAAAAGGTTGAAGAGAAGAAAACCTTTCCTGGTTAAATTCTTTCAGGTCAACATTATTCTGATCTTCCAGTCTTCGTGTAGTGTCCCTCAATGAGTTACAGTGCCTCTGAAAGTTACACTAGAACTGTCACGTGACTTTGGACCAGTGTACCCTGAGTATTCACTCCAAAGAATTCAAATCAGTTTCGTGAGGAGATAATTTGAAAACCTGCATTTATAACAGTACAATTTTCAATGACTAAAACATGGATGCAACTAGTATCTTTGCCTGGTAGGCAATTGTGATATTTTTGTGTCCTGGAATATTAGTCATTCTTAATTAGGAAGGAAATTCTGATACAGGGTACAATGTACATAAACCCTGAAGATGAAACACTAAGTAAAATAAGGAAATAGCAAAAGGATAAATACTGTATGATTCCATTTGAGGAACTCAGAATAATCAAAAAGTCATATGATGGTGGTGAGGGATCAGGGAGGAAACACATAGAGCTGTTGTTTAATTAACATAAGACTTCAGTGTTATAAGGTTCAAGGTGTCAAAGAAGATGGATATTAATGGTTACCCAATATTACAGATATATTTGGTATTATTGACATGTATGCTTGATAAAAGGTAGATTGTTAAATTTTATGTTATTTGTTCTTTATCATGATAAAAATGATTAAAACTATTGTAGGGCTGGGCGTGGTGGTGCACACCTTTAATCCCAGCACTCGGGAGACAGAGGTAGGAAGATTGCCATGAGTTCGAGGCCAGCCTGAGACTACATAGTGAATTCCAGGTCAGCCTGGACTAGAGCAACTCCCTACCTTGAAAAAACAAAAACAAAAACAACAAAAAAATATTGTAGGAGCTATCTTTATTTGTAGAATTCACAAACGTTTAATAAACAAATAAAACATTTTGTTCATAACCCTTTTCAATATATAGAAAGGAGATATTTCATACCTAGTATATGAGATGATTATACCCATAATTAAAAGACTTTTGTCAGAGAATTATTTTCTCTTCTCTTTTCAGGTTTTGACCTGAAAAAGAGCATTGTTCTGCCCATACTAGGCTGAAGGCTTACTGTGCCAGTCTCACCTGAGGGAGAATGCTACCTTGAACACTACTGAAATTCTTCCATTTACACTCACCCAGGAAATTAAATGTGGATAGTATATCTTACTGTGTATACTTGTGATGAGTTTCATTGCTCCTCATAGAATCAGAAGAACCTAAAATAGCACAATTGTTTTTCTGACTCCATTTAGTCTATTATATGAGGCTACTCCAACATTGTTAAGGAGAAACTTCCAGAAATCTTATTCTGTTTCAATTCTATGAGGGATTGCTCTAAAAATTAATACACTTATACCTAATCTATTATACTTGGATGCTATTAATATTTTTACCTTTTAAAATACATAAAAATTAGGCTGATGAAATGGCTTAGTGGTTAAGGTGCTGCCTCTTCTCTGTATTCTCTCCAGATTTTTTCCTTTACTTTTTTTTTTTTTCTTATACTTTATCAAGTGTAACCTAGTTTATGTCTGAAGCATAATTTTTATTCATCTGTTCTTTAAATAAAGATTTGTCCATACCCAGCTTAGTATGCTTTTTGCTTGTATGGAAATATACATGTTCCAGTTCTGTTATCTGAATGTTGTTCTCAAAGGTACTATAATGCTAGAATAGAATTTTGTCAGAACATTGAGTATATATCATTGATCTCTATTTTTGCTTCTGTGACTATAGAGCATCAAACTAGCATAATAATTGATACCATTTTATGATAATTTGAAATTATCCCTTGCCTGATTTAAAGATCTTATTGCATTTGTTTTCCCGAGACTCACTCTGAGGTATATAGGTGTATCCTCATTTATAATTTTATTGAAGTTTATAGGGTTTTTTGAGAGTTTAGGTTCAGGCTTTGCCCAATTTAGTAAAATATCTTAGCCACTTCCTCTCCTAATATTGCACTTGTCACACTACCTTTATCTTCTTGGATATTGTATAAATATTGCTTATTCTCACAAACATCAAACTTTAGGTCATATTTTAAATTATGTTGCTCAGTATATGATTATAGATTTTTTCTTTCAAATTAATATTTTTGTCAACTAATTTTGCCCACATTTATGCTTAACCCTAAGATAAAGTTTTCATGGATTATTTTCATTATATACTGTCCACTTCAGAATGAAGCTATTGGAAGACAAACATCATAAGATATTTCATGTAGACAAGGAAAATAAATCAAATTCCCATAAAGGAATGAGTTCTTTAAAAATGTCATCAGTTCTTTTAGCTTCTGTTATTTTTAGATATTTTCTGTCTAATATTATTTGTTAAAATATAAATATAGTAAAAAGTGTCTCAAAATCTCTGGTAATTCCAATCTAAAAATTTCTCTTGGTCCCATGCATAGTTTCTTGTTGCTTTGAGAATGATAAACTAATACCCCTGGACAATTATATACTGATTTGAAGCTGAATAGGATGGTAAACTTCCTGGGAAACTCATTCATCTGTCTTGTACAGGTGTGTGCTGTGATCCTCAGCCTTCCATCTCCTCAACCCAATCATGGTGTGAGCATTAATGAGCTTCTCAGGAGATACCAGTGCATGTCCACATGTTGAATGTTTAGTGAGGGTAAGAGTTTTGGGGATCCTCTTTCTTTCTTTCTTTCTTTCTTTCTTTCTTTCTTTCTTTCTTTCTTTCTTTCTGATGAATGGTATAAATAGATCATTCTCATAAGAAACAGGGCTGTGAATTTGTATTTATTTACTAGCTTCATATATCAGCTCTAGTGATCACTGACAATGTGTCCTATGACAAGACACTTTACCTTTTCATGCTCAGTTTTCTTCATGATAGCATTAAGAAAACAGCACATCTATTTTATACAGTTGTGCTAAGACTTAGAGAAAATTCTCCAATACAGGTATTTGATTAATCTTACATTGATTTAACCTTTCACCCATGGTGATTTTAGGTCTATTGAGAGAGTTGCATATTGTATAGCAATAACTCTAGTAAATCTAGTGTGATATTTCTGCATGTGATACAACAAATCTCTTATGAGAGTTGAAAAAAAGAGTCCTATAACCATGGTTAGACAAAAACAAATGCAGAAAATGGGTGTATTTTTATGTATTAAAGTGCTATAATGACAATGACAAAGTAATCACGGGTAATTTCCCAACCCTTTCTAGAAAGCCAAAAACCCAAAGTGGCACATCCACAGGCAAAGAAAAGCTCACTGTTAGTTATGCTCCAAACAGCTACTCTGAACCTCTTCTTATTGTGGCCTGGAGTCTGGAATCGATTTTTTTCACATCTGTGAATTCTGTGCTTGCTTCGCTTATATGTATGTATCTGAATTTCCCATAAAACAAAAGAAAACAAAACAAAATTATACTACATTGAAGAGTCTACAAAATTGGTTCATTGATTAGAATGATTATGTTGTGATTATGGAGATTTAGGTCATAGGTCCAGGGAAAAGGATATTGGGCTATTTTTACTACCTTTAATAATTATCTGTCAGCCACCTCTGTGTCTGACCTAACATTCTTCCACTTTCAGGTCAATACATTTGGAATGTATTCATAGCAGACCACTAGTTTCCACCAGCCAAATGCTAAGAACATCAACATGTGGCACTTGAGGCCTATGGGAGAGATTTCCTGACTTTGCTGGAAACTACCTACCCACTTGTGTTTTTGGTAAATGTCTTGATTTATTACTATCATCTGACTATAAAAAGTTCATGTAAACCAGGTGTTGTGGCACATGCCTTTAATCTCAGCACTTGGCAGGCAGAGGTAGGAAGACTACTGTGAGTTCAAGACTAACCTGGGACTGCAGAGTGCATACCAGCTCAGGCTAGGCTAGAGTGAGACCCTACCTTGAAAAAACAATAAGAACAAACAAACAACAAACAAAAAGTTTATGTAAGCTGGAGAACATTTGGACCACCTGAATCTAAGTTACAAGGTCATATTTCGCGCTGAAAAAATGTCTTAATTCCCTTTGAGATTAAAATTTTTGTGCCATTAATATAAATATATATTATTCATTTACCTAATAAATTAAAAAATCAGAACTAAGAAGATGGCTCAGCAGACAGAGGTATTTTCTTGTAAAGCTTGCTGGCCTGGATTCAGTTTCACAGGCACCCATATAATACCACACAGACAATTTCTTGCAATGGCCAAGAAACTCAGGTGTGTCCCCCCACACCTCCACACACACGCACATGGAAATAAATGAATGAAATTTAAATAAATTAATGTCTTTCCCTAAATGCGAAAGTGGCTTTAATCCTTCAGAAATCATAAACACCTTCACTTCAAAAAGAATTTGCTTTATTTTTTTATGATGATCATTACTGCTGTTGATCCCAGGCTTGGAATGGCTGAGAAATTGCTCTAATGCAGCTCTGGTCACAGTGCCCTGGGTGTCCTCCCCCAGCACCTGTCTTTAATCACAGGCAATATGGTTTGTGTTTAGAACGGAATGACTGTCATCATCTAGCACTAATGTTCTCTGTCACAGGGACTTAACAGCCCATTTGGGGAACACTCTCAGAGACTTTTAGATCCAATATTATCTGCAAACTCCTGGCTTTGCATTAAGCATGCCATGTGGGTTTTCAAGGCGTGATGCCCAATGGTATTATTTTTCCAAAGAGGTCATGGGAGAGAAGTGTTTTTTTTTTTTTTTCAAAGTGCATATTTTATCACATTTAAATCTACAGGAGCACTGCAGCTCCTATGTGGAGCTCAGCATTCGCTCACTTAATTCACTGTGTCCACTATTTAGGACACAGACTACTTTGACAATGGAAAGTATACTTGGTTTGGGAGGTGTAATATGCAATTATCCCACACATGATTGAAGTGAATTGCAAACCATTGTTGATTTTCTGCATGGAGATTAGTTCACACTTTGATATAAATTTTCTCATTAGCTTCCCCCTGATTGATTTATGATATTATTATGCACACAAATGGAAGATTGCAGAAGCTCACATTGCAATGACCATAGCAGTTAAAGATTTCATGGTGTGAAAATGCTTCTTTAAGTGTTCAGAAGGTGTGCTCTACTTCTGCCCTGCAATTGTCAAACTGTACGTTCTGTCTTCACCCTACTTCTCACGTCTATCCTCTCTTCACCTTTCCCATAATCATCATTTCAGAAATGCCTTATCTCTTGCTTTGAAAAATCATTTTCCTGATCATTTTCTAAACATGCAAGCTAAACCTGTTGAAGTTCATACTTCATTTCAACCCCAGCTATGTTACTCCATAGCTCAAGTGGACACATAGAGAAACAATGCCGTAAATGATAAAAAGAATTCAAGTGAAGGAAATTAAAAAGAAAAAGAAAAGGTGAGAGAAGTACCAGGAAGTTATATAAAGGAAAAATTAAGGAAGGCAAAATAGGAAAGAAGCAGAGCATGGGAAGAAAGAGGCTGGGAGGGACTCTGTGCTTTAGAAAGGTGGCAACATTCAGGTTTGTGAATTTCTTTCTGGTAGCATCCTTCTTCCATAGGACTCATGGGGTGATTTGAATGTAGAGTGTCCCCCATAACCTCATGTGTTTATGATTAAGTCTCATACTTGATCTCCAGCTGATGGAGTCTTTGGGAGGTTGAGCCTTGCTATTAGAGGCGGGTGTCACTGGCAGTGGTCTTTGGATTTTATAATCCATTTCCCCTTACCTGTGTTAGTAGCTCACTCTTGTAGTTTCCTACCAGCTGATGTGACAAGATGTGAGGCCCAAGGCACTCTGTTGTTTTCCCTGTCAAAATAAACTCTTTCCTTCCATAAGATGTTTCAGACCAGCTGTTTTGTCTCAGCAGCAAAACAAACAACTGATACAACTCAGTTTTGTGTAGTTATAATATAGGAAGGTGATGGTTTCTGAAATTACATACTTCAGTGGAGCACCAGGTCCTTCTCCACCTGGGCTTCACTCTGCTTCTCTAAATGGAACTTTACCGTTACTGTATCTAAGCCCATGATGAAAGGATGAGGGGAATTTCAAATGTTCTTGTAGTGGGGAGATGGGGGAAAGTCCTCACTCTTTGTTCCATTCCAGCAAGGAACATTATTGATTAGGCAGGGTGAACTGGTGAGATGTCCTAGCATTGTGGGCATACTGGCACTGCATATGTCACCTATATTGAAAATCTAATGCATAAATGAGATAAGAACATTGTTAGCAGACTTGGTTTTCAATATTGAGAATCACCACAATCAGAGTGAAGGGGATGTTTGATTATCTCATTTTACATTCTAATGTCTGTTTACAGGGAAGAGAAATCTATGCAGCTTTACAATTCCCAATTGTATGATAAAGATTTTACCAAATATAAAATTAGAAAGGTAGAAATCTAACTAACTTTAAAATAGGGAAGATAGAACTGAAAGTATTAAGAGAACTCAGTAAGTCTTGGAATATATAGAACATGAAAATAAAAGTTCCTTTGTTCAAAAAAAAAAAAAAAGATGAATGAAGAAATTAGGTCATAGGTTTTACAAATAATTCCATCAGTCATTTTCAAATCATTTTCAAATAGCATAGTTCAATCCAGGGATAAGAAAGAAGAGCATACTTCTCCCATTACAATGAATGTCCACAACTTTTATCATCTCCACTCTAATAACACAGATTCTTGAGTCAGATTAAAGAAACATTTATTTTTTCCTATTAATATAGTTCTATTTTTATCTCAAGTACACAAGCATGACAATTATTTAATTATTGTTTTATGGACAAATGATATCATTATATTTATGAGACACATTGTGACAGGAACATATGGGATCTGTCATTTTTGTTATTGTGATTCATAAACAGCCTAATATGTTTGTTGAAATATGTTTTTATATAAAAATAAATGTGTAAATGAAAGGTGGATTTGTGATTTGCCATGGGAAAATAGTAGTTCTTAAATGTAAATAATCTGTTCAATGCAAATTGAATTTAAAAGTGAAGCCATGGTAAGCAGTAAGACAATGAACCACCTTAGCACATGAATACTATGAAATACATCCACCAAGAGCAAAAATGAGCTACAAAACTATAGAGGGACATGAGGGAAATTCACTCAATGTGACTCAGTGTGAAAGGCTGTGCATGGATAGTTTCTATTGCATGCCATGTTGGAAAACGTTAAAAATAAAGCGATAGTGATTAAAACAACAGTTGTAACTAGAAGCTGGGAAGAGGAAGGAGATGGAATGAGTAAAGTGTGGAAGTTTTTAGCAAAGTGAAATAATTATGTATGTTAGAGTAACAATGGTTATATGGGAGGCATTTGTGAGTAAACTTCACAACACAAAGAATGAACCTTTATGTAAACCATTCTTCCATTTTTTTTTTTTTTTTTTTTTTTGGTTTTTGAGGTAGGGTCTCACTCTAGCACTATGTAGTCTCAGGGTGGCCTCGAACTCACGGCAATCCTCCTACCTCTGCCTCCCAAGTGCTGGGATTAAAGGCATGAGCCACCACGCCCAGCCATTCTTCCATTCTTAATAAAATATCAATAATGATTCATCCATTAAAACTAATATTTGACATTGATGTAACAGGTTGAGACAAAATATTGTGAGGCAGGGAGAGGGAGTGAGAACTCTTTACCTGTTTTTCTCAGTTTCATTTTCCTATACACCAAATGCTATTTTAAATAAGGAAATTTACAATTTTTAAAACAATTTTTTGGGACTAGCTTAGAACTCAGTCATAGTCATGGAGCAATCCTCCTGCCTCAGCCTGCTGTGATACAAGCCACCTTACTTCATTAACAATAAGTTGTGAACATAGAGCAAGAGCTCTGTCTCTAGGGCTCTACTCAACAGCAGTGTCTCCTGCCCCATTTGGCTATAGCCTGGGCCTTCCTGGTCCAGTAGCACTTTTAAGCAACATGTAATCTTCTGTGATCTAAGGCTTCAAGATAATATACATATTGGGCTGTAGAGATGGTTTAGCCTATTAAGGTGCTTGCCTACAATGCCTAAGGACCCAGGTTTGATTCCCCAGTACCCACATAAATCAGATGCACAAGGTGGCACATGTATCTGGAGTTTGTTTGCAGTGGCAGGAGGCCCTAGTGTGCTCAATCTCTCTCTCTCCCTTTCTCTTTATCTCTCAAATAAATAAAATATTTGAAGAAAAGATAGTTAACATCATGACTGGAGCATTATGGACCTGTCTTTCTTAAACTCAATTTTTTGAATAATTTTCTAGATTTAGAATGTCCCTATATTTTATGTATTCTAAAAATCACTTGAGCTGGAGAGATGGCTTAGTGGTTAAGACACTTGCCTATGAAGCACAGGGACCAAGTTCGATTCCCTGGGACCCATGTAAGCCAGATACACAAGGTGGTGCATGTGTCTGGAGTTCGTTTGCAGTGGCTGGAAGCCCTAGCATGCAAGTTTCTCTCTCTCTTCTCTATAATAAGTAAATGAAATATTTTGAAAAAAAATCACTTAACCAACTGTGGAATGACCATTTCCCTTGATTAGTTGAAAAAGGTATTCTGCAATCATTTGTGCCAATTCTGCTCATGACCAGTGGTCACTGAAACACTTCCTCTCTACTAGACAAGAATGTTTTCTAATCTGCAGTTCAGTGAGAATGTGTAATTCTTAATGATATTGGACAGGCTCCATAACTATAAGCCTTAAAAGCCAGGAAGGGGACCAGGGGAGATGGTTCATTAAAGCATTTGCCACTTACGCTTGAATGCAGATGGTCAGTACACATAAAAAGCCTGGTATAGTCCCTCATGTCTATATTCCCAGCACTGGAAAGGTGGAGACAGGAGGCTCTTTGGCTTACTGGATAGTCTTCCCTGGGTGAACTCCACATTCAGTGAGATATCCTGCCTAAAGAATAAAATAAAAGTGGTTAAAAAAATCACCCATTGGGGCTGGAGAGATGGCTTAGGGGTTAAGATGCCTGCCTCCTAAGCCTAAGGACGCTGGTTCCAATCTTCAGATCCCACGTTTAGCCAGATGCAGTGACTCAAGGGCACAATGCCGCTCTTGACCACAAGGGGGCACACGCATCTGGATTTCGTTCTCAGCAGCTGAGACACTGCTGGTGTGCCCATCTCTATCTCCCTCCCCCCTCTCTCTAGTGTCTCTCTCCAAAAATAAAAAATAACATTTAAAAAAATCACCCAATGTTAACTGTTGGCCTCCACACATATACACACACAGATGCACATGTAACAGCCAACACAGTGCACACACACATACACATGCAAAAAGAATAAAACAAATCAGGGCTGTCCAACTAATTATGTGAAGATCAGGGTATGGGAGTAGCAAAGGACCTAGTCACATTATTATCAGAGACCTCCAAGTTTGACTCTCCAGAACACATGTACATAGCTGGCCATGGCCATACACATCTCTTATCCTAGTCCATGGGTGTGGGTGGGGGGCAGAAGCTTAAGAATTTCTGGGGCTTGCTGATGGACAGCAGCTCTGGGATGAAGGGAGACCTTATTTCAAGGAAACATACTGATGAATGATAAGAGAGGGACATCCTGTCATTCTCCTCTGGCCTATGTGTGCACACATATACAGGTCACACACATCTGCATACACATACATACAATGCACATCACACACATGCTCTAAAACTCATGCACATGCATGCAAAAAGGTATAATAATTAATAATTGTTAGATTATCTAAGTTTTTCTGTTATTTGATCAGCTACAGGTCTCAAATGCATTAAGTAGGAGAATTTTTGGTATATGCAAATATCTTAAATTTTATATTATAGAAGAAAGTCAAACAAAATGTATAACACTATTATTGTGTATATTTGAGAGGAGAGCACATTTCTCAATTTTCTGTCTTTTTTTCCCCCTGGTTAAAATGAAAACACAAAGATTATATTCTAAATCTGATGATGTCACCATCTCAGTGATAGATAAGAAAACTAGAGACAAATGTTTAATGGAAAATGGCATCCATAAAGTTGCTTCCAAATATAGGGGAAAAAAAAATCTAAGAAAACTTTGCAGCTATCTTAGAGCATCAGAGGGCAGGCAGTACAAGGAGTAGAGAGTATGAATCTAATACACACATTAAGCAAAGCAGCTCCATTTTTTTTTAAGCTCTGTACTTTAGATTTAAGCATATAATTTTCTTCAAATAAATTATTTCTTGCCAAGAAAAATAATTATAAAACTGTTAGTCTAGAGATTATTCTTTGAAAATTTAAACAAATATGATAGCGGCTTATGCCACAACATAAAACCCAAGAACAACTCCAGAGAAAAATGGAAGAACAGTGTGAGACAATACTAGTAAAGGAAACATAGGGTAAAGAATGCTAAATAGATTTTACAAATGCACTGCAAGGAAAAAAGATTGCAGAAAAATTGGACTTCTCACAAATGAGTACAGCTACTAAAAAACAATATTTTTAAATTTGTGAGATATTAGACTCACTTAAATCAATTTAATAATATCACACAGGAAAGTTAAATTTGGTGCACTGGAGTGAATACAAAACATCTTTTGATAACTGATTATATTGATGTGGAAATTGTACCCATGCTGTTGCCTAAAACATCACATGAATTAAATAATATAATTTGTTTACATTTTTATGGAATCACTTAAACTTTGTATCAAAGATATTTGGGGAGCTAACTGGTACATTCTGTAAGGGAGAAACAAAATCAGTTTGATAAGTATTGAAAATGGCATTATTGTAACAGACAATTGCTTTAATAGTCAAATACTATAGAGTGAAGTCCCAAACTTTTAGATTCCACAGCATGCCAGGTTAGAACAGAGCAATAGTCAATGTGTTCTCTTGGATTAAAACCAAACATTTTAAAACTTTACATCAACAGGTAAAACTCATTCTTTGGTCTTACTCAGAAATAGTTATTAAATATTCGCTGTAGTCATTGAAATGCAGAGGACAATAGAATCACATCTGTGTGCTGCTTATGTGGTGATTGTTACTATTCTGTTTGTTTGCATGGTGTTCTTTTTCTTTTGTCCATTTCATCTATATTACCTAAAACTTGTCTTCTTTCATGGAACTGTATTTCAAAATTTAGACCCAAAGATATTCACTTTTTATTTAATCTTCTAAACAAAGCCTAAGTCTTAAAACATGTTCTACCATGATATTTCACATTCTGTAACAGTTCTGTTTATTGTCTTATCTCCTACCAAATTTAAGGTATTTGGTGAATTTTTAATGACTAAGAATTGGTTGAGTAATAAAGGAATTATATTTCCTTGAGATTAGGATTTTCATTAATACTGTGATACTTTTTCCAAACACTACCATAAAATTTGGCAGTGATATGGAGCCAAATAAGTGCATGCATTTAATTCAATGATAGGTTAATGAAACAGCCATTTCAAGTTAAATTGAAATTTCTTGACTATTTTTTCCAAGTACAGTTCTCCTTATTAGTCTCTAATAATTTGACTTCTAATGAAAGATGTTTGCTCTAGTTTAAAAAAGTAATAACTTGAATTGTCATTATTAATCATATTCATTATAATCTATGCTATGTGCTCTTATATTTGAAAAAAAATGTTGAGGGTAAGGAGATATGCTAACCTGCAACATGTAGGTATGAAATTTTCATTATGTAACACAATCATGAATGATGAATAAATATAATGCACAATTTTAGACAGTGTGTTGCATGTAGTAGATGGCCAGTGAAGCTTTGATGTTGAATAATTATTATATATAACTTTTTATTTTTGAAACGTGTTCATCAATGATACCGGTGAAAATTGTTTTTTATAAATTTTTATGATTAACATTGACAATTATCCATTCATTTTTCTAAAAATTGAATAATTTGTTTTTTCTTTACTTGTGAATAAAATTATGCTATGTGCCACATTTTTATAATCTAATCCTTTGTTGATGGCCTTGTTCCAGGGATTTAAGGTTATAGAGGGAAAGCACCAAAGCTTAATCTCTGAGAAGCATATTAATATTCTTTAAAAATATAGCAAATATTTACTTTTAATTTTTCTATTCTGATCATATTAGGAATTTTTTTTCTTATTTTCATTTATTAGTTAATATTCACAGTCAGATTAGTTCAGGAATATATATAGGCTCAGAATGCAGTTCAAACATAAAGTTTCCTGAACTTTCAGTTACCACATTTTTCTGGAATTTGATGATTCTTTATTGCTCTATACTTCTTTATATGTTATGTTTTATCAGTGTGTAACCTCACTTGCTCTCTTTTAGATGCATATTTCTGCATGACTTATAAATTACAGTGACCCTCCCTTGTCATTTCTTTGTTAGTCAAGTATCCATCACTGTGGTAAGTATCTATGAAAACCAACTCAAAGAAGAAAAGGCATATTTTCACTATAAGTTTCAGACAGAAGTTTTCATCTATGCTAGATGGTCCATTGATTCTAGAACTGTGGTGTAAACAGTACACCACACCACCACAGAGAGAACGTGGCTGCACACAGTCAGAAGACAGAGAAACAGGAAGAGACTGGTGACAAGATAATCCTTTCAAAGAAATGTCCTCAGTGACCTACTTCCTGGCATTGAGGTTAGGACTTTGTTCCTTCTAAAGTTCCACTCTCCTATTCTCTGGTCCCTGTTTATTCCTTTTCTTTTGTAAGTTATTATAAAAGATCTTTGCTCTATCTCCAATTTTAACCTATTGATCTTTCTTCCTTATCCTAAGACCTGTACTTCCTATGAAACAGAAAAGAAAGCAAAAGAAAGCAATCACTGCATATTCTTCCTTCCTTACCCCTCTCTGCTTCCTTTGTGTCCTCTCTGAGTGTCTTTACTGTGTCACCTTGGATTTCAGGTCTCAATTCCTCCCACTCCCACACCCAGAAAATCAAGTTCACTAGAGTTTATGTTCGAACCCATTACAGAAAGCAGCTGGGGCCACTATCACTAGCAATTTTGTGTAAAACAGTGCAGTGGGAATTTCTCAAAACTCTTTATATTTCCTTTATTTCAATTTTACCATAGTTATGATAATATCTGTAATTGTTCCATGATACTTCAAGTTCAGCATCTCTTCCCTTGGTGATCAACTTCACCTATTTAATGACATTATGTTGGACTGCAACCAAGTCTTAAGCACTGTAGTAGGTGGAGGTGGTAAGAATATTAAGAAAAAAAGGGAATAAAAGGGTATTTTCCACATGTAATTCATATCTATATGCATGAAAAAGGGACAACTCAAATAAACATACAAATTGATAACTTCTCTGTGGTAAGCTCTGTGGGTGAAATAAGGACTGAAGCAGAGATTGACAACAGTAGACAAAAGGAGAGATTGTGAATAGAAGCTGTGGGAGGTCTCTCTGCAGAACAGAGACACCTACCATCACTCCAAAGTGAAGAACAGAGCTGAGCTGACTCTGCAGGCTGTGGGGTAGATAAGGCCCTTGAAGACAAAAGCCAAAATCAGGACCCAGTGACTGGACTTGTGGAAGGAGACAAGAGTCTGCATAAGATGAGATAGGAAAAATTAGAAGATTACAAATTGTAAAGAGCCTTGTGTGCTGGTGAGGAGGTTTCATTAACAGATTCTGGAAACCAGAGAAAGCATCAGAAGAAAGACCCAATCAAGTGCCTATTATTAAGAAACTACTCTGGTTGTAGTGGGAGAGAGTGGGGACCTGGAGATTGGAACTGGTGTTCTTAGGCTTAGCAGGCAGGCGCCTTAACCACTAAGCCATCTTCTCCAGCCCCGCATTTTGTTTTTAAGTCAGGGTAGGTATCCCTCTTTATGAATTTTCCTTTCAAAAGTACCCCCAAGTATCATAGTTCCAGTGCACACTGATAGTACAATGATTTCTAACTCTAAATCACTTGATTTGGCCTCTTCGTGTCTTCTGTTGTCAACATCAGATATCCCCCCAAAAGTATGTATTTAGATATCCAAAGATGGCTAAAATACAACTATCGAGAACAGAATTCATTCTTCCATCCTTCACAGACTGACTCTCATTGACTTGTATTCTATCACAATCAGGAAACTGAAATAGGAATTCTCAATCCAAACTCATAACATGACATTCATCCTGACATAGCATTCCTCCCCAAGGGTATGTAATGAATTTGGACATTTCTCTGTAGTTCTTCTTGAAGTCTTCCATTTGCCCACAGTTTTTCATCAGCAGTTCAAGTTGCTCTTGTATTCCTCCTCCTCCTTGGTTTTGATAACAGTGAGGATCCTTTCTTACCTTCTTACCCTGTGCATCTAGACATATCCTTCCCATACTCTATCAGCTTTCAAGACTCAGACTTAAGAATGAGATCTAATAGTGAGATTAAACAAAGCAGTCCCAGATGTTCTAATCAGCAGAACTTTAGTTTCAGAAGAAATAGCACCTTCTAACATTTATGTTGGACTCTCTTCTCCCTGCCATCACTTCTGTCCTCTTCTCTAGAATTCATGTTTGCCTCACTCTCAAAAACCTCATGGAACCATTTCTCTCATTTCCAATTCAATCATTAAGTTAGATTAGGTTGTACTTCAGTTTATGACCTCATTCAATTGTTTCTTGCTTTAGATAGGTTTAGGTCAAATATATCAGCTTTAAAGGAACTTTGTATAATTGCTCAAACACTGTGTATTCTGCCATTTGTGTCTTGTTTTTTTTTTTTCTTGATTAGAATCACATGGAGACTTTGATTTCCCTATATCCTTTTGCACTTAAATTTATCTGTGAATCACCATATAACCTTCCATTCTGCAATTGAAAAACTCATTCCTGGGCTGGAAAGATGGCCTGCAAAGCATAAGGACCCAGGTTCAACTCTCCAGGTCCCACATCAGCCAGCTGCACATGGTGGCACATGTGTCTGGAGTTCATTTGCAGGGGATAGAGGCCCTGGTGTGTCCATTCTCTCTCTCCCTTTGTCTCAAATAAATAAAAATAATTCTAAAAAAAAAAAAAAAACCAAAAACTCATTCCTTTTTATGTCAGATAGAGTAAGTATGATTGACGTGGAGAAATAAAGTCACCTTGAACTATTATAGAACCACAATTAAATCACAAATTGTTTTAGGGCCAAAGACCATGTTGTACCTTATTTGTATTTATAATGAATAGTACTGTGAATTGTTTAAAAATCATTTTTAGAAAGTATATCATGTATTTGTGGAATAATGAATAAATGATAAAGAATGAATGAATAAGAATGATTATAATCATAAGATTATGAATAAATTTAAATATTGCTTAGTGAAAAGATAAGATGAGACTAGTAGAAATGAGAGTCCTTCTCTGAGAAAATGCCTATCAATGAAAATCACAACCATAATCAAAGTAAATAGGCCAGAAAGAATGCAATGGTTTTAGCAGGTAAATGAATGATGAGAGAAAACCACCAAGTGAATCACAGAGAACAGAACATGGGAAGTGTAGGCAGACTGACATATGAGAAAGACACAAAGGTGAGACTTGATAAGGAGAAAGTGAAGACCCACTAAGTGAGAGGCAAGATGAAAGTGTAGACAGACACAGATGCAGAAGTACCAAGGCAAAGGCCAGGGCAGTCCTTGAGGAAACAAATATGCGGAAGGTCTGTGTTGGGAGAAGAAATTACTAAAGGTCTAACTCTACACTGAGCCTCAACAGAGAATAACAGAACTGGATGAGTGCAGGGTGTCTGGGGCAGACTATTTGTTGAATTCTGCCTTTGGGAATCATCCCTAGTATCTTCATCTATGAAGTGGAGAATAATATCACTGACCAGAATTTATGGGTTCATTAATGAAAACACAGCTGTTGGATTGTGCCTGCAACATTGCTTGTTAGATGAAATTAACATGGCCCTAAGTCTTTTCTGAAATAGATTCAGAATGAATGAGCCATACATTTTGGACAACACTAAGTAACCTCTTTAAACCAGCAATATGAGATTCCCCTGTAAATCCACAGAGATATGATATCTCAGTAGGAACCCAAGATGACGTCTGCTACAGAGTATGAGCAGGGGTCTGATCAGGTCCCTAAAAGAATAACATATACATTGGCCAGTCGTGGTGGTGCATGCCTTTAATCCCAGCACTTGGCAGGCAGAGGAATGAGAATCACCATGAGTTCAAGGCTAACCTGAGACTACATAGTGAATTCCAGGTCAGCCTGGACTAGAGCAAAACTCTACCTTGAAAAAACAAAAAGCAAAACACACACACAAAAAAAAAAAAGAATAAAATATATATTGGACAAAGTATCATGGTACATGTGGGAAAGTTAGAGGGTGGGAAGTGGATTAAAGTTGTGGAGGAAGTAGAGGAAGTGTAGAATATAAAACACAAGCTTCAATTCTACATAACTCTTCTTCATGACCATCCTAACCTAATTCTGGGAACCGAGTGCAACTTATTTGTTATGTTACTGTGACTGGGGGATTGAAGGTCCAGACCAGCTCTGTCTTTATGCAGATGGTCATGTAGACTACTTCTGCAAATTTTCATGTAAACTTTTACATTAAGTTGATGCTTGTTTTCTGGCTGAGATTTTGTTGTTTCCTTCACCATGAGGAGATGCAGGGTTGAAGAAGAACTAAATGAGCCAGGCATCTGAGTCTAAAATGTGGAATTTCAAGGGCAATCAGGACAGTGCTGTAAAGCTGTATACCCTCCTACTGCCATGTTCTTGGTACAGAACATAAAATGTCATCTTGTCTCATAAGAACTTCATAAGTAAGGTAAAGGAAACAGCGAGGGCAATGGAACTACATTCTCCTCATGGTTTAAAGTGGACTTGCTTAAAACTTCTGTGTATACACAGCTATTTTGGACATTTTCAAGGCAAAATCTACAAGATTCCTCATTATGACATCCCTAGCTTAGTGTGTGTGTGACTACTTTGAGATTTTGATAGGTCTTATTTCAAATAAATCCATTTTGTTGTGTGTCCTTTTTCTTGTTGCTTACTGTTTCCTAAAATGCCAGTGTTGTTCCTTGTAAAATATTTGTGGAAGAAAAACAATAAAGGTTGTGTGGAAAAGAAAATGTCATCAGAACAGAACTACAAAGCTGAATCATGCAAAGGATAGCATATTGCAGGAGGTACTGATATGGTGGATGGTCCTTATTCAATAAAGAGTGAATCTAGGCCTAACGACCAGATGGCAGAGCTGAACACAGAAATTCCATATGTGTGATGGCAGCGAGGGACGGCCATTGACATACTTGTTTTTCCAGCCAAATGCCTCGGCAGATGCAGAGTTTTACACTTTAACATTGCAATATGGCACGAAAGCCCAGGGGATGAGTTTGGTGCAAGATTTAAAGCTGATTTAAAGGGGCAGAGCCACAATCTGACCTGTCCTGTGAGGGTGAAAGCTATGAACACAAAGTGAGAGGCTTTATTCTCTGCATTTTGTATCTGCTGATATTCTTCTATTGGTGAAAGAAGAGATAAAATACTGGTGTTGTTGAATATAGGCTCCTTGAAAATCTTTCTAAAAATAAAACAAAATAAAAATCAAATTTCAAAAATGAGTCATGAAAGGAATGCAGTATTGATTTGCTCTGCCTGGAGTCTAAAAGCTCAGAATGTGGGTTCCTCTGACAAACTGTGGGATGTACTTGAAAATTACATTTGCATCTAACTGCATTTTTGTGTTATAGATGCCAGGTAAAGGCAGCCATCTTTGTAGAAATGGATCTTACCCACATGTGCCAAACTACCTAGAAAATGCTAACGAGATGCTATTTAAAAAGTGAACACTCATGGACACTGCATCTGCTTTAATAGATATGCATACTTTAGAATATTGGGTCACAGCAATTTTTAGAATTATTAAACCATGGGCTGGAAAGTCAATTATAACCTCTTTCACTGAATCTCAGTTATCTTTCATCGAGCATAACTACCAAAGATAATAAAAGCAAACTTATTTCCTCTCACACATACTCAGTTGAACAGAGGAAGAAATTATTTTACTTATGTTATTAATTTGGTCTGATTGTTATTGTTGTATTATTCAAGTACTCAGCATTGAAAACAATACCGAGAGTCAGTTTTGGTTCTATTTCAATGTGCTTCTACAGAGACCCAAAGGCATTTTGAGAGTAGATATGTCTTTTGGTTGTACTCCTTCCTTTTTGAACTTCTTTTCTTGCATGAATCTTAAAATTCAGATTGTAAGACTGATCTCCAGTAATTGGGCAGAGCTTGAATTTTCAGATCACTGAAATGATCCAGTGATGGTTACTGCCATTGTTCTGGAAGGTACTGTTTCACTGTAATTTCTTTTTGAACATGAATATATTTGATCATGCTTCCTTGCACAACAAAAACCAACCTTTTACTTCTTGTATTCTCATGGGATAAAGTACATCAATATATTTCATTTGTACACACTATTTCTGTAAAGCATGTTGCCATGTGCCTGTAATCCCAGAGGTGGGGAGCTGGAGTCAAGTGGTTCCCTGGGACTTTCTGGTCAGCTAGTCTAGCTAAGTCAGTGAAGTCAAAAACTGAATTCGTGGAAGAGGGATAGGAAAGAATGGTAGAGCCACAAGTTGGGGCATTATGCACAGAAACTTGGCTTATCCCCCATAACTCTTGACTACCCCCAAATGCATGACCCATATTTCCTATTGATGAGGGTCCCTTTGGAACAGGGAGGACAGGGAGAAGGATAATGGACTCACCATTATGAATGTAAAATTAGAATAATATAAATAAAAAAATAAATTATATATATAAAAAAAAAAAAAAAAACTGAAGCAGAGAGCCACTAAAGAGGATCCAACATCAGCATTTGGGATTCCACACATGGGTTCATACACATGCCTGAGGATCCTCACACACATATATCCACATTCATGCAAAAATGCCTATCATGCACATGTATACCTCACACATGCAGAAAAAAAAAAAAAAAAAAGATCTTTTTTTATAATTAAAGCAAATAGCCTTCAAATCGAGTTTTTTTATTTAAAACATCTGTGACCTTATGTTTTAATTGCTTCTATTGTGGAGAATAAATGTTGCTGGATTTTGAACTTTAGAAGTTATTTCATTAAGAGAATTTATGATCTTTCATTTTAATTTGCTTCTTTAAAATGTGTTTAATTCAGTTATTGCCAATTTAGTTGATCCAGTAAGGAAGTTCTTTATTCCTGTTAATTTTAGTATTTTCTATTTATTTTTAGCTTTTGGCAATGAAGATTTTCAAGATATCTTTGATTATGGCTTGCTTTCTTCCATCAGTTTTGGAAATTATTAGCTAGCATGCCCTCAAATGTTACTTTTGTCCATAAACTTTAAGAATGCAGAAATGAGACTTTCTTCTTATATTTTCTGTTTTGCACTACATTTTTATTGTTTTCTCTATTTTAGGTATTAGTTTCAATTTTACTGATTATTCATAGCTGTTCTCTGTAATCTCTATTAAGTTTTATCTTTAGAGCTCTATTTCCAACCATCTCCCCAGCCCACAGTTTTCAACATCGATTTTAAAATACAGTGCACACATTTTCTTTTCAAATGTCCATGTGAATGTCATTGTTTATTTGTGTGCTGTGTATGGAAAACCTGTGATCTTGAATGCCACATTTGTTCTAAAGGTGACTCATCTTTTCTCTTGCTCAGTGATTATAGACACCAGAAATTTAGGCCATCATTGTCCCAGTTTGAAGTGGAGAAATTCTAAGCTGCATTCTTTGAAAAGGTCTTTCTACTTTCTGGGGTCAACCTTATATTTCTTATGCTGCTGTCTTGGAGGGTCATAATCAAGAGAGGAGTTATGTGCTTTCTACCGGGAATGCCATGCATATTAATATTTATATACTGAGTACTTCTGGGATATAAAGAACATTTCTCTACCTCCCACATTCTACTGGATTTAACAACTTTCTCCATAGGAAAATCCCATTGTATTCTCCTCTGGTACCAATTTGGGAATTTCTTAAAATTTTATGAGATGTGTGGGACTTCACTGAATCTCATTCTCAATCTCTCTACATTTTTATGTGTGTATATATTATTAATAAGCTATTATTTTATACAGATTAATTTCATCTATTACTTCTTCTAATTATGCTTATTTAAATGATCCAGTCAGTTATTGCCAGAAACCTTCACCCCTCAGTTTTCTACATGTTTTTCATCTGATAAATTAAACACCTAAAATACCAGATGATTATTACCTATATTTCTATGAGCATCCCAAATAAATATTACAAGGTGTACATTATTTTTTCTCCTAAACAGAGAACATGATTTAGAGATTATGTACTCTAAATATCTAACAAAAGTGAAGTTTTTATTTTTTATTTTACTGTATGTTGTAGCCAGCTTCATGTTAGTGGATAAACTTCCAAACAGACACAGATTAAGGGAGGAAGGGATTTTTTTGGTTTATAGATCCAAGGGGAAGTTCCATCAATGGCAAAGAAGCTGGCTCCCATTCATAAATCCAAGCAGAGAGACAACATCAAACAGCCAGCACCACAAGGAAGCACAAATGAACAGAAAACCCCAGAGAACTTGTAGAATTGCTCAGACCTCTCTGCATACTTTTTGGCTAGAAATCAGATCTACCCCAGTGATACCTCCAATAGCCAGGGACACAGAGACAAACCTTTAGTAAAAACACCGGAGTCCATTGGGGGACATACATTCAAACTTCCAGAGTGTGTGAAACATTATAGCAATAAATCTGAGAGGAATGAGTTTTATAAGGCTTTTCTTGAGGTAGAAGTACTGTAGCCAATGTAATCATGGTCAAGGAAGAATCAGCTAATAGCAAAAGGAGACTAATTTAATATAGTAGTGAAAATAAAAGATCACTCTTACATCTATTTCATGCTGTCCTGATTTCCTGTATAAAATTCTCCAATGCTGCTTAGTAAACTGTACCTGAAACAGGTAAGGGGGGTTGTGACACGTACTTTAATTCTTAAGCACAGACTGATGCATTTCAACAGCACTTTTGTGATGACCATTGAAAGAATTTCCTTTTTTCCCTACCAATTATCTTCTTTTGGTGCTCTTATTAGCTCATTAAAAAAAAAAAAACAAAAAAAAAAAAAACAAAAAACCAACAAAAAAACTTTTATGTCCTTATTGAATGCAGTAAACTCTTTTAGTTACTATTTTCTTTCTTTTTTTTTAGTCTTTTTTATTAGTTATGGACATACTCAGTATGTAAATAGCACATGTTGATATCATCCTTTCCCTCATCTCTGCACCCCCTCCAAAGGGACCCTCTTCCTTGGGGATGCAGATCATCCCTATGGGTATTGTAGATTATTCATTGTGGGGAAAACCATCAATTAGAGGGGAGAAGCAATGTCTCAGTGCATACTGTCCCAAATTGTGTCTCTAACAATCTTTTCACGCCATCTTCTGTGAAATTTCCTGGGCCATGTTAGGTGCATTTTAAGTCTACTTTAGTGATGAGCTCTTAGTAGCTTCTGGATATCTGGATTTTCTATATGGATACATCTCAAATCTTGTATCTTGAATGTGGAATATATTTTCCAAAGCTACTTTTCACTTTGTACCAAATAAGCACTGATAAGTTTTTAGTCCATGAAGAGGAAATAAAATATTGCTGTTACAGCATATTTTTATTTTTGCTGAGCCTTTTGCTGTTGTGGTCAGTAGCACATATTGGAGTCTTTAAATTATGACTTTTCTGTTCATATAACCATGATGTATAACAAATTGGACATCAAGCTGAATGGATGGGTTCACTTTATTTATTTATTTTGATCACTAAACTAAACCAATCTTGTGCTCCTTTGATCTCAACTAAGCTCCCAGAGAACTACATGTATTTCTGAAGAAATGGGACTTTAGCCAAGGAACACTTCTTGATCTGCTATACCAAGCAAATTATATACATTTACAGATGGAAATATGGAAGAATAAAAAGGCAAGAATAACATTTGCAAGCCCAGCATATTTTGCGAACACAGACCACTAGTCATACATGCTTCAAGAACTTGGCCTCAGCAATGGTGTGCCACCTTACTTCCTAGTCAGAAAGATCGTTTTATATTGGAACTGTCCAAAAGTGTTGCAGGGAATAATAATGTACAATATAAATGTAGATATTGTGAGAAAGTCCTCAAGATTTATATGTTTGCCTTCCATTTTACTGAACTTAGAAACATTATTATTTGGGAAAGTTAAGTGCATCTACTTCCCTTGTTAATAAAAAGCCTTTTCTTTAAAAAAGCCTATTAAACATTCTTCATCTCCACCCTCAGCCCAAAGCAGCATGTTATCTAAGATACTCATGCATTGCAAGTTAGAAAGGTAAACAAATACAAAGAAACTACTAGCAGGAGTGGCTGAGAGTTCTTCCTGATCCTTACTGCTCAGGAGCCAGGGATGCTAATCACTGGGCCTTGTGCATAACAGTCATTCATAAGGAAAGACGTTACACTCAGAAATACTAAGTGATGGGAGAACATTTTTAGACAGTCCTTAGGGTGGAAGCAAAGTCAAGAAAGTGGACAGCATGGAATGTTAGAAGTGCAGGATACGTGCTAAAATGTCTTGAAAATTCAGAGGACAAAAGAAGAATGGGGGGCTGGAAGTGCAGACAGCATGCTGCAAAAACGGAGATTTGAAGACAGCTTGCCCCAGGCATGTCCTAATTCCTGAAACTCAGAAGGAGGTTGAAGGGTTGTCATTCAAAAGGCTTTCCTCCGCAGTCAAACAAATGTCAGAAAATTAAAGGGAAGGAGTTTGTGAGATAGAAGTAGACATATGCCTTGTTGGTTGAGGGGGCTCTGAAAATAAATTCTAATCTGATCTTTGGGGAGTTTCAGTTTATGGATGGGATGATATTAAGTTTTATTAGTGGCATTAGTAAGTTCTGTTGTTCCAAAGACAGAATGACTTCATTCAGTGCTATGGTCCCTAGAACTCTTGACATGACAATTCTATGCATTTTAAAGGCCTGAAATTAACATGGGGGAGGCAAGGAGACAATTGTGGACTCTGATCCTGCTGAGAACAATTAAAGATGCCCAGCAAAATAGAAAGTACATTTGTAGACACAGCAAATAGAACTTGGAGGTCACTGAGTTAACTCAGCATGGAGGTCAAATACCATGGGGAAAAGCAAAAGCCAGAAAGGCAAGGCCCAGCTTTGACATCATTCTTCCCCTGCAACATACTCTCTTCAGGAACAACAGGTGACTGTGCGAAAATGCTCCCAGCATTGGCTACAAAACCTTGGGACAAAGTTATAATTTGGGAATTTCTACGAGATAGCTTGAAAATAATCTCTCACACCTTGATTTGAATTTATTCTTTATCAGAGAGAATGCAAGTATAGAATTTCCGAGAGTTTATTTATTTTACTATTAAAAATTGAACAAAATTCAAATGTATTTTCATATCACTATTTGGCTACCACCTCTTTTGCTGACCAAAATGCTTCTATGTCTTTTTAAGTTTCACTGTTAGTTTTTTTTTTTTTTTTTGTTTACTCAACAAATAGAAAAAAAACTACCAGAAAGTATAGAGGCCTTTGTGTTTTGTGGCATTATTTTTTAAAATCAGTTATGAACTTTAATGTGTGAGCATAGTGAATATTGCACATTGGTCATCTTCCTGTTGGGTTATATTCATCTCCTCTCCCATGCCCCCATTTCACTGAGGGATGCTCTCACTGTTAGCCTGAAAATCTCCTCCAGGGATATGATGGTAGGCACAGAGGAGACTCAGCTCATCAAGCAGAAATTCAGAAGATGCAAAGAGCTTAACACTAAAGGAGACTTATAGCACACCTGCCAAGGCTCAGGAAACATTACAGAAGAGGAGGGGGTGGAGAGATTGTGAGAGCCACAGGGTGGGAAGTAGCATCTTAAGGCTCATATTATTGAGCTTTTAATTTTAAAATATGCATTACTGGACTGGGGAGATGGCTCAGTAAGTGGTTGCAAAACTTGCCAGCCCACGTAAAGCTAGATGCACAAAGTGGTGCATGTGTCTGGAGTTTAAAGTAGCAAGAGGCCCCGGTGCACTCACATTTATCCTCTTTCTCTCCAATAAATCAAGATATTTAAAAAATATTACCAAAATTTTCATGCAGTCTTATTTCCCAACATTTCTAAATTTCTTCATTCATTTTAACTAAATGTTAAATAATGGAGGTTTATGATTTCAATGTGTGTTTTTTATAGACCTGGTGACCTGTATAAAACACAGCATACCTAGTATACCATCTTGTAGTGGCTAGGACATACAGGGTTCTTCTTTTAAGCTCAATAAACAAAAATTGATAGAGCAAAGGACACTTTATTTAATAGATAAATGAAAGCTCATTTCAGGATGGGCAGGTTCTCAGAGCTGGGAGTCCACAGAGTGGACTCTGGCTTAGGGATTTACAGAGGGTCCAGCAATTCTCCTCCCTTTTATTAACCTGTCCTTGTTTGGTACTTTAGTTGGTCTGCAGCTCTGATTGCTTCTCTCATCCTCAGCCAAGCGGTCTGTTGACTTGTCTCCTAGGAGAGTATCAGAAGGGGAACAGAGCCGTGAGCTTATGATTCCCTCTGTGTTGTTTAACTCCATGGCCTAACTCTACTTCTTGTATTTACTCGAAATGCCTGGTTCTTCTAACTATTCCTCAATATGTCATCAACAAAAATTTATTTTATTTAGCTGATGTTTTAAGTCTTGACTAAGTGACAAATGGATTATGATGTGATCACCTTGATTCTTAAATTCTCATATTCAACAAACAGCTGGGGAATGCCTTCTTTCTTCCCCGGGCACTGTGCTATTACCTACATCTATAAAACACAAATAGAAAAGCTTGTGGTCTCACGAATGCATAACACATGCAAATAATATGTCAGTCTACAGTTAAAATCACTCACAGAAAGGTCTATTTAAAGACACTTTTAAGCATCATATGAGAATTTTTGGGACAGAGCTCCCACCACACAATACAAAATATAAGTCATAGAAACAGTGCCCATACTAGATCTAAAGAGAATAATCTATCAAGTCTTCAAAATCATGGCATTTTAAATGTGTAATTCTTTAAATTGCTACAATAATCCAAATTGTAAACCTAGAAATCATGTATTTCTTTTCCAAATTGACACTAAAACTTAAAAGATATATTTCATGGTAAACAAAGAGTTAGAACATAGTAATAGGACATACTCTTTGTGTGTTTATGAATCTTTGGGAAAAATAGAGATAATTATTTGAAAGCATCCATGCTTCCTTACCACCTTCAAAATGAAATTAAATGAAGGTGGTGTTTAATTACTGAATGCCTTCATGGATTCACATGTGCCTCTAGTCCTCATGTGAACTCCTGAACAGCAGCCTCTTGAGTCTCTACAAGGCATTTGAGTAAGATATTCTACTCTAGTCACATGACTTTGCACTTCCTTTTGTAAAGAACCTTTTCTCCTTGCATTATCAACTATCAACTCCTATCCTTAAATCATTTGGTATATATATATATATATATATATATATATAATGCACCCATATCTAATAGTTTCTTGCATCTGGATCATGTGATGGGGATGAGGGAGTGTTAAGAGTTAATTGTAGAAGAAATATAGGAAGATCAGTAAAGGAGAAATTATTATTATAATTATTTTTTTGAGATAGAGAAAGATGGAGGGAGAGAGAGAGAGAGAGAGAAAATGGGTGTGTCAGGGCCTCCAGCCACTGCAAATGAACTCCAGATGCATGTGCCCCTTGTGCATTTGGCTTACATGGGTCCTGGAGAACCAAACCAGGATCCTTTGGCTTTTCAGGCAAATGCCTTAACTGCTAAGCCATCTCTCCAGCCCCAAGGAGAAATTTTTAAGTGATTCCTACCAAGGTAAAATTTGTCTTTGAGCAGTGGGAAGACACCAAAATAGTTCTATGCAAGGGGTAGAAGGCCAGTTGTGTGACCTCACTCTCTTCTTACATTACCATGATCAAGTTCATAATTCCCTAAAATGCCAGAAAGGCTATTTATGAGGGTTGAAATCTAAAATCTATTTAAATAAAGCTCAATTACATATTATTATTGCTAATCTCTTCTGAATTCTAATCTCATTTCTATATGATTATGGGAAATTTCTATTTAAATGTTATTCATATCAAAATAGGAAGGAATGTAATAGCCAGAGGATGGAGGAGTGCTACAAAACATTGTCTTTATAACATGATCTGGTTATTGCACTTATGAGCTCACAGTGGCTATCATTATGTGCACAAGGCCTACATCATGGATGAGGGAGGTAAGTTACTCATGCTACCATAAGTGAGCCTCCATCCATGCTCATGCAAAAAACTCTAAATTTACTCAGTGGGTAATAATAACAAAAGGCATCAAAGTAAAAATGAAACTTTTTGAAAAAAAAAAAACAGAGGTTCAGAAGGAGAAAGGGAGAGTAATAAATATGATCAAAATATATTATATGCATCTATAAAATTATCAATAAATAGATTGTAAAAGAAGCACATGTAACGTAATATCACTATCCATGTCCCTTGATCCTATCTTAGTTGTTGAGTTGAATTTTTGAGTTCATTGTTAAAAGTGTGAAAAATCATCAGCCAAAAAGTAGAATGTGCCCTAAAATTGTTGTTGTATCCAGGCAAATTTGTTCCATTTTTTTTTTTTTTTACTCTCACGATGACCATCTATAAGATGATTAATAAAAACACAAGAATTAACCCATGGTGATATTCCAAGTTAAAGGTTTTATTCAGTGAATAAAAATAAAATAAAATCTTCATTATGCTCTCGGGATTCTCATTTTGTTTTTGTTATCAATTATGATATATATTACTACATTTATATGTGTATTTTCTTTTTTTTATTTTCATTACTGCATATTCCTTCCCACAACCATGACTTTTCACAATCCCATTCTCCACTATTATTTTCTTTTTCTTAGGCAAAATAGGCACGTTTCTACACTGGAATATCTGGTCTTCTGAGTTTCTATGTATTGCTAACAAATTTGTGGTATATGCATTTTAAATCATCAATAATTCTTTTGTTTATAGGATAAATTTAAAGTCCATAAATTCACAGTTACAGCTTTATAATATATATCATTTTTCTCCTTGTCCTTCCCAAAGTGTCTTATAGAAAACTTTCCAACTCCAGTGACTTTCAGATTTGAAAATATTCCATTTAGTTCTTTTATAAATTAAAGTATATGTCATTCCTTACGTCATAACTAAGTAAATCCCTAGGAAAGTTTGCATGGCTGAGGAACTATATCAGGAAAACTGTTTTAATCTCTGGAACATTTGTTTTTGTTTGTTTTCTGTTTTGGTTTTTCGAAGTAGGGTCTAACTCTAGCTCAGGCTGATCTGGAATTTTCTATGTAGTCTCAGGGTGGCCTTGAACTCATTGGTGATCCTCCTACCTCTGCCTCCTGAGTGTTGGGATTAAAGGCATGCACCGCCACACCTGGTCAATCTCTGGAACTTTTAAGACAGTATGACTCCATTTTGTTTCAATCCCATTGTGGGAAACTGTGGAAAGAGATGGATACCCAGTGACAATGCTGACATGGTTATAGAGTTATCACATGGCAAAGAAAATAGTCCATATTTCCAATCACAACAGCTCCTGATTCATAGTGCTTCACAGATTAAAACAATGCAGAGTTCCTTTAAACAATTCCTTTTACCTGATGGAAAGCAGTTATTTATATATTCTTTGAAAAATCTTAAGATAAATTCTCTGATTATGCCCAGGACTGTAGGCTTTTAAAGTGGAGCCAGCACTGAAACCCAGGGTAGCTGACCTGTATGCTCAGAGCTTTATTGTAATTAGTCTATATAATATCAAAGAATTTGCTGTTTGCAGGGAAATGATACTTGGATTCAAAGAACATGTTTTATCTCCATTATGTGCCATAGGCTGTTTCCAATCCCATATCTAATTGTCTTTTATTACAATCTTTTATCTTACATTCTCACCCCCCCCCCACAGAGTCCCAATGACTTTGGCAAATTATGAGAATTATAACATTAAACCCATGTTGCCATTAGTCTTAAATCTTTTATGGTTTTCTCCTTTGTAGTTATCTATCAAGTTGGATTTCTTTTGTGAGGAAGGTGATAGCAAGTGACTAGTTATATTACAAAGGCATTGATTTCAATCACAAAAAGTATTCATCTTTGATTAGGCAGGCATGTTTTATTTTTTTGAGACGTTTCTAATAATTAGGTTCAAACCTATAACCTGACAGGGTTAATTTCTAATTCCTTGATAACAAATAATCTGGTAGAGGAAGAGATGTTCATGAGTGAGAATTCCTTTAAGTCACTTTTGTAATTATTGTCATTTTGGCCTCCACCTAAAACTTCAGACATAGAAAAATGTTTTCCTGTTTCTAATTTTTTTTATGTTGTACATAAGTTTTTTACAATTTTCATAGCTTTTAGGAGACAGGCTGATTTTATTCTAGTTCAAGATATTTGTGGATCATTTTATTTAAGCAGAAACAAAGTGCAAATTTCCATTAGCCCAGAGGGAGACACATGTTTTCTCTTGTCCATTTTTGCATGCCACCAGAATACCATTGTCTTACCATCTCTATATTCTCTCTTAAAATGTGTGGCTGTTTGAATAATGGCTGTCAACAGGTGTAGGTACAGGGTGCCTGTATTTTGTATAATATTTACTATTTATTTATCCCTCAACAGAAATAATTTATTTGATACTCTTACTAAAATCAGTTACAAAACACTAGCAGAAGCAGGGAAAAGTGATTTGATGCAATGCAGAGTTAGGGAAGGAAGAGGAAATTGGAAATACTAGAAGAGAATATTTTTCTTAGACCCCAAATGGCAAAAATTTTGCCATAGATAATATCAAATGGAGCTATGAAATTATGAGAGTGACTCAGACAAATCTTCTTGTCAAATGGTATGTTTTCCTGTTTAATATATCATCTCTGGTTCTTTATTTTCTTTCAAATAAATTCTCAGAAAAAGCACACATTCTTGGAAATAAAATATTCAAGCTACAAAATGACATTTGAATTGCTTGCACATTCAATCACTCCTACAAGATAAACAAGAATTGACCAATAATGTTGGTTATGGTGTGCCTCATTAAGCTGCTCTCCTTCGTACTATATCTCCATAAAGTTTCCTATTCCCACAAGGACAAGGATTTAAGTCGATAATCACATATATAATAAAGAAGAAGAGTATATGGCATTTATGCTAATCTTAACTTATCCACCAAAGTGAATAAAATGAGATTGTGAAAGTATACAATTCTCATTCCTGAAGTTATTTCTCACTCTAGAGCTTTTCTTTCCTGAGATGCAAGTGCCTCCAAGGTCTTTATTGTCTAAATGGCCTGAGGAAGCTGAGGGGTGACCACCTGCTGTGATGGGAGATGACAGGTAGAAAACCCAAAGGCTGGGCTCAAATGGAGTAAGCAAACAAGGATTTAGTTGGTGAGATGATCATGTCTTTTTGACAAAGTCTGTCTTACTCTGCTCAGGCTGCCATGAAATGTTCAATAGACTCTCTTAAGCAGAGGAAATGTATTTTTTCCTGGTTCTGGTGCCTGGGAAGTCTAGGTTCAAGATACTTGGAAGATCTGGTTGCTGAGAGAGACTCTTTGTAGTTTGTAGATGACCATCTTCATGCTGTGTCCTCATGTGGTACAGGGAATGTGAAAGAAACTGCTGGTACTGTCCTTATAAGGCTGCTGTTTGTAGGTGCCCAACTATCTCCTTGAGCTCAAGTTAATGTAATTGTTGTAGAGCCTATGTCCAAACACATTCACATTTAAGGATTAGGGATTCAATATATGAACTTTTCAGGGTCATAATTTAGTCTGTATCAAAGTAGGAAAGACACCCTGAGAGACATTGAAGTACTGTTCTCTAGACTTCCTTTTTATGCTCTATAGGTCAGGTGGCTGGAGGACACTTGTACTCCCACTTAGCAGGCTACATGCACCCATGCATATTTACTAATAGATGTGTCACTCTTGCTTCTTAAATCCCTGTAGCGCTGTGTCCAGTGTGTTTTCCACGACCGTGCTTTTTACACATCGGCTTCTGTTCTCTTTGCTAACATGCATGTAGGAGAGAAAGGATATTTCCTTTCCCTCATGTATCACAGGGGCAATGGCTTGATGTCCACAACAGAAAAGGCAGATAAGCAAGAGGAATGTGTTTATTTAACCAAAGCTGTACATGACACAGGAGTCTTCAGATGTGCAGATTCAAAGAAATTGTCTATTTTTCTGCCTAGGCTTGATTAAGAATAGATAAACCTATAGGATGTTTATTGTACAAAAAGGCATAATTAAGTGATCATAACCTTGGCTGGACCCAAAAAGGAATCTATCAAGGCCTGTCTGTCTAGATTCTTCTTGGTGTTTAGGCATAAGCAAGACACTTCTAGAATAGGGGTCTGATCTTCAAGTGAGGTCACTTAGAAAATTATTGTAAGGCAGCTCTTAGGGGCAGGAGAAAGGGTGACCCTTAGACTTCTGTCAAGTTCTCCAGAGCTGAGTTTCCATGTCTGACTATGTCATGTTATGAATCTAAATAGGTATTACCCTAATAATCTTTTGTTTTTCAATAGTAACCATTGTGTCTGGACCTGGGCAGAGTTTAAGTGAGATCCAGTAAATGCTTTCTCTACAGGGATGCATTCATTTTCCTTTCTTCCTGAGGAATATCTTCAAAAAAATTTAGTTTGAGTACTACATGTGCTTTTTAATCCCATGCATGCATATTTATGTGTGTGCTTATATGAACATATAACAGAGCAACCACGACGACAGAAGCAAACATTTATACATGGGATGATTTTGCTGTCCAAGATATTCTGGTGATCGTTCCAAATTGTATTTTCTCAAGGATAAGTTTGGATAAATAAAAACGCCCCATGAATATTCAGCTGAGCTTTTTGGATTGAGATTTCCACCATATGAATAAATTCCAAGAACATTTTTGCACTGGAGGTTCTAACACATCTTGAAAGGCTAGCTCAGTGTTTAGAAAAGTGTTTGATTGGCTGGTTTCTCTAAGGCAAGCCTGTGAGCTACGTCAACGGTATCAGCTAGAGAAACTGTTGTATTGTTGCCTTGCTTGATGCCTATGAGCATTTTTACAGAGTTAAATTGTTTCATTTTTGAACTCTGGGAGAATCATTCTTATCTTTTCTGTAGTAATCAATCAGATACAGCATGAGACCACAACACATTTTATAGCATACAAAGTGCACCTCATTTATCAGATTTCTAACTGTGAAATGCTTTCTCAAAACATAATATTGGATCTATCAAACTGGCTTCCAAAAGAAATTTATAACCAATACTATCTGATTAACATAGTCAAAAATGTTAGAGATTATGTGATTTGTAAACAGAAAACACAATAATGCCCTATCCTTGCCTCAATCCAGTTAAATCCCTTTGTATAAGTCATGCCTTTGTTTCTTTGAAATGCTCATCTGGAAAGAAGCTGGCAAATGGTATCACTCTTGACTGATGTTTATTTAAGAAGATTTGATAAATAATGCAGTGTATGGAACGACAATATATTGTGCATTATTCCCATGTTGTGTTGCTTTAATATAAAGTTGAATTCTTATCTACAATGTCTTTAATAAAGTTCACCATCTTTGACAAAGAGGAATAGTTAAAATCTTCAACTTAAACACAAATCTTGAAAATAGGAGGTTTTGCAGACTAAACTATTAGAGGTTTTCATGTTTCTCTCTTTCAAAACTGACTCTTGAAGAAGAACATTACCAGAAATTGAAAAAATTCTACCTGAACTTTCTTTGCTTTTCTGAATGTCCCTTGTGCGTGGGGAGTGAGGCTAGACAGACATCTGGAATCACCCGTTTTCCTGGCTGTGATTTGGCATCTCCCAAGATGGACCAGATTAACATATCCCAGGATGGCAGAAGTTATGCTATGCCTTCATAGCATAACTTGCACATTCTGGAAGGCATTTCTGAGAACAGATTTTTTCGACAATGAGCATGCCAAAGGCTTGACATGAAAAGTACTTATGCCTAATGCCTGTCATTCTCTCTCTGCCAGTTCATCTTTCCTGGGATGGCCCTCTGCCACACTGGCACCTGAAATACAACAAGCAATGTTGCTGGATGCTGAAGGTGTGACCGCAAGAAGCAGTTATCCTGCAAGCAATTACCATATGGTATGCAATTCAGCCCTTCTCTCCTTGTCCGATGAGAGAATAATAACAATGACAATAATGCCATTTAATAATGCATTTTATCTTTATAGCCTTTTTATTCCCACATTTTTGTGCCTTTGAATAAATTGACATAGGAGGACCTTGGGCAAGCATGAAAGTTTAGTCACTTGGGCAGAGTGGGAGGCTATTGTAGATAAAGCAATTCTAAAGCAGCCTTGATGAAGGAATGAGGGAGATTAGCATATTGAAGCAAGATTAGGGAGAAATTTAAGAAAAATAAATTACCTGGTGAAGCATGCCATTATACCAAGCTGTCCCTATGTGCACGCTTCTGTATTTCACTATCATTCCAGAGGAATATTGTGTAGCATCCATAGAACAAAACAGAAAAAGAAATGATTTCTGGAAAAATAAGGCTCTCAATAAATGTTCTTTGAGCTTTCTACTAAAATTCAGGTCAAAATTCCACCACTGTTGATTTTATAATATAAACCACATTTTTTTTTTCACAAATTGCAAACTAGAATATCACTGTAACAAACTCAGCAAGACACGCAGTTAAATACAAGATATTGAAAGTGTATTTAGTCAGTAAATTTTGGCTGAACATCAGTGTTTTGAAGACTCAATAGTTTACAGGCCTTAACCTGCATCTTTTTGATGGACAATGAAAGTGCAAGTGAGAATGCTATATAGCCTGAAAAGAAGATATGAGAAAGCAAACAGTCGATGTGTATTTCTGAAGTGAGAACAGAAATAATAACCACTGTGGTCCATGTCATTGAAAAAAATTAGAATGAATCATATAGGAAAACAATGGCTTCTCATGCCAGAAAATATGATTATGGAGGCTTGATCCTCATTATATAATCAGGGGACTAAAATATTTAAATAGTGTATTAGTTATTTTTTTTGTTGTTGTACCTTGACAAAAAACAGGGAAGGACAAGTTTATTTTGGCTCAGAATTTAAGAAGGAATAGAATTCATCATGGCAAAGAAGGTATTCTGGCACTTGTGCAAGGTGGTGGGTCACATTGAATCCATAGGCAGAAAGCAGAGAGCAGACAGAAAATGGGGCCGGGCTATAAAACCCCAGGGACGCACTTCCTCCAGGGAAGTTCCACCTTTTAAATTTCCATTATCTTGCAACAATCTGGAGACCAAGTGTTCAAACACATGAGCCTATGAGGGGAATTTCACAATCAAACCGTCAAAGATGAAATAAAATCCATTTTATTTTAAGTATTCCATCCTTTCTATTTTAAATTAACCTATCAAATGGAGAATATAAACATTTATTTTCCCATTTTTTTTTGGGGGGGAGGAATAGTGTTATTTGAGGGTACGTTACTCATTGAACTTATAAAAGGATAGGAAACCATGGTCCTGCAACTATAGCTGTCAGTTCAGTCCTCTAGAATGTTTAGTGTGTGCTAATCCATATCCCATGAGGGTAATGGACTGTGATTAAACAGAGAGAGAGAGAGAGAGAGAGAGAGAGAGAGAGAGAGAGAGAGAGAATAACTATAAGACAGGGCAGGAAAAGATGGGCAATTTCCAGAGAAGAATATAAACACTTTTTGCTTATTGGTGTCTGCCAGGAATTTCTCCCTTGCTTCATAGCCACTCTTTATTTACATTTTTACATTTTCTGCATAAAAATAATTTTAGTGAGTCCATTCTTTTTTTAAACATAGGAAAGCAATTCCATAGATTTTTTTCTGACAAAAATATTAATACTGTACTCAATATAATGTCAGAAAGTATTATTTGACAGTTGTTATTCATAAACTATTTTAGTATTTCTAAAACAAGTGTGTGAGACAGTTACAGATATGAACATGGAGCTATATATTCCAGGGTGGATGACAATGTAGGAAAAAATCCTGACTCACATTGAGCTTTAAATGAGGACCAAATAGGTGCAGATACCATACGTGTACTTTGGTAATCTGAAGCAAAGCCATTCTAAATTCATTGCAAGACGATGACAGATTTCTTCAAAGAGGGAGAATTTGATCAAACCATGACTGAAACAGACGTGATGGAATCAGGATGGTGACAGAGAAGGGTGTGACTTTTAGGAACAGCTAGGGTTGAAGAATGGGCTCACCAGATGCCTGCACGCCCTAGTGGACAAGTGTGGCATTGCTCCCTGGGGTCACTGCATCTGGCTAAAGGTGGGATCTGGATAATCGAGTGGGCATTCTTAGGCTTAGCAGGAAGGTTCCTCAACTGCTAAGCCATCTCTCCAGCTCCCTAGAACATATTTTATAAATACTAATTGTTATAGTTTGAAGTTAAAAGATACGTCACAGAATCGTGTATTTGAATACTTAATCTCTAGTTGGTGTCCCCTTAGGGAAGGTGTGGAGTTTTATGAGGTGGAGGTTTTGGAGCAGAAGTGTGTCAGTGGGCTCCAGCCTTGATATGTACAGCCAAGCTCCATGTCTCCTGTTCACTGTATTCAATATTCCTGCTGATATGAATATAGGAAGCCAACTATTTGGCTTGCCTTGCTTTCTTCACCATGATAGATTCTACCCTCTGGAAATGTAAGCTAAAATAAATCCTTTCCTTCAGTAATGTTTCTGGTTGGGTATTTTGTCTTAGCAAGGAGAAAGTAACCGATTTAGTAATTAACTGAAACAGTTAATACTATGAGAGATCCAAGTTCAAAACATGGAATGTCTCCATTTCATAGTTATTATGAACTGCCAAAATGTGGTTATATTAAGCAGTATTGATTTTCCTGCTGAATGTGTACAGGTTTATGGGTATGTCTGTGTAAGTAAAAAGGAACAGTATAATGATATGTGTATGTATGCATATATATTACACTCAGGAAGAGCTATAGCTACAACTCTATTGTTTAAACATGAGAAAACTGATGTTAGAAAATTTCAAGATCTCACACAAATTTATGCATGGAGTTAGCAACAGTATACAGACTATAAACCAGTTGTGCATTACCTAGCTTCCAGAAGTGCAGTGTGTACAGGACAATGCCTTTTACATGGTATAGAAGCTTCTCTAACTCACAACTGAATTTGCCCTTCTGGTCTCAGCTGCTATCAACACACTGTACAGCTCTCTTCATATTGGAAGTCTCACTATTCCTGAGATGCTGGGTCTATATTTTAAAATATCAAGGCCTTACAAAAGTTGGTCCTTTTTCTCAGAAGTTATTCTTTGTATGGGTGTGCATGTCTGTCACTGAAAGGAATGAGCTGTGTTGCAAGAAGAACTCTTACTCTCCTTGCACAGATAGAGGGGAATGGGTGGTAATATCTACATGTGACCATGATATTTATTTATTTATGTAGTTATAATTTATAGCCTGCTTACTTCTTGAAAGGATTTGGTTCAGCTAGAGAAAAGTTAAAATATTTGGAAAGAATCCCATTTTGAAGTTCTTTGATGTGAAAATTATACTGCACAAGTTAGTGCACTGAGAATTTCTCATCTGACTTCAGTCTCCATGTCTGATCATTTCAGCAGTGCACCCGCTTGATGATATATATATATATATACAACTCACTGTCAGGAATGCTTTGATTTTAGTTTGTTTTGTGCTCAGGGCAAAAATTTTAGTTCTGGTTTCCCATACACAGTCGCCAACCCACATTAAATAAAATGCAAGATGAAATCAATGTCCAGTGTCTTGGCTGAATAAAAACACTCAGGATGAACTAAGCACTCAAATGTCTGTAAACAAGCAATAGTGAAGGGAAAGATGTGACAAAGCTGGGTGAAAGCTGGACGTGGTGGTGCACGCCTTTAATCTCAGCACTTGGGAGGGAGGCAGAGGTAGGAGGATTGCCGAGTGTTTGAGGCCACCCTGAGACTACAGGTCAGCCTGGACCAGAGTGAAACCCTACCTTGTAAAACAAAAAAACAAAAAAACAAAAACAAAAAAAAGCTGGGTGAGTCTAGTTAGGTCTAGTTAGGAGGAAATCGCTATAGGCTGGTGATAGAGGAGCTGAGATATTCTTCTCTTCTACTGCCCTTAGCATTTTCTGTCTGAAGTAAGGGATGACGTTTCCCATAAGAACTTCTCTATTAGTCATTTTACAAGATCCTAAAGCTGTCTCTGCACATTTCTCCATCCATCCCTCCTGCTTCTGAGTTAGGATCATTATATGTCATTCTACAGGTTGGATTCTAATGCATTTCAATGAGGAAAATTAGAACAAGGATTATTTTTTTGTTACATTCTGCAATAATTAATTATTTGGCTTAAAATACACTTTTTAGGGAGACTTAAGTAAGAGATGTGTAGTAGTTAATAACCTGTTTTAAAAAAAAAAAAAAAATCAGATGAGGAAATCCTTAGAATGATCCCTTTCTAAAATGCCTGTAACAAAAAGAAAATTTTTCAACCATGGTTGAAAACTAAAGAAATTTGAGATTTTATAGCATATCAAAAGAAGTCAGTACTCTATAAAATATTAAAGAAGAGAGAAGAGCTAGACTTGGAAGAGAGAAGCAGGGGGATAGAAGCAACTTTGAAAGAAACATGTGATTGTGAACCTGATGCAAAATGGACACAGTCCATGAACACAGCATACATGTACTGTTCTCTGGGACAGCCCTTGGGGTTTAGTTTGCTTGGAAAAGTCCAAGCTAAACTTCCAAAAATGACTTCACTTAATAGAAATTATGCTTCTCAATACTCATTCCACTGTTTGCTCTATGTAGCCTTGAATACTCATATCCTTTGTCTTTTCTAGCTTCTAAGAAAAATTCCTGAAAAACAAACACAAGATTCTGAGAAAAGCTGAGTTTGTTTATCAAGAACTTGGAAGAGGGAAAGATAATTAGCAGTATAGTTGAAGAGGAATATGATTAGAGGCACTATAATATGAGAAGATATAAGACAAAAAATTCAGGAAGGGAGAATTAGGGCCCATGTTATGTCTCCTCTAGTAAATACCCCCAACAGACTTTATTGTTATTTTGCCATTTTCAAATACAATTTATTTTTGCTGACTTCTGTTCCTTCTTTTGCCACCCTACCCTTATTTCTCCAATTCTCTGAGCCACTCTATTTTCCATCCTTCTATTTACATGTCATATGTACTGTTTTGGCCTTCTCTTGCTTCTCTTTCAGCTCATCTCTTTATATCAACTTTTGTTAATGACTATATTTATAGGATATATATATATATATATATATATATATATATATATATGTGTGTGTGTGTGTGTGTGTGTATATATATATATATTCATAGATATTACAAGCTAAGGCCTACATAACAGAGAACATGGGATTTTGGTCATTCTGTACTTGAGTCATTTCACTGAATATGATTCTTTCCAAAGTTATTTATTTTCCTGAAAATTCCATAATTTCATTTTTCCTGTCCTGTTGTATTGAATTTCATTATGTATATGCACCAAATTTTCATTATTCACTCATCTGGCATTGGGCATCTATAAATATATAAATATAGCTGCAATTAATATGGATTTGCAAATATCTATAGCAGAGTTTGGAGTCCTTAGGGTATATGCCCAGGAGTAGTACCTCTGGTTCATATGGATTGTTTCTAATTTTTTTGAGCTACCTTCATAATGGCTGTACTATCTTGCACTCCCACCAACAGAGTATGAGTGTCTCTTTCCACACATCCTCTCCAGCATTTGCTCTCTGTTCTCTTGATGATAGCCATTCTGACTAGATTAAAATAGTGTCTTAAAGTTCCTTTGATTTGCATTTCCTTGTTGGCTAGGAATGTTGAAAATTTTTTTAAACTACTTATGAGTCTTTGTTTTTTTTTTTTTTTTCTTTTGTGAATTTTCTATTTCATTAGCCTTCTTGATAACTGAAAGATTAATTTTTGGTGCATATTTTTTTGCAGACTTCGTATACTCTGGTTATTAGCACACTGTCTGAAGTATAGCTGGAAACAATTTTTCCCCCGTCTGTAGGTATGCTGAAGTTCACTTTGATAATGATTTCATTGGCAGTGCAGAAACTTGTTGGTTTCATGTTGTTCTATTTGTTGGCTCTGAAGTATTTCCTGTGCTATTGCAGTCCTATTCAGAAAGTTCTTCCTATGTCAGTATCCTGGAGTATATTTGTTCTTTTGGATTTCTATGTTTCGGGCTTTAGATTGAAATCATTGGCCCACTTGATTTGATATTTGTACAGGGAAATAGATATGGGTTAAATTTCATTATTCTGCAGGGTTTTTTTCTGGTACCATTTGCTGAATAAGCTTTTTTTACACTAAATATTTTTGGACCATTTGTCAAAGATTAGGTGCCCAAAGCAATGTGGATTATTTTCTAGGTCACTTTTTTCTGTTTCATTGGTTGATATGTCTGTTTCTGGTGCCAATACAATTGATCTTTATCACTACTGCCCTATTGTGTAATTTGAGATCAGAAATTGTGGCAAATCAAGCTACATTCTTCCTCCATAGGGTTGCTTTGGCCATTTGTGGTCTTTTATGATTCCATATGCATATTTGAATTATTTTTTGAGTTTGTGAGGAATGTTATTGGAATTTGATGGGGATTTAATTGAATCTGTAGATTACTCTGGTAGGGTAGACATTTTAACAATATTAATTCTGCCAGTCCAAGAGCATGGAAGGTCTTTCCAACATATGGTGTTCTCTTTGATTTTTTTATATATTTTATTGACAATTTCTTTAATTGTAGACAATATCCCATGGTACTTCCCTCCCTTCCCCCACTTCCCCTTTTGAAACTTCACTTTCCATCACATCCCCTCCCCCTCTCAATCAGTCTCTCTTTTCAGTTTGATGTCATGATCTTTTCCTCCTATTATGATGGTCTTGTGTAGGTAGTGTCAGGCACTGTGAGGTCATGATATTCAGGCCATTTTGTATCTGGAGGAGCATGTTGTAAGGAGTCCTACTCTTCCTATGGCTCTTACATTCTTTCTGCCCTCTCTTCCTCAATGCCTTGGAAGGTGGGTTTGAGATGTTTCAGTGCTGAGGACTCCTCTGTCCCTTCTTCTCAGCACCATGGTGCCTTCTGAGTCATCCCAAGGTCACCACCATCTGAAAAGAGAAGTGTCACTAACCAAAAGTGAGAGTAGCATTAATATATGGCTGTGGACATTAAGATAAATGCTTACTGGGCAGTTTGGTGAGCATAGTATACATTTAGCCAGACACCAAGAGATGTTATACCCCTAGGGCTCATGACTACCATGTCATATGTTTTTAGTATCAGGGATGTATTCCATTCCATGGAGTGGGCCTCCAGTCCAATTAGAGAACAGTTGATTTCCCCCATAACAGGCATGCCACTATTGCACCTGTTGGCTTATTTGGCCTGGCTGGCCAAATTTACAGCTTGAAGTGTTCACTGTTGAGTACCTTCACTGGTGTTTTCTCCCTCCCATTGAACTTCATGCACTGTAGCTTTTTCCAACTTTCTATCAGCTGGTCCTCATGGAGGAGGCTTTCAGCTCAACTCCAGCAGGATTTCTCAGTGAATGTGCCACCCAAGTATGTGTAGTCTTCAGCAATAGGGTTTTATCATCTATTCCTGGTGGGAAATGAAAGGCATCAGCAATGGCCTATAATATTTTGGGGGTATCTGTGACCTCCCCAGCCAACAACTCACTGGAGGGTATACAATCCCTGGCAATGAAAATTTTCTAGTAACAATCTATGGCTTCTGAGTGTTCCATTGTCCAGAAAAGTAAGTTTCCATAAGACTTATTTATACCCTCTTAGATTTTAATTAGCCTTCCCTCCTCTTTTCCTTTACTCAATCTCTTCCCCTGACTTCACTTAGGCCTTTTCACCCCCATTAATCTGTTCTTCTACTTACATATATACAATACTATCCTATTTAGATCCCCTCCCTCCCTTTCTATTCCCTTTATATGCCCTTTCTAGCTTACTGGCTTCTGCTCCTGAGTGTTATTCCTGCTCACATAGAAGTCCAATAATTTGTAGCTAGGATACACATATGAGAGAGAACATGTGACATTTGGCTTTCTGGGCCTGGGTTACTTCACTACGTGTAATCCTTTCCAGATCCATCCATTTTCCAGCAAATTTCATAACTTTATTTTTCTTTACTGCTGAGTAGAACTCCATTGTGTAAATGTGCCACATCTTCATTATCCACTCATCAGTTGAGGGAAATCTAGGCTGGTTCCATTTCCTAGCTATTGTGAATAGAATGGCAATAAACATGGTCAAGCAAGTTTCTCTAAGGTAGTGAGACGAGTTCTTAGGATATATGCCTAGGAGCGGTATAGCTGGGTCATATGGTAGATCTATTTTTAGCTGTCTTGGGAACCTCCACACTGATTTCCACAATTGCAGTACCAGATTGCATTCCCACCAACAGCATAGGAGGGTTCCTCTTTTTCCGCATCCTCACCAGCATTTATAGTCATTTGTTTTCATGATGGTAGCCAATCTAACAGGAGTTAGATGGAATCTCAAGGTAGTTTTAATTTGCATTTCCCTGATGACTAGGGATGTTGAACAGTTTTTTAGATGTTTATATGCCATCTGTATTTCTTCTTCTGAGAACTCTCTATTTAGTTCCATAGCCCATTTTTTTAATTGGGTTGTTTGATTTCTTCTTATTTAATTTTTTGAGTTCTTTGTATATCCTAGATATTAATCCTCTGTCAGATGTATAGCTGGCAAAGATTCTGTAGGTTGCCTCTTTAGTCTATTCACAGTATCCTTAGCTGTACAAAAGCTTTGTAATTTCATGTGGTTCCAGCAGTTGATCTGTGGTTTTATTTCCTGAGCAATTGGGGTTACATTCCAAACGTCTTTGCCAAGACCAATATGTTGAAGAGTTTCCCTTACTTTTTTGTCCAGCAGTTTCAGAGTTTCAGGTCTGATATTAAGGTCTTTGATCCATTTGGACTTGATTATTGTGCATGGAGAGTGTTAAGGATCTATTTTCATCCTTCTACAGATACATATCCAGTTATCCCAGCACCATTTGCTAAAGAGGCTGTCTTTTCTCCAATGAGTATTTTTGGCATTTTTGTCAAAGATCAGGTGGCTATAGCTACCCAGATTTACATCAGGGTCCTCTATTCTGTTCCATTGATCTACATGATTGTTTTTTGTGCCAGTACCATGCTGTTTTTGTTACTATGGCTCTGTAATATAGGTTAAAATCAGGTATGGTGATAACATCAGCCTTATTTTTGTTGCTCAAAATTGTTTTAGATATTGGAGTTTTTTTTGTGCTTCCAAATGAATTTTTGGATTATTTTTTTCTGCTTCTGTGAAGAATGCCATTGGAATTTTGATGGGGATTGCATTAAAGGTGTAGATTGCTTTTTGTAGGATTGCCATTTTCACAATATTGATTGTTCCAATCCAAGAACAAGGGATGTTTTTCCATTTCCTAGTGTCTTCTGCAATTTCCCGCTTGAGTGCTTTAAAGTTCTCATTGTTGAGATCCTTCACTTCCTTGGTTAGGTTTATCCCAAGGTACTTTATTTTTTTGATGCAACTGTGAATGGGAGTGATTCTCTGATTGCATCCTCTGTGTGTTTGTTGTTAGCATATAGGCAGGCTACTGATTTCTGTGTGTTTATTTTGTTTCCTGCTACATGGCTATAGGTATTTATCAGCTCTAACAGTTTGCTGGTATAGTCGTTAGGGTCCTTTATTTATAGAATCATTTCATCTTCAAATAATGATAACTTGATCTCTTCCTTTCCAATTTGTATCCCTTTTATGTGTGTCTCTTGCCTTATTGCTATGGCTAAGACTTCCAGGACTATATTGAATAAAAGTGGGGACAGTGGACACTCTTTTCTTGTGCCTGATTTTAGTGGAAAATCTTCAAGTTTTTCTCCATTTAGTATTATGTTGACTGTGGGTTTGTCATAATACCTTTTATTATGTTAAGATATGTTCCTTCTATTCCTCGTCTCTGTAGGACTTTTTCATGAAGGGATGTTGGATTTTGCCAAATGCTTTTTCTGCATCTAATGAGATGATCATGTGATTTTTGTCCTTCAGTCCATTAATATAATATATTACATTTGTTGATTTGCATATGTTAAACCATTCCTGCATCTCTGGGATAAACTATTTTGTTGGGGTGAATGATCTTTCTAATATATTCTTGTATTCTGCTTGCCAATATTTTGTTGAGAATTTTTGCATCTATGTTCATGAGGGAGATTGGTCTGTAATTTTCCTTTTTTGCTCTATCTTTGTCTGATTTTGGGATCAGGGTGATGCTGGCTTCATAGAAGGAATTTGGTAGGGTTCCTTCCTCTTCTATTTTATGGAGAAGTTTAAGAAGCATTGGTGTTAGTACTTCCATGAAGGTCCAGTAAAATTCAGCAGTGATTCCATCTGGGGCCTGGACATTTTTAGTTGGGGGATTTTTTTTATAACTGCTTCAATCTCCATACTTCTCACAGGTCTATTTAAGTGGTTAATCTCATCTTGATTTAATTTAGGTAGGTCATATAAATCAAGGAAATCATCCATTTCTTTCATATTGTCAAACTTAGCAGAATATATGTTCTTATAGTATGTCCCCATGATTTTTTAAAAATTTTTCTGGTATCTGTTGTAATGGTGCCTTTTTCATCTCTGATTTTATTAATTTGTGTCTCTTCTCTCTTTTGGTCAGATTTGCTAAGGGTTTATCAATCTTATCTTTCAAAGAACCAACTCTTTGTTTTTTGATTCTTTGGATTGTTTTTTGGTTTCTTTTTCATTAATTTCTGCCCTAATCTTTATTATTTCTCCCCATCTACTGATTTTTGGTTTGCCTTATTCTTCTTTTCCCAAGGCCTTAAGGTGGAGAATTAAGTTGTTTACCTGCAGCCTCTATAATTTCTTAACATAGGTACTTAAAGCTATAAATTTCCCTCTTAGGACTGCCTTCATTGTGTCCCAAAGGTTTTGGTATGTTGTGTTTTCATTATCATTTGACTCCATGAATTTTTTAATTTCCTTCTTTTTTTTTTATTGACTCATTCATCATTTAGCAGTGTATTGTTTAGTTTCCTTGATTTTGTATATGCTCTATAACTTTTCTTGTTATTGATTTGTAGTTTGATCCCATTGTGATCAGATAGAGTGCAAGAAATTATTTCAATTTTCCTATATTGGTTAAGATTAGCTTTGTGTCCTAATATATAGTCTATTTTAGAGAATGTTCCATGTGCTGCTGAAAAGAATGTGTATTCTTTAGCATTTGGATGAAATGTCCTGTTAGGTCCATTTGTTCTATGACCTCATTTAAACCAGAAGCATCTCTGTTTATTTATTTTTTTTCTGGGATGATCAGTCAATTGGTGAGAGTGGGGTGCTGAAGTCACCCACTACAAGTGTGTTTGGCGTTATCTGTGACCTTTGTTTAATAGCATTTGTTTGATGAAATTGGGAGCCCCATGTTCAGGTGCATATATGTTTAGCATTGCAATGTCCTCCTGTTGGAGCATTCCTTTAATGAATATAAAATGATCTTCTTTATCTTTCCTAACTAATGCTGGTCTGAAGTCTACCTTATCAGATATTAGGATAGTGACTCCTGCTTGTTTTCTAGGCCCATTTGCTTGAAACACCTTTTTCCAACCTTTCATAGTTAAATAGTGTCCATCCTTTGTATAAAGGTGAGTTTCTTGAATGCAACAAATTGAAGGATCCTGCTTTTTAACCCAGTCTGCAAACCTATGTCTTTTGTATGGGGCATCCAGGACATTGATATTAAGAATTATTATTGCAAGGTATATATTTATTTTTGCCATTTTTCATGTTTTGTAGTTCTTTCCATTTTACCTTTGCTCTCTTGTATTAACTACTATTGGAGTATAGGTTGTTTTTTCCAGGTTCCTTATATGTGTGCTTTTATTTCTCTTCAGCATGGAAGATCCTTTCAAGTATTTTCTGTAGAGCTGGTTTTGTCTTCAAATATTCCTTTAGCCTGCTTTTGTCGTGGAATGTCCTTATTTCTCCATCTATTTGAATGGATAGCTTTGCAGGATAAAGTAATCTTTTTTGACAGTTGTTATCTTTCAGAACTTGGAATACATTTCTCTAAGAACTTCTGGCTTTTAAAGTTTGTGTTGAGTAATATTCTGTGATTCTGATGGGCTTGGCTTTGTATGTGACTTGCTTTTTCTCTTGGCTGTTTTCATTATATTTTCTTTGGTTTGTATGTTTGGTAGCTTAATTATAATATGGCGAGGAGAGGTTCTTTCCAGGTTTTGTCTGTTTGGTGTTCTAAAGGCTTCCTATTTCTGCATTGACATCTCTTTCCCAATTTGGGGGTAGTTTTCTTGTATGATTTTGTTGAAAATACCTACTATGACTTTGGAGTGAAATTCTTCTCCTTCTACTATACCCTGAATTCTTATGTTTGATCTTTTCATAGTGTCCTGAATATCTTGATATTCCCATTCATACTTTCCTATTAGTTTGTCTTTCTCTTTTTTGGGCCGTATTAGATCTGCCATCTTGTCTTCTAGTTTATATATTGTGTTCTCTCCTTCATCCATTCTACTGGAGAGATTTTTTACAGATTTTTTTATTTCACTGACAGTGTTCTTCATTGCTAGTATTTCTGGCTGCTTTTTCTTTATTATTTCTATTTCCTTATTCATGTCTTGTATTTATCTCTTTATTTCATTAAATTGGTTTCCTGTGTGTTCTTTGATTCCTTTGATTTCCTCCCTCATGTCTTGTATTAACCTCCTTATTTCATTAATTGGTTTCCTGTGTGTTCTTTGAGTTCTTTGAACATATTTATAATCTTTCTTTTGAAATCTTTCTCAGACATTTCCTCTAAATCATTCTCACTGAAGGTCATTCCTGATGCATTAATACTTTTTGTTGGATTTATATTGTATTGATTTTTTGTGTTTCTTGTATTATAATGTAGAGACTTTTGCATCTTGGATTAATTTAATGCTTGGGTTTTCTAATTATGTGCAGTCATATTAGATGTATCAATCAATCTGATGGTATATGTCTTTAGGGTAGGGGCTTAAGGTGCTAGGTGTGGCTCTTAAGACTCTCACAGTTACCAGAAAAGTGACCCTAGGTGTTTGGTTTGCCTGGTATGAGAGTATTCAAATTAGCTGAATGGTACAGAATACAGACAAATTCTAAAAAGTTAACTAGACAGTGTACACATTCAATGAAAAACAACACAGAGTATTTATGCAAAAGTAGGTATTATGATAAACAGATCCTCTAACAAAGTCACAGTCACTAAGGATGTGTGTTGCCCCACAGCCTTAATCCTGTCACCACTGGAGCCACTTCTGTCTGCTTCTGTGGGCTCTAGATGCTTTGGATCTCTCCTACTTCTCTGCTGTGGTTGATAATTTAATAAACACCTCTCTTTTTAGTAGAAGAGTGTATTTTGCTGTTGTTTGTTTGTTTGCTTTCTCCCCTAGGTTGTTTTGGTGTGTTCCTATGCGGCCATCTTAAGCGGAAGTCTGATTTTTGTTTTTAGTGTCTTGAAGTCTTCCTTATAGAGCACTTCACATTTTTGCTTAGGTTTGTTCCAAGATATTTAACTTTTTGTAGCTATTTTAAATGGTATGCTTCTCCCCTTTTATTTCTCTGTGATGTCATTATTGGTATGTAGGAGAGCTACTGAATTTTGATTTTGATTTTGTATCCTGAAACTTTAATGGAAGTGTTTATAAAATTCAGAAAAAAATTTGTCTACAGAATCATATGTTTTCTGAGACCTGTTCTGCTGGGTAGCATAACAAAAGCTTCTCAGAGCCAGCAATGGTGGCACACACCTTAAATCTCAGCACTCAGGAGGCAGAAGTAGGAAGCCACCCTGAGACTACATAGTGAATTCCAGATCAGCCTGGGCTAGAGTGAGACTCTACCTCAAAAAACATAAAAAAAAAAAAAAAAAAAAAAAAAAAAAAAAAAAAAAAAAAAAAAAAAAAAAGAAAAAGCATCTCAGATGCACACACAGTTAAAATCAAGCATGATGGTATTCTGTTTGTGCCCACAAGCTCAACTTACCATGCACATGAAGAAATTCATGTTCCATAAGGTCAGTGCTAAAAGCACCAGTCTCCACAGTTCTGTTGTAGGGGGTAAGCTCTAATTTTCAGTCAAGAATATAAAAATATCATTTTTTCTATGAAGAATAAAATGTAATTAAATAATAATTTTATAGCCATTCTTAGCACACAAAATTTACAGTCTATATAGAGAAGTTACAATTTGATGGGATAAAAGAGAAAGAAGAAAACACGTAATTCCTTAAAGTGAGACATAGACAGCAAAAGAATCAATGTGTTCAGTTAACTAAAGCAATTGTTGGTTATATAAGAGGAAGAGTCCTAACTAGCCTGCAAGAATGAATTTTCAATGTTTAGATCCAGTTAAGTCAAAAGTAAGGGTGTCTCATGGTTAGCAGGAGGTGACTGTCAAGGGGTATAAATAGAAGGCAATTTAAGGCCAATTAATACCTTCATCCTTGTCTCCCATTAGGCAGGTAAGAGTGATTAGTAGGCACCATGACTAACATTGCAATTATGATTATTATGTAGGACATGGGATATAGATAATGGCTTTCCTGACTCTCCTCAAGACTGTTACTTGGATTTGTTACAGTAGCTACAAAGATGGCCTTATACCAGAAAACAATTTAGAACTTCCACTTCCAACAGAGATCAAATAACACTGACTGTTCTGCTCCCATCTAAAATATCAACAAAAAGTATTCCCACCTCAAATAACAAAACTAAAAGAAAATATAAAATAAAGTGGTAGTTTGCAATATATTAGTCATCAGGCAATGCTAAAAAAATCAAGTCATACTTAAAAATTCAGAGGCCCACCTAGATATATTTTGATGGGTAGATTACCAAGAGGGAAATTGACACACACACACACACACACACACACACACACACACTCTCTCTCTCACACACACACACAGAGAGAGAGAGAGAGAGAGAGAGAGAGAGAGAGAATCTTTGAAAATGTGAAGAAATTCTGCTACAGTATGCAACAAAGACAAATAAGCATGTGTGTGATGATATCATCTGAAGCTAGAAAAGGAGTCACAAATGCATAAGAGGGAGGAATCACCAAAGCACACCCAGGAGTGGAATAGTGACATCATTATCCACTAAGAATAGCAAACATCATCATCCATGGGACTCTTTTTTAGTGTTCTGGCCATGTGAAATATGTTGATACTTTGTTCAACAATGTTTAGAACATATGGCCCAGACTGATCAGTTCTTTTCAAATAACCTTTTGAACTTCCCAAAAAATATTTCTAAAAGCACAAAAAATTTCCTGAAGCCAAAAAGGTAAAATTCATAATGTCTGACATTGAATAATAATAATAAAAAATCATGGGGTTTGTAAAGTAGCCAGAAGACTGATCCATGACTGGGTGAAAGGGGTATTAAAAATAGATTATTTTCATAGTATTCCCTTTGTTTGCAAGGCTTCAGCAGAGGAATAGAGATATGGAAGAAACATACATTCAACACCTATTGATGAAATATATAATGCTTGATATTAAAAAGAAAAGTATGGATATAGACTGATTGCTCAATGAGTAAATTTAGTGCCATAAAAGCACAGGACCTGAGTTCAGATCTTCATTACTCACATAGAAGCCAGGCATGACAGTATGTAATTGTGTGTCTGTGTCTGTGAAGACACAGAAAAAAAAAAACTCCCCTAGGGCTCAGTAGCCAGCTATTCTGGCCGAATCAATGAGCTCCAAGCAAGTGAAAGACCATGACTCAACAAATTAGGTAAAGAGCTATGGAGGAAGGCACACAATACTGACACCTGGTCTCTATATGCACACCAACTCTCTCTTTCTCATACACACACACTCATCAACAACACATGTGAGCATGTATACATTTACACTCATAGCTCACGAGGGTATACACACACACACACACACACACACCAGCAACATAAACAAATGCATGGGGATACCAAGCAGATTAGGTAAGGTAGAAGAAAAGATGGTAAATTTCAAGACATAGCAAACAACTCTGAAAATAAAGTAAGAAAGAATTTTAAAGTTATGAATGCAGTATCAGTAAGGTATAAACATAGCCACAAAATTAAGTAGGGATAAAGAAAACTTGAGCAATATTGTCAATTTGAACCAACTGACATTCTCAAAATAGCAGAATTATTTTCAAGTAGAATTTTAAATTTATTGACTCAATAATATGTGCAAAAAATAATACTCATCAATTTAAAATTATGAGCACATGAAGTAAAAATAAGGATCACAGTACTGTTAAATTAGAGAAAAGTATAAGAAATGAGAAAATATGAAACATTTTTAAATTAACCCAAATAAATAAAAATAAATTTTAAAAGAAATTTTCAATGTTTTAAAGTAGAGAAACAAATTTCAACATATCAATATTTGTAGGATATAAATAAAGAAATAATTATCAGAACACATAGTACTACAAAGTTATATTAGAACAGAAAATCTTCTCAAGTGAACAATCCAAATTATACTTTAAGAAACAAGAAAAAAGTCACAAACCAGTCAAGAAAAGAAAATCATAATAATCCCATTGGAAATTAAGTATCCAAAAGGAGAAAATACTTGAGAATGTAAAGATAAAAATATTGTTCCTTGAGATGTTTAATAAAACTGATAAGTCATTATCTATATTGAGAAAGGATTGAGAAGATGAAAACCACTAGTATCAGATATGATAAACGTATTACTATAGATTTGACAGATATTATAAAGGTGATAAAACAATTTTATGAACAACTTTATGTTAATAAATCCATTGCAGTTGGGATTTATGGCAATAGCAATACTAATTTATCATTTTATTGTTATTTTTTTGTTTTGTTTTGTTTTGATTTTTCGAGGTAGGATTTTGCTCTAGCCCAGGGTCACCTGTAATTCAATATGTAGTCTCAGGGTGGCCTTGAATTCACAGTGGTTCTCCTACTTCTGCCTCCAGAGTGCTGGGATTAAAGGTGTGCTCTACCATGCCCAGTTTAATTCATGATTTTAAAATAAATAAATATGATGGACTACATGTAGGATTAATACATTTAAAACAAGATAATTTTAAAAGACACATTGAATACATTTGATAAAGTTAATTATTTGTGATTAAAAAAATCTCAGCAAACTGTCAACAAAAAAGTTTCCTATCAAGTTATCCCACTTAATCAAGGGTCTGACAGAAAAACCTTTCCTGAAACTATGCCTGTCACTCAGTGGCAGAGTGCTGGCCTAACATCCATACTTCTCTGTGTTCCCACAGGAGGTCCAGCAACACAAAGCAATCTAACATACACTAGCAACAGACAGCAGATCATCTTATTTGATGATGAAAACCTAAGTATTTTGGCTTTTAAATCAGGAACAAAGCAAAAATGTCTTCTTTCTCACCATGTCTCTTCCATATAGTATTGGAAGGTCTTGCCAATGGAATAAAATGTAAAACCATTTAACAGGCATGTATATTACAAAGTAAAAAATGGAACTGCTTTCTTTGTAGATGACAATACTTGTCCATATTAAAGAATCTTATTGAATCCACCACCCCACAAATTCCAAAACAAATAAGCCAAAAGAGAAAAGAAAAAAAAAAATGAAACAGCCACTATATCTAGTGAATGAGTTTACCAAGGTGACAGGGCTCAGAAAAGTAAACAAAGTCAGTTATGTTCCACATATTATGAGAAACAGAAATTTAAGTGTAAAATAATACAATTAATAATGATACAAAACTATAAAATACTAGAAAAATATTATAAATTCTTACAAACTAAAAGTTTTAAATGATGATGAGAGAAACTGAACATAAATTAAATAAAAGGAGATCGGCTCTACTAAGTCCTTCAGAAATTATGAAGTCAGTACTCCAAAGCCTGCTCTAAAGATTATCTTCAATTCCCAATAAGCTTTTTGATAGATATCTCCAAAGTGATTCTAAAATTTGTATGGAAATGTCAAGGTCTTAGTAACTGATAATGAAAACATTCTGAGACACAGCACTGAAGTTTGGGGATAAATTATGATTATAAGGCAAATTCTGAAAATATAGGAATGAAAATCATATAATACTAAGATTGGCAGCAAGACAGAAGTGCAATAGAGACCCCAGAAATACCTTTATACACTTTTGGTCAATTGATCCCCAAGAACTGTACATCAATTGATAAAGGACAGTCTTGTTCACCAAATATTGCTGAGAAAATCATATATGTGAATAGAAAATAACAATAAAGTAGAGAACTTTGATCATTACATGACAGCACATAAACATACAAAAATCACTGCAAAATATAACATCATTTTAAAAATAAAGAAGCTTAACCTAAAAAGCTATTAGAAAAAATAACTCAGGAAAGACATTGCAATGTACATATAGGCAAAAAGTCTTGTTTAACAAATTGGAAATTTAACTTCATCAAATTTTAGGAACACTGATATTTTCAGAAACTGCTAAGAGAACAAAAGACAATGGAAAAGGATTTCCAAAGCACATAGCTGATAAAGGACTCAAATCTAAATATATAAGAAACATTTAAAACTCAAGAGTAAGAGATCAAACAACTAACTCAAAACTTGGCAAATGATTTAAACAGACTTTTCATCAAAGAAGATATAGATGAGTGGTGCATCTTGCAAGCTACAAAACCAACCAGCCAAGGAAAGCACACACATGGAGTACTGGTGGCACATGTTATTGGGTAACCAAGTGCTCTATGATTGGATATAAGGCCTTCTTAGTGGGAGAGAATACATGCCTAGACTGAGAACTGAGTCAAGAACCTATGGATTGGAAGGTCACAGACCCTAAATGGTTAAATAGAGCCATCATGTCCATCAAAAACCCTTGTAAATGTATGTATTTGTGCCCTTTGATTAATTCTGTTCTCACTTTTGGTCAGAGAAGCTTCTTTTTATATATGTTGGGTGGCCCAAGATTCATGAAGATAATGAGAAGTGAAATCCCATTGCTTAGCACTGAACTACTAGATGAGTAAGAACATTGCATCAGTTGTCGTCATAAATGGAATTGTATACCCTGACACACACGTAAATTAATTTTTTAATTTTTTTATTTTTAAAGATTTTATTTTTATTTATTTATTTATCAGAGAGAGAGAGAGAGAGAGAGAGAGAGAGAGAGAGAGAGAGAGAGGGAGAATGGGTGTACCAGGGCATCTAGCCACTGTAAACTAACTCCAGATGGATGCGCCACCATGTGCATCTGGCTTATGTGGGACCTGGAGAATCAAACAGATCCTTAGGCTTCTCAGGCAAGTGCCTTAACTGCTAAGCCATCTCTCCATCTCGGAAATTCATTTTTTAATAGCCAAAGTGTCAATTAAAAATGAATGTGGTTTATTCATATTGTGTAGTAGTTCTCAACAATAAGATGGGATGAACTGCACAATGTATGTGTCTCAAAATAAGTATTCGAAGAGAAGCATGCCAAGGAAAGAACAGAGTATTTTTACCATTCTATTCACATAAAATATTAGTGAAAGCAAACTCAGAAAAAGCATTCAATTAGGTGGTTATTCAGGAAATAGGTAGAGTCAGCAATTGTTGGTTTTGGAAGATTACAAAGGAAAAATAGTTATGTCTTTGCATTTAAAATTTTGTTTAAAATAAATAATATCTATAGACAAAATGAAAGCCACAGTTTGGTAAATGAACTGTTACTGAACAAAGTATTGAAAGAAACAAAATCTTAATCAAAACTCATCTTCAATTTGAATTATATCAAATATTATATAACAAGTAACTTAAATCTCATATGTATTGTTTTAGAAAAGAGATAGTAAGAAGGTTATAGTTCAGTTGTGTAGCCCACATAGAGTAAGTATATCAAGGCAACACATTAAAATAAAACCCAGGCCCAGTTTTGCTTAAGAGAAAAACTGCACATTAAATAATTGTAACCAATAAGGCATTAAAAGTATATCCTATAGTGATTGTACCATCTTACATTCCAGCGAACAGTGAATGAAGGTCCATATTTCTCCACATCCTAGCCAACATGTGTTTTCATTTGATTTTTTAATGTTTGCTATTCTTACTGGAGTAAGGTGGAATGTCATAGTTGTTTTAATTTGTATTTCCCTGATGGTTAGGGATGTTGAACATTTTCTTAAGTGTGTGTTTGCCATTTGTATTTCTTCCTCTGAGAACTCCCTGTTCAGTTCTCTGCCCCACTTTGTGAGAGGGTTGTTTGATTTTTATTGTTTAGGTTTTTCAGTTCTTTGTAGATTCTAGAAATTAGGCCTCTGCCTGCTGTATAGCTGGCAAAAAATGTGCTCCCATTCTGTGTGTAGTCTATTGGCTCTGATTATTGTGTTTGTCTGTGAAAAATACTTTTCAGCTTTCTGAGATCCCCATGTTTAGGTTCCTGAGCTACTGAAGTTTTGTTCAAGACCACTGGAAAGCAATATGGAGGCTCCTAAAAACATTAACTATAGACTTACCAACAGACCCAGTTTTTCCCTCACTGGGCATTTACCCTGAAAGCCTCATTTCAGAGATATTTTCTCAACCACATTAATAGCTACTCAATTCATAATAGCCAAGAACTGGAATCAACCCAGATGTCCATCATTAGATGAATGGATAACCAAGATATGGTATATCTCCTCCATGGAATTCTACACAGCAGTAAGTAAAAAAATGACACAATGAAATTTGTAAAAAAATGGTCAAACTTGGAACAGATCATTCTCAGTGAACTCACCCAATCACAGAAAGACAATAATTGCATGGTCTCACTCATCTGTGGCTCCTAACCTGGATCAGCCCAAGATGCTGACTTACCTAATAGGCATCTCAAACATCTCAAGGACTGGACAATAGGGAGGGTGGGACTGGTCTGGTGGGTAAGGGTTGTGGGGGGGACACAAAATTGGACCCAAATGGAACTGGTACCATAAAATCTTACATCCCAAAAGACAGATTAAAAAGTTGAACCTTCATCATGTCCTTAGAGGAAGCATCTGAATCAAAGGGCCCTGGAGAGGGTCTGATGAATATTAACCTTAATTTTCTACTGTTTCTCTCCCCCCTCTTACTCCCTCTCTTTTCTCTCTTTCTTTTATATTGCCTATCTTTTTCTTCCTTCTTTTTCCTTGGTGCTGGCTTGTAACTCCCAGTACCAGGATGCAGTTAACATTCATACTGAGCTGTTGATCAGAGAGACCTACAAGGTTTCCCAAAAGAAGGCAGACTTCTGTCAGAGCACTTGATTACCCACCAAAGGTTAATGGTAAGACCCTACTGCCAAAGACACCATATGCTATTGGTAGAAAACATGGAGAAACTTGGCTGGAATCTGGCAGAGAGCCATTCCCCAGACAATCAGCTCATCTAGTCCCAGAAGGTGCTACATGAGCTACTGGAGAAAAATGGCCAACATCTGTCCAAGCAACTTGAGGTCTTATCTACTCAGCAGCAGACAACCTGATGTGATGCTCACACAAGTGCAATAGTGGCGTATAGCCATGGTGGGTAAAAAACTGCTCTTGGATTGGCTAACAGATCCACTCAGTGGAATGGAACCCATAGCTAGAACTGAAAAACAAGTCAGAATCATATCCAAATAATGAGTTTGCTTTCCAACATCAAGTGCCAAATAATCTTGGGCTACAAGAGGGCCTACACCTCTGTCAGTGGTACAGCTGGTGAAAATCTTCTCTCATTCTGTGGATAATCCATTGGCTCTGCTTATGGTATGTTTGTGCAAAACTGTATATTGCCTTTGGTAGAATGGCCATTTTCACAATGTTAGTTCTACCTCTCCAGGAGTATAGAGTCATACCATCTTTCATGTCCTCCTCAATTTCTTTAAGTCTTTTCATGTTTTCAATATATAGGTCTTTCACATCCTTGGTTAGGGTTATTCAAAGGTATTTAATTTTTTTGTGGTTTTGGAATATATGAGACAGCACCACTAATTTATTACTCTGTATATTTTTTATTTGCATATAGAAGGACTGCTGGTTTTTTGTGAGTTATTTTTGCTGAAGGAATTAATTAACTTTAGAAGTTTTGAGACAGAGATTTTTGGGTCAGTTTTGTATAGGATCATGTCATCTCCAAATAGGACTAATTCAACCTTTACTTTCCAATTTGTATCCATTTCATTTCTTTCTCTTGTCTTATTGGTAGGGATTAGGACTTCTAGCAGTATGTTGAAGAGCGATTCTGAGAGTTGGTACCCCTGTCTTGTTTCTAATCTCAATGGGAGCTCCTTGAATCTTTTATTAAGTATTACTTGGACTTTAGGTACTTATTATATAGCCTTTATTGTGTTGAGCTGTAAACTCTCCATGCATATTCTCTCCAGAATTTTGATCATGAAGTCATGTTGTGATTTGTCAAAGGCCATCTCTGCATGTTTTGAGAAGATAATGTGGTTCTTTTGATTAAGTTTATTTATGTGGTGTACTAACATTGGCTGATTTCTGTATGTTGAATCATCCCTGCATCCCTGGGATGAATCCTGCTTGATCAAGATGGATAATGATTTTTATGTGTTATTCAGTTCAGTTTGTGAAGATTTTATTCAGGATCTTTGCATCTAAGTTCGTCAGGGATATAAACCTATAGTTTTCTTTGAGTTATATATCTGTCTGGTTTTGGTATTGGGATGATGTTAGCTTCATAAAAGGAGTTGGAAAGCATTTCCTGTTCTCTGATTATGTGAAACAGTTTGAGCAAAATTTGTTTCATTTCTTCAATGAAGGTTTTATAGAATTTGGCTGAGAAGCCATTCAGTCCTTGACTTTTCTTTTTGGAGAGGTTTTTGATTACCTTTTCAATCTTGATGGATGTGATAGATTTGTTAAGGAGATTAATCTGCTCTGAGTTTAGTTTTAGTAGGTATTATATGTCTAGGAATTGATCAACTTTCTCCCAGAATATCCAATTTTGTAGAGTACAGGTTTTGGAAATATGCCCTGATGATTCTTCCAATTTCACTGATGTCTCTAATTACCACTTCTTTTTCATTTCTGATTTTGTTAATTTAAGACTTATCTTTTTTTTTCATTTGATGAAATTGGCCCAGGGTTTATCAATCTTGTTTATTCTTTTCAAAGAACTAACTGTTAATTTCATCAATTTTCTTAATTGTTTTTTTTTTTTGTTTGTTTTCAATTCATTAATTTCGGCTCTGAACTTGATTATTTATTTCCTTCTGGAGCTCTTGGGGTTTTATTCTTCTTGTTTTTCCAATGGCTTTATATGGAGGGTTAGGTTATTAATTTTAGATCTCTCTGTTTTTGTTATGAAGGCATGTAGCACTATGAATTTTCCTCCTATGACTGCCTTCATTGTGTTCCATAGGTTTTGATAAGTTGTGTTTGCATTAGCATTCAATACTAGAAATTTTATAATTTCTTTTTGATTTCTTCTACAATCCATTAATTGTTTAAATGTGTGTTGTTCAGTCTCCAGGAGCTGGTGGAGTTCCTGATATTTCCCTTGTTGTTAATGTCTAGCTTTAAGGCACTGTGATCTGAGATGATGCATGAAGTTATTTTCCTGAATTTTGGGAGGTATGCTTTATAGCCTAATATATGATCTGTTTTGGAGAAGATTTCATGGGTTGCTGAGAAGAAGGTGTATTCTGTAGAATTGGGGTGGAATATTTTGTACCATTTGGTCTAGTTGACCAGTGGTGTTTTGGAGCTCTATTAGTTCCCTGTTGATTTTATGCTTGGATGATCTGTCTATTGATGATAATGGAGTATTGAAGTCCCCAGTTATGATGTTATTGGTGTTTACTTCTGTTTTGTTGTAAGGGAAGTTTTTTTTTTTTTTTCCATAAACTGTGGTGCACCAGTGTTTAGTGCATATAGATTTATGATTGTGATGTTCTCTTGTTGGACTGTTCTCATGATGAGTAAGACATGGTCTTCTTTGTCCTTTTTGGTTACTTTTGAAGTCTCTTTTGTCAGATATTAACATAGCAACACCTTCTTGTTTCTTATTTCCATTTGCTTGAAATATAATTTTTCATTCTTTCATCTGAGGAGGTGTCTGTTTTTTGTGGTTAGGAGGTTTCTTGATGAAAGAATATAGAAGGGACCACTTTTCTGATCCACTCTGCTAGCTTGTGACTTTTGATGGGTGAGTTAAGACCTTTAATATTTAAGGTTATAACTGTGAGGTTGGATTTAATCCCTGCCATGATGGGATCCTTTATGGGGTTTGGAGCTTTCTTGGGCTTTGTACTTTTCTGAGCAGGCTGTAGTTTTGGATATTGTGATTTTACTCTTGCAGGCTCTTGATATTGGTTGTTTGACTCTTGTGTTTGGAGAATTTCATAAAGTATTCCCAGTATGTTTGGCTTTGTGTTTATATACTTATAGAGGTTAATTTTATCATGGAAAGTTTTTCTTTCACCATCTAAAATGAGGAATATTTTCTCTGGGTACAGTAGTTTGGGTTGGAAGCCACAGTTTTTTAGCTATTAAGTGCTCCATTACAGGTTCCTCTGGCTTAGAGGATTTCCATTGTGAAATCTGAGGTAATTCTGATGAAATTGCCTTTGTATGTAATATGTTGTTTCTCTCTTGATGCTTTTAGCACTCTCTCTTTGTTTCCATTGTTTAAAGTTTTAATTATGATGTGTCTTGGAGAGTTCCTTCTTTGATCCTGTCTTTTTGGTTTTCTGTGAGATTCTTGTATCTGGATGGACGTCTCTTTTGTGAGATTGGAAATTTTTTCTTCAATAGTTTTGTTGAATATGTTCTCTATGCCTCTGGCCTGGATTTCTTACCCTTGTGGTATACACATTATCCAGATATTTGGTTGTTTTAGTGTATCATACTGCTCCCTCATATTCTGTTCACATGATTATTTATCATTTATTTATTATTTATACTTACAAGTTACTTATTTGTAGACAATATCCCATGGTACTTCCCTCCTACCCCCACTTTCCCCTTTGAAACTTCACTCTCCATCATATCCCCTCTCCCTCTCAATCAGTATTTTTTTTAATTTTGATGCTTATCTTTTCCTCCTGTTATGATGGCCTTGTGTAGGTGGTGTCAGGCACTGAAAGGTCATGGATATCCAGGCCATTTTTGTCTGGAGGAGCACGTTGTAAGGAGTCTTACCCTTCCTTTGCCTGTTACATTCTTTCTTTCTACCACCTCTTCCTCAATGGACTCTGAGACTTGGAAGGTGTGTTAGAGATGTTTCAGTGCTGAGCATTCCTCTGTTCCTTCTTCTCAGCACCATGGTATCTTCTGAGTCATCCCAAGGTCACCACCATCTGAAACGAGAAGCTTCTCTAACCAAAAGTGAGAGTAGCATTAATATATGGGTATGAACATTAAGAGAAGTGATTACTGGGCAGTTTGGTGAGCATAGTATACATTTAGCCAGACACCAGCAGATGTTATACCCCTAGAGCTCATGACTACCCTTGTTGTAGGTTTTCAGTATCAGGGATGTATTCTTTCCCATGGAGTGGGCCTTCAGTCCAATTAGAAAGCAGTTGGTTTCCCCCCAAACAGACATGCCATTATTGCACCCATTAGCTCATTTGGCCTGTCTGGCCAAATTTAAAGCTTGCAGTGTCCACTGTTGTGTATCTTCACTGGTGTTCTCTCTCTCTCTTTCCCATCAAACTTCATGGAGAGTAGCTTTTTCCAACTTTCTGTCAGCTGGTCCACATGGAGGCGGCTTTCAGCTCAGCTCCGTCAGGATTTCTCAGTGTCCTTGCAGCACATGTATGGGGAGACTTCAGCAATAGGGTCTTATCATCTATTCCTGGTGGGAAACCAAGGGCCTCAGCAATGGTCTATAATGTTTTGGGGGTATCTGTGACCTCCCTGGCCAACAATTCACTGAAATGTATCCCATCTCTCTCACTGAACATTTTTGAGTAAAAATCTATTGCTTCTGAATGCTCCATTGTCCAGAAAAGTAGGTTTCCATATGACTTATTTATATCCCCTTAGATTTTGATTCGTCTTCTCTCCCCCTTTCCTTTACTCAATCCCTTCCCTGGACCTCTCTTAGGCATTTTCACCCCCATTAATCTGTACTTCTACTTACATATATACAATACCACCCTATTAAGTCCCCCTTCCCTTTCTATTCCCTTTAGAACCCCTTTCTAGCTTACTGGCTTCTGCTACTGACTTTTTTTTTTTTGTATTTTTTTCTTTTTTAAAATTTTAATAATTTTTTTTATTGACAACTTCTATACTTACATACAAAAAGTGCATGGCATTTCCCTCCCCTCCCCCCATTCCCCTTTAGAACTCCACTCCTACTCACATAGAAGTCCAATCATTTGTAGCTAAGATACACATATGAGAGAGAACATGTGACATTTGGTTTTCTGGGCCTCGGTTACCTCATTAAGTATAATCCTTTCCAGATCCATCCACTTTCCAGAAAATCTCATAACTTCATTTTTCTTTACTGCTGAGTAGAACGCCATTGTGTAAATGTGTCACATCTTCATTATCCACTCATCAGTTGAGGGACATCTAGGCTGGTTCCATTTCCAAGCTATTGTGAATAGAGTGGCAATAAACATGGTCAAGCAAGTATCTTTAAGGTAGTGAGACGAGTCCTTAGGATATTTGCCTTAGCAGTGGAATAGCTGAGTCATATGGTAGGTAGATCTATTTTTAGCTGTCTCAAGAACCTCCACACTGATTTCCACAATGGCTGGACCAGATTACATTCCCACTAACAGTATAGAAGGGTTCCTCTTTTTCTGCATGCTAGCCAGCATTTATGGTCATTTGTTTCATGATGGTAGCCAATCTGACAGGAGTGAGATGGAATCTCAATGTAGTTTTAATCTGCATTTCCCTGATGACTAGATATGTAGGACATTTTTTTAGATGTTTATATACCATCTGTATTTCTTCTTTCTGCATTTAGTTCCATAGCCCATTTTTTAATTGGGTAGTTTGATTTCTTATTATTTAATTTTTTAGTACTTTGTATATCCTACATATTAATCCTCTGTCAGATGTATAACTGAAAAGGATTTTCTCCCATTCTGTAGCTTGCCTCTTTGTTCTATTCACAGTGTCCTTATCTATACAAAAGTTTTGTAATTTCTTGAGGTCCCAGGGGTTGATCTGTGGTTTTTATTTCCTTAGCAATTGTGGTTATATTCAGAAAGTCTTTGCCAAGGCCAATATGTTGAAGGGTTTCCCCTACTTTTTCCTCTAGCAGTTCCAGATATTAAGCTGTTTGATCCATTTGGACTTAGCTCATGTGCATGTAGAGAGAGAAGGATCTATTTTCATCCTTCTACAGATACATGTCCAGTTTTCCCAGCACCACCTGCTAAAGAGGCTGTCTTTTCTCCAATGAGTATTTTTGGCATTTTTGTCAAAGATCAGGTGTCTATAGGTACCTGGACTTAGATCAGGGTCCTCTACTCTGTTCAATTGACCTGCGTGTCTGGTTTGTGCCTGTACCATGATGTTTTTTGTTACTATGGTTTGGTAATAAAGGTTAAAATCAGGCATGGTGATACCACCAGCCTTATTTTTGTTGCTCAGAATTGTTTTAGATATTCGAGGTTTTTTTTTTTTTTTTTTTTTTTTTATGCTTCCAGATGAATTTTTGGGTTGTTTTTTCTATTTCCATGAAGAATGTCATTGGAATTTTGATGGGGATTGCACTAAATGTGTAGATTCCTTTTGGTAATATTGCCATTTTCACAATACTAATTATTCCAATCCAAGAACAAGGGATGTCTTTCCATTTCCTAGTGTCTTCTGCAATGTCTCACTTTAGTTTTCATTGTAGAGATCCTTTACTTCCTTGGTTAGGTTTATCCCAAGGCACTTTATTTATTTACTTATCTATCTGTTTATTTATTTGATGCAAGTTTTAATGGAAGTGATTCTCTGATTTCATCCTCCTCTGTGTTTGTTGTTAGCATATCAAAAGGCTACAGATTTCTGTATGTTCATTTTGTATCCTGCTATATGGCTATAGGTGTTTATCATCCCTAACAGTTTGCTGGTAAAATCTTTAGGGTCTTTTATGTACAGAATCATATCATCTGCAAATAATAACTTTACCTCTTTCTTTCCAATTTTTATCCCTTTTATGTGTGTCTCTTGCCTTATTGCTATGGCTAAGACTTCCAGTACTATATTAAATAAGAGTGGGGACAGTGGACACCCTTGTCTTGTGTCTGATTTTAGTGGAAAAGCTTCAAGTTTTTCTCCACTTGGTATTATGTTGACTGTGGGTTTGTCATAAACAGCCTTTATTATGTTGAGATATGTTCCTTCTATTTCCAGTTTCTGTGGGATTTTTATCATGAAGGCATGTTGGATTTTGTCAAATGCTTTTTCTATATCTAATGAGATGATCATGAGATTTTTTTCATTCAGTCCATTTATATAATGTATTACATTTATCTATTTAAGTATGTTGAACCATCCCTGCATCTCTAGGATAAAGCCTACTTGGTCCGGGTGAATGTGTTCACATGACTTTTTGAACTTAGCAAACTTTTTGGATTCCTAATCAATTTCTTCTGTCTTGTCTTCCAGATCATAGGTACTGTCCTCCACATGAGTGACTCTGTTAGGGAGGGCTTCTAGAGAGGTTTTGAAGTGCTCTATTTTATTTTTGTTTTCTGTTGTGTGTTTTTACATTGTGTCTATCTCTTTTGGGGGATACAATTTCAGTTCAAAATCTGGTAAAGTTTTTGATGCTCCTTGGAATTTATTCCTACAATTAATCATGCCTTCATTAAGCTTAATCAGCTGGTTATTGAGATCCTCTTTTTGTTGACTCCTCTTCAATTCATTTATTTCTCTTCTGAGGGCTGTCTTGTTTTCTTCAACTAAGTTAAGTCTGGTGACAAGATATGTGCTCCAAAAGATGATTTTGCTCAATTCCATCTATGTGATTATTCGTTTTTTGATGATTTGCTTCCAGATAAGCAATATGCTTAGTCAGGATCACATAGCTTGTTGTATTTCCATTTGGGGATTTAATGGTGGTTGTTTTATCTATGTTTGCACTGGAGGCTTCCATTGTGGGACTAGGTATCCTTGGTAGAGATCTCTCAGTTTTCTGACTTATGTTATTTTTTTTGTGTGTGTGTTGTTGTCTACCCATCTCAGGGTAAAAGTCTTAATTTATTAAGAAGGATGCAAGTATATGTCCTTGTAAGATGTTTAGTGAGTTTTCTGCTTTAAATTTGAACTGATTTAGAGTACAATGTAGTTATAACCACAGATGCACAGATTGTGGAAGTTGCAAGTGCAACATGGGATACTTGTAGAATAGGGAAGTAGGGAGCTGGGAGCTCAGGCCTCCTTACTCTGCTTACACACACTCTTATGCACAGGGAAACCAGGGTCTGGGGTAACAGGAGGTGGGAAGCTGGGGAGGCAGGAACAAAACTTCAGCCACCACAGTGGCCAATGTACCCCCAGGATCAGGAGACCAGGGAATTGGGGATCCAGGGGAGGGTCAATAAAGATTCCAGAGAAAAATGCCTGCTTTTGCATAATGCACACAGGTTCCAGGCAAGCCCCACACCAGCAACAGGGGTACTGGCTGGGAAACTGGGAGATGGGCAACTTACCGGGACCTGTAACCTATTCTCTTGGCCTGTACCCTCCGGTGCATGGGATCTTGGAGTTGGGGCCCCAGGGACCAGTCAGTTAGGACACTGAAGCAAAAAGCCTGTTTCAGCAGCTCAAAGGCAGGGTCCAGGCCACCCAATGCCAGCAGCAGGGGTGCACGGGCAAACTTATTTCATGCTTTTGGATAAAGTGACTGAAATTTTCAAAGTTCAAATGCATAATTTATTGTTAAAAACTGTCTTAACCCAAAGTTTAGTGAATTAATTATTTTATTAAGGAGGCTAGTAAACTCATACAGAATTGGAAACCAAGTACAAATAAAGGTGAGAAGATTGCTTTCCAAATGGTGACAGACAGCTGTGACATTGACATTGCAAGTCACTGTGGTGTGAAATTCATCTCCAGATGGAGAAGTGGACCAATGGGTGAGTTTAGCAACAAAGTTTAGAGAGTTTGTGAAAGCTTAGTACATAAAAATATAATTATGGAAGTTGATGGGAAAACAGAGGGTGTTTCTATGATGCATTAAATGAGATATATACACTTAGACCCTTAATAAAGATTGTTTCCAAAGTACTTCCAACAAGTTAAACATCTGTATTTAAAAAGTTAACTGCTAATGTAATGCAGAAGATATTTTGCTATTGCAATCTCATAGACAATGACATTAGTAATTTTCAAATTATAACCATGTTTTGTGTGTGTGTTTGTGCTCATGCACATGTGCATGTATATGAGTGTATCGGAACACAGGTTGTCTTCCTCCTGCAAGTGATTATCAGACACATGCACCTCTTCTGGCTTCTGGCTTTATGTTGGTGCTGGGGAACTGAACTTGAGCTTTTAAGCTTTGCATGTGAGTGTCTTTAATCACTGAGCCATCTCCACAGCCCATAATCTGTATTTCTGGTCTTTGGAAAGCATTCTTAACACAGTTTACAAACAGATAATAAGTTGGGAAGGTGATGTTTGTTAATTGATGAAAGTGACAAGGGACTGATAGCATGAACATAGAGAATGTACTCTAAACATGAAAAATAAAACTATGACAATATAGAAAAACAGGCAGAAGACATAATAGGTAGTCTGGAATGAGCAAAACCCTAATGATAATTCCATAGGAGGAAATGTTCAAACTTCTTAACAAAGAGAGTATGCATTTTCAATATCACTTTGCCTCTGTGAAGAAATAAGGCATTGAGCAATCACAAGCAAGGTTATGGGTAATGGGAAATGAGGATGGGGCATGCTGTGTGTGTTGCTTATTACCAACATTCCATAAGAACTATGTCTGTCACATGATCCATAGTAATAAACAGTTTACTTGTTAGAGGTGTATTCTAAGGAATTTTCCATATTATGTGAAGTGATGTGGGTAATGAATGCTCACACATTTTTATTGGTGGCTGGACTCCACAGAACATTAGGGTATGAAGACTAACCACATTGAATATGGTGAACACACTGCAAGGAATACTCTGCAGGCAAGTGTCATAGACTAGGTATTCACAGAGAAACTTGGGATATTCAGTGACATAGTAACAGACTGACATCAATAGAAGCAAAAATTAACACAGTTTAGGGCTATAGAGATGGGTTAAGGCAATTGCCTGCAAAGCCTAACAGCCCAGGTTTGATTCTCCAGTAACCATATAAAGACAGATGCACAAAGTGGAACATGCATCTGAAATTCTTTTGAAATGCCTGGAGGCTTTGACACACTCATTCTTTCTGTCTTCTCTCTCTCTCTCTCTCTCTGCTTACAAATAAATAAAAAATATTTTACAATTTTATTTAAACAAGTTAGCGCAGTTTAAAACTTATGGATGTATGTAAATAATGCACACTATTAGAAAATTTATCAATACAAAGCTACACTTTAACTTTCATAGAGATTGTTTATGAAAAGCAATGAGATAAAAAAAAAAAAAAAAAAAAAAAAAAAAGAAGCCGGGCGTGGTGGAGCATGCCTTTAATCCCAGCACTTGGGAGGCAGAGGTAGGAGGATCACTGAGAGTTCGAGGCCACCCTGAGACTACATAGTTAATTCCAGGTCAGCCTGGACCAGAGTGAAACCCTACCTCGAAAAACCAAAAAAAAAAAAAAAAAAAAAAAAAAAAAAAAAAAAAAAAAAAGTGAAAACAGAAAATAAGGAGCAGTTTCCTTTTCAAGGTCTTCTATGTGCCAGTGAATGCCTCCTGAATTTTTTGCAATATCTAATGATGTTTGGTTTATTTTGAAGCCCATAAAACCATGGTGGTTAATAACATATCATGCTAGGCATTTACTTCTGCCTAAATCCATGAAAACCCCAGACCCACTCCAAGAATCACGAAGCAGTTCCCCATTAAGCTGTTTTAGAAAGAAAGAACTTTTAATTAGGTGGTTTGATAAAAATTCTAACTCATAATGGATTATGTAAGCTCTCTGCTCTGCAATCATTTCTACTACTAAGTGAATCCACTGAGATTAGCTCTCTCGGTTAGACTAATAAATAAATGCATGTATCAGAGAAGCTGTGTGTGAAGGCATTCTTCCTTTTATCCTATCTTCTAATTCATTTACCCAAATGTGACAAGGATATGAACAGTTCTGTAAAACCTTGACAAGTGCTGGTTTCTCTCCCTTTGATACTATTTTGTGAACATAACAGATATTCCTCCATTTTTCTATCTATGAAAGCCCAAACTTCCTAATTAGATTTAGTATTTGGTTGTAACCCCTGATACTACCTTTCATATACTATGTGTTACATTTTTATGAAAGTGATGTATTGTATGAAAAATTTGGTTCATATATGAAAGGGGCATAAATTGTATGATCATAAATGACAGTTGGCCAAATGTTTCATTGATTTTTCTGTAGTTTATCTAGCCTTGTCTTTCATTTGGCAACCTATTCCATCCCATCTGTGTCCTGGTTCTGACCCAGAAATACTATATACAGCAAGCCACAAAAATTATCCCCACCATTGACAGCTTCATAATTTAGTCCCATGAGCTTCAGTACTACCACATCTCACTCTTCCATCTTGAAAATCCTCTCTTTCTTCTCATACACAGTGATATTCAGCTAGAATTGTCACCAGAGGAACTCATATTCTCCCTGGATAAAGGTCCGAATTTATACCCACTTGCCCAAGTAATGTGACTCTGTGTCATGTCTTATACTACTTTTCCTCTGTTATACACAAGGGTATGAAGCCCTATAATTGTATAATATTGTTTAATCACAGTTTCTTCTCAACACTTTCTATTTTACAAACTGTATTTTCCCAATTAGTTGAACATATAAAGTATAGAGTCATTATGTTATCTTTCAAAATAATACTTCTTGGATTGTGATTAAGATTACATATTTTTTCAATTTATTAAGGACAATTGACAGTTTTTCATTATCGCTTTAAATTCGTAGGAAACCATTGTAGGCCTATGCACTCAAGTTCAGTACATTTTTCAGATTATTTATATTTAATTTCTTGTAATGTTTTCATAATTATAGATTTAAGCACTTGCACAAAAATATGCTCCTAATTAATAAGAATATATTTATTTTTATGTATTTCCCTTATTTTCAGAATCCAGAATGCTAGCCATTAGACAAGGAGACCAGTATATAGTTCCTACCTTATTAACAATGTATTGATTTTAATTTCTAAAAATCATTCTTAGTTTTTGAAAGAAAATCATCTAAAATGTATCATTTTTTTCTTCTCCATTTACTCTTTGCCAATATTTTTCTCATATTCTTTTATCTGTTGCAATTTTCAAAAATAAGAAAAAAATATTAATAAACAGATGTTTTGATCTTACACTTAATGTAATTGGCTCTAGAGAATTTGAGTTACATGTTGCAATGTCTGTTAGGTTGGACTACTAGTTCTGAATCTTATTTCAGAATGACTAGGGGTATCTGATTTAAACTTCTCCTAAACCTTGGGTGTTGCTAGGTTTGAGGTATGTGTGTAGAGTGTATGGAAAGTGAACTTGGAGGTGGTGAAATGCATGCTGACCTTGAGAGAAAGATGCTTGAGTTTGATCTGTGCTTCTTTTCATCACAAACAGAATGTTTGGATTAGTGACTAACTACAGTTAACTAGTTAAACAATGAAGCTTTCTATACCTGTATAAACATGTCATTCATTGTGGAAAGGTTAAATGTAAATGTTTCTTATTTAAAAAGTGACCAGAGGCCAGATTCAATGGTAAAAGTCATAGCTGTCTTCAAATATTTGAAAGCTAAGTGTTGACTTGTGTCTTTTTTCTTTTCTTTTCTTTTTCTTATTTTTTTTATTGACAACTTCTATACTTACATACAAAAAACTCATGATTATTTCCCTCACCCCCATTCCCCTTTAGAACTCCATTCTCCATCATATCCCCTCCCTCTCTCCATTAGTCTCTCTTTTAATTTGATGTCATCATCTTTTTCTTCTATTTTGAGGGTCTTGCAGAAGTATTGCTAGGCACTGCAAGGTCATGAATATCGAGGCCAATTTCTGTCTGGATAGTTGCATTGTAAGGAGTCCTATCCTTCCTTTGGCTCTTAACATTCTTTCCGCCCACTCTTCCGCAATGGACCCTGAGCCTTGGAGGGTATGACAGAGATGTTTCAGTGCTGGAAACTCCTCCATCCCTTCTTCTCTGCACTATGTTGCCTTTTGAGTCATCCCAGTGGTCATCACCATCTGAAAAGAGAAGCTTCTCTAACCAGAAGTGAGAGTAGCATTAATATGTGAATATGAACATTAAGCGTAGTGCTTTCAGGGCAGCTTGGTGGGAAAATCAGGTGGTTATAGCTGCCTGGATTAATATTTGGGTCTTCTATTCTGTTCCATTGGTCTACCTGTCCTTGTGCCAGTACCATGCTCTTTTTTTTTTTACTATGGCTTTGTAATATAACTTAAAATTGGGTATGGTAATACCACCAGCATGATTTTGGTTGCACAACATTCTTTTGGCTATTCAAGGCTTTTTGTGTTTCCAGATGAACTTTATGATTGTTTTTTTTTTTTTTTTTATTTCTGTGAAGAATGCTATTAGGATTTTAATGGGGATTGCATTAAATGTGTAGATTGCTTTTGGTAAGATTGACATTTTCATAATATTGATTCTTCCAAACCAAGAGCATGGGATGTCTTTCCATTTCCTTGTGTCTTCTGCAAATTCTCGCTTGAGTTTTTAAAGTTCTCATTATAGAGATCCTTCACTTCCTTGATTAAGTTTATTCCAAGGTATTTTATTTTTCTTTAAGGCAATTGTGAATGGGAGAGATTCCCTGATTTCATCCTCTGCATGTTTGTTGTTAGTGTATAGAAAAGCTACTGATTTCTGTGTGTTTATTTTGTATCCTGCTACATTGCTAAGTGTTTATCGGCTCTAACATTTTGCTAGAATGCTTCACCTTAAGGCCTTGTAAAGAGAATCACAAGGCAAACCAAAAATCAGTAGATGGGAAGAAATAATAAAGGTTAGGGCAGAAATTAATAAAATGGAAACAAAAAACAAGTCAAAAAAATCAATGAAACAAAGAGTTGGTTCTTTGAAAGGATAAACAAAATTGATAAACCCCTAGCAAATCTGACCAAAAGAAAGAGAGAAGAGACAAAAATTAATAAAATTAGAAATGAAAAAGGCAACATCACAACAGATACCAAAGAAATTCAGAAAATCATATGGACATACTTTAAGAATAAATATGCCTCTAAGTTTGAAACTTAGAAATGGATGATTTCCTTGATTCATATGAACTACCAAATTTAAATCAAGATGAGATAAACCATTTAAATAGACCTATAACAACTACAGAGATCCAAGCAGTTATAAAAAGTCTCCCAACTAAAAAAAGCCCAGGCCCAGATGGATTCACTGCTGAATTTTACCAGACATTCCTGGAAGAACTAACACCAATGCTTCTCAAACTTTTCCATAAAATAGAAAAGGATGGAATTCTACTGAAATCCTTCTATGAAGCCAGCATCACCCTGATACCCAAACAGGACAAAGACAAATAAAAAAAAAATGAAGAAGAAAATTACAGACCAATCTCCCTCATGAACATAGATACAAAAATTCTCAACAAAATACTGGCAAACAGAATACAAGAATATATCAGCAAGATTATTCACCCTGACCAAGTAGGCTTTATCCCAGAGATGCAGGAATGGTTCAACATACACAAATCCATAAATGTAATACACCGTATAAATGGTCTGAAGGACAAAAATCACATGGTCATTTAAATAGATGCAGAAAAGCCATTTGAAAAACTCCAACATCCCTTCATGGTAAACGTATTACAGAAACTGGGAATAGAAGGAACGTATCTCAACATAATAAAAGCTATTTATGACAAACCTACAGACAAGGGTGTCCACTTTCCCCACTTCTATTTAATATAGTACTGAAAGTCTCAGCTACAGCAATAAGGTAAGAGACACTCATAAAAGGGATACAAATTGGAAGGGAAGAGATCAAATTATCATTATTTGCAGATGATATGATTGTATACATAACAGACCCTAAAGACTTGTGCCTTTTTTTCTCAATTCCTACTCCATGTGTCTAATTCTCTCTCATTATTTTTCTTTTTTCTCTCTCATTCCTGAGAGATACATTGTATTCTCTTTCAAGGAAAACTGAGAAAATATATTAAGCAACTAGTTCAGGTTAACTAGCTTTTAATACTGGCTTTTGTATTAAAAACTTAATTGTTCTCAGTGGAAGACAAAAGTATTGCCTTTGTTCCATATTTGACTTACATAACCAAAGTGCAAACAGTTCTGTGAATATGTATAGGAGAAGAATGTCCACCAAGAAGAATCCAGATTTTCTGTGTAGAGTATAAGATGCTAACAGAGTAGATTAAAATGAAGAGCATGTTCCCCCCTAATAACTTTAGAATACCATTAACATAAAGATACCCACAGTGTAACTGAGAACTCCATGTGTCATGTATGAGAGCCACAGATAATGTCCCTAATGCATGTTTGGGCTGATTTATCCCAAAGTATTATCTTGAAACATAAATTTACTCCAATTATTTAGTAAATTTAAGACGTTATTTGCTATAAACTTCAATGTATCATAAGAATTTGTAAATATTCTCTCATAGTCTAAGATGCCATATATAATATATGTATGTGATGAGCTACACCTTTCCCCATTCATCATCAGTTTCTAATTACTTACTATTCATTTTGCTCTGAATATAATCTTAGAGATAGTTCTAAATTCTACTTTTCATGCATATTTTTGCACATGTTTATGAAATGTGTGTGTTTGTGAAATGAGCACATTCATATAGACTTTTTTTATTTTTGGAGAGAGACACAGAGAGAGACAGAGAGAGAGGGAGAAGGAGACAGATAGAGATGGGTGCGCCAGCAGTCTCTCCGCTGCTGTGAATGAAATCCAGATGTGTGCGCCCCCTTGTGGTCAAGTGCGGCATTGTACCCTTGTGTCACTTTGCATCTAGCTAAACGTGGGACCTGGAGATTGGAATCGGGTTCTTTAGGCTTAGCAGGCAGGCGCCTTAACCACTAAGCCATCTCTCCAGCCCCATGTAGACTTTTGTGCATGAATTGATTAAGACATTATGAGTGGATGTTCATTCCTTCAATCTTTTGAGCTAGAAGTTCAACATTTAGGCTGATGATGGATGTCAAAATTCAAAAGTAGATGTTGGTTCATGGACAGGATTTACTTGATTGTTGAAAGGACACAAAATCTTTTATGTGAGTAGTTTAGGGAACTCATGACAATATGACAATCAGGGTGATGACATAGTTGTCCTCCTATATTTTGAAAGCTACATGTGGTCAAGGGCAAACATGGCTTCTGTGTGACCTAGCTGGCCATGTTATAGCCAAAGGACAGAATGCCTTTTCTTTGAAAAGTGTATACACCTTCATAGGCACAGAATTTCTCATTGGAGACATTTAAGCTATGGAATGGTCAGCAATTATCTTGATCTTTTCTGACACTACACTAATGATTATAAAAGAACATTCACAAACTTTGTTTCTCATTTTCCTTGATAATAATTACAATTATGTTTAAACCTTGCAACCTGTACAACACAACCATCATCCTTCTGAAAATATAAGGGCTTTCCCCATTCTTTTATCCATTCTTTTATCCTCCTGACCAACATAACTTCCTGTTTTGAAGAAGAGGGGGAAAACGCCCAAAGGTACTATACACATCAAAAAGCTCTGGAAATATAACATTTTGATGAGTTGAGAAGTAAAGCAATAAGAAATAAGTATGGATTAAATGTCTCTTAAAAAAATGGGTGTTAAAAATTGATGGAACAGCACCTGGCAGACCACACTGAGAATTTTGCCAAAGCCTCAGTGTTTGAAATATTCTTTGTTACACTTGACAAAGTCAAATCCACCAAGTGTCTCAGAAGATATTGCCACTATCAGCTGGCAAAGCTACCCATAAATACACAGTCCAAGTTTTCAAACAGATTCTTCAGTTCAGAAACAAAACACAGTCCAGTTCTGAGTGAATGAGTGCACCTTGAACATCTTCCAACTGGAGAAAATAAATTTGGAAAGCCATAGCCATTGAACGCATGATATGGGTCATAATGATCATCCTTCTAACTCATGAAAATCCCATAGTTCAGTTTGTGTACAACATTGTTGCATCTATGTTGGGTTTGTTTTGTCCTTTTACTTCTAATTTCTATGAACTCCTGTTAAGGCCTTTGTTTTGCTTTTTTTTTTTTTTTTTTTTTTTTTGTACAGGTCCCTTCTCTCTTGCATTGTCTATGCTTCCTTCTTCCACAAGTTGATTTCTCTTTTTCAGTCATTTTTTTTTTTTTCAGTCACACAGCCAATTTTCTCCTTTACCTGATTTCTTCTTCTGTTGCTTGAACCAGTGGCAAAATATCAGGATCCCTGGAAGGCCAGTTGTTCTAAGAAAATGGCAGAGAACTCCTCAAAGACTGGTTCAAAGAATGGCAGAGAAGTCCTTATTTTCTAACTGGAGAGCCATGATTCTATCCATAGACCTACCTGCTTAATTCCTTTAATTTGTGAGAAGCACAGTTTTCTATTTAAGCTATTGTTAATTGGGCATTTGGTTACACATAAAATCAAATTCACTCTCACTGATTTGTCAACGTGGCAAAGGTAAGCTTAGAATAAACCTTATTTATCAAGCCTCAACCCAAGTGATATCCATCCTGGGAGACATTGACTGGTCCCCCAAAACTGATAATATTCCATTTCTGCCTTCACTTAGATAACCTGTGAGACTACATTTGTAGTATTATGGTAAATATCATCTCTTCCTTATTGCTTAGGATTGTGTCAGAATTCCTGACAGTTGAGCTTTCTCCACCCAAGCAGGGTACTTCTAACCAAGTTTTCTCTCTTTAAATTATATTTTTAAACCAACTAACAAAGAGGTGGACTTCTATGTGACTTATTCTTAATGTCATTAGTTTTGTCTATGGCCTGAAATGCAGGTAGCATCAGAATATGCTGAGTGAATTTATTGGGAAGGTCAGGATGACAGGCACATGGTACATGAAGGGAGAACATGACAAGCTATAATTTTACCTGTGCTTTTAATGAGCAAATACAATGATCAGAATGAAGGACTGAGAGGAAAAACCAAGAGTGGAAGTGAGGCAACTTAGTAGCCCCTGGAGGAAGGAGACAGGACATGTGTGCCATACTCATAAATCATGTGCCCCTAGAGAACACCTCAGTCATAGTTAGACTGAGCTTCAACACATTTTCAGTGTGAAATTACCAATGATGTATCTCAGGAATAATTTCATATGCACTACATTTGAAGCAATACTTGTGGATAGTATATAATTAAAATTAATTTCAGGGCTGGAAATATTTCCTAATGGTTAAGGCACTTGAATGAAAAGCCAAAGGACCCTGGTTCAATTCCCCAGGACCCATGTAAGCCAGATGCACAAGGTGGCACATGGATCTGGAGTTCATTTGCAGAAGCTAGAGGCCCTGGCATGCAAATGAATAAATAAATAAATACATATAAAAATATATATATATGGAGAGAGAGAGAGAGAGAGAGTAATTTATGTATTTATATATATTTTATGTATTTAATTTATTATATATATATATATATATTTATCTTTTAAAAAAGGTTTAAAGGCCAGCATAGCCTCTCATTCCATAAGCAGGGCCCAGCCACAGGAATGCCTATCTCTGATACCATGTCCAAACAGAAAAAACTGAACGCAGAAAAACAAAACTTGCATGATGGAAATATTTTCTGAGACATAAGATGTATTTCAAGTAAAAGATGTAGAGAAGATGGGCTCACTGAGAAAGGAGTCACTGCTTTGTCACTCAAAGAGGTATTCCAAAGTTTAGTTGAAGATGGTATGGATGACTGCCAGAGGATCAGAGCTTCTCATGACTATTGGGTCTTTCCACAGCTAACTCTTCATTCAAGAAAACTTATGTTGGAGGTTCTGGAATCTCAGTCATCTAGGAAGCCAAAACATACAAACCTGTAGAACATCAAGAAAGCTAAAATTAGATGAGAGTCAGAATAAAGTGCCATGCCAGCAAAGAATCTGTCCTTGCTTCATGGTCAAACAGAATAATGTTAAGAATAGGGTCCATATGTGTGGAAGATCTGTATCCAACAAAGAACAGGCTAGATCACATTGCAATCCTGGGGCAAAAGAAAATGTAGGCTTAAGGAAAATAAAATCAGTCAAAATATTGAAATTTTAGAAGACTGTCCACATAAAGTGAAATGATGGTAGTATGGGTCTGCTGAGCTTATGAAGACCTTACTGCTTAATGATTATCTAGTTGTGAATATATAAATGCTTAGCTCTTATCCAACTAATGGTACTGAATTGTCATTTTCTGTTCATATTTGGTAGAGAATAAAATTATATAAAAAATTTCAATAATGTGGATTCTAGACAACTTTAATGGGCAAACCACAAAATAGGAAGTTTGCAGTCACCTGTGAAGAAAATTGTTGGATCTTTCTGTAACATCGAATAGATAAGATAGTCCCAGAAAACAAAACTTCACAGAGCCAATATGCAAGAAAGCAGAGCCAGAAAAGAAATCAAACAAACCTTACATAATTTAAATTCCTATCTTAAGGGTTACTGTTTGTGGTAGTTTGAATAGATGGCCCCCAATATATTCAGTGTTTTCTTAGTTTGCATCTGCAGCCGCCTGGCTGGAGGCAGGGTCACTGGGTGGATCTTAAGGTGTGGTGGATTTGATATTTCAATCTGAAGATATGCAAAGTGTGCCTAGCTGGAGTTCTTGAAGTTAGCTGAGCTGTGTGGCTTTTGGCTTGTGGCTTCTTTCCTTGTGTTTGGTCCTGTGAAGGAAGGCCAGTTTCTTCTGCCATTATGGAACTTCCCCTAGATCTGTAGGCTTCAATAAATATCTCTTCCTCCATAACTGTGCCTGCTCTGGCAGTTCATCTCAATGAACCTGAAGCTGTCTGCTACACTCCTCTAGTTCCTCTCTGTTCTCACTTATTCTGCAATGAAGAACAATGAAAAAGCTGGCCAAATGTTAATCACAGGATACAGACTTGAAGACTGATGAGTTAAAAACCTGAGATCATAAAGTCCAACTCTCTCCTTTATAAATTGACTCAAACTCTGAGGAAAAGTGGTGAAGCTTCTCTCACTGGAGCAGTGGTTTGCAGAGCCTTCTAAAGGCAGGGATCCTGGAGAGGCTCCCCCTTTGTAGACAATGCAAGGATAAATTCCAGATTCTTTTGTTTCTAAGGGGCCAGGCTCCATAAACTGTAATTGGGCAGATCTGGAAGGCTCTCAATTTGCTGTTGCTTTCAAAAGAGAGCGGACCCTTGTATTACACTGATGATCTATAGACAAGCAGAGGCCAGCAAGCAGCACATCCCTGGGGCCCTCTGAGACCAAGAAGGGCATGCCTTCTTAGGTACTAGGAGGAAAATCCAGCTCATTAAAAAAAAAAAAAAAAAAAAAAAAAAAAAAAAGAAAGTTTTCTCTGACATTTTCCTCCCCTTCATACACGTTTCCCCGTTGTCTTCATTTCTCAGCCTGACCCTCTCCTCTCACCTTTGTCCACAGGGTCAACAGAACTTCATGGCTGACGCTGAGTTTTCTAAGAGCTGCAATTTTAACCCAGTAAGAAGTATCCCCAAAGCACAGAAGGTATCAAATTAAAGTGCCTCTTCAACAACTTGATGTGTGGCTAATTCACAAAGGCATAAAGGGAGGCATGTGTGCTTTTGTTCTTCTCTTTCGCAAACAAGTGGATGTTTGAGCCCTTGCTTTGCCCTTTGGCTTTTATGCATAATCATTCTTAAAATGTGGTGTTTCTGAGTCAAGCTTACACAGCTATCTGCATGGTTTTACCACTATAGTTATCTCCGAACACAACTCTCTCTCGAAACATTCAAATGTACTCAAGGACTCACCTCTTGGCTTTAAATCACTGAATCTTTCTCAAATCTATTATGGAAAGTTTCAAACACGGACTACAGATCACAGTACAAGTAAGCTCCACGAACTTCACTTGTGTGAAACTTTTGTCAACACCTATCTAATCCTGCTTCATCTATGTTAATTCCCTTCCTTCTCCTCATCACAGTAATATGTTAGGGTGACTCCAAGACATATTTTTCCTGTGAATGCTTCAATATGTACATCTAGAAAGTAACATATGTCTATGCTCTCTGACTCTTAAGAAAAAGCAGTCCTTCCTATAAATACACATTTCCATTATACTATGTTTAATCACACCTCAGGAAAGGTCTACTGTGATTATTGATATGTTCTTAGTTCTCTTTTAATTTATATACTTCCTTTTTGGGCAAAATTGTTTATTTTATTCTCTGATAATTGTGTTTATATTATTTCTTAACAAATAGATGATAGATAGATAGATAGATAGATAGATAGATAGATGATAGAAAGATTTCTATTCAGATTTCTATTGTCACATTTGTCAAAATATAATTTCTTAATTTTTCTGACTTCTTTATTTCTCAGAATTGACCAATTTTAATCACTTTTTATTATTATTATAATGATAGTGGAAAGTGGGAGCATGTACTTCCATCAGAAAGCATACAATATTAGTTATCTTCCTTTTAAGTATTACCATTACTTCCCCCAAATAGTTTTTATGACTTTGATTATTTTAAATTTATTAATTAACATTCAATTTTCTTATCAAAAACCTAATCTTCTCATTCTGCACAATGGCCATTATTGCCAAAGCTGTTGTCTTGTATGGAAATCAGGGAAATATGATGAAGAGTGGAGAGGCAGCACAGATGAGGAAAGAAATGGATTGACTTCATGTCTACAAGGATACCTTTAAATCTCAACATTTGAAAAGATAAATATGCTCTGGACAGAATATTAGCTACCCTTTGCTAGAAGTGGGAAGTTTCTCTGTGTCATTCTCATTGATCTAGTCATATTCATCTATCACTTCATCCATCCAGAAATGGATTGTGTTAACTTTTGAGATGCACATAACCATTAATGCATAATATTGAATACTTGGAAAAAATACACACACCACATATAGATATTTATATATAAATTACCTTGTGCTTTTTATGGAAATGTATATATGAGAAGAATGGCTGGCAGCTATATCCAGTTGGATTCATATTCTGTTTTGTCATACAACCAATACCTAAATCAAACAAACCAGAGACCCCATAATGCTAGCAATCACCAAGTTTTGTCTTATTGCTTTTCCATACATTATTTCCTTTCAAGAGTAACTGTTATTTTGACCTCCTAATATTTATTAGTTTTAATTATTTTTGATATTTCTATATATGGAATCATACATTATATTATTTTGGGTATCTGGTTAAATATTCTCAACTTTTTATTTGTAAACAAAACCATTTATATGTTACACATAGATTTCTAGTGTAATTAAATGTAGCATCTTGTTTTATAATTATACCTTAACTTATCCATTCTATTAATGTTATACACTTGAGTTATTTCTTTTTATTGTCTATTATAGAAGTATCACTGTGAGCATTCTCTCTCAGTTTTCCATTTGCTGATCACATACCCATATTTGTATTTGTATACACGCTGTATAAGAAAATGCAAGACTTACAAGATTTACACAAGTTCATGTTACTGAGTAGCTTCCATGAAGTTATACCTATCTATGTTTCCACTAGCAAAGGTGAGAGCACAAGAAGATTCTCATCTTCACTGATATTTGGTGGTTTGAACTTAGATCTTAGGCTTTCTTCCAGGCTTTGTTGATGTGCTAGCTGGCTTTTTTTCTTTCCAAAAGTCTACTAAGACTGATATTTGATGTTCATTGGCCATTTGGTTTTCTTCTTAACTAACTGCCTGTTCTTTTGTCTATTTTTCTATTAAGTTTTCATTTACTTTTGTTACTTCCATAATACTTTGTAGTAATATTTGATATTAATAAGCATTAAATCTCAGGATGTGGAAATACCAAATATTATAAGAAGGAGTAATGAGTTCAATCTACCCACCTCCCATCAATTTTACACTGTCAATTTAGCTGTATAGTTAGTTATCAATTATTCAAAAACTGAAACATTGTTCTTCAGTGACAGAAAGTTTTGCTGACACTTTTGCATAAAATTAGATTTTATCTTTCATAGTTTCATGTCTAGCAGTTTCATGATTCTGTTTTTTTTTTTTTTTTCTAGTCATGAATAGAAAATAGTCGTCAAAGTTTGAGATTTATTTTCAACCCTGAATATCACTCTTTTCTCTTCTTTTCTTGTTATCTGCATTTCCAGGTAGATTTTAATACCAGATACCCTAGTGTGTTCTGATCCATAAACTTAGTTTATAATTAGGTAAGAAAATTGCATACTTATAAATCACTTTCCTAGGTAAGCTTATAGAAGTGTATGCTCTGGATTTTGATAGTAAATCAGAAAAAAAAAACAAAGTAAGATAAATATCAACAATTATACAAACTGCAATTACAAGATTTTTATTGAGTAAAGCATTAATTTTTTACCCTGACCTAATGTCTTTCTTTGAAAAAAATAACAATAAATTTCTGGTTATAGTGTTAAGAATAATTAATATAAAACATAGAAAAATGTTTCAATGTACATGTCATGAAATTTTTTAGGTGGCATAATCAATCTACCAAATAATTCATAGGCTTGATAAATGCTAAAACTATAATACATGTGAACAGCAGACTATTAAAAGTGAGGTAATTACAGTTTAAATTGGTGATACTAGGTCTTACTGCTGGTTAGTATGAATTATAAATCTTGCCTCTTCAATTTATAACTTATGACTATTGAGTTGGAATTGCGTTTCTATAATCTAACACATTTTGTGAAACTTAATTCTCACTGAAATTTCATAGTGAGGCCAGGAGAAAATCACAATGCAGGCTTGTTACAGTGTTCGTGGGTCCACTGTGTACTGATGGTCATAGGCAGCATGGTGATCTCCCTGGTAAACAGCTCTATCTCCTGTGAGTCACAGTACCTGACCACAGGGGTCAGTTGTGGGACTTTCAAGAAGAATGATACAAAATTAAAAACAAATGAAACACAACAAAATTATGCCCTGTCTTTTTGGGTTAGATGTGTAGCAAGAAGTGATTTAAATGACTGATGTAATGATGGGCACATAAGAGGGTGACCTAGTGACTTGGCCAGCATAGACTAACTGCTGTGTGCTAAAATCTCAGTGAATTGGCATGAAATATGGTAAGAAAAAAATCATAATTATTCTAAATCTACCTAATGAATCTTTTATATATGTGAAATACAATATTAATAGTTAGGAATGAAAACTTAGAATAAAATAAATAATAGTTACAGAATAAAAAAAACAGTAATGTCAAAATCAGTAATAGTAGATAACATAGAACATATAAAAAGATTCATTTCATAGATATTATGTGATTTGGGGGAACTCAACACTATAATAGTATGGAGACTGCCATTTCTGCAAATTAACCTCATGGCTATTAGCAATATAAAACTGGCCCAAGATGAGAACAGACAGCAATGGACATGTCTGTTTCCTGTTTGCTCACTGTAAGAAAGGAAAGGGGATTATATGAAAGCTGGTTCTGTCTGTGTGTGCGTTTGTGTGTGTGTGTGTGTGTGTGTGTGCACTTTTATTAATTTAATTGAACTTTATCTGTCTCACATTTAGTTTATTTATAATTAGGAACAAACATAGTGCTTGGTTTTGTAAATTTTTGCAATGCTTTTTGGTTCAAATATTTACACTCTTTTGGGTTAACATGTCATTCAAATATCAACAAAGTTAGCACATGTTGTTTACTACGCATCTTCTAAGACAGAAATTACATTAATATTAACTTAAAAATGCATGTTAAAATGATAACTTGTGTTCTATATTTGAAAGCAGTTACCTTCCAAGATTTCTTCCACAAAAACATAGCACACAATGGTGAGTCAGATCTTGTATTAGTATATAACAATCATCTCTTAATGGGACATAAATCTTTTGGCCCTGAAATACTATTTTAATATTGTCATTAAAACATGATAGATCACCAGTTCTTAAGACATTTAATGATTCAGTGTGAAATTGACCCAGTTGCTGGGTTGATAAAGGAGCAACTATTTATATCTCCTTAATGAGCATTAAATGTCTTTCCTAAGAGATGAGGTAAGGGATAGTAATACAGGAGGTCTGAAGATCTCCAAGGAAACTGGGCATTTCTGTGAGGTCACTCCCTTCTCGAGGCCCCCACAACAATGTGTGTGTCTCAGAAGATGGCACTATCATGGCCACCTGCACAGGCAAGTTTCGTGGATCCCAGGCAATGAAGCCAAGTGCTCCTAATCTCATATAAACCACAGCAGTCTCCTGCCACCAGAACACTGAAACAAGGCAATGCTATTGTCCATTTTCTTCTCCTTATCCTATATGCAATGAGACATTAAGTTGTATTCCTGCTTATGCCATGCTATCCCTCTCTTTTTCCTTCTACCAGCATGTAAACATATACTTCTGCCCTTCTAATGCCATTTTTCTAATATTCTTTAACTCAGTCTCATTCATGTTTCTCTATCATCTGGTCTAAATAAAATGAAGCAAAATGAATGGCTGGCTGTGTGAAACTGACCATCCTGTAAGGCTTGATTTTAACTCTTCACTGTCCATTGAATAAAACTCAATATATTGAACTAATTGACTACAGCTCTGTAGGATTATTTCTTTCATCCTTACTGATCCCAAGGGCTAGGTCCTTGTCCCCAGCTTTGTTACTGTTTTTCATACAGGATTGAGGAATACTCAGTTTCCATCTGTAATGTTGGCTTTCTGAGACAATGGTGTGCTAAAGCGACAGAGAGGTCATAGGACTAGTTTGCCATCCTACATATGAATGTGCATACATATATGTCCATATATTGCACATAAGTACATGTTTGTATAAATACATAGAACAAAAGCATTTTAAAAGATACAGATTGAATTTGAAGAATTACCTCTTGTTTTTGTGGGCATTGCATGTCCAAAATTTGTAGCACAAGTTGGCAGGATGGAACTGAGCAGGAGTAGGTGCTGCAAGCTTGAAGCAAAATTTCTTCTTTTTCAGAGAAATCTGTTTTGCTCACATGGTCTTTGCATGGCTAGGTAACGTTTAATATACAATTGACAAGCAAACTTGTCTACTTAGGCAACTTATTGTAGATATTAAGTGCATTTACAAATGAGTTCACTGGTATTTTGCTAAATAACTGAATATTAAACACTTGCTAAAATGTAGGTGGTCCTTTAATTTTCTCAGCATCTATATAGTTGCATTGTGGAACATTGTATCTTTGAAATTAGTTGTATAAATTTAACTAAGGTTATAAGAATGTTGTGGTTTTGGAATACTTGTTTCTAGAAGGACTATAGGTACCACCATGCCTCTAAGTGCCTGCTATAGTCTTCAAATAGGTGAAGGAAGATATGGCAGTCACACAGTTTGAGGATATCACCTCCCACTGGCAGAGGTAATGGCTTTCTTGATTTGGTTAATATTCAGCCCAAAGCTGAGTCCACAGTCATTGCTATTAACTGTATTTACTATTACCAGAGTGAAACTTGAATCATTCAGTGTGTAACCCTAATAATAATCCTGTATGACTTGGGGCTGCTTCTTCAACATTATTTCCACCTAATTTATAATCAAGATGTTCAATTAATAATTTCAGCACTTTACACAGTGTTAAGTCAGCTGAAAAATATGTGATTTTTTTCCACTTTTCATTTTTCACAATGCTGAGGAATGCATAATAACCTGACAAAATGGGGATGCCAGGAAAGCAACGATTATTCACAGACTAATGGGAAAAGGAAAGGATTTTAAGGGGAAAAAAGCTGATTGAGTTCTGTAAAAATGTAAAAGCATAAAACTATTACAAATGCAGCAATGATGTGCATGCCATTGGATTAATTATTAAAGATTCCTTTGTCAAAGAAAACTGGTGCATAAATGGGAGAGGAGTCTGCTCTTTATATGGTTTCTCCATAGAATGTGCAATACATGTGTCTGGCTGTGCCTGTGTTTACCTGGAATCTTATTATTTTTGTCATTACTTCTCTTTTATATTATTTCTATATTTTAAGCTAATTAGCAAATATTTATCTAGGTTAATTCAACTCCTTATCACATTGGCTAACTGTAAAAAAATAATTTTTTTTTTTTTTTACTTAAAGGTAGAAAAGAGAGGTCATAGAAAGTAATTAAAATAAATATCATTGATTGAGTAACTTATTTCTTTTATGTGCAGAATCTTTGAGCATTCAGAATCTTTGTAGTAGCTACAAACCCAATCTTAGCAGAGTGGAGTTTTCAAAAACTTACATTCAAGCTGTTTTAAACTTGAGTACATGAAAGAATCAACTTCCTGTACAGAGAAAATAGCTGTTATGGGAGCATTGACAAGTTTCGTTCAGTTGAATCATTTGTACAGAGGAGAGGAGGGAGGTTTAAGAAGCCAACCACTAAAAGAACACGGGGCTGCACTCCCCATTGCCACGGTGACCAAAGCAACAATCACCATAGCAGCAGCAACAACAAATGAAAGTCATTGCCTCTGTTTATGACTGAGTCCATAATGATTGGCTCCTGGGTCTTCTACCGGCATAATAAAGCATAATTTTAATTGTTAGGCCAAGAAAATATAATTCTGTAAATATCTTTGGTTTTGAGGAGAAGAAAAGACTTTTGGAAAGTCATAGACGGATCATTTTCAATTGGCCATGTACCATATAACCTTATAATTTCAAACATGATTATTATGATGAGAAATAATTCTAAAACCTCCTCTAAGTTCAGGACCCCATCCCCAGCACATTCTTAGAGCCACCATTTGAGTATTCTAAACAATCTCAAAATTGAAATATCATGGAATTTTTTTGCCCTCATATCATATCCTTTCCAAAGTCACCGTGTCAACAAATAAATATGTAAGTCTGCTCATAATACTAAATCAGACTGAAGCCAGACAATTTTTTTTTTTTTTTTTTTTTTTTCCCATTGGTTTCATGTATTCACTGAATCTTTAGGATATGATTTGTGAGGTCTTTGGTAGTAATATTTTCCTTCCTGACAGAATACTGGATTCTGAACTTTCTGATTTGGATATATATTCATTTTGTGGCCAATATTCATTGAAAGCCTAAAACCTGTGATTAAAATTCTGATCAGTAGAATTGTGGAGACCTGTTTACTGATTGTGCTCTTGAAATCTAATAATCTGCAAAAGACACTTGACTGTCCTTACTGCCTGTTCTCTCTAATGTATCTTGCCTCTTACTCCATGTTTATTTATCAATATACCACTTAAAGCAGACTGTAATACAAGGGTAGCCAACTCATTGCCTGGAGGGGATCACACTAAGCCTAGGGTAACTATGAATGGAGTCCAACACAAAATCATGAACTTGGGATTATTTTTGTCATTTTGTTTTGGTAACTTATTGCTTGGTTCTTGAGCATGAATATTGTCCATGAGAACATTGAATCATCATGATTCACAAAACAAATATATGTATATATGTCCTTGCTGTATGTGTGTATGTATTGATTCAGTTTCATGGTGGTTTGTGGCTTCCAGAAGGCGATCTTGCAAGCATAGATAGTTGAAAAGCACCATCAGGCAATTTGTGTGCTTATGGTGACTTGGTGAGTGAGACAGCAGTGATGATCAGTAATGTTTTAATCCAACATTTAAACAGGGGCATGTTGTTATTTGATTATTAAGGGTACTTTCACAACTTGGCCATGCCTCACACATCACATGCCATGGTCTTCTGTGGGTCCTCCACTTCATTCATTGCATAAGCAGCTGAAATGTGGAAGGGTGCAAGCCTTGTTTTCTGTTGTCTTATCAGTTAGTTTTAATAATGAAAGTAAATATATTTCATTATGTATAATTTTAATGCCATGATATGTGCTATTTCTATGCCAATAGCTATTATAATATCTAAGTATTTTTCCTGACTTCCTGTTCCTTTAAAAGTAATTCTTGGGGCAGGAGAGAGTTAAGGCACTTGACTGCAGAGCCTAACGACTCAAGTTCTATTTCCCAGTGCCCACACAAATCCAGATGCATAGGGTGGCACATGCGTCTAAGAATGCTTTTGCAATAGCTAGAGGCCTTAGTGTGCTCATACTCTCTGTGTGTCTGCTGGGTGTGGTCACTTGCCTTGAATCCCAATACTCGGCAGGCAGAAGTAAGAGGATCGATGTGAGTTCAAGGCCAGTCTGAGACCAAATAGTGAATTTCAGGTCTGTCTGTGCTAGAGCAAGACCCTACAAACAAAAACAGAAGTAATTCTTGTTCCCAGATGATGAAATTACTTTAGAATATATGTCAGAGTGCAACAGGTAACTTGAGAAAGCCTTTAGTAGGCCCAAACTATTAGGCCCATATACTCCTTTAAAAAGCAAGGTGAGGATACTTTCTCAAATGGAGTTTCAAAGCCTGTATAATAAAACATATAGTAAACCTATGTGGGTATGTCCAAATGAGAGCAAACATACCCGGTGCTCGTGGTGTTGTGCTGTAACCAGTCATTGTTATACTCCAGAATATCTCAGAATCATGGGATCATTTCATCAACATCAAGGATGCTGGGATCCACTCTCAATGTTTTTGAATCTCCATGGAGGAGCCTGGCCAGAAGGCAACCATTTCTCCCACATTCCAATCCATGCAGATGCTTTTGAGGAGACTTGGAAAACCACTGCTCTAGTTAATAGAAGGAAAGAAAAAAAAAAAAAAAACATGTGGCTAAACGTTGTGTTTGATATGTTCTGCTGTTATAAGTAGGGCTGATGCGAGGTTTAATTAGATTACTCAGAGTCACAGCTCAGTCCCTTCCTTGAAGACATTCAAACATTAGATAGTGGATGTAACAGATTTGAGGACAAAACTGTTTCTGTTACCTCCAAGACTAGAGAAATAAGAGGATCGATGTGAGTTCAAGGCCAGTCGGAGACTAAATAGTGAATTTCAGGTCAGTTTGGGCTAGAACAAGACCCTACAAACAAAACAAAAAAAAAAAAAGTAATTCTTGTTTCTTAAGGTCTCTCTTGGAGAAATTTCCTAAATGGATCTCCTAGAGACCTTCCACTCCTATTTCACAGTTAGCAACCCTTTCTGTAGAAATCTCTGCAGTCTTGTCCCCTGTGACCCTGATGTGACTGACTTATTACCTCCCAAACACTGTTTCCTCTGTGAGTAGAGGTACAAAAAAAAAAAAAAAAATGTTTTTTTTTCTAAGCCATATCCTAAGTGCTTCATGTATAAATCCTACAAATGTAAACAGATGATTATAGATCCATGTTGCTTTACTGATCTTGATACAAACCCAGCGGAAGTGAGAAGGGAATGAACTGTAGGTTCAGAGATACAGAACACACATAGAGTGAGTTCCATATGATTTAATAGCTAATTGGAGGGTGACTTTATGATATAAGCATTTCTTTCACAGTTATGTCCAAAAGAGGATGGATGAGTTTAAAAGTTAAAGTTAAAATTAAAAAAAAATATATATATACTGCCCAATTCTAAATATGTTGCCAAAAGACTCTTAAAAATTGGTTCCTGTTTGATACTTAACAGGTGCTTTACAAGCCAGTATCCCTCAAACTGAGCCATTGTGTCCAAAAAAGCCAGGCTACAAATGAGTACTGACTTGCCTTTATTGCACCCAGGGGTATTTAGCCCATTGTAGAATGTGCAGTCTTTTACTTGCATGAACACCTTTAAGAAGCAAGACAAAGTGAAATTGTAAAAATAGAGCTTCAAAGCCTAAATAACAAAGCAAACAAAAAGCCCATTTGATTTGGCCTCTTCTCTATGTGAGGATCATGCCATTGATCCATCACATATAGATTAACTCTGATGCTGGGCTACTCATTGTCCCAGAGATAATCTTGTATTTGCTTGTAGCACTCCACCTGGCTTCTTGGATAACAATGCCCAGGAAATGAGGGAGGCTGTGGCAAAGCCCAGGATAAAGAGAAGCATCCCCCTTTGTTTCTCAGACCTCACTGTCTTCTCTGCTTTTCTTCCCTCAGCCTTTCATTTCTGTGTTTGCCAAAGAAAAGAATTAATAGAGTAGAAGTTTTAGGTCTGAGGCAGGTTTCAGTATTTTTTTCCCCAGCCTATTCTCAGCTAAGTGGCAGGTTACTGGAAAACTGTCTATATGCTAAGTTGCTCTTTTGCCAAAGGCTTTTTGAGGGTGGGGATTAATATTTGCCAACTGCTGAAATGCAGACATCTTATATATCCTCACTTGAGAAACCCTTTAAAGCTGTTTACTCCCATTTTTGGATTGAATAACGATTTAAAATGACCAGGAAAATAAGTCAACGTCAGAATGTATAGAGCTGGCATTCTTTAGTGAATACCCCACCCCACACCCAGTCTGTAGCTGCTTCCAGTCCTCCCCTCCCCTGTGCCTTTAGAATGGGAATCATTTTTGAACCTGTTGAGGGAGCAAATTTCTTGTTATTTTAATATAGTTCATTAATCTATAGCATGATATTATATCTTATAATTCTACCTAATATACAGTTATGCATTCTCATCAGTGACCCCCCCTTCTCTCTCCTCAAGTGTCTATGGACTACAGTTTTTGCACATCTTAAGAGGATAGGAGTGTGAGTGAACACAAGCAATTGGTTAATACTGTGACACCAAACATGAAGAAACTGAAGGTTTTTCTTTCATATTTGTTGTTTCTAGCTGGACAAGCAGCTTCCATGACAACTGAAGGCCCTTTGGGGACTATTTAACCCATCTCTGGAACATTTCCCAACATAAAAGCTGGGGTCACTTAGCCATTGATTCTTCCTTCTGTTACTCCAGGTGAGTAATGCTATTCCTTGATTTCGTAGGCCCTTGGGTCACACTGTACCCGGCCAACTCTACTATTCTACAGAAATGAGAAAGAAAGCACACTTGTGTGTGTGTGTGGGGGGCTGTTGGGATTTCTAGAGAAGGGTCAGTGCGCTGAATGGGGCAGAATTCTACCCTGAATGTTAATGGTACCATATAGGGGACTGAGGGAGAGATAGAGCAAAGGCTTAGAAGAGGGAGAGCTAGATCTCACTGTACTTTTGTTACCCAAGGTAGGTCTTGAAGTGTTCTGTGACACAACCTGCAATGCCCAATTTTTGGGGACTGGAATAATACATTGTAAAAGACATGGGGTAGTTAAGATGCAGGTGTGTACTTATTAAAAGTGAGAGTTAAAGCATAGAATACACTACATAGACAGGTATCAGATTCCAGAAAACATGTCTCAGGGTCTTTTCTGGGGCCCATTCATAAGTTTAGGCAGAGGAGGAGCTGACCCCCAGGGGTGAGAATGGGATGGATCCTTACCCTCTGTGACATATGGGCTGTTAAATAATTTTGGACATTTACACACATACAGGTAGTATATCCCATAATTTTAAGCATATGCTCCATCATGCATACTTATGACATAAGTAATGGTTTAACCTGTCTGATCACGTCAAGGAACTGGTTGTATCTTCATTGTGCTTTGGCCTCCACTAACATGCCTGAGCACCAATTACCCACAGAAGGGGAGGTGCTGGGTATTATCCTACTGGGAAAGGGTGGCAAAGGAGAGGGGACCTGCATCACCAGAGTGTCCCTTTGGTTGCCTGCCTCCGTTTTCTTTCCCAGTCATGTATGTGGTACTGTTCTCTGTGGGCATCAGCCTCTAGGTTCTTTATCCTCTGAGAGTGGACATGCATCAGCAGTGTTGTAAGGTGTGGAGCTTTGGCCTTGGACTGGGGCTCCATCAATGGTCCTTCATTCTGACTGCTCCAGTTGTGCAACCTCTAGGTGGCCACTGTGGAACTATCCAGCTTCTGGGTCATAAGACAATCTGATCCATCTTGTATTATCATTTAACATAAGCAGTTTATTGGTTCTGGAGAGTCCTGACTGAAAAACATTTGCAGGTTTATAGATCAAGAACCAGTGTTATCTGAGCTAATATGTTAGTCTTACACTGGAACATTGCACAACTCCAGTGCAGCCCTTGAGGGAGAGAATGACCAACTTTTCTCTCCATTCCATCCCAACTTTCTTCAATCTTCTTTCACTTTGTTCCAGAACATGGCTGTATTCTCCCAGCTGGTCTCCAGTGTCCTCAAAATGATATTACTTGTGAAAAGTGCCCAAATTACTTTAGTGATGCTAAAATTTTACTATGTGACAAACCCATGCAAAAAATTATCTTGTTGCATTGCAATATTTGACAATCAAAAAAAAATGTAATAGCACTTCACATGAAAACTTTCACAAACTAGATTCATATTTCTTAGCTAATCGTCACATCTGTAGCTGATGCACTCTCTGCTGGGTCCACCATTGTTCTTCACACAGCTTTCTTTACCATGGAGAATGCTCAACTCAGTGTAAAGTAACATTTCCTGTAGTGAAGCAGGGAGCATTTAGGATAGATACCCAGTAAGGGAATATCTGGGTCAGTTGGTAGCTCTGTGTTCATCCTTTTCAGGAATCTCCATATTGATTTCCAAGGTGGGTTTTTAAGTTTACATTCCCACCACAGTGGATAAATGCTCTTTTCTCCCCACATACATCCTTGCCAACATTTGTTGTTGTTAGATTTTTTTAATGATTGTCATCCTTAGTGGAGTAAGGTAGAATCTCATGGTCATTTTAATTTGCATTTCCCTGATGGTTAGGGATGTTGAACATTTTCTTCAGTGTGTGTTAGAGACATTTCTTTTTTTTTTTTTTTTTTTTTTTTTTTTGGAGAGAGACACAGAGAGAGACAGAGAGGGAGAGGGAGACAGATAGAGATGGGTGCGCCAGCAGTCTCTCAGCTGCTGTGAATGAAATCCAGATGTGTGCCCCCTTGTGGGCAAGTGCAGCATTGAGCCCTTGTGTCACTTTGCATCTGGCTAAACATGGGACCTGGAGATTGGAACCCGGTTCTTAGGCTTAGCAGGCAGGCACCTTAACCGCTAAGCCAGCTCTCCAGCCCTAGACATTTGTATTTCTTCTTCTGAGAACTTACTATTCACTTCTCTGCCCCATTTTTGGAGTGGGTTGTTTGATTTTTATTTTTTTTATTTTTTAGTGTTTTGAGTTCTTTGTAGAGTGTATGTGTATATATGGCTTCTTTCAGTTGTATAGGTGGTGAAGGTTTTCTCCATTCAGTGGGTAATCTATTGGCTCTGCTTTTGGTATGTTTGTTTGTACAAAGCTTTTTAGCTTCATGAAATCCCATTAGTTTAGTGTTTCTTTAATATCCTAGGCTGTTCGGGTTTTGTTCAGGAAATCTTTCCCTACTCCTATATCATGGAGAGTGCCTCCTACTTTTTTCTTCCAGTAGGAGTGGTGTTTAAGTTCTTATGCTGAGGTCTTTAATCCATTTAGAGTTGAGTTATGTGTGTGGTGAGATAAGTGGTCTAGTTTCATTTTTCTACATATGGTTATCCAGTTTGTCCAGCACCATTTGTTGAAGATGCTGTCTTTTCTCCAATCTGATTTATTGATACCTTTGTCAAAAATCAAGTAGCTATAGTTACTTGATCTAAGGTCCAAGTCTTCAACTCTAATTCATTGTTCTATGTTTCTATTTTTAGGCCAGTACCATACTGTTTTTGTTACTATGGTTTGTAATACAGCTTTAGATTGGGTATGGTGATACCTCCATAGGCATTTCCTTTGCTGAGTATATGTTTGTATAACCCTGATAAGTAGGGCCCTCAAAGAGAGTGGGATGAAGCCTAAGAGCAAAAATAAAATAAAATAAAATAAAATAAAATAAAATAAAATAAAATAAAATAAAATAAAATAAAATAAATAAAATCTCTGGCCTGTAACTCCTAGTAGCAAAATTCAGTTGCTACCTATGAGGTCCCCCAAACAAGAAAGGTTTCTGAGGAAAAAGGTAAGACCCTATTGCTGAAGACACCATATGCTGCTGACACAGAACACGGAGAGACCCGGCTGGAATCTGGAAGAGAGCCAGTCCTCAGACAGTTAGCACATCTAGTTCTGGAAAGTGCTACATGAGCTACTGGGGGAAAGAGGCCAACAACGGTCTGAGCAACCATGGGTCTAAGCTATTCAGAAGCAAACACCCTGACCAGATGTACAGGCCAGTGTGATAGTGGCACACAGCCTTGGTGGGTAACCAATAGCTTTCTGATTGGCTAAGAAATCTGCTCAGTGTAAAGGAATTGCTAATCTGGAATTAGGAAACAGATCAGAATCCTATTCAGACAAAGATTATTCTCTCCAATGTCAATCTCTTACTGGTCTTTGGCTAAGAGGAGTTAAATACATCAAATTATCCCTCAATTAATAATGCTTATCCCATTTAAACTATTATGGCTTCACTTTCCAGTGGAGAATATATTCTTTTCAGAAGGTAGCAAGACCAGAGGAGATAAACTTCCATGTCAGCCAAGCCACAGCTGAAACCACAAAGGAATTGAGTAGAGAAACATGAGTGCTGTTTCTATGCTGAACCTGTTAATCAGTGCCAGAGTGAAGGAGACAGACCCTGAGGATACTCAACACTTACCAAAGCAGAGATCCAGAGGCTCCTAAGAGCTCGTCACCCAAGTCGACTTAAAACTCACCCACCGTGGCTCAGGGAATTTAATGGAACGCGAATGGGGGGAAGCCTGTAAGAACCACAGGTTGAAACATCATGCCCAGAGGCATTCTTTTCTTCCAAAAATAACTGCTGCTCCCACAATGCATATTCCACAATCCCATAGGGAATACCTGCATCTCCACTAAGGAGTGTCCCCAGCAGAATGGGGTAAGAACAAGGGAAAACAGGATACCAACACATGATGGAGCCCTACAAAGTATGTTGATAATAATTATTATTTAATTCTTTTATTAATTATTAATAAATGTATTATTATTGTTATTATTATGGAAAGACCAAAAGTAACATTTTAAAAGGCTTGGCAAAATTACTGAATGGTTAAAGGTATTTGTTTGCAATGCCTGCCAGCCCAGTTTTCATTCTTCAGCATCCAAGTAAACCCAGATGCAGAAAATGGCACAAGTATCTGGCAGTCATTTGCACTGGCAAAAAACCTTGACATGTCCATATATACACATACACACACACAAACACACACATGATATATAAATTAACAAATAAATGAATGGCCAGATGGATAAATAAATAAATAAATAAAGATTTAGAGTTCGTTCTTGAAAGAAAGTAACAGTTTGAAGTCAGTGTGGTGACACTTATTAGTAATCCCAGGACTGGGGTGACTCAGGCTGGAGGGTCCTGAAATTGAGACCAGCTTGGGTGGTAGTGCCCCATAGGAAAACTGTGCCTCTAACTAACTAACTAACTAACTAACTAACTAACTAACTAACAAACAAACAAACTAACTAACTAACTAAAATGACATTCTCATATAAGGTTGCTGCTCAGTGACAATCAGTTTTTTTTATAATTTTCAAGGTTCTGATTTCAATCCCTAGAATTAAGCACAATATAATAAAATTAACATTCTACACATTTCTTCTTTCCCAAGTTTACATTGCACATTATCCATCTTCCTTGGTTTCTTCAATATATAATTGTACACTCTATGTATTTATTTTGTAGCAAGTGGTCTATTTAATTCATCTGTATTATAAACCTTGGAGCCTTTCCTTATTCTAAATGTGGAAGACCAGAGAAATCAAAAATTCATGCCTCAAGAACCTTTCATTCTTTTGAAATAATAAATGCTAGTAATACAATAGTACAAGATATTAATGACAAAAAGGGCTGTGACTGTGGCTGTAGCTCCACTGGTAGTGTGCTTTTCAGCATGCACAAACCCTGGAGTTTCATTCCCACCATGACATAAGCCAGGTATAGTGGCATATGCCTGCAATTCCAGCACTGGGTAGATGGAAGCAGGAAGGTTGGTGATGTCATGGAGAGCCATGAGACCCTGCCCCTAACACATATAATAATAAAGAGCCAGAAAGGCGCACAGTTACCAGAATGAGGCTGGCTCTACTGCATCAGCTGGAGTGGGGCAGAGAGAAATTTACAAGGAAGATGCCCAATGCAAGGTGATTAAGTCAGTTAGCAGAATGAAGTCAACAAGAACAAACAGGGAGAGAATGCTCTGTGTGGAGAAGGTGAAGGAAGGAAGGGATGGACAGCAGGAGACATAGGTCCTGCAATGTCAGTTTTATGACAAAAAACAAATATAATAGACAAGAGGAAGCAAAGACAGCAGAGGATCCAGGGAGACAGGATAGCACTTTCCAGACAGGTTGGCCTTGGTATGCTGTAACTGTCCATGCAAGAAAATGTTTATTTTTTTCTGGTTGAAATAATAATAATCTATTTTGAGTGTAGGTATGTGCCAGTAGGAGTGGATGGCAGGGGTGCTGATGTAATCAGGTGCATGATTCAAAAGATTACTATTTTTGTATAAAACTGGAGGATGTATTATGGAAAGGATCAGGAGAACCTGGTAGGAAGCAGTATTGTTGGAGATTTGTATTAGAGGTAAAGTGGTATACAAGGCAAGGAGTCAGACCAGAGTATTCGAACAAACAGGATAGAAAAAACATTGGGGGATGGAAGAATGTGAACCAAGAATCAGCTGTGAGTTCTGTCAGCAGGCTGGGTGGCAGTGTCCCACACTGATTGATGGAATAAGAGAAAGAAAAGAAAAGAAAACAAAAGAAAAGGAAAGAAAAGAAAGAAGAAGTCTGAAGAGATGGCTTGATGGTTAAGGCACTTGCCTGCAAAGCCTAAGAACTCATGTTCAATTCTCCAGGTCCCACGTAAGTCAGACACACAGTGATGCAAGCATGCAAGTTTGCACATGTGCACAAGGGAGCTCACACATCTTGAGTTTGATTGCACTTTGGCATGCCAATTCTCTCTCTCTTTCTCTTTCCCTCTCTCTCTGTCTCTCTCTCTTTCTCTCTGCCTCTCTCTCTCTCTCTCTCTCACACACACACACACACTATTTCACTCTCACATAAAAAGAGGGAAAAGAATGAAAGAAAAGAAGAAAGGAAGGGAGGAAGGAAGGAAAAAGGAAGGAAGGAAGGAAGGAAGGAAGGAAGGAAGGAAGGAAGGAAGGAAGGAAAAAAGGAAGGAAGAAAGGAAAAGAAAGAAAAGTATTGCTGTGGAAGTAGAATTCAGGTATTGTGCATTACATATGCTTGTTTTGAGGTGTCCAAACATATCAAAGCTTGAATATGTGAATTTATAGATCAAAGAAACAGTAAAATGGAAAGATGTTCTGGAGAATTCAACATGAAAGAAGCAATGTTTAAATTCTGGGGTTAGATGATCTCATTTAGGGATGCAGCATGTCAATGCCTAGATGTGGAACATTCTTTTTAAAAATGTTTTTCTTAATTACAGACATACATAGTGTTGGTACCATCCTTTCCCTCATTCCTGCACCCTTTCTGAAGTGGGATCTGCTTTTCTTTTTCAGATGGGAGTGAGACCTGAGGAGATAAACTACTACATACACTTCAGCCAAGTTATGAAGTTTGGGCAAAAGAAAGGTGTGAAGGGCTTTTGCAAGTATATGCTTTTATGTTGGAACTACAGGAGCTCCTGAAAGTTATGATGGAGATAAAGACTTTATTGTGAAGACAAGACTAGAAAAATGACAGGATGATTGGACTGGGTGGGGCAGAGACAGGAAGCCAAGATGATGATCAGAACATGAGATGCTCAGAGTCAGTATTTCTCAAAGGTTGATGATAGGAAGGTCAAGATTTTAACAAAAATAGATGAATCTGAGGTCAATAATTTAAAAAATAGGATTTACATATACTCATGGATTGCAGCAGGCTTTGAGGTGATAGGTGAATTTCATAAGTAACACTTGGCATTAGGTCCTTGAGGTGACAGCTGACATCTTACTGATTCTGGCATGTCATTTTACAACATACTTTATTCTACTTTTTCTCTTTGCTTTCTTTTTTTCCTTTTTTCCTTTTTAAAAACTTAATTCCATATGACTTAAGTTCTTTATTTTTTAAAATGTGAACAACCCTTCTTCAAAGACCTAAAAGGGCCAAGGGAAATGTTTAGTTCATAAAACAAAAATAAAATACAAATAAAAAATAGACAAGAAAACACTTGTAGCTGCTATTAACTGTTAATGAATGAATAAATGAATGGGTAAAAGTTCTTAGCATTTTAGGAATGAAAGCAGAAGTTACATCCATTTTAATGCATTTACTTTATGTATAAAATATCTGAAATCCAGAAGATAAATTACACAGGATTACATGGCTTATTAGTGCATTAAATGAGACTAGATCCAAATACTATAAGCAATTCAGTTTCTGTTGAAATCCCTTAAAGGCATGGTCTGTACTATCAAATACAGATAAAGGTATAAGAAAAAGTATAAATTAAAATTTCAGTATTGATGAGATTAACCTCATGGGCAAAATAAGAAAAAAATGTTCTCCCAACATTCTGAATGTCATAATAATACTGTATTCTTGCCTGTCTTATTTATCTCCAACATAAAAAAAATACACCATGTATATAAAATATTTGTGATTAGCCTATGTAAATTGCTGCCTAGGGAATCTAAAAATTGAATCAAAGTGTTATTTTCCAAAATGGGATATGAAAGTCCTTGATTAGATCCAGTTGCTCATGGAAAGGGGGTAGAAATGGGCACATCAAAAAAATGTCAGGGCAATATGTTAAGCATAGCAGTATAGTCATTAGTACATAGGGGTTTCACCAGTGGAAGGGCCAAGACAGCTAAGACCAACATGGATCATTTTTGCCTAAGTTTCTTACTTCCACCCATCCCATATTATTCATGGCCCTTTTTGTTTGTTTGTTTTTTGGTTTTTGGTTTTTCAAGGTAGGGTTTCACTGTAGTCCAGGCTGACCTGGAATTCACTAGGTAGTCTCAGGTGGCCTTGAACTCATGGTGATCCTCCTACCTCTGCCTCCCATGAGTGCTGGGATTAAAGGCGTGCGCCACCACGCCTGGCTGCCCTTGCTGTTTTATATGTGGATATCAGAGTACCTATCTGCATTGTAGCAAGTTGCAGAGTACAGGTTCTCAACGCTGTTTCCACTGGATCTACTGAAGTCTTGGCTTTAGCTTATATTTTAACTTGAATGGTGTATGAGTTAACTTTACTTCTCCCCCTTGCTTGCTTGAGTTCTCAAGTGCAAGTCAACACTCTGGAACTCATCAGGCTAATTTGTTAACATCAACCAGCATTATTAGTTTTGTTTCCACATGTTATCACTTCTTCTGGATTAAAAAAAAAACACAAACATATGAATAAATATAATAAGAGTGAATAAGAGAGCAAATGAAATCAATGAGGATTGTTGGGTCCAGGGAGGGATTAAAAGAGATCCCAGGCCTGTGCACCCCATATTTTGGATTCATATTTCAATTAACAAAGAATTAAAAAAAGACTATCACTGAGAAGAGTAAATTATGAATTATGAGGTTTTTTGGCTGGGGGGGATGGCAATTAGATTCCAGATGAAAGCTAACTAAAAGACTCAAGCCACAATGGAATTCTCCTACATCCTTGACCTGAAAGGGGTAGGGGAGATGGAGAGAATCACCTTCACACAGAGACATCTCCAGGAACGAAGCCTCAGGAGAGGACACACACACACAAATGTGCCCACACGTGCACGCACGCGTGCACACGCACACACAGAGCAAAGCATAACAGGGCAGGTTATAAGATCCCATTCACTTTCTCTTTTTTATTATTTTTAATTTTTTTAGAGAGAGTGAGACAACAGAGAAAGGGAGAGAGAGAGAAATGGTGTGCTGGGACCTCTGCCACTGAAGTGGAACTCCAGAAGCTGGTGCCACCTAGTGGACATGTGCATCCTTGCACTTGCTTCACCTTTGTGAGACTGGCTTACCTTTCACATAGCTAACAGGCAGGTTATTAAAGGGCTCAGAGCTTTAAAAAATTCATACATGTAACAAAGTGAGAAAGAACCGAAAAACGAGACAGAAAAGTTAATGATTGCCTTAGACCAAGGGACATGCAGTATTTGACATCAAAGCTTGTTATTGTGTGACTTCTGTTAAGGAAAACTCTTGAAAAGTTAAAATGTTAGAAGATTTGTGGGATATGTGTCTGAGTAATCAATATAAATAAAAAGCCAACTTCTATATTTTAGGCTTATTCAAAGCTAATCCCATATGCTATTAAAGAAGATATACATAAGAATGGGCCTTCTCTCATCTTTAGTTAGCAATGGATATTCTTATGGTCTACACTGGCTCCTGACAGGAAACCTTTAATATGAGTCATTTCCCCATTTCCCATGTTGGTGAGTTTTCCATCTTTCTAACTAGTAGAAGGGATCCCATACCCTCACAAAGCAAAGATATTTATAGAGAATTAAATAAAACACAGTCATGTACAAAAAGGATACACATGATGCATAATTCATAACATGTGAACTGAAATCTGTATAAAATAGTACATATTCCAAAAGGAACAGAAAAGTCAAAATTAATTTCTGTTATCAATAAAATTTAGAAAATATGTAACATCCTTAGCCTTTAAGCCATGTCGGGTCACTCCCTATATGTAACAGTGATTTAAAAAATACCCACACATGCACAAAATGTAAGTATATTTAAAATGACCTATTGTTTGATCTACTCCAACACAAATAATATTCAGATATTATTGGAACATGTTTTAGAGTTATTGTAAAGAAAAGTGCCAGAATGAATAAGCTGTGATTCTCACCTAACTTAAGAAGGTGTTCTTGGGGCAAGAACGATGACTCAGCAGTTAAGGATCTTTCTTGTAAAGACTTAGAGCCTAACAACGTGAGTTCCAATCCCTAGTACCAATGTAAAACCAAATGCATACAATGGTTCATGCATCTGGAGTTCATTTGCAGTAGCTGGATGGCCTGGTGTGCCCATTCTCTCTCTCTCTTTCTCCTTTTTGTTTCTTTCTGTTTGCAAATAAATAAATAAATAATTTAAAAAATGAATGTCTTCTTAAATCCCACCAAGGAAGCTTAAGCCCAATTTAGAACTTATGTATTCTGTCATTTAAGAACTGACTATGGCATCTCTTGGATTAATCTCATTTTGACTATATTTTAAGCTTCTCAGCAATAGTGTCTTCTCATTCTGTCTCCATAACGGTGTCTCAGCTGCCCTTGGAGATAGACAAGGCATGAAAGGATCACACTGTATTCTCAAACAAAGAAGCATTTTAAAAGAAAGATAAAGCTGATAGTCTAGAAAACTGGAAGACCTTGAAACCTTAAACCCTATACAGAGAGTGACTGAATGGTATTTTGAAAATACTGCTTGCCCCTTTTCACCTTCATGAAACAGGATCTCATGTACCAAAACATGGTCTAGAACTTGCTATATAATCAAGAATGACCTTACACTTTAAAAAAAAAAAAACTATTAATTTATTAGAAAGAGAGAGAGTGAGAGCGAGAGCGAGAGCGAGAGAGAGAGAGAGAGAGAATGGGCATGCAGGACCTCCTGCACTGCAACCAAACTGCAGACACAAGCACCACTTTGTTCATCTGGTTTTATGTGAGCACTGGGGAATAGAACATGAAGCATCAGGCTTTGCAAGCAAGTTCCTGTTACCACTGAGCAATCTCTTGAGCACAAGGATGAACTTGAACTCTCTCTCCCCTGAATTCACCTCCCACTTGCTAGGATTATAGGTATGAACTATCATACCTAGGGACTCTGCTCTTTATGGTGGTTTGTAGTATGCAGTAGAGTTGGTCAGGATCAGACAGTGTCCTTCCCTTTTTCTCTTTGATTCTTAATCTGAATTCCTTCACTGTTCCCACAGGGAAGTACCACTTAAAAAAGATTCTCAGTCTACCCCCTTAGCCATCAATGTCATGATCTTTGATATTGGTGACCAAAAGAACTCAAAATTACAAAAAAAGAACATGCTGCATTCTAACTTTTACATTATGCTAGGTGGTAAACCTCTTGATATTCCCTGGAAATTCATCTTTCTTCATGAGATAGATCCCATTAGCCTATTAGTGACCAAATAGGAAAGAGCATTAAGTTTATTTACTTTAATGCATGTATTCAATCCCTCAAAATATCATGGCTGTATTAAATATTACATGATACCATTTGTGTCACACTGTACAGAGATCCTCAGTGAGGGTGTTCTGCTTATAAAGTCACTTCTCAATGCACTGAGGTATATATTAAAATCTGGGGTAAGAATTCTCCTAGCTATTGGATAGAAGCCAAGAATAACCTCCCTCATTACATCCATGGGAAAAACTCTCATAATGAAAAATTATAAAGCCCAAAACATCAATAGTGCTGAGGCTGAAAATGCCCTTTCTTGGGAAAAAGAAGAAGGAGGAGGAGGAGAAGGAGAAGGAGGAGAAAAGGAGAAGGAGAAGACCCACAAACTTCTATATGGTTCAGACATTGCTCTTGAAACAATCAGCCATGTTCCTGTCTTGTGTATTCAGAGCCAGGGGAAGATCTATCACCTCTGTTGCCAAGACTATATCCCTGTGTGCTTTAAAGCTTGGGTGACAGCAAGGAGAAATGTCATCTCATGTTGGGAAGAGCAAGGTTGAAATCCACAGAAGATCCAAATACTGCTATCTACAAAGAAGTAAAAGCACCCCAAGATTCTAGTCATAGCAGTTTCCTTTAGAAATCATGATAACACAAGCCGACTCATTTTAACAAAGACAAGAGTATTGAAGATTATATTAGTAGCAACAAAAAATTCCCAGTACCCACCAATAGATTAAGGACATACATTGCAATGACAGCTCACCCACTCAGCCCTTGTTCTGACCTGTCCCATTGTCTAAGCCTTCAAGTGCTTAGCTTCCATAGCAACATGTTGCTGATTGAACATTGGCCCCTAAGTAAAAATTCTGGAATCTCTGAAAGTCCAAAATATTACACATGTAGAACCAAATCAAATCATGTGTTCCCTAAGACTGCTTGGCAAAGGGTACAAATCTAGTGTGGGGTTGGCATTATCAAATCTATATGGGGTTGGCATTAACTGGAAAGTTAGATGAGCTTACATTTGGAAATGATGACTCCAAAAGATGGTCTACACACTTATTGAACTCTCATAAACACCACATAGTTGGTTCTCATTATTCTGCAAGCCTTTTGTTACTATAGCTTCTGTCATGCAATCTTTTTTCTGATCACTCTGGAAAACAGTGATGTTCTTAGTGAAGGACATATGCAATACATAGATGTTTTGGGGGTATGAGGCATTAGCTGGGAGATAACAAAGAATTTTTGAGGATACTGGACAGCCCGTCCTAGACATCCTTAGCAAGTCTGCAGGCCCAAAAGCTGGGAACACTGGAAAGAACTGCTAAAATCCAGTGAGGCAGAACTGTGAAAACCTGGGAATTACAGTCACAAAGAGCTGGCTCTGAAGGTTAAGTGGGGTGGTGTAACTATACTGGTATGCCATGATGTTGGGTGAAATGTTGACAAAGCTGAACTTGGGTAGATAGAGACCACGGGAAATACTCTTGTATTCAGATGTTTCTAGATCAGTCTGTTTGTAGCTTGTGCTATTCCTGAGAGATTCTGTCCCTTTCATCTGCCTTGAAAACCCTTCTCTCAAATTCCTTAGACTTCTATAGCTCTACTTCTAGGGAGATTTTTTCTTTTTGTTTTTTTTTTTCTTGCTGTTGTTTTTTGAGGTAGGGTCTCACTCTAGTCCACGTTGACCTGGAATTCATTATGTAGTCTCAAGGTGGCCTCAAACTCATGGTGATCATCCTTCCTCTACCTCCTAAGTGCAGGGATTAAAGGTGTATTCCACCATGCCCAGTTTAAGGAGACTCATAATGAAAATTATTCTATTATCTCATTAAACTGTTTGACCTTATTCCAGTATTAGGAATCCTATCATATGAACAGTAACACTGGAACACAACATTGACAGAAGCAGTATCATAAGAATCTCCTTCCAAGTGAGGCTGTTAGCAATAAAAGTGAATATAGATTTCCATGTCTGTCTTGGAAGTCACCCATCAAGCCCAGGACAAGGAAGGAATGGGGGAAGAGAACAAGGGAAAGTCTGAGTTTAAGGTGTAGTTTCTCTCATACCATCCATCAGGTAAGCCCCACAGCACAAGTTCATTAATACTCCAATCTTTTCTCATTCAATCCTCAACCTGAATAGCTTTTATTACTTTTAATCATTTCTTCTGTACTGCTAGGCATAGATGAAGACTTGATATTCATAAAATATTATTAGTTTATGTTTAAAATCCATAATAAATAAGAGACACTTTGACAGGAAAATCAGGTAAGTGACTGGAAAAAAGGAGAAATGTGATAGATGTGGTAAACAACATGCTATTTCACCTAATGGTATTTATTTCTATTAATTGAACTGAAAATGAAGTAATAAAGTATTGCAAACATGTAGAAGGAAACTCAAATAATTTCTTCTTCATGCCTCTGGTTCTTTATAGTACATTACATCAGCTAATGGCAATTTGTATAATTTGTGTAATGACATAAGTTGCCACAACCCTCCCTCACAGAACTGCTGTGAGAGTCATAAATCAGAAGGGAGAGCATGGGGTCTGAGAAGCTCAGTCTTCCACCCTAGGGGAAGGAGGAACAGGTCGGGGTGGCGGTCAGTCAGTGGGTGGCTGTGCAAGGTTGGGAGAAAAATAAATAGCCTGTCATGAGGGCTGGATGCCCAAGCCAAAACTGTTTTGTTAGGAGTATAAGAATATGTATGTGAATACACTACAGGTATATTGGTGTGCATGTATATAACATTTTTTTCTTCTAGCAAATGCTGAACACCCTTTCTGTCTTGGTGAGTCTGACTAGGAGATGAAATATTTATTCTTCTAGCCAATCCCAAGATGGGGTCATCAGGTATATATGAGAATTTGCTTGTAGGCAGATGGGAAACTATACTTAAAATATTACAGCAAACATCTATTCATGTATCTCAGAAATATCTGTCTCCTCTTTCCCTCTCTCCCTTCCTTCCTTCCTTCCTTCCTTCCTTCCTTCCTTCCTTCCTTCCTTCCTTCCTTCCTTCATTCTTTCCTTCCTTCCTTCCTGCCTGCCTTCTTCCCTTTCTCCCTCCTTCCTTCCCTCCCTCCTCACTTCTTTCCTTCTTTCTTCTCTTTATCCCTCACTTCTTTCTTCTCATCCATGTTTTACTCTTTACTTCTTATTAGATTTAGCATTCTAGAAGGTTTGCATTTATATTATATTTCAAAGATTATTCTTAAGTAGTTAGGCGAAAATGCCCACTTATATGGTACTTATTTCACATAAACTTTTACTGACTCCCTCCATTTCACATGTATTAAGGCACACATGAGTGTGACTTAATGCCAAGGGTTTGATATTTTACCAAATTATCATGAGGACAACTTCACTTGCCACAGTTTCATGATATCTGCCATAGGCATGGAATGCCCCACCACACTAGGCCAGAGACAAGCACACCTTTAACTTCAGATAATAGAAGTAGCAATACTGTCAACATTTCCTCATGCCAAGTCCATAAATGTCAGTTCACACAACATGACAGAAAGCCAGAGCATAGAGAGGAGCAGCTGAATGTGTATTCCTGAATGTGTACATGATGTGTACTCCAGACTCAGAGTACTCAAGTCGTTTCCAACAGACAGAAAGGGTCATTTTATCCTCCAAGTTTGCAGACAAACCTCACTGACTATGGAAAGAGACAGTTTCTGTCTTCCATGGTTGTGTAATGAATAGACATTGATGAGTGCATGATGGGAAAGAAAGCGTGTGGGTGTCTCTGCTGGTGAGGCATAAAGAGGCTAAGACACTCATGGAGAAGTGTTTCCTAGCTCTAAGTGGAGAAATGCTCTAATAAATCCAAGCATTTTGGCTTCCCTTGGGACATGAGTCTATACTCTACTTTCTCCTGGAGAGATATTTCTTACTTCCCATTGCCCCCATTCTCAGAGCTAATGAACTTGAGCTACCTAGACAGTGGAAAACGAAACAAAACATTAACTTTGGTCTTTTAGCATTGGCACAGGGTCTAAGGCAACAATCCTTGACATTTCTCCCTTTTCCTTTTATTATCTGAGCACTTTGTGAAATACCTACTTAGTTTATCTTCCTAACGCCTTTGTGAATGAGGTTATATGATGTCATTTCTAAAATAGATATATACAAATGATAATTTGATGGGTCTAACGATACAGGTTGGGCTATAACTGTTCTTGTTGATGGATGGAAGGATTAGAGATTGTGGTTTCTTGTACACATCACCTTTTTTTTTGTTTTTTGAGGCAAGTCCTAATAGACTAGCCTTTTTAAAATGTGAGAAAGCATATGAGTGAGAAAGGGGGAGAGAAGTGGTGTGTCAAGTCCTCCAACAACTGTAACCGAACTCCAGATACCTGCCATCTTGTGCTCCTGTGCGACTTGTACACTTGTGTCATCTTGTACGTCTGGTTTATGTGGGTCCTGACAGTTGATCATGGGTCCATAGGCTTCACAGAGAAGTGCTTTAACCTCTAAGCCATCTCTTCAGTGCCATGTCACCTATTTTTATGATCCAGCATCTGAAGAAGCTAGACTGAGGAAGACTGGCTCAGAGAAATGACCATCATGTCCAGGTAAGTTTGTCTGGTAATATTTTAGATATTATTGTTTGCCTCATATTGTAACTGGTCTGAGCTGCAACTTGATTTATAATCTTAGAAATAATTATATGAACAAAAACTATAAAATGTTAAAGTTAGCTAAAAGTTTGAAAGATAATGTCAGTAAGTTTATCTCCTATGAGTAAATTCTTCAGAATTGATTTGTTTGAAATACAGCTCAGCGGTTGTGAAAATATTTTATTTATTCATTTATTTATTTATATGAAAGTGAGGCACATAAGGAGAGAATGGGCATGCCATAGCTTCCAGCCACTGAAAATGAACTCCCCATGCATGTGCCACTTTGTGTATTTGGCTTATGTGGGTATTAGGCAATCAAACCTGGATTCTTAGGCTTTTCAGGCAAGTGCTTTAACAACTAAGAAATCTCTCCAACCATTGTTTTTTTTTTTTTTTTAAATAAATTAAGTTGGGTCGGAAAGATAGCTCAGCAGTTAAAAGATACTTGCTTACAAAGTGTGCAGGGTTGGGTTTGATTCCCCAATACTCACATAAAGCCAGATGCACAAAGTGGCACATCTGTTTGGAGTTCTTTTGCAGTGGCAACAGGCTCTGGTGCACCCATTCTCCCTCTCCCTCTCTCTCTCCCTTGCAAATAAATAAATAAATAAAATGTTAAAGGAAACAAATCCTAGTTTTTGTTTAACATTTAGTGCATTGAACTAACATTCTTCAGATTTCCTAAGGGTTTTAGTACAAGAGTCATGGTATCTTAATTTCACAAACTCAGTTAATTTTCCCTCTGTTATCTGTTTTTAACTAATGAATTCCTCATATGCAGAGCCAAAGTTCACATTTGCTCATTGGTTGCTATTGTGAGCTTATATCTCTCTACAAAGTTCCAGCCAAGTCATACCTGGAAACCCATATATGTAACAAGAGTTGACTTTACAAATGATGTCATTACTTCTTTGTCAAGCATGACCATTGATTTCTTCCCATCCTCCACTGGACTCAGCATCAGCTCTCTAGAACTCACAGGGAAATCTCAGACTTCTTGTGTTACCAGTTGTTTGTTGGCTTCTACACAGAACAAGTACAGCTTTCCTTTCCTGCTCAGTGATGTGTCTGCCTATCATGGACTCCAAAAATAAACACGATCTAGATCCATCTCACATTAGTCATTGTGAGAACACTTTCTTTACTTTCTATTCTAAAATCCTAATGCCCAAGATTGGAGTCCTAAATAAGCAGGATGTTTTCCCATCTTGTCCTACCACTGTTCTCTTTTTGCTCTTCTGTTTTACCATTTCCAAACAGAACTGTCTTCACAGGTTGACTTTGCATATTAATTTTTATTTCAGAGACTGGTTCCTCATATCTTGTTATATCTAAATCTTTGCTTAGCTGTGATACCACCTTAACAATAATTTATATTCCAAAGAAGTGCTTCCTCTAGTGACTAACCTTTGTTTTGAGTAAAGCAAACATTTATTTCAACTATGCATTGGTCAAATCTTTCTGGAGAAATTTTCTGAATTTAAAAAATGACACCATTTATCTCCCTGATATGACTCTAAATTTTTGAAAAATCTATTTATTATCAGGTCCAGTAAAGACTGTTTCTGACCTAGACATATAACACAATTATTTTTGCTTTTTCTCTTTCTTCAATATGACATCTTACTACCTCTGGTTTTGTTAAATCATGTCATAAACCCATGTTAGTTAAATCTCAATGTCTGAATCCATACACCATCTACTTTATTTTTCTTCATCATAGCAACCTCATTATCTGTCTTAGATTTGAAAATATTGGTTTCCATTTCCTTAGATTTTCCATCTCTCCCAGTCTTCCTAGCCTATATAAATTATGATTAATGTGATCACTCTCATTACCTAAACATAGGTAACTACAGGAGCGAAAAAAAGTATGTGGCCTAAGAAATAAAAGTTCATCCCATTTTTGACATAAATGTCAAGTCAAGCCAAGAGTTGCCCTTGCGACAGATAATTAGGGAAAACTGTCAAGGCTGCAGCTTAATCCTGTGTACATCTGCTCAAAGTCAGCTTTGAAAACTGTGGGATCTAGAAAGACAATCTTTTGTAATTAGCCGAGGCCACTATAATCCATAAAAACATCTGATCAAATTGATTTCCAGTCCATCAAGTTGTATCTGTCAGCTACAACCACGCAGATCATCCGGGAGCTGTGATTATCATGGGTAAAGCCCAGAGGTTACTTAAAGGTCCCTTTGCCATGTAAATAGAAATTCATTTTCACTTTTTGACAGACTGCCTTTTCTTGTAGGGCAGTAAGGATGGATGATAAGAGAAAAAAAAATGTCAGAATCATTTAGAGCTGTTGAGGTCAGGGAGGTAGAAATCCAGAAGATGTCTTTGGTAACATTAAAGTTCTGAGGAGGTATGTGTGGACAACAGTAAACAGGGTTTGTGAAATAAGACACTTCCTTCATCTCTACTTATGAATGTGGGGCACTGGCTTTGTCTTAGTGTGTGTTACAGAACATCCCATCCATTAGAATCTCATCACTTGTGTGCCCTACTTTCCTATCTCCCTTATCACCTTTTGCTCCAACTCCACTCTCTGGATGGCTAGTCCCAAATGCAAATGTGAAAGCTATCTTCCTCAATCTCTCTCTCTTTTTTTTTAAAATGAAATGAGTCATGTCATTTATCTCCCTTCATTTGTACCGAGGATGCTGGTGCCTTGTATACTCCACACAAGCCTTCCCTGACCCTTAACTTCACCATGGCCATATATGATCTCTTTGCATTAACACTGTCCTCATTCAGTTCAGAATTCCACTCGCAAATTAATTGGAAATTTCCTGTGATGATTCATTCTGACTGACAATGTGACCACATGGAGTCACACTTGGGATATTAGCAGAGCCCTCCTCTGAGTATATCTGCAAGGAGATTCCTGGAGAGGATGAAATAACAGAGAGTGCTCAAATCTGAGCTTCATGGTTGATTATGGATGGAGTTAAGAAGTCTAGGATGCTGATAGGAATGTGGAGAGTAAAGAATGCTGATAAGATTTCAGAGAGAAGTCAGGACTGAGACTCAGGTCAGATCCCATTCATCTCACCCTGGCGAATGTGCCACTGCTCTGTGACTTTGGATTATCCAGGCAGTGGAAGTTTCAAGACACTGCAGCATTCAGACAGTGTTTCAGCTGGAGATTTGCTCTGCAGGAGGCTTTTAGCAATGTTTACAGTGATCACCTAGAGCAAAAAGAAAAAAAGGACTTGAACATCATGCAGTCACTCAAATAAAACCCATGCAAATTTAGTTGAGGCTGAAGAAAACTTGGTTTCTGAAAGGTCTGGTCTCAAAAAGAAGACTTTGGGTTAGAACGAGAGGAAGGATGCTTTGTGGACATCTTAAAAATTGTCTAAAATTCCATTGTGTAGATATACCACATCTTAGTTATCCATTCATCTAATGATGGGCATCTGGGTTGATTCCAGCTCTTATCTATTATTAACTGAGCAGCTATAAACATGGTTGAGAGCAAATATTTCTTACACAGCATTAAGGAAAAAATGACACAAAACAATTTGAAGAAAAATGGTCAAACTTGGAACAGATCATTCTTAGTGAACTCACCCAGTCACAAAGATAAGTGTGGCATGGTATCACTCATCTGTGGCTCCTAATAAACATCTTGAGGACTAAACAATAGGGATGGTGTTGTGGCAGGACAGGGAAAGGGTGGGTGAGAACAAAAAACTGGACCCAGATGGAAATGGCATCATAAAATCCTATATCCTGAAAGACATGCTAAAAGGTTGAACCTGCATCAGGTCCTTGGAGAGAACACCTGAATCACAGGGGATTGGAGAGGGTATGATGAAGACTAACTTCAGTCTTCTCCTGTTTCTTTCTCTATCACTCCCTATTCTCTCTCTTCTCTCTTTCTCTTTCATATTACCTATACGTTTTCTTCCTTCTTTTCTCTTGGCACTGACCTACTCCCAATACCAGCATGTGGTTAACATCCACAAGGAGCTGTTGATCAGTGAGACCTACAAGATTTCCCAAAAGAAGACAGATTTCTGTCAGAGTACTTGATGACCCACCAAAGGTTATTGGTAAGATCATACTGCTGAAGACACCATATGCTATTCGGATGGAATGTGAAGAGACCTGGCTGGAATCTGGAAGAGAGTCAGTCCCCAGACAGTTAGCTTGTCTAGTGCCAGAAGGCGCTAAATAAGTGACTTGGAGAAAACTACCAACATCTGTCTAAGCAATTCGTGGTCTAAGCTACTCAGCAGCAAACAACCTGATGTGATGCTCACACAAGTGCAGTAATGGCACACAGTCATGGTGGGTTACCAACTGCTCTAGATTTGGCTAACAAATCCACTCAGTGGAACAGAACCCATACCTGGAACCAGGAAACAAGTTAGAACCATATCCAAAACTGAGCCCGTTCTCCAATATCAAGCTCCCACCAATAGTGGGATACAAGAGAACCTACACTATTAAATTCTCTAAAATAAGAATGGCTATCCTTGTATCTTGCACTGACCTCACTCTTCTGCTTCTCTCTTTCAGATGGACGCAGATCCTGAGGAGAGAATCGGCCCATCGCACCTCAACAGGGCACAAGCTGAAGCCATAGAGTCATAGGGAAAATGAGCAAGAGTGTTGCTTCAGTGAAAATGGTACCAGCACAAGGGCAAAGAAGATAGACACAAAGAACACTCAACCCCTACCAAATCAGATATCCAGAGACACAGAGACTCACAAAACCTCATCACTGAAATAGACCTAAAACGAACCCAACGTGGCTCAGGGAAATTCATGGAAGAGGGGCCAGAAAGATTGTTAGAGCCATGAGGCGGGTCATTATACACAGATTCATTGCCTTTCTCACATAATTGATGGCTACCCCCATAAGACAAGACCCACATTACCCATGGAGGGAGGACAGGGAGAAGGCTAATGTTTAGCCAGATGCAAAGTGACGCAAGGGCGCAATGCCACACTTGACCACCAGGGGGTACACACACCTGGATTTCGTTTGCAGCAGCTGAGAGGCTGCTGGCACGCCCATCTCTATCTGTCTTCCTCTCCCTCTCTCTGTCTCTCTCCAAAAAAAAAAAAAAAAAAAAAAAGTATGCATTAAAGACTTATCCTGAGATGACAACTCTTCCAGGGCATACTGCCAACACCAGTTGCATGTTGTTTCTTCAAAATTTGATGAATGTGCTTAGCTGCCCAAGTACTCAGAGACCAAAGCAGCTGGTCCAAGGAGGTCCACCTACTAGTCAGCTGACAGTGGATCTCAACATTTTCCTTGTGGTGCCAGATTTTCAGTCCTGCAGGATAAAAGAGTTTTGGGGTTACAGAGGCATCCGTTCTGATTTCAGAGGAAGGCCTACAAAGCTAGGCAATCCCTGAAAAGGTGAGGTGTGAAGCTGTACAGGTAAAGTTAAAGAAGTCATGGGATTCCCTAAGAAAATGGATATTCCAGGAACGTGGAATTTTTGTCGTGGAAAGTTGTAGGCAGTAAACATAACCAACAGAACAGGGAGGCCATGGTGACTGCCAGTAACAAGGCCACTTTGCTATTTTTTTTTTTTTTTTTTTGAGGTAGGGTCTCACTCTAGCTGAGGCTGACCTGAAATTCACTGTGTAGTCTCAGGGTGGCCTTGAACTCATGATGATCCTCCTACCTTTGCTCCCGAGTGCTGGGATTAAAGGCATGTGCCAACACGCCTGGCTGACAAGGCCACTTTGCAAGGGAGGTATACATTAGGTATTGAATGCTCAATCACACTACTGCACACACTGACACCCAGAATTTAATACTCATCCTGTTGCGTTTCAGCCCACTTTGGTCCTACGCCTCCTTACCATATTCTCTGTTTATACCATCTCTTTTGAAATGAGGATGTTTTCTCTGGGCCATTGTAGCTAAGGATTATACAATTTAACTTTTATTTTTACAGGGACTTACAGTTAGGAGTTTCCATTGAGTCTCAGAGGAGACTCTAGATGAGCTATTTTTTGTTTCAGACAGGATCTCACTATGTAAATAAGGCTGGCTTTGAACTCACTATGTAGCCCTGGTTAGCCTTGAACTTGTTTTGATCTTATTGCCCCAGCTTCAAAAGTGCTAGGATTCTAGGCATGAGCCACCATGCCTGGTTCTCTGAATTGGGACATTTGAACAGTGTTGGGAATGTTAAGCTGCAGGGACTCTTGGAGATGAACTGAGTGCATCGTGAGGTCAGCATGCATGTTGGAGAGGTAGATACATTGGTAGACTTAGGATACTTAATATTGAATGTTAAATTTTATTGGATTGGGAAGACCCCAAGAATTTAATAAAACACAACATTTGTGCTTGTGACCAATTGTCAAAGAGATTTGTCTAACCAGAAACACCTTCTCTGAGTGTTGGTTGCATCACCCATTCACCTGAGGGAAGATTTAATAAAAAGGAAGTATAAGAGAACCTGTAAGTGCGCTCATTATCTTCTTCTCTCCCTTCCTGCTTCTTACCTTCCCTTTCCCTCTCCCCATTCTATTTTATTTTCTCTCCCTCTCCCTTCACCCTCCCTCCTCTCTCTCATGAGTTGAATAGCTCTCCTCTACAATGCCAACCCTGCCATTATGACATTAAGGACTGAAACCATAAGAATTCCTACCTTTACCTCACTGCTGCTTAGGGTAGACATCCTTTCACAGCAACAAGACAATTAACACATCTCCTCTTCTCTTTCAGAATCCAGCTGGAGAGGATATATCCACTCTGGGCCTGAATATGTGTAATGAAAATGTCAACTTTCTTACTGTGCTTTCTTTTTGTCTTTCTGAGATTCACAACGATGTCCTTGCAAAGGTGATCAACTTAATTCAGAATTTGATTAACTGTTAGGGTTTGAGCAAGATTTAATGGAATCCGGGTTATAAGTGAGAGATGTGTATCAATTTCCTCTGATAATACATATCACTACTTTGATGAGGTCCACTCCTTTCATCTTCTACACTAACGTATTTTTCTGATGTCTTTTTTTACTCTCTTTTCTGAGTTTCCATTGTAGGATCATTCAGTAAGTAAAGGAAATTCCCACACGAACTCCAGCTCATAGTTTTGCTTTCCTTTCAGCAAGTATTATCTGCATGACTCCTCCTTCCTCGCCCAAGTTGATGACTCTGTTTAGTACTTTCAGCAGGTTTGAATCTCTGCTCCATGTATGTTCAGTGACTTGGAAGCAACTCCAATGAAAAGACCCACATTCATGCACATCTCCATCCCTCCCAACGTGAATTCATCTTCTCGCCACAATGGAATTCTCAGGGAGGCAACTGTCCCTGGCTAAGTTCTAGTCCATCTGTATATTTATTTTGCCATTAAATTCTTTCATTTCTTCCACTAAAAAGAAAATCGTTTCTTATCACATCTTCTCTCACCTTCCCTTTTTCTTTCCCTCTTCCATGCACTTATCCTGTTTGTATTTATTATCAATTTAATAAAGGTTTTCATCACACTCTTCACAAATAAATAGCAACTGAGTTAGATTTATTTAGTGAGATATGAGTTCCATTAAAGAAAACGACCATATAAGATTTATTAATTTTTAGTTTGGTTATAAAGTTGTCCCTCACTCTATTCTACAGCATTTTCATCACTGTGTAAAGAAAACACATTCTGATTTGTGGTTGATGCCCAGTATGGACCTTCTCCAACTTCTACTCCACTTTCTGTCTTATGAATTTGCAATTTTATATATATCAAATCAATATGTGAGGTTTTATGAAGGACTTTGTTTACTTTGCAATCTTTTTAAGTTCCACCCATAGTTTAGAACCTGTCATACTTCATTCTTTTACACTCATGACTAATATTCTGCTCTATAGATACACCACCTGTTATTTATTCATTCATAGGTACATGGACATTTGAGTTTATTGACACTCCCTAGGTTTTCTTTTTTGAAAATATTTTTATTTATTAATTTGCAATCAGAGAAAGGGAGAGAGATAGAGAGACAGAGAGAATGGGCATGCCAGGGCTTCCAGCTGATGCAAATGAAATCTAGATGCATGTGCTACTTTGTGCAGCTTGGGTTCTGGGGAATAAAACCTGGGTCACTAGGATTTGCAGGCAAGTGCCTTAACTGCTGAGTCATCTCTCTGGCCCACCCCCTAGTTTTTTTTTTTTTTTTTTTTTTTTTTTAATGCATTACTTTCTTACAATATATATAAGGAAACAGATATGGAATGAATTATAAATTTGGCATATTTATTTGATAAGACTCAGTTGCTTTTTTTTTTCTTTTTAAGAAAAGACATTGGATGATACAGAGGAGAAAGAGAAACATTTCAGTTCATGGACTTGATTGCTAATGAAATAGGAAAGACTCCATGCCTACAGGAGGCTGCCTGGAGTTCAAGGACTACAGGTTGGTGTATGTTTTCCTTGAGCAAGCTCATCTGTGTGATAGATTTAATTCTAAAACTGTTAGATATTTAGTGATGCATTTATTGAATATTCTAAGTGGAAATCCAAATATAGTTCCACTCTTGTGCTAAGATGTCTCCTGAAGTGACTCTTTTTGAGTAGAGTTTTCTGTTAGTTTAATTGTCACTGTCCACACTGGCCACACACCTGAGCAGCATGGAACTCACATGTGGCTATGACCACCCTGCAGCCATGCCAGCCTTTCAATGTTCTCTCCTCCTAGCACAGTTATTTACCAAATATTTCCCCCTGTGCTCTCTAGAATGCACTGCCCCTGTCTTCTCATCCTCACTTCTATCATGTTCTATATGTTCTCAGTCTAGGACACATTTCCCTCAGTCTACAAACACAAATGCCCCTTTATCCTTCTGTGATGGTTAAGTTTGTGTCAACTTGATCTGTTTAGGAATCCACAGACATTCCTCATAAGTGTGTCTCTGAGGCTGCCTCTAGGAAGGATTAACTAAAGAAAGAATCCTTCCCCCAGGGTGAGCCCTTCCTCCAGAGTGGGTGGCCCCTCTTGGAGGAGGGGGCTGGTTGATAAAAAGCAGCTCTGGGAAGAAAGGCATCCTCTCCTCCCACCTGGCTGCTGGTGCTGCTTGCTGTTCTCTGCTTGGTGCTTGGTGCTTGTTGCTCTCCAGTGTGGACTGAAGACCAGGGTGGACTGAAGAGCAGAGTCTCTCCAGGACGCCTCCAGGCCTTCAGTGCCGGATTGGGACTGCTGAGGCCTCCAGCCTTGTGGACTGAGCAGCTACAGGGTTCCTTGATTTTCGGGACTGAAACCTGCTATTGCTGGACTATTGTAAGCTAATCCAATAAATTCCCTTTTAATACAATTCATTCTATCCATTCTGTTCCTCTAGAGAACCCTGACTAATACACCTTCCTAACATTTAAAATGTTTAGTGATTTCCCCCAGCCAAACCACAAGCTGACTCAGTGCCTTGCTCTTCTCCAAAGAGATTGCATGACACTGTAATGTAACAAACATGTGACTTCATACATGCCACATGCATTGTTGTTATCATTTTGAGTGTTACATTTATCTAAAATAGATATAAAAATTAGAAGCTACTGTCTGACTTATAATACATTTCAGTTAATCCTATTAAAATGCATAAAGTGTATATTACTAGTAGAAAATGGATTTTTAAAATATTTTACATATTTGATAGAGAGAGATAGAATATGCTCCAGACATGTGTACCACTTTGTGCATCTGGCTTCATAAATTCTTCATTTGGGTAAAGATATTGGTAAGCCTTCATATAGTGCATCAAGGAACTTATGATGGTCATAACACCCAGTATGTTCTTCCTGGATTTCCAAGGTAGTGATGTGTACTATAAAACTTAACCAACACTCATCTCTCAATGTCAACTTCATATCTCAGATTCTGTTAAATAATGCTCAAACCCAAACTGCTAATCAAGTTCTACTTCATTCAGGAAGACCTTTTAAATTAATTCCATTATCATTTTAACATCTTTCTTTTCCATGGTGTGAATGTTTCCTCCTTCACCTGTTTGTCTCTGCTTGAACTCATGTTATAACTGCCATGTTAGAATTGAAGACCACAAACAGGATTTGTGGTGGAGTAGCGATGGCTGATATCTATATCCCATCCTGTCCTAACTACTAGTCCACTAACAGGTTCCTGTTTCTTTCTGGGGAGTTTTTTTTTGTGCCATAGGCCTTTTCTTCACTCCCAAAAGAAATATCTGGAAAATCTGAGGATTGTGTATGACTAGAGGCCAAAAAAACTGTCATGTGTCCTCTGTGGCGTCTGAAGGAGGATTCAAAGGTATTCTGCAGTTCCTCCAAGTACGTTTTACCAAGCTCAACCTATATTACTGTTTCCTTTCATATGGAGTTTGATGTGACTCCCTTCCCAGTCTTCCATGTGTATTGTTTCTTGAATCACCCATGAACTAAATTATCCACCTTTAATTCTTTGCTATGGAATCAGTGAACCCAGGCTATGACAAGCTGTTTGTAACAAGCTCTTGTTGAGTGACCCAACAGAATGTGGTAAATTTCTCTGAAAGGACATTGGTACCAAAGACTCAAGAGAACGCAGGAGCTTTTGTGTCATGGTGTGACACTGGCCGAAATGTCTTCACAGCTTTTCTTCCTCATTGTGCTGAAACTTACCACTTTGGGTTTTTAGCATGTTTCTTTTTATTCCGTATGTCTACAGTGGTCCCTCCCTCTTGTACACTAATCCCAGGTGATTGCTAATGTATTTTCTGAAAGTACAACATGTACTTTATATACTCATCATAACCATTTGAAAACCACCCATATAATTGAATGTGGCAATAGCTCATTTATTTTATTGCTAAGTATTCTTCCATTGTAGCACTATACCAAAATGTGTTTATCTTCTTCAGTGCTCATGGGCACATGTGTGATTTCCAGGATAGGGCTTCTGCAAATAAAACTGCTATGATCACTCATGCACAAGTCATTGCAAGCTTATATAGTTTGAATATTCACAAGGAAAAACTTAGGAGTAGAATGGTTGTGTTATAGAGTAGATGTTCATTTAGAAATGACCAGAGTGTTTTACAAATGAGGCATCCTCCCTTATATGACATCAGTAGTGTGAATGACGTCCACATTCCCCCTGCCCTAGTCAACAGCTTTCATTTTCCCATTGATATCTCTGTGTAGTAGCATTGTATTGTGGTTATAATGTCAATTTACCAAATGATTTGGACCTTTCATGTGACCTTATCTGCTATACATATGTCTAATTTTTATTATTTATTTATTTATTTATTTATTTATTTATTTATTTATTGAGGTAGGGTCTTCACTCCAGCTCAGGCTGACCTGGAATTCACTATATAGTCTCAGGGTGGCCCCAGACTCACAGTGATCCTCCTACTTCTGCCTCCCGAGTGCTAGGATTAAAGGCATGCACCACGATGCCTGGCATATGTCTAGTTTTTAAAGCAGATGTAATTGAGCCAATATATTTTCTCATTTATAAAAGTGTAACTTTTTTCCTCAATCTAGTCTCAGTTGCATACAATGCAGACCCAAGGTTTTAATCATCATGGGTCTTGGTGAGAATCATAGACAGTTCTGCACAAGTACAGATCAACAACTCCACTCCCGCAGAGAGTGGCTAACATCTTGAGAATGCAGAAGCCACATTTCCTATTGAAGCTGGAAGGCTTTCATTTACTTTTGGTACAAGTTCATTATTGTATAAAATGCAATGTTTTCTGAGTTATTATTACTTATCTTTAACCTTTTCATAAGTGTCTCTAAGAAAGAACACATATGCCTGAAACAGAAAAGAAGGAAGAAAGGAAAGAAGGAAGGAAGGAAGGAAGGAAGAAAGGAAGGAAGGAAGGAAGGAAGGAAGGAAGAAAGGAAGGGAGGGAGGAAGGAAGAGAAGATGGGAGGAAAGGAAGGAAAGGGAGGGAGGTAAAGAGGGAAAGAAGGCATGGAGGAAGGTGAGGAAGAACAATGGCCTTTCTTCACTGCTTTTATTCCCAAATTATACAATTGCTCTTTAATGATTAAATGCTAACACCAAACTGAGGGGCCTCTCAAGCTTGCTGCTTTTATTCTGGTCAGCAAGCTAGATTACCATACATCATTTTTTGTTTCTTATCCATGATCCAAGACTCTTATTTTCTCGGTGCCATGTTTGTGGCTGACGTCTTCTCTCCCTCCATATTGTGACAAGGTGTCCTATCTTGGCCATGTAAGTGTCCACCTGTACGTCACTTCCTTAAAGAAGATTGTTCAGATTCCCTTAGCCAGTGCTGCCTGACTCACCTACCTACCCACTGTTCTCTGACTTTCTTCATAGTAGTTTTTAAGTTTATCAGTACTATAAATTGATTTTGTTTATCATCCCAAAGAAAGAATGGAAGAAAATTTTTTATTTTTTCCTTTATTTACACAGTTTCACACAGTGTTTAACTGAAGATGTTGTTTATTAAAATATTGGATTCATAATATTTTCTGACAGACCTGAAACTCCTTAAATTCTACAGCTTATCACTAGGCATTGTGATTGACTTCTTACCACTTTAGAAGAGTAGGTGAATTCCCCTTCCTATGTCTATATTTTTCTCCTGCTTCCAACGTTTCTAAGGCCTCAATTGTCACCTGACTTTGTAGCACTTTCTACCATGATAAGGCTTTTATTTCCAGTGATTCTTATCAGAGTTGAACTTGCACAGCTTTGGCCAAGAAGGGAAAGCAGGAGTAATAAGCTGCTATATTCACTATGCATGTTATTAAATGCTACCAGTCTGGTTTTCCTCTTAGATCTCAAATCTTGTCCTGCCATTTGAACAAATCTAGGCTCCCTATATGACATTAGTAGTACAAATTGTGTCCACATTCTCCCTGTCCTAGTCAGCAGCTCTCATTTTCTCATTGATACCTCTGTGCAGTAGCATCCCATTGTGCGTATAATATCAATTTCCTAAATGACTTGGACCTTTCATGTGATCGTATCTGCCATACATATGTCCACTTCTTAAAGCAGATGTAATTGTGCCAATATTTTCTTCATTCAAAAAAGTGATAGAATGAGAGTGGAGAGGAGATTCTGTGGATTCAGTTTATGTTCTGAAACAGCAAGGATGGACAGACAAACATACCAAAATACTGTTTAGTTGACTTTTTCTCCTGACCTACAGATAATAACAGATAAGCCAGCCACAATAGGCCTTAGCATTACACCCATAGGATTTTGAGCACTAATTAATGCTGATTTTTATATAGGTGGGTTTGGGAACACTTAGCAATTACTAGTGGATTCCCTTTTGTTTCTACTTCTCTATCCGAAATAAAAGGAAGATTAAAGTAACAATTCTATAATCAGGCTAGTTTAGTTATATCTGAGATTATAAATTATATAATGAACAAGTTTTTAACATATTTTACTCAACTTTATTTTTAAAAGCATATGGCAGGCTCTGCCATTGGTGTCAAGTTATATGGGTTGATGGTTTGTCTTGTCTGCTAACAAACCATTCCCTGATTTCTTCTCATTTCTGCTCATTGATAGCTTTTGCCTTAAGTTGCATCCTAGAAATTAGAAGCTGGAGGAACTTCAGGAGAAAGTAGACACAGAATTCCCTATTTGATGCATAAGGTGGGAGCAGCTGGGCGTGGTACTTTTCTCTCTATTGACTTTCCCTCTACAGCCTCTGACAAAAATAGGCATTCCATTATTTCCCTCCACAGTTTCACTGACTACCTGCAAGTTGCTGAACTAAGGTTAAAAGCAGACATTATTGCTGCTACTACTCACAAGGTCTAGGACTAGAAGCAGACTGTGGAACACTAGGAAAGACAGCACAGACTGCATTGACTTTCAGAACTTCATGTGGCCCTAAGCTCAGTTTGAACTATGTGGTTGAACTTCATGAGATGACTTCTATTCAGTGTGTCTGGCATTGATTCAGGGAGGTGAGATGAACACAAATCTTAAAATCCTGCCGATACAGGTATTTTCTAGAATTGAGCAAAACTTCTTTGATTTAAGATCACAAAGGATGTATTGCAGAAAAATGGTTTTCCTATGAAGTTGTTTTAATAAAAACTAAGAAACAAAGAGAAAGACAGACTCCCTTGTGAAATGACTTCTTCTTTGGTCCTATGCATTAATTAGATTATCTCCTCAATATTGTCTTGTTTCATAAACCAGGAGTTCCAACTTTCACTTACCACTGACAGTTCCAGAAGGTTAGGAAGGTTGTTTGGCATCGCTTGGTCAATTTTAATTTACAGTTAGACATATAAGATAAATCTTCTTCTTATATTTTTGGATAAAAATACAGTGGCCCTCACCTTTGTTCCTAATGAGTCCTCCTCACGATGCTCTCCTTCTCTTCTTCTTCTACTTCAGGATCTGCACAGCTGTCATAACACAATAATGAGACTTAGGTGTTATCTGCATCATTCATGTATACTTTATAAATTTATTGGGGAATTTAGGTTTTTCAGCATAGAAAATTCTGCTAAGACACATTATCTAGGGTTCTACCATTTAGGCTTATGGCTGGATATATTTTATATATGTATACATAATGCACTTGGAAAATAATGGAAGGAAATTGTGATCAAAATGCATTATGTCTACATATAAAAATATAACCAGCCATAAGCCTAAATGGATGATTCCCTTACCCATCTTCACAGTAAAACCCTGCTTCTCTCCAACTAGGCCATCTTCTATTTGTTTACTCTCTTCTGTTATTTATGATGACATGTCGATAGTCCCACTATTATGCAAGTCTTGGACAGGTAACAGTAGGTGCTGTGAGATCATGAATGTACTTGACATTTTGTGCCTAGAAGACAGAGTTCCAAAGCACTCCTCCCCAACCTTTGGCTCTTACAGGCTTTCTATCATCTCTTCTGCAATGGTCTTTGAAGCTTGGAGAGTATAATAAAGAATGCCTTTAAGATCCCACTGACAATACCTCTTATCAATGATCTTTTGCTTACTTGGACTGCTGCTACCATTATTCTTTTCCTCCCACCATCTCATTGAAGTTGCATTGAGAATCTATCTGGTATTTTATTTTATTATTTTATTTTACTTTTTCATGTAAGGTTAAGATCTTTTACTAAATAAACAGGACAAAGATATTAATGATGTAATTTATCACCTATTGATAAGACTGAGCTTCTAAGGTAATACATCACCCTCATTTCAAATAGGTCATATATAGAGGCAAAAGTTGCTAACATTTAAGAAAAAGTGTCTATACTTTTTCATGATGGTACTTTCATTTTTAATGTATTTGCATAACCATAAATCATTGGCCTTGGAAAAATTATTTTAAATACATTTTTACAGTTTGATAGACATTTATAATTTGTTGCTTAATATATTGATTTATTCTAATTTTTAAAGAAAATATATACAACTTAAATAACATTCCATGCTAACTAAAGTTTACCACAGGGGAAGCAACTTAATGAATTTATGAATTAGAGTTTGGCAATATAGCTTTTTTGTTGTTGTTGCTATTGTTTTGAACAGGTAAGCTCTCACCCTGACTCTGGAATAGAAATGTCTGGAATACATATTTACAATTAAGAGGATAATTTCTTTATATGGCAGCCTGCCTTTCTGTACATAAATTTTTAAAAAAGCAAATAATAAGTGTAAGGAAGACAGGAAGTTCAAAGTAGATATACTGACTTTATTGATTAGAGACTGTATTATATATCAGGAATTGCTCTAACTTTTCATGTTACAATGACATGGTACTTTCTTATACGTGGTTGAAAATAATATTCATATATCTCCATGAAATGCACCTACATTCTTAAACTGAGAAAATGTACTTTCAAAATATCTTCATCATTTTAAGTCGAAACATCAGAGTCATTTTGTCATCTAATTCAAAGCCTAAGATAGACAATTCTAGAAAAACTAATTCATTTCCAAACATTGGGCAATGCTTAAATCTTTGTATTTGTGATCTTGACTTCTCCAGAACCTAATGTCACATGTTATGTGATAGAGTAGATATTTAACAATGGCAGGTAAAGCCTGATTCACACAACAGTGACAATGTCCCAGGTGAGCAACTCACTGGGATCTGCTTCCCAAACCTTGATATGGTTCCACAAACCATGAACAGCTGGGAATCTGGTTAATGAAGCAGACAGGGCTGAGGAGAGGGAGTTCATCACATAAAAAGAACACAGAACCCATCTCAAGCCTTCATGTTCCTGGTGAGGTGGATGTCGGGAAGTGTGCTGGACTGCAAAGTTTGTGCAAATAGCTAATTCAAAAAAAAAATTAAATTGCATGTCTGTGACAGTAAAACCAGTGACCTATAATTATATTGGGGTTCATTTTCATTAGTGAGGACTTAGACAAGACACAACAGTTATTTCTTAAAATGTGAGGGTGTCATGCTTGCCCTCTGAAGCATCCACTCCACACAGCTTGGACACCATCTGTGTGTTTCATATGAATCTGAGAACAGAAACTGAAAGGAATGCACATTCCAACATATGAGTAAAAAATAAGTCTGGCCCAAGACAGGAATTTCTTCAAAGAAATCAAGCATGCCTCTGAGGTAGTGCCTCAATTCCTTGGCTTTAATGGAGAAAGAGAGAAACAGAAAAATAGATAGATGATAGATAGGTGAGAGATTGATAGATAAATGATGATGACAGATGATTGATAGATACATGATAGATTGATAGACAAATTATGATGATAGATGGATAGATGATAGGTGGATGGATAGATAGATGATAGATTAGATAGATAGATGATAGATAGATATAAGATAGATAGATAGATAGATAGATAGATAGATAGATAGATAGATAGATAGATAGATGTGTGGCTGGATAGATTGATGATAGATTAGATAGATGATTGATAGATAGATAGATAGATAGATAGATAGATAGATAGATAGATAGAGATGATAGAGACTTCTGTCTTTCTGACTAACCCTGCAGAGTTGCAGAGGTTGAAAAAGCATGGGTTTGGAACATGCATTATTCTCTTCCATGACACTCTAAAGACATAGAGCATATTGCCAGTGAGATGGAAAGAAATTAACACCTTTTTTTCTGTCTTGCACATGCTCAATGGGTGCTCTGTCATATGCTGTCTTTATCCATTATTGTCATGTAAGAAAAGTAAGCAAAGTAGTATGTCAGCAGCATTTGCCTACTTCCATGAGCTAATCCAGTCTTCATCTACAAAGGAAGCAGTTATCTTTTTCAGATGGTTCTGTTGAGGGGAACCAGTTGTGAAACCAAAGAAGAAGGTAGCATAGCCAGTCACTGAGGTACACGCTGTGTACACCAGTCACTGAGGTACATGCTGTGCACACCAGTCGCTGAGGTACACTCTGTGTACACCAGCAGTGACTGACATGAAGGGCCTATTTCAGGGACTACTGTGAGCATGCCCTGGCTTCCCTGCATACTTCTCAATGTATTCAACAGTGTTCATTAGCAGTTGTAACAGTTATCTTTTGTTTGTAGGGACAAAACACCCCACCAGAAGCAGCTTATGGAAGGGAAGGGTTTATGTTGGCTTATAGTTTTGAGTAGCAGTTTCATGGTGCCAGGGAAAGAAGAGCAGAGCAAGAAGCTGACTCACATCTTCACATAGCAGCAGGGAGGAAGCATTAAAAGAGAGCTCACTGGCACTGATAAATGGGGCTGGATTATAAAATTCCAAGGCACTGGTGGTAACCAGTGCCACACCTGCTCTAGCAAAGTTCCACCTCTCAAAGGCTCCACCAACTGAGGATTAACTATGAGGTTCAATCACAGACACACCAGGCTGTGGAGGACATTTCATATTCAAACCACCAAAGCAGTTAAGGAGAGATTCAAATAGATTATAAAAATTAGCTGTTTTTGACAACTTTATGACAAAACTTAACTCAACAGGAAAAAAAAAAATAGAAAGAAAGCCCACAGTAGCTGAATGTGCAGATGTGGCATCACTGGAGCATCGAGGATGAAACAGTGTCAGTATCTGCTGAGTAGCCAACAGTTCCAGGACAGTAAAGGCTGTTTTAAGGTCACAGGAATCAGTGGGAAGGAAGGGAGCACATCTGTGACAGCAACATTCAGGGAAAATTGGCGCTCAGTAAAGACTGAAGGTCAGCATTTCTGGGGAAAAAAAATTGAAAGTGAATTTGTACCTTTATAAATTTGCATTTCATGAATAATGTCTTGGAAAAGGTGACCTCCTCTTGAAATCCAATCTAGAGCAACGATCCTTAATCACACTGTTCTGGGATCCAAGTACACAACCTTTAAATGATAAGAAAAGATGACTTTTCTGCAGCTATGTCAAAATCGGTTTGGGGCTCATTGGCAAGAAAAGTGCCTGGAAGAAATATAGACAGTGCCCTGGATTGGATGGCCCAGAAGCAGAGGGAACTGGAGGGTCATAGATTTTCCTGTCTGTCCTCAGTGTGAGGTGGAGAGACCAGAATAGTGGCTTGTTTTTCATCAGCATCATAAGCATCACCTGTATCAGTTATAAATTGCATTAAGGCCTATGAAAGGGAGACAATGGTAGAGGACTCAGAACTCCTACAGCACATGAATCTGTCAGGGTCCAAGCTCCTTATGTCTATACTTTATCAATAGTCTCATTTTCCCACTTGTAAACTTAGAAGATAATGCCCTACCTGTACCACATATGTTTTGGGCAGGAAGTAGGACAAATAGAAAAAAAAAAAAAAAAAAAAAAAACAGGATATCTTCTATACTTTTTGTAGTTTACATCTGAACATTCAACTTCCAGTCACATATTATCTGCAAAAATTTTGTTAAGTCCTCTCTCTGCCTCTTTCTCTCTCTTAAATAAATAAATAAATAAATATATTTTTAAAAAGGGCTGGAGAGATTGCTTAGTGGTAAGGCATTTGCCTGCAAAGCCAAAAGATCCCAGTTTTATTCTCCAGGACCCACTTAGGCCAGATGCACATGGGGGCACATGCTTCTGGAATTCGTTTGCAGTGGCTGGAAGCCTTGGTGTGCCCTCTCTCTCTCTCTCTCTCTCTCTCTCTCTCTCACTTTCTCTCTCTCTCTCTGCCTCTTTCTCTATATCAAATAAATAAATAAGTAAATGAATATATATATTTAAAAAAAAATTTGTTACCTGACCAACATGAGGGAAGCTATAAAGTATAAGCTTTCACTTATGGCATATAGTTATCTTTGTAAAGTAAGGGTTCCTGGAAATTGTATTAATTTTCTGTCTCTTAAGCATTACAAAAATTGCTATGTTTAAAATGAAAAAAAAAAACGACTATGAAGAGATCATGCTATTTTTTAATAAAAGAATGATTTCTTTTGGCTTAAGTTCCAATGATATAGCCCATCATGACGGGAAGACCTTGAGGTGACTGACAGCATTGCATCCATGGTTGATAACGGAGAGTTGCATGCTGCTGCTCAGCTTGCTCTCTTTCTCTCCTTTTAACTTTTTTATTTTTAAAAATATTTGCATTTATGTATTTGTAATCAGAGACAGAAGAGAGCAAAGAGAATGGGCATTTCCAGCCACTGCAAACTTAACTCCAGATGCATGCACCACTTCATGCATATGGCTTTACATCAGCGCTGGGGAATTGAACTCACATCATTAGGCTATGCAGGCAAGTGCCTTAGCCACTAAGCCATCTCTTCATCCCTTGTTTTTTTTTTTTTTTTTTTTTTTTTTTGAGGTAGGGTTTCACTCTGGTCCAGGCTGACCTGGAATTAACTATGTAGTCTCAGGGTGGCCTCGAACTCTCAGCGATCCTCCTACCTCTGCCTCCCGAGTGCTGGGATTAAAGGCGTGCGCCACCACGCCCGGCTCATCCCTTGTTTTTTAAATTAAATCTAAGTTTTAAAAGGGAACACTCTTACAAAGAATTATCACTCTTTTGTATTGCTAGAAAAATACCATAGTAAATATATTAAAATAGAAACCATCAAGCAAATAGATTTATATTGAATAGTTAATGTTCTGGTAAGGCATTGGAATCTTCTCTGAACTTTCAGAACCCCTGTATCACTTCTGGAGGTGATGTACATGCCATCAAAATAACAAAAGATAGAGACAGATTTCTTTCATGTGTGTGTGTGTGTGTGTATGTGTTTGTGTGTTTACACCTATATACATTTATGTATACATATACATATCTATGTATGTACATCCTATATATGTATGCTATATAGGCCACATCTTGTGTCCACATGTATAAGATATGTATTTCCTTGTCTGGCCTTTGTTGTACTAACTAGGACTTCCAAAATAACTATTTTTCTCCTTTGGCCTCTTAATAAAGCAGACAGTATTGACTAATTGATCCTGAGTACTGACCTAGGTTGAATCCTTAGACTAGGTCATATTTAGTTACAATGTGTCATGGTATCAAACCTAACGATATATTTCTTTCTGATTTTTCTTGTTTTAATTAATGTGTGTGTGTGTGTGTGTGTGCGTGCGCGCACATGAGCACACATGCATGCACATTAGGGACTCTTAGCAATGCAAGCAAATACTCACCTTGCTTGATTTGTGTGGCTGGAGACTGGAACTCTGGGCCAGTAGGCTTTGCAAGCCCTTTTCTTAGCATTAATCTGTTTCTCAGCAGTGTACTAGCTGCTTTCTAAACATTTGCATATCCCATAGTATCATTTAAATTCACATCAGAATGTTGTTAAATTAATATTTTTTAAATTTAAAAATTAAGACTTCTTTGATTCACGTATTATTTTGAAGCATATCATTTAATTCTATGCATTGGAAGTATTTTATTTTATTTTTAAATTTTTTTGGAGAGAGACACAGACAGAGAGAGGAAGACAGAGATGGGCGCGCCAGCAGTGACTCAGCTGCTGAGAACGAAATCCAGATGTGTGCGCCCCTTGTGGTCAAGTTCAGCATTGTGCCCTTGCGTCACTTTGCATCTGGCTAAACGTGGGACCTGGAGATTGGAGATTTTTGTATTGTCCTGTCATGAATTTCTAGTTTGCTTTCCTTATTCTGCAGTTTATATTTTGAAGTGCGGGAACTAGAAAGGGATATTAATTTAGCAAAATTACATAATATTCTACATGCATATGTTTAATGAGTATAATGAGTGTTCATGTGTGTGTATGCATATTCATGGATGCGGGTGCATACACACTTGTGCCATGGTAGATGTGTGAAGGTCAGAGGCCAAGTCTGGGCTTCAGTCTTTGCCTTCCACTCTGTCTGAAGCAGAGTTCCTTGTGTACTACTTACATTCACCAGGCTAACTGACCCATGATCTTCCAGGGACTCTTCATGCTAGGATGCCTACCACGGCATTCAGCTTGAGCAGGAGTTCTAGGGATCCAAACTCAGATATTCATGTTTGCAGTGGAAGTGCCTTCTGCAGTGAGACTTCTGCCCAGTTACAGTTATCAGCTTAAACAAGGAGAGGAATGGAAAATGCAAAGAACAAGATCTTGAATGCAAAGAAATAAATGAATATTCTGCTTAGAAATTGACTAACAAAAATAGTCTATGAGATTTCTGATTTTTCTTTCATTCTGTAAGTATAAATAATTTGTTCAATATTTTCTGTAATGCAAATCTGAGTGCAGAAATTAGGCTAACATACTGTTTTATTAATGGTTTTGTCATTTTTTTCATTAAGTAGAAACTTTGTATGGATTCATCATGTGTTGATTCCATCATTTCCCTCCTCCCCATCCCCACTCCACTCATTGCCAAAATTAATTTCCCTTTGTTTGTAGTTTCCCACTTTTATTATTTGCACAAGTATCTATTCTCTGCTAGGCACAATGCTTTGTCTTCCTCCCTTGGACTGCTTTGATGAAGATAAGTGGGTTAATATTAGCCATCTCAGCTAAACATTTGGACCATGAGCAAATGCATAAAGAGACTGAGCACAAGTAGGTCTTGAACTTATTCTAAAAGGTCAATAAGTAATTATGAAGATATTGCAAAAGGCAATTAGGTCACCTCTTTAGCAGTTGGAGGAGGTGGGGAAGGATTGATCAAAAATGGACTACCTCTAACAATTCCTCTAACAGTCTCTGGCTATGAGAAATAAACAATCTTGCACTGAACCAACCCTTCAGCTCATGCTAGGAAAGGGCTCTACTGCAAACCTACATTCCAAGTCCTCTTTTTACTTTTTATTTTGAGACAAAATCTCACTAACTTGTCCATGAATTTTCTGAAGCCATGCATCAAATATAAATTTATTAAGCATAAAGAATAACTTAGTCCCATTCTGAAAAAAAAATTCACTTAGAAATGTATGAGGTGGGCTTGGAGTCAAGTCATTAATAGCAAAAAATAGCAATGCAGGTAGAATCTAGACAGGTAAGGAAAGGGCAGATTCATAAAGAATGCTGGCTGGACTAGGTTGGTGGCATGGAAACAAAATGGGGAGTGCAAATATATGTGAATGGATATGACCATGTAAGTGTGTGAACAAATTTGGATGTGTGCATTAAAAAATTGTGTGGGTAGATTGATAGGAGGTACAGATGTGTATGTGTGAATTTGTGTGGATGTGGTTTGGGCACGTGCAGATGCAACAATTTGAGTTGTGGACAGGTGTGGATGTGTGTGCTAGCATGTGTACCTACATATGTGCAAGAACACTTACAAGCATGTATGTGAGCATTTGTAAATGTATGAGTATGCACAAGCAAACTCTGGGCAGGAGATGTAGCAACTAAAGCAAGAAGTGAGTTTTCAGAGTGTCAATTCTGTCCATGATTTGTTTTTTAAGATCAACAAGTTTCAAGAATATCCAGACAGGTGAGAAGTTAGCAGGAGAGAATTGTTGGCCATAGCAATGAGATAAGTGATTCTGATTTTATGCTTGTTCTCTGTTTAAATGATTTCAGTCTAATCAAAATTAGTAAGCTATAATAATGAACAATAAATTCTAAATTCTTATTTGGTAATCAGAGTATATCACATTACATCAATGACTTGGAAAGATCTCTGGTACTTTTAAGAGAATAAAGAACAAATCACTTAATTAATTGGCTGCATAGCAGAAAGCAACAGTGAAAACTCAGACAGAGTAGTTTGATAGAATGCTCAGATTCTGACCAGCAATGCTGGCCACGTGTTGACATAAATCCAAGGCACTGGTCTCTATTAATCCTGGGCTTGTGATGGTCTATAATGGTATTAGTCCAAGAAAAAAACGGATCAAGACTTGTTAGCCTGTGGCTGTACCGGGCAGCTCAGGTCCAAAGTGGCTGCTGTTTGAGTCTGTGTTCCATGGGCTAGTGGGACCAGGGCAGTTCACAACTGAATCACTTTGACCCAAAGTCATTTGTTCAATCATAGTTGACAAAAGGTAACAGAGACTTTCTACTGTTTGGAAAACAAATGGATCTCTTGGCCGTTTTCATAAAGATCGACAGGGACTTAAAATAGCCTGAGGTTAATATTATCAATCTTTCTAAAAGAGATTTTCTGAACATATTCTTTATCCAACATTGGATCAATCTCACAAAATGACACATTTCTAAACTACAGTCAAAAGCAAAACTACTTATTCTTGAAAAAGTTGAAAGTATTAAGAAAGATTTTCTTGCCTTTCTGTTTGTTTTGTTTTGTTGATGTTTTTGTTGTTGAATATGACCCACAAAAGAACCCAGGCACCAATGTGGGATGGATACAGGTCAGCATTTTTACGAGCTTTGTAAGGTCCACCCAGTCTGTGTTGTATCCAGGGAGAACTGGGTGACCACAGTTAATATGAGCCCATAGTAGACTGGAAGGAGATGAGGGCCTTTAACACTCTGCTGATAGGACAGAATAAAAATTCTAACTCATATGATGAAATAATGGTAATTATTTCATAGTAATGCAAACTTGCTATAGGATTAAACATCACTGAGTGTCTTAATCAGGGAATATTTATGGTATGATCCTATATATGTTAAGCAAATTAGAAGAGAGCTAATAATAACAAATCATTAACCTTTGAATAAGATTATACTTTGAGGAGATGTATGGAAATCTAAATTAATGTGAAGAAAAACATAGGGACCAGAACTTGAGGCACTCAGAAATATTGTAGGCTCACAAAGCAGACTATATCATATTTAGAAAATTTTTTGGTAGATTTTACAAACTCTACTCTATAAAAGACACAATATATGACTGTGTCTTCTCTCCATTTTTTTTTTCACTATGCACATTTTACCCATGTCTTCTTTGACATGGGGGATATTTTGGAACAATGACCTGATTTGCATTATCACATGAGAGAGGGATCACTCAAACTGTTCTCTGAAATACAGAGAGCCACATATGTTATGTGCACTCTGCCATATTCCTTATATGACACACAGCTTCCAGTTAGAGATGATTCCTGTGCATGTGTGTTTGTGTGTGTGTTTTTCTAGTTGTACAGTATTATTTCTGTTCTATCTTTACTGTAATTTGGGATGAATGCAAACCTCAATTTTTAAAATTATTTATTTATTAGAGAAATTGTCAGAGACAAAGAGAAAGAGAGAAGAGAGAGAGAATATGGGTGAACCAGGGCCTCCAGCCTCTGCAAAAGAATTCCAGTCACATGTGCCTTGTGCATCTGGCATGGGTTCTGAGGAATTGAACCTGGGACCTTAGGTCTCACAGGTAAGCACCTTAACTGCTAAGCCATCTCTCTAGTCCAAGCTCAATTCCTTGCTTTAGAATTTAGGGGTTGGTTGAAATAGCCTAGCTTGTCTTTTAGCCAGATTATATGTGTGGGGCCTGCAGTAAGCAAAGTCTTTATCAGCTGCTATAACATTCCCCTAGTACTTTGCTAAATAAATTAGTCCTTTGTTCTCTTTATCCTGCAAAGGCAGCTTGTTGAAGGAGGCTATCTATGCAAAGGTTACATTCAAAGAAAACCACTCTTAGTGATAATGACAGAAATTCACAGTTGAAAAGGACTAGTCAAATATGAATTTTAGAAAAAAATTAAAGCTGGCACCAAATTTGAAAACTTTTGTCTGATACAAAATGGTTTCATCTTATTTGTGTGCATGGGTACTTGCTTACATGTATACAGAAAAATCCAATCAGAACAAATATTCTTATCAAGTATTAGATAATGCTTACCAAAGTTGGAAAACTCAATCTGTCTCTAATATATAAACATGCACAGGAGAAAGGTGGGTCTTAGTGGAAATGTAATTCAAGAGAAATTTCTTTTAATGTTAGATCATTACAGTGAGAATGGCTCATCTGGATTTGAAATATTTTGTAGATTTTTATAATAATTTTTTTAAAATTTAGATTTATTTTAGTTTATATATAAAATTATATTTTTGATTGACAACTTCTATATTTACATACATTAAAACCATGATATTTCCCTTCCCTCCCCCCATTTCCCTTCAAAACTCCACTCTCCATCATATTCCCTTCCTCTCTTCATTAGTCTCTCTTTTAATTTGATGTCATCATCTTTTTCTTCTATTATGAAAGTCTTGAGAAGGTATTGCTAGGCATTGCAAGGTCATGGATATCAAGGCCAATTTATGTCTGGACAGTTGCATTGTAAGGAGTCGTACCCTTCCTTTGGCTCTCACATTCTATCCGCCCCCTCTTCCGCAATGGACACTGAGCCTTGGAGGGTGTGACAGAGATGTTTCAGTGCTGGGCACTCCTCTGTCCCTTCTTCTCAGCACTATGTTGCCTTTTGGGTCATCCCAGTTGTCATCGCCATCTGAAAAGAGAAGCTTCTCTAACCAGAAGTGAGAGTAGCATTAATATGTGAATATGAGCATTAAGTGTAGTGCTTTAAGGGCAGCTTGGTGGGAATAATATATACATTTAGCCAGACAAGAGCAGGCTTTATACCCCTAAGGCTCATGACCTCTCCTGCCATAGACTTTTGTTTAGTTTTTTCAGTACCAGGCATGTATTCCCTCCCATAGAGAGGGCCTTCAGTCCAATTACAGAGCAAATTGCACCCATTTGGACATTGGGATTGTCTGGCCAAACTTGAATTTTCCAGTGTCCACTGTTTTCACTGCTGATGACTTCTGTCTCCCATAAGGCTACATGCAATGCATCTATGTCCAGCTTTCAGTTGGCTGGTCTACAGGGAGAAGGTTTTCTGCTCAGCACCAGCTTGCTTTCTCAGTGACCTTGACTCTTAGGCAAGAGATGTCTTCAGCAATAGGGTCTTATCATCTGTTTCTCAAGGTAAACCAAGGGCCTTGGCAATAGCCTTTAATGTTTTGGAGGCTACAGGGACCTCCTTGGCCAACAACTCACTGGAAGGTAGCCCATCCCAGGCACTGAAAATTTTCTAGTAACAATCTATAGCTTCTGGATGTGCCATTATTCAAAAAAGTAGGTTTACCTAAGTCTTATTTACACTATCTTGAGTTTTGATTGGCCCTCCCCCTGCTCTTCTTTTACACATTCTCTTCCCATGGCCTCGCTTAGGCCTTTCCCCTCCCTGTAATCTGTTCTTCTACTTACATATGTGCAATACCATCCACTTAAGTCCTTCCCTCTCCTCCCTCCCTTATAGCCTTTTACCAGCTTACTGTTTTCTGGTACTGATGTTTGGTTCCAGTTCACACACAAGTCTATACATTTGTAGCTAGGATCCACATATGAGAGAGAACATGTGATATTTGGCCTTTAGAGCCTGGGTTACCTCAATTAGTGTAATCCTTTCCAGATCCATCCATTTCCCTGAAAATTTCATAATTCATTTTTCTTTACCGCTGAATAGAACTCCATTGTGTAAATGTACCACATTTCTATTACGATATTATCATTAGAAGTTAAAGGAAGGTTCTCATTTCCAATTATCTAGAGAGGTTATTTGAGATTTTCCCCTGTGTAACTTTCTACATTGTCACAGTGTGTATAATCAACAGAGAAACTTGTCCCCCAAATGTTCTTAATTTTAACATACTTCCAGAGAATGTTGACCTCCCTTCTTCAACTCTGGGATCATGGCTGCCTTTACACAATCTGGCCCTGGCTTTCCAATTTCAATTCTCTTCTGCTGCTTACCAGGCCTTTAATCTTGAGCCTTTCTGAGACTCAATTTTCTCATGGGTAACGGATTCAATTAAGTGCTCTGGTCTCTAAAACTATGCCTGATATTAAGTAAATTAGGACAGAATAAGATGGTATGAAAATGGGACACTGAGGAATCTTCCAATATCATTTGCTTCTTGGTCATGTAGGTTGAGGCATCGTTTGTGCGTCACAACCATGCACTGTGGACAGGCAGTGCCTCTCCCTCAGCACTACATGGGCAGTGCACTCATCCCTATGTAATTTTTCCTTGGTGCCAGGTGGGCGCACTGTTTGCCAGGAATTCACACTTTAGGAACAGAACAGCACACACCCAGACAAAGGGTTTGGTTGGGATGACTTTGTTCGGGGAACAATTAAAATGTACTGCACTGAGTGACTAAAACCTTCCCTCAACGTAAGGCACTGTGTGGTTGATGCGTCCAGGTAACAAAGTAGTGTTTCCTCCTTCACTTGCCAGTTGCTATGTAACTAAGTCCATGAAAAGGAAAGAAACAAAGAGAAAAGTGGTAGAGGATCAGCCAAGTTTGAGAAATTGCCCAAATGTTAAATAAGTTGTGCTTTGAACCCTCACAAGGAATTTATGATTAATGGGATGTTATGGGCTAAAAAGAATGACAATAATGTTATATAATATGAGAAAATGCTAATCTCCGAGACCTCTTGGCCTATCCTTCTTGGAATGAAGTAAGAACTTTATCTCTTATTTCACTTTAAAAGGAATTTCCTCCAAACATGATCTGTCAACCAAGATGACACTTAACCCAGGTTGTTGTTTCCCTGACAACGGTCTTCCAAAGAGAAGGATGTGCAAGTCCAGCTCCTCCCTAAAGCTTAAGAGAAAAGAAAGGCCTGTGATTCCTGCAGGGGAGTCATCCAGATAGCAGCAGGTTGTGTTTTCCTCCCTCTAGACTTCTAGCAGCACAGTAAATTCTGCCTGATGCTATTCTAACGTCCAGTGTCAGAAGTGAAAGGGTTTTGGAAAAACTTTCTTCAACCCAGTAGATGTTTGACTCACACAGTAATTTCAGTTTGACAGGAGGCTGTTTCCTTTTGTAGCTTGAACTTTGTTCAATGCTTGGAAAATATTTCAGCCACAGTCATGTTTCACCCCTGCCCCCACAGAGTGAATTTTACAGTGGCATCTGTGAACAGAGCCACTGTGTGCTCACCCAAACCACACCATCTCTCATCCAGGAAAAGAAAATCAATTTTAATTTTTCAAACAGAAGCAGCAAGTGGTATTTGCTATTTATATGTAAGGAAGGGTCATTAAGCACTTCTCTTTCCTGTCTCTTCCTGAGGGATTTAAAGGGGTGGGGGCAGAAAGCCAACACAAGAGCATGAAACCATGCAAATTGCCTTTGTCCCTTTGAGAATAATCTTTTTAAAAATTTTTATGTATTTATCTGAGAGAGAGAGACAGACAGACAGAATGGGCTCATCAAGGCCTCTAACCACTGCAAATGAACTCTAGATGCATGTACCACCTTGTGCACCTGGCTAACGTGCATACTGGGGAACTGAACCAGGGTGTTTTTGGCTTTGCAAGCAAGTGCATTAACCACTAAGCAATCTCTCCAGCTTGAGAATAATCTTGAAATAAAGACTGAAAAGATGGGCTGTTGTTGGTTTAGTGGGGAAGTCTGCAGGAACTACCCTGTATCTGAGATCTCATCATGGCTCATATTCTTACGTAATAAGATGTAGCTTTCACACACAGGAACACTGTTCATGTGTAAACTATCTGGGGAATGTCATTTTCAGTAATGAAATTTCATGTCTGTGAGTTAAATTCAGTCCAGAAAGTTATAGGATGCAAATACTCAATGTGCAGTTGCATTAATGAATGACTGAAAACATGATGTATGATTTGGGGAATGGGGAGTCATGCTACCTCCTATTTTACTTAAAAAGTGCATTCTATTTTGCAAGTTCTTATTGGATATGTTTTGTAATTTCTCATCCAGTGAGCACATAATATAAGAATATATAAATTCTGGGCTGGAGAGATGGCTTAGTGGTTAAGCGCTTGCCTGTTAAGCCTAAGGACTCTGGTTCGAGGCTGGGTTCCCCAGTACCAACATAAGCCAGAGGCACAAAGTGGCACATGCCTCACATGGAGTTCGTTTGCAGTGGCTGGAGGCCCTGGCATTCCCATTCTTTCTTTCTTTCTTTCTTTCTCTGTCTGACTCTTTCTCTCCCTATCTGTTGCTCTCAAATAAATAAATACAAATAAACAATACATATATATATATATGTATATATATATTCTGAAAAGTTGGACTTAATGGGCTAGGAGTACCTGAAGATTAGCATAATTTTGCCTCCATCTAAGGTCAAGCATCTTTGACCAATTCTCCAGCCACAGAGGAGGATCTTCAGATACAACTTCTTTTCTCAGTTTTAAAATTAAAATGACAAAAAAGCATTTCAATAACACAGAGATGATTGTAAACAACTGGATATAGATCTTGAGTAACCAGGAAGAATCCATCACATATGAAGACCATGACTAATACTTTTTAAGAGAATGGGTACTAGATGATCACATTCCATCACACAATGTATATGAACATAATTTAGTGTCAGGAAGCTCTAAAGTTCTACTTCTGTAATAGAGGTTTTGAATAGGCCATCCTTACTTCATCTATAATTTAATCTTGTTATAAAACAGATAAACTGTAAATGAAATATATAACACATATATGGTATTGAAATGATCTTGCAAGCAAAATAAACTGAACTGACATTGGTTTTTGTTCATGCTAATTTTATTTTCATTATTTATCATAATTAAATCAACTGCCACTTTCAACATCAATGTAATATAACTTTTAGTACATACTTCAAGGTATATTTAGAAACAAAGCCCTTGATACTAGATAGATCCATAAATAACATTTTGGACAAACCTGAAATGTCTTATGAACTTTAGTGCTTCCCTAACATTCTTTAAATCCCCACTTAGCATCTACTAGACTATTTCTCATAAACATCCACAATATATTTCTGGAGAGCCCAATTTAGCTGAGTATATAAGACCACAATGCATTAAAGTAGCCAGATCTTTAGCCTGTAGAACATAAACCACCCACAAATTCACATGTGCACCTCAGAGAGTTAGGACTATAGATGGAGAGCAGATTGCATCTTTCTCTTCACTAACCTGAGCATGATGTGTCATTTTCTGCAATTATAAATGGAAGCTACATTTGACATTATTTGCTGTACCTGAAGTGTCAACAACAGATACCACAGACGTTCTCACACTGCATTACTGTTTTCAGCCCTACCTTGAACTATCACTCAAAATTATAGTAGTTATTAGATCTGCTGTTATATAATGTTATATGTGTGACAAACAGACAAAAATACTTCACAAATCTGGCTTTTATAATTTATTGTAACTGTATTGTAATATAATTGGTTTCTTATATATTCTTAAATATTTAATTTTATCACTTAAAATCATTGTTCTGGGAAAGAATCATAGCCTTTGCCAGGCTGCTAATAGAGTACATGGTAAAAAAGATTAAGAATCTCAAGAATACGGAAGAAAAGAATTAGAGGAAGAATCATGATTATTGTTTAATGATTAAATTATATTGTGAAAATGAGCAAATATTCTAAATAGCACCAGAAGGAAACCAAACTCCCTGAATGTTAAAAATTGTGTCACGTGTGAGTTTTAGGGCAACTTGGAAGGCAATTAGGAGACTCATAATCACTGAAACTATCTTCTGGCAAAGGAATCTGCATACTAGTATGGTTAGGAAGCCCTTTGCATATTTTACATTGGTTTGTAAAACATTTTTTTGTAATGTGAAAAATTAAAAAATTGTGCATTTGGCACATTGTAAATGATGCTTCACAGTAACACTATTGGATCACTCTCAAATCATTTCAAATTAAAGATAAATGCAAAGGTGATTTAGTAGTCACTGTTATTAAATTTGTTATTAAATTATATAAATGTGTTTTTTTACATATGGAAGTTTTGCATCTATCCTTTTTTTTTCAAATTTAGATTTCTATATGCCTCACTCAGGATTGTATATTTACAAGTAATTTTCTAATTGCTACTATTGATTAATATTTTATTGGTACACCTTTATTGCTTAAAACACTAATAATGATATAAGGTTTAAAATGTCCCTTGGGGCTAGAGAGATGGCATAGTAATTAAGATGTTTGCCTGTGAAGCTTAAGGACCCAGTTTTGATTTCCCAGTTCCCACATAAGCCAGACGTACAAGGTGGTGCATGTATCTGGAGTTTGTTTGCAGTGGCTGGAGGCCCTGGCATACCCATTTGCTCTCTCTATATATCTGTCTCATTATCTCCCAAATAAATACATAAAATAATGTTAAAAATAATTTCCCTCCAAAAAACACAAAACTAAACCCAAAATGTACTGGTACCATAGAAATATTTGAACTTGAAGATAGACTCAAAGATTGAACCCTCAACAGGTAGATGGAGTGAGTACCTGAAAAGAATGGCTCTGGAGAGAGTAGGATGAAGCCTACTAAAAAAAAAATTGATAAGAGCTAAAAGAAAGGTACTCCTTACAATGCAACTGTCCAGACAGAAATTGGCCTTGATATCCATGACCTAGCAGTGCCTAGAAAAACCTTCACAAGACCCTCACAATAGGTGAAAAAGACGATGGCATCAAAATAAAAGACAGACTAACAGAGAGAGGGGGGTAGGTTATGATGGAGAGTGGAGTTGTGAAGGGGAAAGTGGGGGAGGGGAGGGAATTATCGTGGTTTAAGTATAAAAGTAAGTATAGAAATACAGAAGTTTTCAATTAAAAAAAAAAAAATGGCTCTGGCCTTGTAACTCCCAGTATCAGAAATCAGTTGTTACCCACAATGAGCTATTGATCAGAGAAGCCTATGAGGTCTTCAAAACAAGAAGTCAAAGCACTTGATTACTCACCAAGGTAACCCAATCGCTGAAGACACCATATTCAACTAGCACAGAACAGAGAGAGACCTAGCTGGAATCTGGAAGAGCTCCAGACCAAAGACAGACTGTCCAATGCTGGAGAGTGCTACATGAGCTAATGTGGGGAAGTGGCCCAAAATGTTGTGAGCAAACAGGGGTCTAAGCTTCTCAGAAGCAAACACCATGGCAGGATGTTCAAGCCAGTGCAATAGTGGCACACAGCCTTGGTGGGTAACCATAATTTTTGGCTTGGCTAAGAGATCTGCTCAGTGTAAAGGAATCCCTATCTGGAAATGAAAACCAGGTCAGAATGCTATGGAGACAAAGAGTATGCTCTCCATTGTCAAGCTCCCACTGAAGTCTTTGGCTAAAGGAGGGGCTACAGCCATCAAACTCACCCTAAATTAATAACTTTTATTCCATTTAAACTATGCCGATTTCAATCTCCATTAGCTAATTGGTTTTTTCTTTTTCAGAAGGTAGTGAGACCATAGAAGATAAACTACCCCTCACATTTCCACCAATTCCCAGCTGAAACCACAGAGGAACCGGGGAGATGAGCAAGAATGCAGCTTCCATGGTGAGCCTGACAATAAGAACCAGGTTAAAGGAGACAGACACTGAGGATACTCAACCCATACCAAAGTAGAGATCCAGAGGCTCATAAGAGCTCATCACTAAAGATGACTTAAAAGTCACCCACCAAGTCTCAGGGAATTTTGCCGAACAGGGGTTGGAAACTTTGTAAGTGGAAACTTTGTAAGTTGGGAAGTCAGGCCCAGAAGCACTGCCTTCTCACAATAACTAAGAGCTGCTCCCACAATGCATAATACACAACCCCATGGAGAATGCCAGCAACCCCATTGAGGAGGACTGCCTGTGGAATGGGGGCAGGACAAAGGAAAGGATGGTACCAACACATGATGTATCCATATGAAGCATGTCAATAATAAAAATAAATAAATAAATTCTCTCCCAAGTTTATATGATTTCTAAGTGGTATACATGATCATTATAGAGATTATTACTGAGCAATTTATCAAAGAATATATGTAGCAAAATCATGAATAAATAATAGTTATTCATGAAAAGGTAGAACATTTTTATAATGCATTAATTAATTTAGAATAAAGTGGTAGATGGTGTTTCAGACAGCTTCAGATTCTCTGAGATGAACTTCCAGACCAGGCACAGTTATGGAGGAAAGGATATTTATTGAAGCTTACAGATCCAGGGGAAGTTCCATATGGCAGAAGAAGCTGGCCTGCCTTCACAGGACCATACACAGAGAGAAAAAGCCACAAGCCAAAAGCCACACAGCACAGCACAGCACACCTCAGGAACTCCAGCTAGGCACACTTTGCATATCTTTAGATTGAAATCCTAAACCCACCACCACACCTTAAGAGCCACCCAGAGACACTGCCTCCATCCAGGTGGATGCAGATACAAACTACAAACTAATAAAATACTGAATATATTGGGGGACATCTATTCAAACTACCACAGATGGTATGAAAGGTGATCTTTACTTCCTGTTCTGCATATCTTCACTGTGAGATTTTGTGCTGTTTTACATTAGAACAGTCTATTTTCCCACTCTTACATATGGACTGGGACTAACACTTTGCTGATGATTAAGCATAGATGCAATGTATTCCACTTCCAGGCTAAATATTTAAAGGTCTTGAAACTCCTGTCATTGACTTTCTAAACATTCTTATCACTAAGGATGGAATCTCAGACTAGACCATTAAGTGGGTGGTGACTAGAGGGAAAAACAGGCCCCGAGACAATACAGAGCAGTAGAGCTGAGCTGCTCTCTTGTCTAGATGAAGTCCAAACTTTAGTCAACTCAATGGAATAGAACACATATGTGAGCCTGAGCAAAACTAGCAGAGAGACCATGCAAAGCATCGTGTCAAGTAACCAACTACTATTTTCTACCCTGGCTGTTTTGTGGCATGAAAGAAAATAAAATAATACCCTGCAATTATAATTCTTATTAAATAGATCATATAATTTCCATTTCTACACTTATCAGATGTTTTTAACATCGGGGAATGAGTCAGATTATGCTTTTGAAACCAGACACAGGAAAAGAGATACATCAGAGGTATTGTCTCAAGCAGACTGATTTTGAAAGGCACATAAGGAAGCTGAGGGTCTGAAGATGGATTCTCTTAAGTCAATACATGCCATTGTACCATTTGGAAATTCTTTTTACACAATGCAGTTGAGGAATACACCCATCCTGGCAGGCATGATGAAGAAGGCTCATGGCAGTGAGAAGGCATTTCTGGAGAGGAATAATAGAAAACATCTCACTTGCTAGTGTTCATTTTAAGAGGAGAATTTGAAGGGTCAACTCTACATACATGAAATATAGTCAGAAGCCAGAGGAAAGAAAGCATCTGAGAACTTGGTTTCAATCAAATATTTTTTCTCTCTCTCCCTCTCTCTATCTCTCTGCCACAATGGCTGTCCTTCTTTGGATGATGTCACATATACCAGAGGCACGGCCCCGAATTTAGGAATGTTTATACATGTTTATACCACTTCCTTTTCTTGATAAACTATGAGGATGACATTTCATAAGTTATTTCCCTTCTTAAAACTGTGTAGTAAAATTTTTATCACTATGGGAAAACACCCCACTTGAAGAAGGAAGTGTTCATTTTGGCTTAAAGTTTCATGGTTTTACTCCATCATCAGTTAGCTCCATTGATTTTTTTGGACTGTCATTAGAAGAAATGCTATGGTAGCTGGGCATAGTGAAAAAAAGGCTGCTCAATTCATGGATGCCAGGATGCAGAGACCAGCAACAAACACACTGTGATCATTTTCCAAAAAGGATGTATCTTCCAATAACCTATTGATGGGTTCATCAACACAGGAGTTCATGAAGTGCTTGGTGTTCTCATTGTACAATGACTTCTTAGTAGCTCCCTGAGCTGAGGAACATGCCTTCATCACATGGGATCCTGGGGGATGTTGATTTAGGAGGATGCTAATTCATATCCAAACTACCATCAAAATCTTTCATAAGTGAACAGAAACACAAAATTTAAACATAATTTGCCCAAAAAGGAGTCAGTGGCCAAAAGGAAGTTTCATGACAATTTGATACAAAGACAAAATCATATCTATGGGAACAAGAGTAGGGGACTGGGTTCATTCCTTATCATCACCTTTTAGATAGATGTTCTATCCTTTTGTCAGTGTGAGTAAAAGTGGCTTGTAGTCTAAGGATATCATACTGATCATACGGTGCCATGTGAGGTCAGCACAGGGGAAATAACTACATCTGGATGCATGGGAGAAGGTTTATGGTGGGTGCATGACCAAATGGTTATTGTCTGTGCATACCCATGAGTAAGTGAGAAAGGTTACATAACAAGCTAAAGGAGGGATACATGTGATAATGCAAATGGATGAGGAGATTTTACAGTTAAAGCCATAATGATATTTGCTCAGCAGTCACCAGGAGAGAAAGGCATTATTAATTTCTTTTACTATGACCTCAAAACCAACTTATATCACTTTGATTCTAGTATAGAATATACTAGTATATACTCTATGATTCTACTAATAATTCATAGTCAAATTCCAACATTTAACTGATTAACATGTGTGTGTACACATACTTTACACGCACACACAAATCTTTTTTTGAAGAAATAAGCTTTTCATTGTACCTGCAAGCAAAGCAAATGAACACATGACACCAGCTCAGAGATTTGAGATTTTAAGGTAAAATAAAAATAGAATATCTTCAGTCCAAAATAAATCATAGAACAGAAAAGGGCTAAGAAAGATTCTTAAAAGGCCCCAGGCAAATATCAAGACTTCAAGAAGAATGAACTACCATCAAAGGCAAGAATGAACCAACAAGAAGTGCCCAGAGCAGCCAAGGATAACTAAAGAAAGAGCCAAATGATGACTGCTCCAAAGCAGAGAAGGGGGAGGAGGAAAACAAAGAAGAGGAGAAAGGGAAGAAGAAAAAAAAGGGAGAAGAGAAAAGAAAGGAGAGAGGAGAAATAGAATTAATTGCTGTTTGGTTTCCCTTTAATTTTTTATAATTTATTTTTATTATTCTAATCTTACATTTATAATTGTGACTCCATTATCCTCCTCCCTGTCCTCCCTCTTCCAAAGGGATCCTCATCAATGGGGAATGTGGATCATGTATTGCGGGGGTAGTCAAGAGTTATGGGGGTAGGCCAAGTATCTGTGCATAATGCCCCAACTTGTGGCTCTAACATTCTTTCTGCCCCTCTTCTGCAAATTTCCCTGAGCCACATTGGGGTCATTTTAGTTCTACTTCAGTGATGAGGTTTTGGGAGCCTCTGTGTCTCTGGATATCTGGCTTAGTTGGAGTTGGATGTTCTCTGTGTTTATCTCCTTCAACCTTTTTCTGGTGTCATGATCCCCAAGAACGCTGAATTCTTGCCCTTCCCCCACATTACTCTATGGTTTCAGCTGGGGCCCTGGTGAGGTGTGATTGGCTGATCCTCCCTTCAGGTTCATCGTCCATCTGAAAAAGATATGCAAATTCTCCAATGGAGAGAGAAGTTAGTACTAGATCTATGTGATGGCCATAGATATCTTGGAGGGAATTTTATATGGGTATGCCCTCTTTTGGCCGACATTTGGTGGTATCTTGATTGGAGACTGTGCTCCCTTTAATATTTTTAAAGGTCTGAATCACCAAGGATTAATCCTAGAAGAAATAGTGCTACATTCTGACTCTTAGGTCATAAAAATGAAGATATTTTCTTTTTAAAAAATGTATCAAAAGCTATATATGTCCTCTTTTAAAAGTACTCATTACTTTGTTTTTTTCAAAGGAGAAAAAATAGGTTGCTTTTGGACTGTCTTTCTGAAAAACAGATCAGAGTTGAAATTAACCTCAAAAGGTTACTGTTTTGTCTGCTATTTCTTCTCAATGGAATATATTTGCATCCATTAGTGAAGTAACTCATTTACCAGGTACTCTATGTATCAGTTAATTCTCACCATTGCACTGCAACATAGGTATATTCTTCTCTTTTGCCTTTAGTCACACTTTCTGCAGAGTTAAGATTGGCTCCAGGACAGCAAATTTCCAGTTGTCACTCCAATACCCCACACAGAGAACTCAGTTTGCTTGGTAACACCTCAAAGCTCATAGTTTCATGTTCTACCGTTCCTGTCTAACCTTCGCAATTCTACAGTCCTTTTTGGTAAAAATGAAATACATAAGATATAAAGAAATAAAATCATATCACCTCTACGGTTAGCTGTGTTTCAATATTTTGAAGTAAAAGACTTGAGCTTTCCATGCAAACTTTAATCATCAGGGATGGGTTTGTATGTGTGGCAATCCAATTCATTCAAGCATGCTATTTGAAGTATGAAGTATTGGTAAGTCCTTGTACATACAGGTCAAGAACAAAGTTAAATTGACATGTAAAGTACCCCTGGTATCTTCTCTCTTGTCACTCTAATTTGTGCATTTGACTTTTCAAAGGATCAGGATGTACTTGCCAAGATAATAGTGGTGCTTTTTAAAATTATTTTATTTATTTTTGGAGAGAGACACAGAGAGAGACAGAGAGAGAGGGAGAGGGAGACAGATAGAGAATGGGCACGCCAGCAGTCTCTCAGCTGCTGTGAATGAAATCCAGAGGTGTGTGCCCCCTTGTGGTCAAGTGTGGCATTGTGCCTTTGTGTCACTTTGCATCTGGCTAAATGTGGGACCTGGAGACTGGAACCAGGTTCTTAGGCTTAGCAGGCAGGCACCTTAACCGCTAAGCCATCTCTCCAGCTTGGTGCTGTTTTTAAAACATGAAACTATACAAAGATGTAAAAATGGAACAAAATATAAACCTAGTATCATTTGCTTCAGGAGTAGGGTTATGAATGTCAACTCTCCATCAATATGATTGGCCTACATGGAGATCACATGCAATCTCAAGTGCTAGTTCCTAAGACATACAAAACTATCCTTCCAGGTTTTGTGTTTTGGGGAAAAGGTTTTGCATGTCATTTTGGCTAAACATTGAAGATTCTTTTCACCAGGGATCAAAATCCTGACCAGACAAATCTAAGAGTTATTTTATTCACAGAGCTTTTAGAAATGGAGCATGGTGGGAAACTGAGTTTATTCTTATGGTGAATAGACAGATGAAGAGATAGAAGATAAGATGATATATAGACAGATAAAAAGATAGGTAAATGATAAATAAATGATAAAATAAAGATTTTTCTTTTTAAAAATTTTATTTTTATTTATTTATTTATTTATTTATTTATTTATTTATTTGAGAAAGAGGAAGGCAGATACAGAACAGGCATCCAGGGCCTCCAGCCGCTGCAAACAAACTCCATATGCATGTGCCACCTTGTACATCTGGCTTACATGGGTCCTGGTGAATTGAACCTAGGTCCTTTGGCTTTGTAGGAAAGCATCTTAACCTCTATGCCATCTCTTCAGCCTGACAAATCTTTCTAGGAAAATGTCTACATTAGGAAGATATTCAAAACAATCTTAAATACTCCCTTCACCTTGATCAACCTTCATGTACAGTTATTCTTGGTGTGTGTGTGTGTGTGTGTGTGTGTGTGTGTGTGAATTCTTTAGATCTAAAATATTTTTATTAGAATATTTTAGAATATAAAATTTTACTTTTTGATTTCAGGTTTTCAGCATGAAGATAATGAAGAAAACCAATATTCGTTGCACTGCTGTATAGATTGAAGCAAGTCCCCATAGAAACAATTACAAATTTAGAAGTGCTTTGCATAAAATCCTCACCCAGCTATATCCAAACAGGCCTAGAGTTCAGATTCTCTACCTTCCACTCATTTACCAAATGAACTTTGACACCTTATTTTATAACACTAAGCTCTCTTTTTTTGACTGTAATAAGATAAAATACCTCATAAAGATCAAAAGTAAATAAGTGAGATAAGGCCTATAAAATACTGAATGCAATGCCCAACCCAGAGCAGGTACTGCACAAATCATCATTATTTTATGAGTAATAAGTAATATAAAATACATATTGGGAAGCATAAAATTTATACATGCTGTAGCCTGCAAATTAGATAAATAAGCATAAAGACATTCATTATTTTATAAAACTTAGCTCAGGCTGTGTGCTCCTGTTCTTACATTCTGTTCCCTTTTCTGGCTCTTTCAGTTTAGTGGGTTTTTAAAAAGGGAAGCAGAGGTTAAATTTCATGATATAAGTTTGACAAAAAACAATCGATGTCCTCTTCCATATCAGTCATATGATTCAATTCACTACAGCAACTGTTATATTATTCCCCATTACTTCATGTGCCTCTCCCTACCTATACACATTTCTGCCTATGATGCTGATATATATATATATATATATATATATATATATATATATATATATATATATATATACATAGAGAGAGAAAGTGCTAAGGAATTCAATTCATCAATTGACCAGTCAATCATGTTGTATCTGGTCAAAATAAATTGACTGGTTAAATGGTGTTGTCTACCTTTTTCCTTCCCTCAGGGAATAACTCTTATCTTGCCTATAATTATTGAGGAATAAGAGGTAAATCATATTGATCTGTAATATTCATCTGATACTGTCACTATATGTAAGCACAAACACACTTATACGTATTCCTTAGAGTTGGCAGGCAGCAAAAGAGAAAAGTATTCTTGCTTCCAAACCTTCTTTTCAAAAGTTGAAAATGAAACATGTTCTTCCTTCTTAAATATCCAGAGAGACACAGAGACTCACAAAACCTAGTCACTGAAATAGACCTAAAATGAACCCAACATGGCTCAGGGAAATTCACGGAAGAGGGGGCAGAAAGATTGTTAGAGCCATGAGTTGGGTCATTATACACAGAGTCATTGCCTCTCCCACATAACTGATGGCTACCCCCATAAGGCCAGACCCACATTACCCATGGGGGGAGGACAGGGAGAAGGCTAATAATGGTAACATCATGGCCATGTATATACTATAAACATAACTGATAAAATATATTTTAAAATGCTGTTAAACTATCCAAAAAAAGACATCTTATACTGAAAAAAAAAAAAAAAAAAAAGCAGTCAATGATGCAATAATGATAGAGAAATTAAGATTAAATTGTTTGCAGCATAAGAGACTGGTAACTCTTTCTAAATATCTCCAAATTAGATTTATTTGAACTGCAGTCTCAAAATGAGCTTTTCAAGATATATTGTTCAGAATGGGCTGTGATAATTATTGTTTGTCTAGAATTCAAATGGAGGGTTACTTGTTAACTCCCACCTAGTAAGCGGTTATATAAATGCCTTCCCAATTTAATTATGTAGCATGGATCTAATGTCCAGTTAATTTTTGTTATCCATGTAGAATATCAAGAGATATATAAACACAGGAGATGGCCTATGACTTTCAGCTCAACCTTTTAACTGTAGAGGGGAGATTGCTTAGTGAATAAGGCTCTTGTTGCCCAATGCTTAGTATCTGAGTCTTGGTCGGTGGATACCATGTAAAAGCCAGAAGCTATTGCAAATTTATGCAGTAATAACCCCAGAATGCCTACAAGAAGAAGGGATGTGGAGACAGAAAACTTCCCTTGCAGCTTGAAAAAGGAGCAGTGAACAACAAGGAAAGGTCCTGCCTCAAAGAGATGGAAGGAAAGGACAGACCTGGGAATTGTCCTCTGACCTCCATGTGTGCACACTCATACACTTTCATATACAAACAGTAACCAAATACACAAATAAAAACTAAAGAAAAAAACATTTCCATTGTTTTTTTGTAGCTTTTCATGTAGTGCCTAGAACCTTCCTAAAACATAGTAAACACACTTAGATGATTATGTTGGGCAAATAATAAAATTAGCATAATAAAAAACAGTGTTGTGTGACTTTTTTTTATTAGAGATACAGAGAGAGAGCGCTCAAGGGAATTGGTAGGCCAGGGCCTCTAGTCACTGCAATCGAACTCCAGACATGTGTGCCACCTTGTGCACATGTGTCACATTGTGCATCTGGCTTACGTGGGTACTGGGGAGTAGAACCTGGGTCCTTAGGCTTTGCAGGCAAGTGCCTTAACTTCTAAGCCATCTCTCCATCTTAATGTGTGATTTTTTTTTTGTATCTTGCAAATAATTATCAAGTGAGCAAAACAAAAATTTATAAGTTCCATTGCATAAATCAATATTAAATGGTATTTAATTACCAGGTTTGCATTTCAGAAACAACCTAATTACCATAAGGGCATTCTGGTGCAGCATGGAACAGCCCAGTGATAGAGGCAGGTAAGGTCTCATCTTCTTCAGGAGAGCAATTTGGTGGACTTTTATTTAAGTTTAATAAAGCTTTGAGTGGACAATGAAGAATATAGATGTCCTCACTGAGGAGGACCATCAGTGGAATGGAGGTGGGGGAGAGGGAACATAAGAGTATAACACAATGGCAATATGACCAATATGTAAGTTGTTCCTACAATAATTTTCCCAATTAACAAATAATAGCTGGTCTATACTGCAAGAGTAGAGAGGAGGTCTTATGTCTCTGTGTGTGTGTCTTCTGGAGCTAGAAAAAGCCAGCAATGACTAAAGGAAACATCTTATCCCATTGAACATAATTAATATATATTTTTATCACACTCAATTTTTAACAGATTGCAAGAAGTGATTGGTTGAGACATCATCACATCTTTAAAGAACAGAGAAAGGCAAAAGTAGACTCTAGTGAATTATTAGATATGGTTGAATAGAACCAATTTTATAAAGCTGTTAATATATATTCCTATGTTGCAAGATTTCTAGTAGATTCTACAAAATATGAACAGAGCCAGGAAGATACTTCCACAATAAGAGATGATGAAATACAATGTGGACAATAATTTAAGTCATTTCAAACTGAATTTTGACTAAACATATATTGTCTAAGAATAAATTTAAAAAAATACAGAACGTGCTTTACTGACAAAATTCTATAAGGGATATTAGAATCTGTCCATGTGAAAATTCACTTTTCAAGTAAGCTCCAGCTAGCTCAATATAGTGTTCTTCTCCCAAAAATGAAGGATTTATGATATGTATTTGAATAAGATAAATGACTTAAATTCTTTCAATTGTGGCAAATTTCCAGGATCTTTACCACCTCTCAACTCCATCCTTATGCTTGGTCTCTGGGGATTCAGTATTTCTGATGACTAAGAATAGATTTGGTTTCACTCTGTACCTTCTCTCTTTGCTGCGCCTGATTCTTTCTATAAATGAAACCCTGAGCTGCCTGGGTGTGGCTTACTCTCACAGTTGGCACTTATACTTTATTTTCATCTCTGCCAGCATCTTTCAGCAGGAAATTTAGACCACAGATGTGCCCCTGTTATGAAATGGAATATATAAATAATTCTAGCTAATTGGATATCCTATAATAGACTCTCCTTTCAAGCTGCTATTTTTTCTTATCCAAAACACATCATTGTCATTCTTCCTCTAATCTATTGCATAGTCTTTTCCACCTGCTTGAAATTATTCTTTTAGTTGCTTTCATTTAGCTCTGTTTTGCCCTTCTTCATTATTTACTTCATTCTCTCACACTACCTCTCTTACTTTTTCCTGCTTGGAAAGAACTGTTGAAGACACACCATACCATGTCCCATCTCACAGGTTCCTGCATTAAGTACAAGTGTGCTATCTGGACTGTGAAAGTATATAGTGAACAAGAGAAAGCCACTGCAGTGTTGAAGAAAACCCACTGCGAATAAGATGACATGATGACAGAAAGGAAATTCTTCTTTATTTTAGCCTGTCTTAGTATTTTCATTAGTGTCAGGTAAATGTGTCCCTCAATGACACAAAAATTAATAAATATTATTTAATGGATAAACAAATGGATGGAGAACATTTCATTGCTAAGTTTATCTCCCCACCCCATCTCCTCATGTTCTTTCTTTAGTAAACCCTTAGGCAGCTTGTTTGAAATTATACACACACACACACACACACACACACACACACACATATTTGTGTGTGTGTGTGTGTGTGTGTGTGTGTATTAGATATTTGCTGTTGTAGCAACTGGTTTTCCATTGGACACTATTTCAGGCTCATGTCCAGGATCACTTAGAACAAACTGTTTGATGAGTACCAGTATTTTCATAAGTTTCAAGTCAAGTGATGCATCTGCCCAAGTTTAGATACAAGGAAGTCTTTCTCAAGGGGGCAACACTCTGAGCTAGGTTGCTGCCAGGACAATCTGTCCTTACACAATTAAAGACTTTTTTCATTCCAGTCCTGCTGCCAAAAGAAAATGTTGGTTTTATATCTCCACTCTGTTTAAGGTAATTCTGTCCTGGGTATAGATGCAGCCAGAAATACAGAAAAATGAGAGGATTTCTGCTTTGAAATGGGTCTTTAGCATAGATAATTGCCTTACAGTCAGGATCTCTTGAGTTTTCACATTACTCTGTTGTCTATGGTGCCATATGACACAGATTCTTCCCCTCAGACAGTTCATCACCATGTTAGCTTAAAGGGCTGGCACAGCATTATTTTTTGGGGTGTGCCAAAGGCTGGGAGATTTCATGAAATGCATTTTATTAATGACAATTCATTAAAATTAAAACTTGCTTACATGACAACTTAAAATCATTTTGTGGGAAAGATGGTAGCCACTGGCTCCTGTTACCTTTACTGTAAGTTGTTTTTTAAAAGCCCATGTTAATATTTCCATTATCTGATCTGATATAATTGCTATCACATTTGCTCTTGCCCAGGGAATCTGATTCCAATCACTACTCATAGTACAGAAATGAATCAGAACAAGAAGTTTCTGGATTCACTGGAGATGAGGTTTTGGATTTTGAGGGTTTTGAAAGTTTGTTGTATAGGGGCAAGATTTGATCTCAATCCAGTATGTGTGCGCACAGCCAGCCTTTCTGGTTTTGCTCACTGCTTTGATACATTTATATAGTTTAAACATAAGACATAGTTTTTCTCCAGTGGCCAAAATAGTTTACCTCTTCATTTTTACACCCCATACTTTATCATTTCTTTCTTTTTCTAACTTATTTAGTGTTGATTAATTAATTAATTAATTTATTTATGTGTGTGAGAGAGAAAGAGGGCACAAGCAAGCATGGGTCACACCAGGGTCTGCAATTAGCACTGCAGATGCATTTGCCATTTTGTGCATCTTGCTTTAAGTGGGTACTAGAGAATTGAACCAGCACTATCAGGCTTTGAAAGAAAGTGCCTTTAATTACTGAACCATTTTCCAGCCCTATAATTTCTTATACCTCTTTATGACTATGTCTTTCACAAGTTTCTGAAAGTAAGCAATTTTCAAGGCTTTGTAACCTGAAGTTATATTTTGAACTTTGAAGAGACTAAGACATAAATGAGACTAGGAGAACAGTAACTAAACTAAAAATCTTGGTGTTTCTCATCAGTCATTGCATTGAATTGATGAGGATTCTCAGATCAATAAATCAAAGCCCAGCTGCACTGATTATATTGGTTCATTATAGGCTTTGCTGGTGAGGCCAAATAAGGTGAAAGGTTCTCAAAATAGTTCTTGGTGATAGTTTGAGAGAAGGTTCTCTGAGAGCTCAGATGAGGAAACTCTAGTTCTAAAACACTGGAAGTGTGTGTGTGTATGTGTGTGTGTGTGTGTGTGTGTGTGCGGCGTGCATGCGCACATGCACATTCACATAAGCGCATGTGCAGGGCATGCAGTTCACATGATGATGGGCTAATGTTATTCCAGATACATAGTCCATTTTATGCATCTTAATAATTAATGAACTTATATTCATCAATTTTACTATGAAAATGTGCATTAGTTTTTCCAATACAATTTCTTTTTTTTTTTTTCTGTCTTGTTCTTTTTCTCTTTTTCATTAAGTAGAAACTTTGTATGGCTACACCATTTGTTGGTACCATCATTTTCCATATTCCTGCCCCCATTCCTGAGGGTTCTCCTTTGTGTCATTGTTGGTATTTATCATGGAGTTGTGAATTATGAGATGTAAAAGCAGTCATCAGTCATTGTAAGGGGGGAATGCCTGCATACATTCCCTTCTACTCTGTGATTCTTACAATCTTTCTACCCCCTCATCCACAAAATTCCCAGAGCCATGATGGGTGTGCTTTAAGTCTACTTCAGTACTGTGCTTTTGGCAGCTTCTGGATGTCTACTTTGGTATGTTTTGAGTATCCTCAGTGCCTGTCTCCATCCTCCTGGCACTGGCTGTCAGACTTAACATTGAAGCAACACTCTTGTTCATCATGCCAGTTCCTCTGTGGTTTCGCTTGGGTCCTGGCTGATATGCAAGGGGTGGTTTATCTTCTCAGTTCTCACTACCTCTGAAAAAGAAAATCAGGTTCTCCAAAGGAGAGTGAGATCAGAATAGGTTAAAGGGGATAAGTCTTGTAAATTAAATTAAATTAAAGATTTGATTTTGATGGGTATAGCCTCTTTTTTGGCCAAATACTACTGGGAGTTTCTCAATGGAGACCATGATTTTGGTCTCCATAGGATTCTGACTTGATTTCTAGTTCCAGCTATGGGTTACTTTCTACTGAACAGATCTCAGCCAACTGAGAGCCATTGGTTACCCACTTAGGCTGGGTGTCATTATTGCATGGGTGTGTACATCTTTTCAGGCTGGCAGCTATCACATAGTACTGTCCCCTTCCAGCATACAATGTTGTCCATTTTCCTCCAGCAGCACCTATAGTACTTTCAAGCACAGGCAAACCATCTGGGAATTGGCTTCCTTCCAGGTTCCATCCTGATCCCTTGGTGTTCTATGTAGGAACCATGCAGTGTCTTGAGCAATATGATCTTACCTTTTACCTGAGGCAGGTAATCACGTGCTTTGACAGGAGTCTGTCTGGTTTTGGGGGACCTCTTAGATCTTGCCAATCAACAGCTCATTGTAGGTTGTAACCGATTTCTCATACTGAGAGTTACAAGCCAGAATCAAATGTTTTAGGATTAAGCTTCATCCCACCCTCTCCATGATCCTTCTTACTAGACAATCCCTGCATACTCATGTTGAAGGTTATATCTTTTAGTCTAATATCCAGGAGAAAGGTTTCTATGTTACCAGTTCATTTTGAATTTAGTTTTGTGTGCATCTCTTCCTGCTCTCCCATTCCCCTCCCTACAATCTTTTCCATCCTTATTATTTGTCACTTGAGTTGCCTGTCACATATGCCTACAACCCAAGGGGGCATTTATCTTTCAGCGTTTATATGAGCTAGCTTAGTATGATCTGTTGTTCCAAGTCCATTGGTTTTCTTCAAATTTCATTGCAACATTTTTTCCTTACTGCTGAGTATAATTCCACTATGTGTATATATAGCACATCTTCATTATCTAATCTTCAAATAATGGGCCCATGGGTTGATTCCAGTTCTTAGCTATTGTGAATTTTGCACCTATAAACATGATTGAGCAAATATCTCTGCAGTGAAGAGTGGAGCCTTCAAAGCAGATGCCTAATAAAGGAGTAACTGGGTCAGTTGGTAGCTCTAGTTTCCATATTGATTTCCATAGTGGTTGTATAACTTTTCACTCCCGCCAGCAGAGAATGGGGGTTCCTCTCTCCCAATATCCTTGCCAACATTTATTGCTATTTGTTTGTTTAATAATTGTCATCCTTTTTGGAGTAAAGTGGAATCTAATAGTTATTTTAGCTTGCATTTGTCTGATGGTTATGGATGTTGAACATTTTCTTAAGTGAGTATTAGACATTTGTATCTCTTCCATTGAGAATTCCCTATTCAGTTCTCTGTCCCATTTATTGAGTGTATTGCTTTATTTTTTATTGCTTTGGTTTTTAAGCTGTTCATAGATTCTAGATATTAGGCATCTGTCATTTGTATAGCTTGTGAAAATTCTCTCCTATTCTGGAAATAGACTGAAGCTCTGTTTATGGTATGTTTGTACAATTTTTTTTTAGCTTCATGAGATCCCACTGGCTGAGTGATTTCTTAATTTCCTGGGCTAGTGAAGTATTGTCCAGGAAGTCTTTACCCACTCCTACATAAAGAAGAATTTTCCCTAGTTTTTCTTCCAGAAAATTAAGGATTTCAGGTCTTATGCTGAGGTCTTTAATCCATTTGAGGATTATTTTTATGTGAGGTGAGAGGAGTGGGTCTAATTTCATTTTTTCTATGTGGTTATCCAATTTGACCAGCACCATTTGTTGAAGATGCAGTCTTTTCTACAATGTACATTGCTGGCCCCTTTGTCAAAGGTCAAGTAGGTATAGGTGCTTTAACTAAGGGATGGGTTGTAAATTCTGTCCCATTAATCTATATGTCTCTTTTAATGCCAGTACCATTCTGTTTTTCTTAGTATGATTTTGTGGTATAGCTTTGGATGAGGTCTGTGATACCTCCATAGGTGTTTCTTTTGCTGAAAATGTTTCTGGATATCCGAGGCCTACTGCCATTCCATATAAATTTTGAGATTATTTATTTCTAACTCTGTAAAGAATGATGCTGGGATTTTTATTGGCATTGTGTTAAATCTCAAAACTGATTTTAGTAGGAATCCTTTTTTCATAATATTCATTCTACCTATCCATGAATATGGGAGGTCTTTCCATCTGCTAAAGTTCTCCCCAATTTCTTTCTTGAGTATTTTTATGTTTTCAGCATATAGATCTTTCACATACTGGGTTAGTGTTATTCCAAGATTGTGTGTGTGTGTGTGTGTGTATTGAAAAACAGGAAGACTGATTTCTTTCTCTGTATATTTGTCTTTTGAGTATAAAATCTAGATTTTTGTGTGCTTATTTTGTATCCTGCAATTTTGATGAAAAATTTTCCTCCTTTAGAAGTTTTATGGTAGGCCCTGGTCTTTAGTGTCACTTATGTATAGGACCATGTCATTTGCAAATAGGGCTAATTTGACTTCTTCCTTCCAAATCGTATTCCTTTTATATCTTTTGCTGGCATTATTACTTGAGCTAGGATTCCTAGTACTATGTTGAAGGGTGATGCTGTGCACCCCTTTTGTTCCTGATCTTAATGGGAACTCCTTTAATCTTTCCCCATTAAGTATGATTTGGGCTTTAGGTGCTTTGTATATAGCCGCTATTCTTTTGAAGTGCTACATTATGATGGTATTGACATTTATTTCTGATTTGTTATCAAGTAAGTTTTGCTTTATAAAATGTGGTACACCTGTGTTTGGTGTATATACCTTTATTTCTGATTTATTGTCAAGTAAGTTTTGCTTTATAAAATGTGGTACACCTGTGTTTGGTGTATATACCTTTATTTCTGATTTATTGTCAAGTAGGTTTTGCTTTATAAAATGTGGTTAGGATATTAATATAACTAAATTTACTTGTTTCTTATATCTCTTTGTTTGGAAAATTATTTCCATCCTTTTGCCCTTAGGATGTGTCTATCTTTAACTGTGATATGGGTTTATTGAAAGTAGCAGATGGTGGGTTTCATTTTTCTAATCCACCTTGTTAACTTGTGTCATTTTTGTGGGTGAGTTAAGTCCATTAATATTTAAAGTTATAACATGAGGTCTGATTTAATCCCCTCCGTGCTGGAGGGTTTCTGGGTTTTGGTGCTTTGAACATTTTCATGGCTTGCTCTAGCTTTGGGTTTTGGGTTTGTCCCCCTGTTGGTTATTTAGGTTGATTGTTCAACTCTCCTCTGTAGAATAATTTCTGAAATATTCTCTGTAAATTTGGCTTCATGTTTATATAATCACAGAGCTGGCTTTTGTCATGGAAAATTTTCCTTTTTCCATCTCCTATGAGGGACACTTTCACTGGGTACAATAGTTCTCTCTCATATGTGGATCCTAGTTACAAATGCTTAGACTTGTATGTAAGTTGGATTAAAAATTGGTAGCAGAGGCCAGCTAGAAAAGGACTATACAGGAGGGAGGAGAAGGGAAGACTTAAGATAATGGTATTATACATGTAAGCATTACTGGTGGTCGAATGGCCTAAGTAAGGTCATGGGAAGAGATTGAGTAAAAGAAGGGTGGGGTTAAGGTTAATTAAAGTTCAAGATGTCATGAGTAAGCCATATGGAAACCTACTTTTTTGGATAATGGCACATCTAGAAGCCATAGACTGTTAACAGAAAAAATTTAGTGTCAGGGATGGGATTCCTTCCAGTGAATTGTTGACAAGGGAGGTTCCTGATTCTCCCCAAACATTAGAGGCCATTACCAAGGCTCTTGGTTTCCTACCAGAAATAGGTGGTATGACCCTGTTGCTGATGACTCCACATGCTTGAGCTACAAGGTCACTGAGAAATTAAGCTGGAGCTGAGCTGTAAACCTCCTACCTGTAGACCAGCTGACAGAAACCTGGCAAAAGCTACACTTCATGCTGCCCTATAGGAGAGAGAAGTCATAAGTTATGAAACAGTGGAAACTGCAAGTCCTAAATTTGGCCAGCCAGACAAAATAAGTGCAATTGTGGCATATCTGTTATGGGGGAAACCAACCACTCTCTAATTGGAAGCCATAGATATTTTAGGCTTTGAAGTGTTCCATTCCAATGTCTTCTGGCTTTCAGGGTTTCCACTGGGAAATCTGAGGTAATTCTGATGTAATTGCCTTTGTATGTAATGAATTGTTTCTCCCTTGCTGTTTTTAGTATTCTGTGTTTTCATTGTTTAGAGTTTTAACTATGATGTGCCTTGGAGCATTTCTTCTTTGGTTCTGTCATCCTATCTGGTGTTCTGTGAGCTTCTTGTATCTGGATGGACCTCACTTTTGCAAGATTGGGAACATTTTCTTCAATAATTTTGTTTAACATGTTCTCTATGGCTCTGGCCTGGATTTATTTCCCTTATGGTATACCCATGATCTGGATGTTTAGTTGTTTTAGGGTTTCTCTCAATTCCTTAAAATTCTATTTGCATTATTTTCTTTCAATTTATCCAACAGTTTTTGTACTCCCAGTCAATTTCTTCTGTCTTGTCTTCTAGATTTGAGGTTCTGTTCTCCACTCTTTTAGAGAGGGTTTTTAGAGAGGTTCTGCCCTCCATTCTGTTAGCTGGTAGCTCATACCAAAACTGGTTTGGAAGTCCAGAATCTTTTCAGGCCAGAGTCACAGCCATGTCTTTCCTGTGAGACTCAGGAGCAGAAGCATTTGTTCTTACTCCCCTACTGTCTTCCAGCTGAGCAGATTGTGGAGGTGTACTGAAGGAGTGCCAAAGAGGAAGCAGGGGTGCCTGTCAGGGGATATAGGCAGTGTGGGGAATGAGAAGTAGTGGAGTCAGGCTTCATAGACCATGCCTGTCTGAGGGACCACAGAGGTGGCTAGTGTGGGGGCACTGGTTTGTGGAAGCATCTGGGGCAGGATCACAGGAATGTCGACTCAGCTGGAGGAATGGCTTGGTGACAATTAGAGGAGGCAGCTGAGGCTGGATGTGGGTTCACTTGTGTCTACCTGTTGTCAGTTAGCAGGTTTCCCTGGCACTTCCCTGCCCCCAGTGTGCACTTCCCTGGTGGCTATCTGTTCCCAGCAAGCAAGCTTTCTCTCTCTATTAGCTCATTATTTAAGGTAGGACAGAAACCAAAACCTGGGGTTCATAAATTCTGGAGGACCCCTCCTGAACACTCAAATCCTGCACCAACAACACATGTGGGGATCCAGTAGTTCCCTACCTGCATCACCAGGGGATAGGAAGCCAGGGCCTACTCTTGCTGCACATGTGTGTAGGGTCTCAGCCATCCAATACCAACAGCAGGAGAATTGGGAGCCAACCAGGACATGGGAACCAGGAGCCCAGGACTACTGACTCTGCATACTCTCGGGGTCTCAACCCCCCCCCCCACCCTCCACACACTAGCAGCAGTGGTACCAGGAGCTGGGAAACTGGGTGGTCTGGATCTGGGAGCACAGACCTACTCACACTACGTATGTGTACCTGCCAGCAAAGGGGAACCAGGAACCCCCCGGGACTTGGGGAACAAGGAGCCAGTGAACCAAGAGCCCAAGCCTTCTCACACTGCATGTGTTCAGGATCTATGCAGCCCCACACCAGTGACAGAGAAACCAGGAACTGGTGAAGCAGGAGCTTCTTTCTCCTTTTCTTCTTTGTCATTTGTTTCTTATTCTTTTAAACCTATTTTTGATTTTTGATACTGTCATACATATATACTATCTCTTATAATCTTCCTCTTACATTATTGGCTTTTTTCTTCCTCTTTAATATTTACTTTTATATATTTCTTTCCTTTCCTTTCCTTTCCTTTCCTTTCCTTTCCTTTCCTTTCCTTTCCTTTCCTTTCCTTTTCTTTTCTTTTCTTTTCTTTTCTTTTCTTTTTGTTTGGTTTTGTTTGTCCAAGGTAGGGTCTCACTATAGCCTAGGCTGACCTGAAATTCACTATGTAGTGTAGGGTGGCCTTGAACTCACAGTGATCTTCCTACCTCTGCCTACCGAGGGCTGGGATTAAAGGCATCTGCCACCATCATATATTTTTTTTCTTACCTATTGAGGCAATTTTCTGGTGGGTTCATCACTGAAGAACATGACTCCTCCTCCACCAGCAACTATGAGCTGTCATCAGTTACTCTGGGAGGTGTGAGCTATTATGAACCCTACCCTTATTCAAGATAAAATATTGGCAGGTTATGTATTGTATGTAAAATCATGGTTGATATCAGGTCATAAGGGTAATGATCATGTTGTACCCAGAAGACAACTTTTTCTTTTTTGAGACAGGTTCTTGTTTTGTAGACCAGGCTGGCCTGGAATTCACTATGTATTCAAGACTGGCCTGAACTTATGATCCTCCTGCCTCATCCTTTCAATACTAATTACATATGTCCATATCCCTCTTGGCCCAATATAATTTCTATATATATCAAAATCATTGATTTAATGAATTATTTTCTAAATTCAATCATTCATAACTACATCCAACATGCTTCTTTAAAACTCAGTTTATAACAGTGTATTAAGTGCATAAATTATAGACAAATTTCTTTAGGACAAAGGACAGTTTTCCAGTGTTAATTTTACCTATTAATTCCTTTGTACTTGAGCAAAACAGCCAAACATTACAATCATATTAATGTAGAAATATAATCATATAATTTTGGATTTGGCAAGGTCTTAGGAATATTTCTGTGTCACCTCTCAAAGTTTAATTCTAAATTGTCTCCTTGTACAGTTACTTTGGGATGAAATATTTTAGTAAAAAGGTTTATAACAATTCAATATAGAAGATACATCTTCAAATATTCCTATTTTGGTCAAAATCAAATCCTTGTAACATTTTTGCAAAGGTCCAATTTGAGTTATTGGAAGTAGAAAAGATAAAATTTGCTGCGCTTCTCTTTCTTACTGACTCTAATATTAATAACCCTTAGTTTTGTCTTTGGCAGATACATACTTAGGCTTTGGTAGCTCTTAGGATGATACACGTTCTAGACCCTTTGCAATATAAGGCCTCTTTTCCCAACTCTGATCCTTTACTTATCAGGGTTTCTCAAACATGCAAAATAATGAGGGAAGAGCTTCAGGGGTGATATGACCTATGCAGGATGTAGCAGAACTATATCACTATGCCAGCCACATCCAACATACATGAAACTCAGGCTTACATGTATTACATTGTGGCTTCCAGATCATTGATAGCTCCTCACATGAAACATTTTTTTTGGTCTTCAAAATTATTAGATCAATATTTTTGAAACTAATTTTTTTTGTAATTTTTTTAATCCTATTTGTGATAGAGCATTATTTTGGCCATGATATTATTTACCTTTCTTAGTTTTTTTATAATCATTATTTTGATAAGTGTACTTTTGATATAACAATTTAAATCCTTGTTGAATCTCTGTTTTATGGTTGATATTAGGACAATGGAGAAATAGTGCAAAGAACTATTTAATGCTAGCAATAAACATATGACATTTTAAACTAGGAAGTGTGATGTAGTATATTTCTACAAATTATAAATTAGCATGTCTGAGTCATACAACCTTTATTTATTTTATTAGTAAAAGGCATACAATGTAAGAGTGGGAGAGCACTTCCATAGAAATAACACAACACAGAATCGAAGTTAACTTGTTCAAATAAACTGTCTGGTACAATGTTTAAAGTGATAGTTTCAATATGAGTGATGTGGAACTAAAATGACCCCAGTGGGGCTCAGGGAAATTCACAGAAGAGGGGCAGAAAGAATGCTAGAGCCACAAATTGGGGCATTATGCACAGAGACTTGGCCTATCCCCCATAACTCTTGACTACCCCCACAATACATGATCCACATTCCCCATTGATGAGGGTCCCTTTAGAAGAAGTAGGACAGGGAGAAGGATAATGGAGTCACCATTATGAATGTAAAATTAGAATAATATAAAGAAAAAATAAATTATAATAAAAAATTGATGTCATTGTCTTTGCAATCATACATGACAGATGTAATACCATAAAACAAGAAAATATCCTATCTAACTCTCAGTTTCCTTTTTGTTAAAGCAATTAATGAAATTTTTGTGATTGTTTACTATATTCTATTTATTGTTTCTTAATAATTTCTTATAGAAAGTTATATGCTGAAGGTGTTTAAAATGTTGGTGAATCATTTCATGTTATACAATATAGTATTTTCAGTAGGATTTAGTTATATACATTTGCAAGTTTAAATTTATTAAATGCTATTTAACTTTTGGTATATTTTCCTCAATTTTTCCTATAATAAAAGATATGACAAAGATAAAAACAAATTAAATAAAATGAGCACTTGTGGGAAACCCACAAAGATTCAGTTTCTTCCTTAGCATATTTTGATATTATCCCCAAATATTAGCAAATCTCTTGTAGTATTTTTTTCCCTTTACTATACCACAGGCTTTTTTGTGTGTTTGTGTATCAAGCCTAAGCTAAGCAGCAAACAATCCAATCAACCAACAAGCCAGACAGCAAGCCAACTGACCAAGCAAATAATCCAGAATCCACATCACCATACCATCAACCAACCAAGCAAGCACACAAACCACCAGGGCCAATGGACCAACGAATTGACCGTTTAACCAACTAATTATGGCAACATTCAGTCAACCAATTAATCAATCAGGTAACCAGAAAATCAACCAAACCAGCCAGTCAACTATCAACCAACCATCCAGCCAGCTGTTCAAGCAGCCAATCAACTGTGAAGAACATCTTAGACTGTTCTTAGTCAATTGATCAGGCACTTATCTGTTCGCTTGTTGGGCATTTTTAATCTTCTTCCTGCCTACTCTTGTAAAAGTTTTTTTACAAATGTGTGAACAAGATAACTAAGGAAAGAAGTCAGGAAAGGAGAGTCAGAAACATCTCCATGGGTCTATACATTTGTACCCTGTAATCATTTTAATAATAATTACATACAAGGTTGTGGTATGGGATTTAGGACCAAGGCTTTAGAATTCAAATTCTGAAGAAATCACCTTATTCTTGCAGTATTTAAAGTAGCATTCAGAGAGAAAGCAAACAACTTGCCTGATAGCATTATTCATAAGCAGCAGGAAAAGGAAGGCAGCAAGAAGTCAGCAAACAGGAAAGAGTAGAAAAAAGGCAGGAGATAAAAAGGGGGAGGAAGAAAGACTGCTTTGATCTTAGTAGGAGGCAGAACTCAGTGGTTGTCTATGGACACACTGCAAATTTATGCAATGCTTCAAATGCCATTGCACTGAATTGAACACTGAACATGGGGTGGAAGGATTGTTAGCTCCTTGCACTGGAATTACAGATAGACACATTGGCATTATGATCTTCATTTTAACTCACTCAGTCTTTCTCTTTCACTATGCTCCACATTTTGCCAACAAAATTCACTTTCAATTACACATAGATCATAACGCTTAAACATTAGTTTCACTTGCTTCTGGTTAATAACTCACCTTATATTCAAGCATCCATCAACATAAAATCAGCATAACAACTTTTATGAATCTTTTTATCATCAGCACATTCTAAATGCTTATACAATTCACTCTCTGGATTCATATAGGAACTTGGTTAATAGTCCTTAAAGTTACTATAAACCTTGGTTGCATTCAATCATAGAAATATTATTCATGGTTTCAAAGTGAGCACATTTTGGTAATTGTTAAAGTTTAAAACCACTGGGATATGGATGAAGTTATCCCTCTGATATGTAAAAATGTACCCCCTCCCAATAGCCTGGGAAACTCAACAGTTTTTACTTTGCTTGAATATACTAAGAATCCTTTGTACTATTCTTGAATGTGATTGAATCTGGAGCTAGGTACATCAAAAACATATTTTTTTTTTCAGTACTGGAGATAGAACCCAAGGCTTTATAAACACAAGGCAACATTCTACCAACAGAATTATGACCTCAGCCCATATAATGAGAAAATTTGTGTATGTGCCCATTTCAGGTATTGAACAATAGCAGGTCATTCTAATTTAATATAAAGTTAAGTTATAGCTGCCCTGGGAATTTGACCCATGACAAATAGCTATTTATAGAATGGCCAAAGGTTCATGGAAATGGAAGGTGAGTGATGGCTTGTGACATGCTTTTCCCTACTCTTTTTCGTGCTTGAGTCTGTCCTTGACTGATGCTGGCTGCTTTTTCTTCAAGTCAGCAGTGATGCTTATGCAAATGGGTAAGCTATTTAAAAATAATTACATTCATTGAAAATGGCAATAAATATGACAACAATAGATACAAAATGAATTTTAGATGTCATAATTTTTCTGCCTGCCACTAACATTTTCACTTTATCTGGACTATTCAAAGACGAAAATATGATTTAACAAAGTCTGATCCCTATAATCAAGTTGCAATATTTCATGGAAAGTGACATCCATATCTTCAAGATGACATTTAGAAGTTGTGAGAGGAGGGACAGAACATCAGAGGATCACAGTTTCTCCCTTTAGTTATTTCTAAGAAACTTATGAAATAGCAACTGTTATCAACAGTATACATCTTTGGGCTACCTTCTATTATAAATGTAGGATAAATTGATGCAAAACCTTTATCCTTGAGATCTTTTTATTTTAGTAAAGCAGCTGTAAGTCATTACCGTCATTAACAAAGTATGCTTCATTCATGACACAAAGTGATGTAATGACCTTGGACTAGGTACAACTTAAATGTATTTTCAAATTTTATGCCTCTTTTTTTTTTTTTTAAGTTAAATCACACACCTAATTTTGATGATTCAGTGTTGTCAGTTACTACTTACAATGTTACATAGTTTGGGGTTGACATCTGGAGGTATCAGGAGACACAAAGGAGGTACTTAATATACTTGCCATTTAGTTACTACACAGGGCATATGATTTTTCTTTTTTGTGATTTTTACTTTTAAGTTCGATATGTATTGATACCTACCCCTCCTTCTTTTCACTGGATTCTTTTCATTGCTATGACCAATACCTAAAAATAGACAGTTGTCTAACCACAAGTGGTTGCAGCATGGATCATTGAGGATAAACATAGACCTGTCAAAGAATTTTGTTGGGTATCACTTCTCCTTTTAGCCAAAGAACAGTGTCAGCTTCTCTCTGTGGTCTATGATCTTCCAAGCCATAGGCTTTTAACTTGGTCCTCAGTAGCAGACATGAATTTCCTCCCACTAAGCAAGACTTCTTATCCAATCAGAGAACAGTTTATTACCCCCATAATATCTGTCACTATTGCACCCATAGCTGGTTGAATTTGTAGCTGTAATATCCATTGCTTGTTCAGACTGTAGATGACTTTTCTCACACAGCAGCTCACATAGAGGCTGAAGACAGTATAGGTCACAGTAGCAAGATATTGTGTTCATCTTTTTACAGAATAAAATATGAGTATATACAAGAATGAAACCCACAAGTATGACAACTTTGGGACAGTGTTTTTGGAGCTTAGTCCTGAAAGAACTGGGTCACTTTCTCTTACAGATTCCCATTATCTTTGAGGACTTCGACCTGGCTAGGTAAATGCTGCTGTCATTCCCAGCTCTCCTTCACAGCTGCAGCCTGTGATAGAAGAAGGCACATTTGAGGCAGTCTTTTAGATTCCTTTGTCCCAGCACAAATTGGTGAAATGTTTGAGTCCTGAACTGGGAACAAATTCCTGTTGGGAACTCTTGATGGAAACAACATATTTGTTAGAAAAATTAAAGTGTTTTAACTGCATGTCTGCTCTAAGGTATAAAGCAGGTCACAACAGTTGTCAAGATGGACAATAGGTATGGAGAACTAGGTGGAAAGAGTTGCTGGGATTCTTATTTAAGACCAGTTAAAGAGATGGGACCATCGAACTCTGTAGCTACCCAGGGAAGGAATAGGTTAGTGATGGCAGAGCATAAGTTCCTGTATGGAGAGGAGTTTTTAACCTGAACTTGTCTCTGAACACATGGAAGAGTATTAGATAAGAAATAGCATGTGTGACCAGGAATGGTGGTGCATGCCTTTAATCCCAGCACTCAGGAGGCAGAGGAAGGAGGATCGCCATGAGCTCAAGGCCACCCTGAGACTACATAGTTAATTCCAGGTCATCCTGGACCAGTGTGAGACCCTACCTCAAAAAAAAAAAAAAAAAAAAAAAGAAAGAAAGAAAGAAAGAAAGAAAGGAAGAAAGAAAAGAAAACAAGAAATACATGTGTGAAAGTATTTCATCCACGAATTTCCTTAAATAAAGGCACAAAGAAAAATACATATGTAATAGATGTTCAAGGAGAATGAATAAATAAGAAAAATATAAAGCATAGAAAAATTGTGTATAATAAAGGAATTCACAACAAAACTGATCATCTAGGAACATCAGAACAAAAATGGAACATCTTCGGGCTGGAGAGATTGCTCAGAGTTTGAAAATCTTACCTGCAAAGCTTAACAACCTAGGTTTGATGCCCCAGTATCCATTATAAAGCCAGTTGCACAAAGTAGCACGTGTATCTAGAGTCTGTTGGCAGTGCCTGGAGGTCCTGCAACTCCCATTCTCTCTGTCTTTCTTCTCTCTCTCTCTCTTTCTGCACTTGCAAATAAATAAAAAAAATCTAAAATATTTTGAAATGAACATCTTATCTACAATATAATCCATGCCCCTCACTGACATTATATGTCATGTGTGACTCACCAACAATGGGTCACTGAACAATGAAAATATTCAAGGTTCACTAGCTTTTGTTGTTGTTTATGTTTAAGACAGGGGCTTACATTTAAGTCCCTCTATAGTCAAGGATGACTTTGAACTTCAAATCCTTCTGCTCTCGCCTCAAAAACTCTAGGATTACTGGAGTGTGTCAGATTCACATGTATTCATTTCTATCTTCACAAAATCATTATCAAGTAAACATCTCCATTTAACACATGATAAAACTGAGTATTATAGCACCTCATGGCCAATTAGTGCTGTATTTGGTAGAAGAGAGTTTCATATCTAGATCTATCTTACTTCTTGATATATAAACGGTATGTGTTCGTGCATGTGCAAACACTTTGGAGATGGACTTCAGCTGTCTGTATAGTATTATTCCATGGCCTGAATGAAAATGTACTAAGAGAAAGTTGTTCTAATCCTTAGAACTGATGAGGACACACAGACGTTCACTGTTTAAATAACATTACCAGACACTGAAGACTCAACAAAAGACAAAAGCACTGCCTGACTCAGAAGGGACTGAATTTGTAGCACTAATGCTGATAAAGCTCTGTTTTCCAGGACAGAAGCTATAGCATCAGATATTTATTCTTTTACCAGACATTTATTTGTTGGATGTTGCATTGCTGTGGTTAGCATCATATCAAGATGAGCAACTCTTTGTTTCAACAAGTTTTCTTTTCACAGTTGTGACGTTGGACACAGAGTCCTTTGCAGGATGATGCAAGGCAGGTGAAGTCTATGGCAGAAGAGATGACACTAAGTCATCTTATTTTATTCTTTGGTTGCTTTATGCTCAGAAATATAATGTGCACATGCAGACAAGCTATGTCAGGCACAAACTGCTTATTATTTATTTACTTATTTATTTATTTATGAAAGAGAGAGAGGGAGAGAGAGAGAGAGAGAGAGAGAGAGAGAGAGAGAGAGGACAATATGAATTGTTGTTCCAGGGCCTCTAGTCACTGCAAATGAACTCCACATGCATACACCACCATTTGCATCTGGTTTACATGGGTACCAGGGAATTGATCCTGAGTCCTTAGGTTTTGCAGGCAAGTGCTTTGATTGCTAAGGCATGTTGCCAGCCCACACAAACTGCTTTTTTTTTTTTTTTTTTTTTTTCTGTTCATTTTTTTATTGACAACTTCTATACTTACATACAAAAAACACATATTTCCCTCCCCTCCCCCCATTCCACTTTAGAACTCCAATGTCCATCATATCCCCTCCCTCTCTCCATTAGTCTGTCTTTTTGGGGTCATCATCTTTATCTTCCATTTTGAGGGTCTTGCGAAGGTATTACTAGGCACTGCAAGGTCATGGATATCGAGGCCAATTTCTGTCTGGGAAGTTGCATTGTAAGAAGTCATACCTTTCCTTTGGCTCTTCCATTCTATCTGCCCCCTCTTCCACAATGGTCTCTGAGCCTTGGAGGGTGTGACAGAGGTGTTTCAGTGCTGGGCACTCCTCCATCCCTTCTTCTCAGCACTATGTTGCCTTTTGGGTCATCCCAGTGGTCATCACCATCTGAAAAGAGAAGCTTCTCTAACCAGAAGTGAGAGTAGCCTTAATATGTGAATATGAACATTAAGCGTAGTGCTTTCAGGGCAGCTTGGTGGGAATAATATATACATTTAGTCAGACAAGAGCAGGCTGTATACCCCTAAGGCTCATGACCTCACTTGGCATAGACTTTTGCTTAGGTTTTTCAGTGCCAGGTATGTATTCCCTCCTGTAGAGAGGGCCTTCAGTCCAATTATGGAGCAGTTGGTTACCCCAAGAGTAGACATGCCACTATTGCACCCATTCAGTCATTGGGCCTGTATGGTCAAACAAACTGCTTTTAATAATTGGAAGTTATATGGAATCAATTAGTTAATGATAAATATTTTACATGTGGGACATACATTTTTCACTGTCCCACTAAGTTATAATCTTTTTGAGGGAAGGACTGCGTTCTTTATTTTTATTTCCCCAACCATTTACAGAAGTTACTAATAATATTGCCTGAACCAATAAGTGAACCATTCATATCTATGTGACTGGACTTTTACACTATTCTTTTCTTATTAAAGATTTGGAATTCATTACTTTTTATGAATTAAGAACATTTGTGATGCAAAACAGCATGGAGCAATACTTAATTTTGTAATGCAGTTTATGATGTTTTTCATGTGCAATATTTGTCTCCTACTTTATAGGAAGCAGGTTTGAGGGGACTTGAATCTGAGCAACAAAATAGTCCTCATCTCCTATATCACTGAGCCATGTACATGTTAAACTCATATAATTCTGCCATAAATATTCAATGATTGAACTCCCCCTATATATACATATACATGTTTTTCTCCTTGATAAATGATAGATATGTACAGATGTGCGTAAATACATGTATATAAACACAATCATGCATTTATATTTTGCACAACTTAAATATAATGTTAGTGAATTTTTGCTGGCTATCATCTAACAGTGATTTACTTCACCTTCATTAGTAAACCATTTAAATTAAAAATAAAAAAAGAAAGAATGAATGAACAAATGGGTAATTCTTTTATTTTGGTGTGTGACAGCCTGAGAAATGATTCTTCTTAAACTCTTTGGAATTCTGTGTTTTTATAAACTTGCTTCAAGACCTAGATTTCTTTGATGCTAAAGCCCATGGAAATAAGAGATAAAATAAGCAATTTGTTGCACAGGACTGCTGGCGTAAATGTGAACGAGAGCTTTGGGATGTGTCTTTTTTCTTTTATACACCACATCATGTTCTCACATCGCCTTATCTGGTCAGAGACTAGTCTGATCACTCCTGCAGTATACAACTTCTTAAATATCCCCTGGCCTGAAACAGAAATATTGTCGTGATCAGATCTGGTCCTTCAGATGCCTCCATGTATAAACTTTTACTAACTTCAAAGAGAATTCTGCCAAATGTCTGCCATGGTAATTACTCATCTCTGAACCACAGGCACTACAGCTCAGATATGGTATTTTTCCAGAGTGAAGGAAGGTATTTTTACAGTGCTCATATATAAAAATGAATTTACTTACTACAATTTGATTTTTATGTTGTTGTGGTTCAATAGAGGTGAGAGCCAGCCACCTTGCCTTTAAATTGAACTAATCTAAAACTGCAAAAGCTGATGTTCTCACACAGGGAAACACACACACACACACACACACACACACACACACACACACAAATGGGAGTAGTAGTTTTATGGGGATCAATACAAATATATACACTTAAGGAAGGAATAATGATATCTGTCTCTTATGAAGTTAAGCTTACTAAATATCACATTTGACTGAAAGGTGCCATATTTTTCAAAGCTATTGTCTTATAGACTCACTCATGTGTTCATGCAATTGATATCTTAACTATAAAAATTATCACTTTTGTAAATAGAAGTTTATTGGAATTAATTGATGATATAGACAAATGTTTTGTTACAGGTAAAGGTTATGAAAGAATGTTCCTGAGGAGTTCACAAGGCCAGGTGTTAGAGGTCCAGGAGCAGGCTCATGGGGAAGGCTACATGGTTTGCCCATCTCTCTAGCTCTTAGGGTGAAATCCCTAAACTTCTTTAGTACATAATTGCCAATCCCCCACCGTCCCCATAAATTGATTTTATATATAGTAATATACTTTATTTTGTGGTCACTATGATAAATACCTGGATGATCAACCTTTATAAGGAGAAAAGGATTAAAAGGGTAATTTTTTTCCCTCACAATTTTAGAAGTTTCTGCCAGAAATTTGATTGGATGTTATTTTTATTTGGGAGCCTAGTGACCATAGAAAGGCAGTGTATCATGGAAGCAAGAAGAAGAGCAAAGCTGCCCACTCACAGCCAGGATGTGGAAGAGAAAGAAGACACTTGGTTATACATAGAGTTCTCTCTGAGGCCACAGCTCCAATGACAAACACCTCCCACTAGACCCCACCTTGAATTTTTCCACCTTCCTCAAGCATTTCCATTTGAGTTTTTGTGGGTCACTCAGGATCCTAACTGTGGCACTAACTCTAATTGGACTGGACAGATTTGGCAACTTATGGTAAGGTTTCAGTTCACTGTGTGCCCTGTATCAGTAACTCCCTTACCATATCTTTGTAAAACAGAATTTCTTTTTAAAAAGATTTAAAATGTATATAGAATCCTTACAATGTCCACTTTCCTTTATGGTAGGTATTCAATTTCTTTTTTCTTTCTGTTTTGTTTTCCTCTTTCTATTTCTCTTTTTCTTTCTTTCTCTTAAAGCTTTTTGGAAGAGTGGAATATGACTGCCGCAGGGCTTTAAAGTCACAAGCTATGGAGCTGACTGATGGGGTAAGGATGTCATTCCTGCTCCTTACTGTCTCAAAGTCTTTGACACCCACATTTTTAGGCCTCCATTTTACCATCAAACACTTCTCTGACATGAGAGATTCTTGTGGAAAGCCCATGTGGTAATCAGTGTTGTATGCTTATAACCAGGTCTAGCACTCATAAGGCAAGGGAATACTTTTGAAGGATTTCCTTCTTTGAAACAGGAAGTTAGTGCAGACTAGGGATGGTGAGGCAAGATGATGCAATGGGCAGCATCTGAGAGTTTAATGTACAGCCTGAGTGCTATGCGATATAGTAATTAACTTGGTGTTGATCTTCATTGTATACCATTCTACATACATCATTCATCACTTTGAAACCTTGAATAAGTTATACAATCATTGTCTATTAATTGTGTTATAATTGAAAGATATTTCAGAAGAGAGAATGAATGATATCTTGGGGTCACAGCACCTACCTTTGTTTTTACTAGAGCACAAGCTATCACCAGCCAGTGGCATGGACAGTATAGCCAGAATGCATTTTGTAAAATTTTGATTTATTTTTTACACTTTCATGCATCTATATAATGCATTGTGATCTCAGTCCCCCCAATTGCCCTCTCTTATCCCCTTCCCTTCCACTCACATCCTATTCTTCCTGATTCCCATCTTACTTTTATGATGTTTTGTGAACTTTTTTTATTAACTGCCATTAGCTACTCTAAGAGGCATTGAATATTATAAACCCTTCTCTATCTGTGATGAAACATTGACAGCAAAGCTAGGATTCATGACCAGAGAAGGCAATGTATGTCAGCTTCCTTTCTCTGAGAATGAGCTGAGAACGAGAATGTCTACTCAATTAATAAAGATCAAGGGAAGGCTAAAGGAGATAATCACAGAGAACATCCAACACCAACTAAGCCAGATATCCAGAGACACAGAGGCTCCCAAAACCTCATCACTGAACAGAACTAAAATGATCCCAATGTGGCCCAGGGAAATTCGCGGAAGAGGGGGCGGAAAGAATGTTAGAGTCACAAGTTGGGGCATTATGCACAGAGACTGGGGCCTACCCCCAGAACTCTTGACTAACCTCACAATGTCATGAACCACATTCCCCATTGATGAGGGTCCCTTTGGAAGAGGGAGGACAGGGAGGAAGGTAAGGGAGCCAACACTATGAATGTAAAATCAGAATAATATAAATAAAAATAAATCATTAAAAATGTGCTGAGGAAATAACAGGTGCATAGTTCACCTACAGACATGTTTGATAAACAAGTGAATAAATGATTGGTATAATCTAAAAAAAAATAAAATAAAAAAAATAAAGATCAAGGGGAGTACAAACAAGAAGACTCAGAAACTCTATCCTGAATGTTGTCAAGATGCATACTCTGGTCCAAATGAAACTTCTATCTGAGTGAGCTGATAACTATGAAGACTGGACAGCAACCAACCTACATGTCCAGGTGATGTTTAATCCTAAGAAAGTACAGGGAAGTCCCTCCCAGTGAATCAAGAGTGGAAGGGCTAATCCAGGCACACAGTTGTAAAGATTTTCTTAGGATTGCTTTATCTCCTTTGATGTGAAAAAAAAAAATAAAGCTCAAGGGAGATGCTCTATGAAGGACAGCAGACACAGCCATGGGGAAGATGTGGACTATTTAATATTTAATATGCAAGATCTAGCCAGAGAGGAAAGAGGAAGCACATGAGAAAACAGAAAGATTCTTTCTCTGCTTCTTGTTCTGCAGTAAGAAGCAGCTATTTCTTCCTTATCCTCTCCTACTCATCTTTGGGCCACTTCTTCTAAATATATTGTGTGGTACCTGTGTGATCTCTCCATGGTAAGTGATGCTTGCATTCCCATAGGGCATTTTTTTTGGAAAAGGACAACCATTTTTATGGGAAAATGTGCACATGTCAAAGCAGGCCTATACCATTTGGGGGAAAGATGGTCCTCCCAATCCTGGACACACTGTCTTCCCACAAACCTAGCCCCAGCACAGGCCAAGTGCTATCTGTCCTCACAGATCTCTTCTGCATGAAAGAAGAACATTTAAGTCCCTTCTGCCTGGAACATTAAAACAAATGCTGATAGTTCAAGGTTAATAGATGCATAAAACAAAAGTAATTCCATGTCAAACTGAGATGACAGGTGATTTGACTGGAGGCAGCCTTACAATCACTCTTTTACATGTGCTTCATGCTGAGACCAGACAAAGGCGGTGTGTTTCTGCCATTTACTTGTCAAGAAGGTATGACAATAAACATTGTTCCTATCTCTGCAGCTCCCAAATGTTAACCTTCCAGCTTCACTTGGTAATTGGGGTTCTGTGGAGCTTTAACATTTTCTATTGATTCAATAGAAGTGATAACATTTCCAATCATAAGACAGCATTCTAGAAATATCAGGCAATTCACATATCAGAATGTTTGATAGCTGGGCTTACCGCATTAATTTCTGTCACCTTTGCCAGAAACCCTTTATCCTCTTTTAATACTGAAGGACACCTGGGAGTAGTTGCTGCCACTTTTATTGTTCAATAAAGTCGACAAAAGTTTCAATTAACAACCAAAGGGCCGCTAGGAAATGGCGAATGAGTATATATTTTACTCATTTTACTGTATTTCTTTTTTCTAATGTGCCATCTGTGATTGTGCTCACTCAGCACCACACACACACACACACACACACACACACACTTTTCCTAATCTTTTTTGATTTACAATAAAATGTTCAACAGGAATGTAAAAAGAGGACCAGTAAGGAGGATGAGAAAAATTCAAGTGAGAAGAAAAAAATCCCTAACGAGAAGGCTGCATAGCTCTGATCTGTAGGACTTTGAGGTGGAAGTTTCATTGATGCCATGTCTGCCTGTGACCCTGGCAGTAACAAACCAACAAATTCTCGTTTCCTGTGTTAGTAGGTACCTCTTTTAGTATGTATCTCTATAAGAAGCAAACAAACAAACATAAACACCTTCTATTTCTTACATCATATAGTCACTTATAGTCATCTTATGTTATTGACCATATGGAATTATAATAGCTTATTAATAGGATTTAGACAATAATTAAGATTTATATGTGAAACAAATATGTGACAATGTGTAGATTTTCTGGATGCCATGTTTTCACTTATATTTGAAATATTTTCTTTATTTATTTGAGAGAGAAGAGTCAGACACAAAGGGAATATGGGTACATCAGGTCCTCCTGCCATTGCCAGCAAACTTCAGATGCATGTGTCACTTATGAATCTGGCTTTACATGAGTAGTAGGGAATTGAACCAAGCTGTAAGGATTTGCAAGCAAACACTTTTAGCTGCTGTGCCATCTTTCCAGGCCCCATGTTTTCTTATATAAACACAACATTCCCCACTCTTTTAAAATATTTTTATTTTTATTTATTTATTTGACAGAGAAAGAGAGTGAGTAAAAGAGGCAGAGAGAGGGACAGAGAGGAAGAGAGAGAGAGAATGGGTGTGCCAGGGCATCCAGACACTGCAAACAAATTCCAAATGCATGTGGCACCTTGTCCATCTGGTTTATGTGAGTCCTAAAAAATAAAACCTGAGTCCTTTGGCTTTGTAGGCAAGTGCCTTAACTGCTAAGCCATCTCTCCAGACCAACATTCCTCACTCTTTGTGAGGAATCTTTTCTGTGTCTCTCATTGATAATGTACATTTTGGAACCTAGTATATTTCAGCCTGCTTCTTACAATCACCTAATAATACAAACATTCACCATCCCATTCCAGTCTCATCTATCTTTCTGTCCGTCTCTCTCCCTGTACCTGTGTTACTTTGACAAGCTCAAGTTCACCAGAATGAAAACCTTCTTGACCGTATCCTCTCCCACAAGATCTTGAGTTACACAAAACTGTCTGCAGTTTTAGAAGCCCCTTCTAAAGATCTGACAATTCTAAATCATGAGTTATACATTAGCATGCTCTAACTTTATGATAAATCTTAGATAAAGGCCACAGACAAAAGTATTCATTGACTTACGTGTGTCCAACATGGGAATTGTCACTTTAACTTATGGAAATGTTTTCTGCCCCTTACATTTTAATGTTACATTAATTGTCTATGACCTCTTCATTATATTTTTCTTATACACTAATAAAAATATGAAGATATGAGAGAAAAATAAAAAAAACACAAAAACCATGAAGATATAATTCATTGATCCAGTTCTGGAAACTTCTACCCAGCATATTTTCATCAATTAACGGGCTTCCTTTTTGTATAAGTATTCAAATATTAACCAGTTAAAACAAATTTTCTTTAATTTCATTTTATATTTTTAGATCTAGATGTCAAATTTAATCAGAGTGACATTATACAAACTTTTATTGTCCATGAAAGCAATGCATGTGTTTAGTGGGGGCTGAGGAAGCTCTGCCTCAGGTGGACAGTCTTTGTTAGCCCTTTGCAAAGTATCCCCTTGATAATTATGCTAGATATCTGAATAGGACTTAGATAATTTTTGCTCATCTATACTTTGCAATATTTTATTTAATCTTGCTTTTGAAAACAGTAATGCCATGTTGTCATATAATGTTTTATTTTAAATGCATGAAGTCATGCCTAAAAGAAAGTAAATACAAACAAACTCTTAACAGATGCTGAAATTATGCCAAAGAAAATGAAAAACAGCTTCTACTCTGTCATACCTACTTATTATTTTTCCCTATCCACTGTGTTGGGGAAGATACCCAGCCTATCTTGTGAGTTCAGTGCAACATAATGGTGATGATTTGATTCAGGTGGTCCCATAAATTTATGTGTTCTAAATGCTAGGTCCCCAGCTGGTAGCAATTTGGAAACTAAACGTTCCTAGAGGTAATGCATTGTTGGGGCCAAACTTATGCATGTTACAGCTAACTTCCTCTTGCCTGTGTTTGGCACACTATCATGTTGCTGATGTCCACCTTATGTTGGCCAGGAGTTGATGTCCATCTTCTGCTCATGCCATCATTTTCCCCTGCCATCATGAAGTTTCACCTTGAGTCTGTAAGCCAAAATAAGCCCTTTCCTCCCTCAAGCTGCTCTTGGTTGGGTGTTTTCTTATTGCAATGTAGAGCTAACTGTAACAGTAAAATTGGTGCTGAGATAGGCATCCTTGCTGCTAGAAACCTGATTGTGTGGCTTTGGCCTTTTGGAACTTACTTGTGGGAGAAATGTGGAAGGATTTGAAATCTTGGCCTAAGAGATTCTTTGCATTGCTGTAAGTACAGCTTGATGGACCATTCTGGTCAAAGCTGAAAGACCGGAACGCAGTAAGAACTATGGACTATGAAGTTTGACTTAGAAGGGGAAGAAAGAACTTTGCCTGGAATAGGCTAGAAGCAGTTTATGTGAAAGCTTGCTGTTATGCCTGAGTCCTGAGAATTTGTTCAGGTTTGCATTGTGTAGAAATGGACTAGTGTTAGCAGAGGGATATGGTAGAAAAAGAAATGAAATGTTTGGGCTGAAACTGCTGCCCTGAATGGGCATAAACTGCATTTTTTTTTTTTTTTTTTTGAGATAGGATCTCGGTCTAGCCCAGATTGACCAGGAATTCACTATGGAGTCTCAGGATGGCTTCAAATTCATGGTGATCCTCCTACCTCTGCCTCCCTAGTGCTGGGATTAAAGGCATGCACCACCATGCCTGACAACTGCAGCTTTTTGAGAGATTACAACCATTGAGATTGGGCCAGCTGAACTACATTGGAACAACAGGAAGAATACAGAGTTTCTTGAAGGAGCCTGAGTGCTGAAGAAGTGTCCTGTTATTCAATGTCTACTTTATTCTCCCCTGGATTAACAAGTCTATAGCACACCTTGTATTTTGAAGTATAACAAATGCAGGAAAGAGAGGGTCATTGAATTTGTACCACAGTTTTGTATTTTGGAAATGGTCATGAGCAGTATGAAGCAGGCTTATTGAATTACCTGCATAGAGGCCTGATGGAGCATGATGTTAGACTGTGGGTTGCAGTGGAGACCCAATGGGTATGCCAGGTTTAGGGGATGGCTACCGAGGAAAACTTCCAGCACTGGATGGAGTTTTCTGGCACTGTGAGCAGCTTATTTGGAGCAGCGGAATTGGAACTCCAGAGACCAATAATCAGTGGTTAGAATTATTGGACTTGAGCAGGGTGTGGTGGCGCATGCCTTTAATCCCAGCACTTGGGAGGCAGAGGTAGGAGGATCGCCATGAGTTTGAGGCCACCCTGAGACTACATAGTTAATTCCAGGTTAGCCTGGATCAGAATGAGACCCTACCTCGAAAAAAAAAAAAAAAAAAAAAAAAAAAAAAAAATGGACTTGTAGACTTGTCAACGACTTCGAGTTATGGGACTTGGAGCTACAGAATTTGATGTTTGCCTTGTTTGTTTTAAATCTTATATTGGTTGAATATTTCTTTGCTATGCCTGATGCCATCGTTTGCACTGTGAATGTTTATTCTGTGCTATTGTTATTACTATTATTTTGTTATTATGGCTCAGTTAAAAAAGGACCTTGGACTATGGGGATGTTTGAACATCACTGGGATTGATAAAAATATGAGAACTTTTAAAGTTGGGCTAAATGCATTGCATTTTACATTATATATGGTTTATAAGTTTATGGGGGCCAGGTGGAATGTGGTGATTTGATTCAGGTGTCCCCCATAAACTATGTCTTCTTAGGCGGGTGTGGTGGCGCACGCCTTTAATCCCAGCACTCGGGAGGCAGAGGTAGGAGGATTGCCGAGAGTTCGAGGCCACCCTGAGACTACATAGTTAATTCCAGGTCAGCCTGGACCAGAGTGAGACCCTACCTCGCAAAAAAAAAAAAAAAAAAAAAAAAAAAAATGTCTTCTGAAAGCTAGGTTCCCAGTTTATGTCAATTTTGAAACTGGAGCTTCCTAGAAGTGATGTATTGGTGGGAGTAGGCTTATAGGTGTTTTAACCAGCTTCCTCTTGCCAGTGTTGGGCACATTCTCTTGTTGCTATTCTCCACCTTATATTGGCCAGGAGGTGATGTTCACCCTCTGCTCATGCCATTGTTTTCCCTGCCACCACGACATTTTCCCCTTGAGTCTGTAAGCCACAACAAACCCTTTCCTTCCACAAGCTGCTCTTGGTTGGATGTTTTCTGACAGCTATACAAAGCTAATTGCAACAATGATCTAACTTTGTTTTTTTCAGTGTTCCTGATTGGTCAACAACTCTGGACTCCTGTTAGAAAGGCAATCTTGAGTACTGTCAAGGAACGGGTCCATAGTTGACATTTTTAAAATAGTTTATTTTATTTATTCATTTATCAGACAGTGAGAGAGAGAGAACGGGTATGCCATAGCCTCTAGTCACTGCAAATGAACTCCAGACACATGGGCTACCATGTACATCTGGCTTACATGTGGCCTGGGGACTGAAACCTGGGTCCTTGGTCTTTTCAGGCTAGTGCCTTAAACCACTGAGAAATTTCTCCAGCCCCCATAGTTGCCATTTTGTTCAGGTTGTCTGGTAGATTCATGTCTTTGGGAAACCTTGTGAAACACTGGCATAGGTGTTGTCTCTGTGTTCAGTTTGTTCCTCTTACTCCAAACACCATTGCAGCCACATCCCCACTGGATTCATGGCTTATCTGACACATCAATATGTGCTCCACCAGCAGGTAGTTTCAGTTTCAAGGGACTTCTGTCTTCAAAGACAATGTGCACCACTGCCATCATTAATCCACTCATGCCCTTTTTCTATAGGATAAAGTACATGAAAAAGCCACTACTCTATGAGGTCCATGTGGACCATGTTTATGGTGATTTTGAAAGCAGATTAATCACAGAGTAATATTATTAGTGTTCAAGGAGATCCTATCAAAAACCTCAATAAAATATTTTGTATAGTGGTTGTGTTCAATAATCCTTTATGGAAAGAGATAGAAAGTTGGAATGTAGAATGTACCAATATGGATGGCTACAATATGTTTGGAATACTATAGGGTCTTAATTCATTCAGAAGGAATCATATAGACAAAAATCCATCTCCCTTTATAGTCCATTCGCTTGACCTCTTCTTCCTCCAAAGAGAGAGTTCCTCCATCTCATGGACGCTGGCATATAGCAGAGAGATATTTTTACAGTCATAATGTAGAAGCCAGAAACTAGTTTTTGGAACCAAACAAGTATGCAGTTTGTCAGACTGCAGATAAAGTGTTTTTGCCTTCAGATTCAAAATGGTTTTCATTTATTCATGCAAAAAAGAAGCATTTCAGTTATAGTTGTAATATTTACTTATCTGGTTTCCTCATGATTGATAACGAATGTATTCAGAACCTCCATGCATCAAAAAGATGCCACTCTGTAAAATGGCAATGTAATTCCATATTATAATAAAAACAGATACAATTCAAAATGCCTCCAATAGTTCCAAAAGCAATTACAGCATTTCAGAAATAAACATTACTTACAAATTCATAACCACCCATCAAAATTATTTCACTGGGATAAGTTAAGGAAGCATCTGCTACAATTTATGTATTGTGAGTTTTTCTTATTTTTTTTTCATTGCCATCCATGAAACAAAGTGCTTCTAGCAAGTATCATAGTTCCAGATTGAGTCAAACAACTTGCAGTCTACCTAGGAGCACATGCCCTCACACAGCTGTGCTCAGTCCTTTTACTATAGTGAAGGTATCAAATTCACATTTTCACCCTACCAATCTAGCTTTGTCCAGAGCCATCTGTAGGGAAAGGGTGTCTAAGATTAGAAGTCTTATTTCTTTGCCTAAAGAATTGCAGGATAATCTCCTTTTAAAAACTGAAAAGAGTCATTCTTCAAGTCATGTCCAGAGTAACGCTGAATTTTTTCTCAAGTACAAGTAGTGTTTCATAAACAAGAGAAAGAATAATTTTATTAAATCAGTTATAGATTATGGATACCTAAAGGCAAGGTCTGTATTCCAAAGGACCACATTATCCTTACTAAATTGTTATCCCTTTACTTATTTAAGAAATCTAGCTTCTTTGAGACCTAGTTAATTAAATGTCATTTTATTTTTCCTTTTCAAAGGTCCAATGGCAAATAACAATGGTAGTTCAAACATCCATTGAAAAATAAAGCATTTTAACTTTAGACATTTTATACATGTTGGTAAAAGTGAGAATATGCATGATTCATGCAATGAGATTAATAAAAAACAGAATGTTGATATCTGTTAATTCTATTCTGAATATTAAAAATGGCTTTTACTGTAGTCTAGGTATATTGGAAGACAAGAAATGAATCCTGCAATTAATATAAAATAATAAGCAAAAAAAATCTGTTGTTAAACAGTGGACACTGTTTATCTAGATTTATGCATAAGAAGTATAATATTCACTAAACACGCATTTCATGTTTTAGGGGAAAATGATGTTTTTACATGCCATAGAATAAAATATGAATGCAAAAGTTATGATTTTCTGAGCAGTGTGAACTTTTCAAATTAGAAATAACATATTCAACAAGGTAGATGCTTTATAGTCATCCCAGTGATGAAAAATTCATTATGCATATATTTATGTATTGGTAGATTTATAGCTGACACGCCCACTGCCACTTGGTTCACTTTCACATCCTTGGAAACAACACATTTCACACATTAAAAAAGTACATTTAGAAGTTTTCAAAGCATTTGCCAATATTACAAAGCCACAGCAAATACTATATGTGCGTCTAATAAGTTAGTCTACAAATATGAAATGTGAACTGTGGAATGAGGTGTTTTGTATTCTGAACTGAAAACCTTTCTAACTTAATTTGTTCTCACCAAGGGTGAGAGTTGGCACCTAAAATTTAAGGGCTGGTGTGTTTCATTTTCCTCCATCCTTACACAAATATACCCCCATACCATCACTGTGTAAGACATGAACTTCACAGAGTGTGCCTGCATTATAGGATAATGGTTACTACTTGATTAATGATAATAATGATAATTTTTGTGATTTTGTCTTTTTTTTTTTTTTTCTGGTGCTGAGGACTGAACCCAGGGCCTTGCACATGCTAGGTAAGCACTCATCCACTGGGCTAAGTCCCCAACCCCAATAATGATAATTTTTTATAGTACACTGTAGTTTTTCCGCAATGATCTGACTCTATAATACAGAATGTGTCAAAAGGAAATCACTATTCTAAAGGAGATCTACCATGTAAGTAGCTAATACCCACACATTGAAAGGCATAGGCTTGGCAAAAGACAAGCTTTCTCTCCTTTTAGGCATCCCTTTGGAGTGATATACTTAGAGAGTTATTCATGATTTATTACCTCATGAAGTCTTGTTTTCCATCTGTGACCTAAAGAAATTCTACTTATTAATATTCACAAATATTTACTATTTTCTATATTTCAGTCATTGAGCTATGTCTGGAGGATGCAATTTTGAACAGTTTTTGTTTGTTCTTTTTTTCTTACAGAAAATATTAAACTCAGGGACTGGCACATGCTAGGCAAGTACTGCATCATTGAATTACATGCTCAGATAATGACAAAGCTCCTCTGTTATGTTCTGAAGACTCATTGAAAAAAATACACAAGTAATTAGTTAGCAACAATAGGGGTCAATACAATGGTGAAAGAAATTTAGGGGTCCATGAGGGCCAATGAGAAGGACATATACCTTAACCTTGGAGGTTAAGAGAAAGAGCCTTTGAAAAATAATAACACACTAAATTACATTTTTAATACGAACAGGAATACTTCAAGTGAAAGGAGAAGAGGAAGGAGATCCCTGAAGAGTAGTTCACTTGTGTAAGAATCAGAAGGTTTGCAGAGAAAGAATTCAACAGAGTAAATTAAAGAAATTCTGCAGGGCTAGAATCTGGCAGACTAATGGATGCTGTAGTAGTGGGAGAAGGTCAGGGATGAGGTACAGGGAACAGCAACACCAGATGAAACATGGGGTCAGAAATCAATAAAATAATAAGAATGATAATAATAAATAATTTCACTAAGATGGGGATCATGCATGACTTTTGTGTTGCAACAGCAGACATAAGCTTCTTAAAGAGTAAAGACAATTTTATTTGGGCTAACACTAGATATTTAATTACAAAATTTTGTGCCTATTGATCTGGGCCACATCATGATGGGGACACATGCCAGAGCCAAAGCTTTCATCGTGAGCCAGGAAGCAGGGAAGAACCAAGAGACCAAGATCTCACCGGACCTTATGTGTTCATTTGTTAAATGACCATAGCACATCACAGCACTTCCACCCTGAGACCAAGACTTTATCTCCTGGTCTTTCACAGATATTCAGCCTCCACACAATACTAGCAGACATTAAGTATTGTGAAAGCATGAAAATGTTGTCTAAAATTTCAAATGGTTATACTTTTCTATGGTGTGGGGTCTGACTAAGGAAAAGACAAGATAAAACAGTAGCAATTTAGCAACCCATAAACTATGACAGTGGTCTGGACCAAGAACATAAGTGAGGGAAAGAAAAACTACAATATCCTCAGAATGTAATTTATGGCAATAAAAGGAATATTAACAGTAAATCAGAGAAAGTAGCATAGTACCCATGAGGCAAGGAACCCAAAGAAATTAGTGTTATAGATAGAGGAAGTTTGATCTTTGGCATTCAATGTGCCTTGGTTGGATTCTTCTCATTCCAGGCTAATCTATGTTGGATACTTTGTTTTTTAAAATTTACTTCTTTCACATCTCTCCAATACATTTTTTTCTTTTCATAATCATTTTCATATAGACAGATTAATATAGATGGTGAAACCATTACTTTGCAGTAAAACACCTATTTTTTCAGAAAGTGTTGGTGACCCAACAGTTCACAAAAATTAAAATTTTCCTAGGATTGGAAATTAGAGAAAAATCTCCAATTACTGAACCCCAGTTTGGAAAAATCTGCCTATAATCCTTACAATCCCATGAAGCTGTCATTTTCCACATTTTAAAATATCAATTAGCATAATAATTGCTGGGTTATTTGCCTTAAGAAGAGAGAGCTTTTACTAAGAGGTGGAGGAAAAGAGAAAACACTTCAACCTCTGAACAATTTTGGTCCATTTCTTTCATCTGGAATGACCTGTTAGACATAGCATCAGATATTTCATGAAGGCTTGTGGTAGGCTTTGCAGAAAAGTGAAGCTGGTGCTGGAGAGGATGGCTCAGTAGCTAAATGCTCTTGCTTGCAAAGCCTGACAGCCTTGGTTTGATACCCCAAGTAAAGCCAGATGCAAAAATGGCACATGCATCTGGAATTTGTTTGCAGTGGCAGGAGTATGCTCTTCTGTCCATTTCTTTGTCTCTCTCCTTATGAATATAAATAAATGATTTAAAAACAGAAAAGTGAATTTTGTGATGCTAATGGCTTTTGTAATGAACTTAAGGAGAATGATCTCTTTGAATGCAAAAGACCAAGTAACACAGCTGCATTCACAGTGGTGCTATGAGGAACACTTACCCCATTCAATATAGCAGTCATACAGTGTAAAGTATGTCCACCTCTCCAATGTCTTCAAGAACACATGGGTTAGATATCGTAATCCAAGTTTCTCTTTTGACTATAAACATAAGACATTCCTTGTGGAATTTGGGCACTGTGAATCTGGTATATTGTATTTCCTAAATGCATTTAGCCACAGAAGAACCTGTTTATGTGTTCTGGAATTAGTACTCCCCCTTACATGCACATGCACATGCACAAAGACAGGAGGACACAGAGATGGCTGTTAGGACTTGAGTTGAGGGAGGGCTGGACCACTAAGGGTATTTCTTTGTAACAAGGAACATGGAACATTCAGAATTCCAGTAGTGGCAACTATGTAATATGGTTACAGACAGTGTTGCCTTCAGGAGATAATACACTTACTTTGTTATGTTTGTGAAACTTTTTGTCAGTCTAAAATAGTTACAAAATGGAGAAATACTTTTTAGGGAAATAATAATGTGTCTGTCCCACACATTGAATTGTGCATGCTTTAGTCCATGCTGCTCATCTTTGTATCTGAGCTAGGTGAGTATCAGGACAAACATGAAACCCTGTAGCTTCCCCTAGCAACTCAGTAATCTAAAGAGACTGAGGGATCATATAGAAAAACTAACATTACCAATGATTAATAAAATAATTAATAACAGTTCCAAAGAAAGGAAGCATGATCCTTGTTGTTGCTGTTTATGGAAGATCAGTCAGTCCTGCCTTATTCAAACTAAGTGACTTAATTCACAACATTACTGGCTTTTGGTAACATTTTAAAAGTTGGGTGGGTGGGAAAAGTGTGGCCCTCCCTATTGTACAATAATAAAGTCTGAAGTTCAAAAAAATTATGATACAACTGGATTCCTTAGTGATGTTTTATAATCTGTTTTAGTTTTAATTTGAGCTTTTTTTCTCTTTTCCTTCAAAATATTTTTGCTTTTTTTGTTTTGTTTTGTTTTGTTTTTTCCTTTTTCAAGGTAGGGTCTCACTCTAGCCCAGGCTAACATGGAATTCATTATGTAATCTCAGGATGGTCTTGAACTCACTGCAATCCTCCTACCTCTGCCTCCCAAGTCCTGGGATTAAAGGCGTGTGTCACCACACCTGGCTTCAGAATATTTTTGATTGAGAGGCCAGAAAAAAAGCAAGAGGTCTGGCATCCTTTTGTTTAAACCTCAGGTTTTTCAGTCCTCTTTCTTCAGAACCAGCAAGAGGCTCTTTCCATGGGGTGCAGGGGCATTCCTGAGTGACTTTGAGGTGTCTGACTGCCTACCCTATAAAGTACTTAGGACGCATTAACTTTTATTCTTGGAAATAATCTCCTCTTAGGTCTGTGTAGGTCTGTGTATTTTTCTCTCTTTTGTTCTTTTTTAGCTGTAGGTTCAGTCTTAGGAATTTCAAAGTGAGTTCCTTTTCATGATGCATTTGCACAAACTTCCACCGTAGCAGCAGAAAAACTTACCTGCATAACTCTGAATTCTAATTTGTAAGTAATGACACTCTAATGTATCATTCCCATAATAAAGTAATTGCAAAACATTCTTTAAACCATTGGCTTATTTTATTTTTTTTAGTGAAGGTTTCTGTAGTGAGGTCCACAAGGAACAATAGAAATGAAATAGACTGATATAATGAGCAATTCTATTTAAAGTTTTTGAAAATTGTTGGTTCTTTAATTGTAACTGTTATGTTTTATTTCAACACAAATTCAAATAAAACTCCAGGATTTTTATTTTTCATGTAACTAATTTCTCTCTAAATATCCTTCCAAGTTCTTAGGTTTAGATGGACTGTGTGTGAGAGGCTAAATCAATACCTATTGTATATGTCAGTTCTCCATAATTGTATGACTAGACAGAACAGTCAAGTGGAGAAATAGATGAATATTACTTTGGGAGAAGGGGCTGTCATTATTTGAAGATTTGTTTGGTGTGCATGTGTGATATATGGTTGTTTTAAATGCTTTAAATGAGAGTTTCATTGAGGTCAGTCTCTTTTGAAAGTATGGAGGATATTGTTCAAAAGAAAATTTGTGGATTAAGAGCATGTTTACACAAGGATGAATGTTCTCTGAGCCAATTCAAAACAACACAGTAATTAGGTATTTTCACTAAAAAAATGAGTTGATCAATGAAAATACAATTTAACTTGGAAATGTGTGAGCGAGGTATTATAAATGATGGCTAATAGAATGAAGTCCACAATTACATAGTCATGGCTCCACCATTTTCTGAAACTTTGAACAGGGCTTTGTTCCTTTGCTGTCTTCCTTCCTTCCTTCCTTCCTTCCTTCCTTCCTTCCTTCCTTCCTTCCTTCCTTCCTTCCTTCCTTCCTTCCTTCCTTCCTTCCTTCCTTCCCTCCCTCTTCCTTCTCCTCCCTTTCTATTCTCCCTCTTTCTCCTCCCTCCTCCCTTTCTTTTTCTTTCTTTCTTTCTTTCTTTCTTTCTTTCTTTCTTTCTTTCTTTCTTTCTTTCTTCTTTCTTTCTTTTTTCTTTCTCTTTTCTCTGTAAGTTTCACCTGTATTATTATGTTGTGAAGACTGCCTAGAAAAACTAATACCTAAGGCAGAAAGTATGTCTGGTAGTTAGGAATTGATCACCATTCCTGTTACTCAGACTGGCTGGGTAAGTTGCTCTTGTTAACGACTGTGAGTGTTATTGTCTCAAAGGCCATGACTCTAGTAGGAGAAAACACCTCCTACTGAAGGAGGACTTTGTCTGCCTTTTCATGTTGAATTGCAAGCACTTCTCTTGGTCTATATCTACTTCATTACAATACATAAAGCAAAAGTGCCTTATGTGAGGCTGATATAGGGAATGCATTTATAGACACAAATACACATCTCCTAAAACAGTAATGTTTTGACCAAGGCAGCAGATTTTGAAGGTATATCTCTTGATGTACCTGAAAGGATGGGAAAAATCATGTAAGAAGGCTCTGTCCAAAGTAAGGGGAAGGATGCTGAAAAGAAATGGCAAGCAAACTAATCCCAGAAATGTGAGGAGAACTCCCTAGGGAACAAGATAGGGAGTAGGGTTACTGGTGAGGGAACAGTATCTGCAAAGACTTTGAGGTTTTCTTAAATCTGATCTTGCTTCAAGTGTTGACTGTTGGAACCTGTTGGAAAAGATAAGGGAGGTCAGGGGAAGCAGGTCATACATGTACTTGGAGCTTTTAGCAGGTTATGACTAGAATGGTGTTTGAGGACTAAAGTTCCCTAAAAGCACGGCACCTATTTCCATCAAGGCTGAATGGACTGATAAAACTCCTGTGATCACAGAGAGATGGAATGTTTCAGGATCAGAGCCAAATTACCTTGGGCTACCTTTAGCCATTGATGCCCACCTCTATGTCTGACCTAAATCCTTGTAACTATTGGGTGTTCAGGTGAAATCTTGTTGGAATGTATTTACATACCACCAGCTTCTACCAACCCAAAGGCTAAGGCTGTCATCAGATGACATCTGAAGCCTATATCAAAGATTCTCCTGCTTTTCTGTAAACCACCCACTTCATGATTTCACCAATGTATTTGAAAATTGTCTTGGTTTACTACTTTATTTTGTTTTGTAACAATAAAACCTGCATGAAAATGTAATACATTGGAACATGGAATTTAGGGTCACATAAATCTGTGTTCCTATGCCGTGGCCACTCATATTTGCTTCCAGAATTAATGAACTTTTATCCCTTTTGAGGAGAGAGCTATGTATTGTGCATCAACATGGTCACAGGGATGTCATAGCATTGCTCAGTAGAAATGCAGCTGGTAAGGCAGAAGTAAGCCAGTGATAAATATGGATGTGCAAGCATGATTCAAACTCAGAATGACCAAAACCACATCATCTCTCTAATATGCAGGTCTTATCTTGAGAATACATGTGTGTGTGTGTGTGTGTGTGTGTGTGTGTGTGTGTGTGTGATATACATATAGGTTAGCAAATGTGGATAAACTTCATTGATAAAGGTCTGTAACCCAAAGAGAATATAAAAAGTGAGGTGAAAGAGGAGGGAAGCAATGAACAAAAGAATACATGTGACATGTAAACAGAAGTAGGGAAATACAGGAGAGAAGGAACTTGTAGGAAAAGAAAGAGGGCCAGGAATCAACACAAACTGCAGTTGAAAATGCCACAAATAAGTTAAAAGCAAAAAGAAGTAATCCAGCGATAGTCCAGGAAGTGTCACCATGGGACACAGTTTCCTATTGCAGGATCTTCATCTCACAGATAAGTGAATTTAAACAGTGAACTCTGAGGGATTATTTGTTAATATCAGAGGAAACAACGGAGCAGGTAGGTTGAAGAAAATAAATGTCTCAGTAGTTCTTATAAGGAAGAAACAGGAAAGAGAAAGAAGTGAGAAGAAGGTAGAAGAGTATAGCAATGGGGATCTGTGAGCAGGCTTGCTAAGGGTCTATAAGTATATATGTCACTAAAGGGACAGTTGTTTCTCCTCTGTTCCTCCTTTGCCCTCTGGCATGTGGTTCTTTTCTTTTCTTTATTTTATTTTATTTTATTTTATTTTATTTTATTTTATTTTATTTATTTATTTTTTTGCCTTAGACTGGTAATCTTCCTTCTTCACCCATATTACTTGGCCTTGGGTAAGCAAGAGAATCACCTCATGTCCATATGAAAGGATATTTTTGACTGTGATCAGGCCATTTGTAAAAGGGGTTACTGACCACTAGACAGACATACTATCTGTGTCTGACTATGCCAGCATGTTGTTATTCATGTGACCCACTTATGGTGTGTGACACATGGATGACACGGTGCCTTCCTCAGAGATGTTACCAAGCTTAGATTCTATGTCTTCTGCAAGCCCTTTTCATTCCCTTTCTTCCTGCCTAGGCTTCTCTCTCAGAGGCCCTGTAGAAAACAAGTTAAAAAATGTGTTCTGGTGCTGGAGAGATGGCTTAGCAGTTAAGCCACTTGCCTGCAATAGACCAGGTTCAATTTTTTTGGACCAATGTAAGCCATATGTACAAGGTAGTACATGCATCTGAAGTTTATAGTGGCTGAAAGCCCTGGCATGCCCATTCTCCCCCACCCCCAGCTTCTTTCTCTCTCTCTCTCTCTCTCTCTTCTCTCTCTCAAATAAACAAATAAATTAAATATAATTTTGAAAATGTGTTCTGTACATGGCTGAAAGTGAGGGTAGATAACATTTTGAGCATAGGATAAGAATCCAGATAAAAGGAGAATAACAGTAGATGATTGGAAATCATGTGGAAAATGTGGAGCATGACACAGGTAAGCCACATAACAGGCTTAGCTGAGGCATGTGTAATATTAGCAAACACAGTGGCTGCTTTACCAGTCTCACTCAGGAGAGGAGCTGGGGTGAGTTCTAGCTCCATAGCTTATGGGACATGTACAACTAGGATCCAAGGGGCTCAACCCAGTTTGCTAATGTTCAATGATTTTTTCTGAAGACAGAGACTAGATGATAACTGTAGATTAAACTCTGAGACACCCAAAACAGTGTTGCTACACAAACACAGGAGGTTAATCCCCAGAGCCACATGTTAACAGTATCATTGGACTAAGGTGTTCAGAGGTGGGGGCCTTTGAGAAGTTATGGGGTCTGGATAAAGTCAGGCGGAACCCATGATCAAATTACAGATGAGGGATAGGAGTAGATCTGCAGGCTTGTGCTCCCTGTCTCCTACCATGGAGGTCCTCTGCTACGGCAGGATTGCTAGTGAAAAGCCATGGACAGATGAAGCCCCAGACTTACACTTCCCACAACATGAGTCTAAATAAACACTTTTTTCTTTATGAAATAGCTTGCTCCAGGGTTAGTGTAATGAAGGGCTGCCTAAAAATAATGGAGAGAAGGAGAGGGCTTATCATACTGATAACAGAGAGCTGAGGTAGCCATGGTAGTAACCATGAACTTAACACAGGTAAAACCACTAAAAAGGCTATAGAAGAAAAACAGTGAGATGAATATATTTTCCTAGGAAGGTCAGGTGAGGTATAAAATGGTCTATTGTATCTGGAATTGCTGTGACCTTGAGGAAAATACTTTGAAGTGAAAGATAAAAAGATTTAGGAGGTGAATGAAGAGGACTGAGAATTCATTGACCCATGTATATGAGGTTTTAATCTAGAACTAGGATGGTATGATGACAGAACTGTGGCTAAAGCTTCCTCTAGATTTCAGGTCACTTATCTTCCAGGCTGCTACCTAGCAAATTGTCAACCAGAGCATAGGCAGCAATGTTGAATGGGTGGTAAGGAGAACCAGAGAGTAGATACAGTGCTGACTTCCAATGGCAATCAGATGTTTTGGGTCTGGTTATCTGACTCAGTGTTATCAACTTGAAAGTAGTTGAACAGAGAATTTCAGCTGTCCATTCACATCCCCAGCTGAAATGTTCAAATTGAAAGGAAGTTTGTCTTTCCAACTTTCTAAACAGTTCTGTTAGACTAGAAGGGTGAAATGCATTATCTCCTGCTATGTCATTTTTATTAAAACTGTTTGAACTTGGAAATGAGGCCTGATGGTCCCATTTTCAGAAGGCTGAAGGTCACTGGGTGCTTCTGTTCAAAAAGAGAAAACACTGTCTAACCCCTCTGGCACCATAATCGAAAGAAATAGTGTGGTGATTACAGCCCCGCGCTGAGCTGGCGGCTGCTACAAATACTGGAACTGAGTTTGATAGGGTCCTGTAATACCTTATAACACAGTATCGTTCCTTACAGATCCAAGGTCAATGTCTCATTCTCAAATAACATTCTGGACCTATAATTGTTCATCTCCATGCCAGCAATTATGGGGATTGATCAGCCAGTAATTAATGCCACACTATTACACTTTTTAATTTGTAGATTATGCAGCTGCAAGCGTTATCACATTTTTAATTTGTATATTATACAGCCACAAATGTTTACAATGCCCTTTTTAATCCCCTTACACTACCACTGCCATTATTCACTATAGATTAATGATACCCCGGATGCCGGGGTTTATTTCATTTACCACTCTTACCAGGAGAGCAGTTAACATTACTGTGCTCAGTTACTTAATGTCTTCCTGCAGCTGCTTGTGAGCATTGCTTACCCTTTAAAATAGTAGCAGCCAGTTATTTTTCCCCTACTATTTCAGCTCTCTTGTCACCAACAATATGACTCTGTGGTAATATTACACTTTATCTCCAAATTTATTTCAACTGGCTCTATCAGAGATACTTAAATATTCATTTTAAATATCACAAATGACCTGAACCCCTACTTGTGCACCCCTCTCTGTCTTAAAGCCTATTTGAGGATAGTATGCAATACTATACTTCTTTTTACCCTTCTACCTTTTCTTCACTCATGCTAGCAAGCTCGATAAATTATAAATGATATTTTTAAGTAGCTCAAAATTCCTTTTCAATTAGCTACTTGTAGATATTCTCAATATTGACTGGTAACAGCTCTTAAGTTTCTGTGATCATATAGCTGCCTATGGTATGGTTTATGGTAGGGCAGGAATTTTGTTTTGGTGTCCTCAAACATATTCCAAGGTTTCAAGAGGAGGGATGGATCTGTCTCTTTATAAGGCTCCTAGATAACTTCAATTATGGAATGACTCAAAGTCATTGGAATTTCCAATACCCACATCACAGATGGACTCCATGTGTGGTAGTTTGAATAGATGTCCCCCAATATATTCAGTGTTTTATTAGTTTATAGTTTGCTTCTGCAGCCACCTGGCTGGAGGCAGTGTCACTGGGCAGAACTTAAGGTGTGGTGGTGGGTTTGAGATTCCATTGTAAAGATATGCAAATTATGCCTAGCTGGAGGTCCTGAGGTATGCTGTGCTTTGGGGCTTGTGGCTTTTCTCTCTCTCTTGCCTGGTCCTGTAAAAGAGCAGGCCAGCTTCTCCTGCCATTATGGAACTTCCCCTGGATCTGTAAGCGCCAATAAATATCCCTTCCTCCATAACTGTGCCTGGTCTGCAAGTTCATCTCAGCAAACCTGAAGCTGTCTGTTATGCCATGCAATGCATCAGACCAAATTAGTTACCAGATAGGATGCACAGAAATGAAAAGAGTATTGCTCATCAAAGCACTGATATTCTTCTGTATAGAGAGAAAAGAAATGCATAAAGCATTAATAATAATCCAAACACAACCAAATTACAACAAAGAAATGATTGTGCTTGAGACAAGGGAGACATGTCTCCCAAAGTGACACCAAGTTGGTTACACACTTCTAAGAAAGGCTGTCCTGAGAGTGGAGAGAGTAAGTTCAGGAGCATCCAGAACTGGATTTCTTATGGAAGAGGCATTGGGCTAGGCTGAGAACAGACGGGGCTTCTGATGCAGAGATAGTGGAAGGAGTCCCACTGAAGCCACCTGCGCTTACAGCGTGTTCAAGGGGAAAGTAGAGAGATGACCATAGCTCCAGGAAGGTTCTTGTGGGAGAACAGAAAGATGAGTAGCCGAGTGAAGAGGTCTCACTTGTGAAATAGCAGGCTTGCAGCCACAGTGCAAGGAGCAAGGGCTCACTTCTCCCAGTTTCTGTGATGTCCCTGGCTTTTGGTTTTATTTTGGTTTGTTCTTGTTTGGAATGTTAGTGGGTTGTTCTTTTTTTGTGAGGTTAAAAAAATGTGTGGGGAATAAAATGGAGTAGGGGGTGTCATGTTCACATAGGAAGCAATAAACTAATCAGATGCGCGATGACAGAGGTGTGCCCATTGACAATATGCCCTAAGAAGTTTCTAGGTATACTTTTTTGTCCTTTTTCAACTCACACTGCACACAAGTCTCTCCATTACCCAACTCAGGACTCACCCTATATGAATCTTGTTCTGTTTTAAAGGTTTAGAACTTGAATCTTGCATCTTTTTATTTTATTATTTCTTTTGATTTTAATATAATGTTAGATATTACTTACAACTACACCTTGTTTTGTTACTTAAGATAAAATTTACACATTGGTCAAGCACTCTCAAATATTTTGTATGCATTATTTCATTTTATTTGATTCCTATAAATGCTGCAGATGTAGGGGCTTTCATTTCATTTTTAAAGAGAAGAGATATTTCAAACTGATGGCAGGACACAAAATCATTCACAAACTTCAGGTCTTGCAAAGATGAAGAAATGCAGCATAGTCAAGAGCTGCCCCTGTATCCCAAGCACTTGGGTAAGAGCAGACGGACAGTAGATCTTGTCAGAGCCAAAGGACCTGAACTGTCACCTGTGTACAACACCGTCAACATGCATTGTCCTCTGCCATGTTTTCAGTGCCTCTGGTCCCTGGATGTTGGAAGCAAAATGTGGACATGATTTCTGCTTTATCCCATGTAGACATGAACTAGAAAGGACTTCCCTGCCAGCAGCAAGTCTCAGCCACAGCTGACTTGGCACGGTTTCTACAGGATGGGTTAGAATGAGGAACCCAGACAGAGTCCTCGATGCACAGACGCCAGAGGTGGAACCAGGGTGTTAAGGGGACACATCCTCTGCTCTTTAAGTGACCATGGATGAGACAGTCCTTGTCTAGCTCCAGCTTCTTTCACCACAAGTGTGACTTTTCATACTTACCCCAGAATAGTCAAATATATTGGTGGGTAATTTTAACTTCATGCATTTATGGCAATATAATAAGGAAATGAGTCTGAATTTTCTTGATGTAAAATCTATTTGATTTATTGCATTGTCTTTCGTTCTGAAATGGTATTTTTCCTAGGTATTCAGTATTAAAATGTCATTATTTTTATTAAAAAATTACTATGGTGCCAATAATTTTAGAGGCATCTTTGAATTATAAAGCACATTGACTTTTGTTTCATAATATTTTCACAATATGAAAGTAGTACTTTGAGAGATAAAGGAGATGGAGGTTTTTTTTTTTTTTCTTTTATCTTTTCCTAATTTGAGGTATAAAGGAAGATTTGATGGAGTAAGTACATTTTTTCCTTACCTGGTTTTCTAAGATGAATGCTAGAAAAACAGATAAAGGCAAGTATCTGGAAGTGAAGAACATACTAGGCAGTATTAACAAGCATAGAAGAAAGGGGAGATTTTCATATTAAGAAGAAAGCAGATATCTCAGTCTGGCTCTAACATCTTCTTGATGAGGAAAAAATAAAAGTAAACAATGTAAATGATGCTATGCTGATATAGTGCCATAATGTGAAACAGACTGAGTATCAAAACAAAGATTCTGAGCTTGATTTTATGAAGACTAAACAGTGACAATGGTGAGTCAGAAGTACCAACCAATCAAGTGGAACTGCCCACCTGCACAGAGGTGTTTAATGACTCAGTGAGGAAGGTAATGTCATAGTACCACCAGTGAAGCTCTGAATCTGCCTAAGAAAGAATGCCTTGTACCCTTGACCTTCCTGCCTGAACTGAGTTGGCTTTCAGATCATGGTCAATAATAAAGAAAATGGCAAGTCGGACGAGCAAAAGAGGTTACTACGGGCCATGGAAATGTCACTGAAAACAGCTATCTGGTGAAGCTCCTCAGCTACTTTGGGAACTTTACAAATTAGATGCCACAAATTGAATTCAGATCAGGATGCCCTGTTGCTGCCTTCAATGTCACTTGACCTTCCTCTAGTCCTTCATTTTTATCAAGTTCATCTGGGATTTATGTCTCCAGACTTCCTTATGCCAGAAGGAAATTAGCCTCGATTGAAGCTCATACTTGCAAATGTCTTTCAGTAAGGAATGAAAGACACACAGACATATTTTGTCACTGAACCAGTTTATAGAGAAAGTTTATTTTTCTCTCTTACATCTACTCAATAGTCAGCCTCTCTGCTTTGAATGTGTGAAGTTTTCAATTATGATTTATACCAAAATTCAATTTTTGGAACATTTCCGAGCCCCTTAAATTGGTTCCTTCTTCCTCTCACCCATCAACATCTCTTCCTATTGAGATAAAGGAATGGATAAAATACAACCTGCTACCGTGAGGAGGGATTACTCCTCTATATTATCACTCACAGCTCATTAACCTCGAAGCCCTGCTAACTAAGAAAATCCCCTCTAATGAGGTTTCCCTTGACTGCACTAAAGAACAAAAGGTCTGAAAGTTTTCCCTATTACCAATGTTCCTCGAATTATTGCACTGTAATTAAAATGTAACTTTGAGGCCAGAGTAGGAAAAAAAGGAAGTTTTAATTTTGGGTTAAGCTCTAAGAAAAAAAAAAAAAAAAAAAAAGACCTTGTAGAGAACGTTTGCTTTGTTCTCTGTTGGGAATGAAGGCCCTGAAATCTGTTCATTTGGGGAAGATGACCTAGTGCATTCTAACGGACTGTATCTCATGTTTCCCTAGACAGACACATATGGAGTCATTTGACACACCAAGAAATGCCCGAGTAATATTTACTTTTAGCAATATAGTGACTTTCTCACCTAGTAATACAACTAATCACCTGCTCTTTGCATTGTGAATTATGGAACAGTCAGCTGTCCTTGGCTGAGAGACATCTAGTGAAGAAAATTAAGATTCCTAACTCATAGGGTCCCAAAGTGCTTCTTATTCAGAGCCCTAGAGTCCCGGTTATTTGTATGGTGGTATCACAGAAATTTTAAGAAGATCAAATGTAGATAAAACAAACAGGAGAGAAGCCCCAAAGGGAATTTGTAATCTGGGGAAGTAGCTAGAATTAAGTATCCTCACCTCTGAGCTTTGAGTTTTTTAAATGCCCAAAATGCAAATAATAATTACCTCTCTCAGCTTCCTTGGAAACCTGATTTATGTGTGGAGAATGTCCTCAGAGGAGTAGAATAAAGTGTTGGGGACTCAGAAGCTACAAAGGGAAGGCTGAAGAGGGAATAAGGCTGTAGCCCCCCACAGAGAGGGGACCTGCTGGAGGGAGAGCAGCCTTGACCACTGAATCCTGGAGGACTAATTAACAAGCCTTTTGGTTCTTGAAACTCAAACAATTTATGTTTAAGAAATTAAAGAGAAGTCTTCTTCCACAAAGGAAGAGTACACACATGGCCCTCATTAAGAGAAACATCATTATAATTTGAAAAGCGAGGAGACTTCTGAATTTAGAACTCCCTGTCATGTGAGGTTCTACAAAGGGGGATAAACTAGTTAGGACACAACTATGATCTGTGACTTTAAAAAAAAAAAAAAGAGAGAGAGAGAGAGAGAGAGTGAGAGAGAGAGAGCACCAGTCCAAAGCATAGTAATAAAATGCTGGATTAAAATCACCCTGGATTTATTCATGGAAGTTTAATGGGGGATAGAAATTGGCTAGGCAGTTTAGCAGTGACAGGACTCCAAAGTGAAGAGTTATTTCTTATTTAAATACAGGAATTGTCCTTGGGTCTGTTGGGTAAAATCTAGATCATTATACATTACTACAGGTCAGAAACATCAAAAGGGACTAGCCTTTACTTAGCTCTGCCCCCTTAGGAAGTCCTCTCACTCCCTTCCTAGAGAATTAAGATTCCTGGGAAGATTGCCTTTTTCCAGTGATCTTGACTCCAGACACCTGGCATTAACACTAAATTGCTAAACCAGCAGCCCATCTTTGGGGCTCATAAAAATCCCCAACCTGTGTCTTCAGGTGGACATCTCAAACTTCCTCTTGCCTCCCTGGAGAAGAACTCTGCCTTGCTTCCTCCTCTTATGTTTGAGCCTTCCCAAACCCAGTCTTGTCCCCTTGGGCAAGAGCTATCTTCCTTCCTTTCTTGAAGCTCCCCTCTCTTAAGCATCTTGCTTCTTAAAGCTCTCAGGTATAATACAATATTTTTTTCTAAACATTTTCTCCTGGTCTGTGGATTTCATTGTTTGAATTCATAAGACAAGGATCCCAGAATGTGTCCAAATTATCCTGGCATTGATATATATTGGTAAATTGCAGAGGAACCCCAAAATTCCTGGATCAGTCTTCTTTGGAATTGCATAAAATGTCCATTGACAGAGATCACCTAGGGATTACAATAGAAGCCATCTTTTTCAGTGTGTGCACAGCATGAAAAGTGGGGAGGCTGCTAGACTGTGATCATTGCCTTTATACCAACAAGTTAGCTAATTTAAATATCAAAGCACAAATAAATACTTTGAGCTTTAACCAAATTTGAAGTACTCTCTTATTGTCAAAAGAAGTCATTGTAATTTGCTAAAAGTAACTGGACTGCAAACCCCCAAACATCCATTAAAATGTCAGTTTCAGTGCAATTTGACTTAATAAGAGAATATTTGTCCATGCTCGGTGAAATGGCCTGTGTTGTACTAGAAATAAGCAAAATCTTCCTATAGCAGCAGTAAGTTTAAAATTTAAGTATAGTAAACACCGTAGATCTACTTTAAAATGTAGACCAAATTCTATAAACAACATACCACGATTCAGAAAGTTACTTTGTTTTTACTTATACCTGTGCCTAACTGATTAAAAACAAAAAAAGACAAGGCTTACAAATAAATAATTATTTTTGTTCTGTCTCTTTTGGAAATTGAATACATGCTTATGGGACATTTAGTCATCCAAGGGTAGAAATCATGAAATGACTGACTAGAATCTCTGAAGCTTGTGTTGAGTAACAGTGAAGATGTAAGGACAGATGAGTAACCACCATATCAAATCAGCATTAATCAACTAAAATGCCAACTGCAATGTATTCATAGACGCCCTGACTCATCAGACACTGCTGCTTGGGATGAACACTTGAGCATGCATAGAAAAGGTATGCTTCATCAGGGATGAAAAATGAGACTTTATAGGACAGGATGTATGTGATTCTGTTATGACAGCCATGGCCGCTTCTTGTAAAACCTACCACTCACCAAATAATGATCAGAACTCCCTGTAAGAATGTTTATAATTGAGGAATAGTCTTTGTCAGACCTATGTGAATGGTTAGAAAAGGAGACCAGTTTTGAATTTTAATACTTGTAACAGAGGGCAGTGGAAAGAGATAGATGGCCTCCAAATACATTTCCACTTGCCCTTTATTTCTTCCATACTGAGAAGTTACAGCAGGTGCTGGATGTCCCAAGTCAGGGAATTTTTCAGCTTCTATATGTCTAGGCCTGGCCTCATACTGGCTTCTTATTCTTTACCACTTAAGGAACCCTTAATAATTTCAGAGAGCTTCCCAATGGTCAAATAGTATCTGAAAAGATGTCTATATTAGTAATAAACTACTGATTTAAAAGCAAATTAGATATCCATATTACATATATACATATATATGTTTATATGTGCTGTGGATCACATTTCCTTCACATTTTAAAATGTTTTGGTGTTTCTTATAACAGAGTACATTGAAGACATATTCCTCTGAAGATGAAATCTATAAGAACATATACATTTAAAATATGAACTGAACATATTAGGGCTTAGAATTGTCTAGAAAGGTAGTACAATCCATCTTTACAAATTTCATCTAGTGAGGAAAAAAGTTATTATTATTTTTCTTCTTGTTTAATATTTATCAGTGGCAAAAGAAGGTATGAAAGCAAGTGCAGGGGAAAAGTTTAAAGATTTCCTCAAATTACTTTAGATTCATACAGTCAACCAATAAGCAGCCTTTATCTAGAATAATGTTACATTAATCTTATGAGAACAAACCATGTCTGAGATTTATACTTCACCCAGCATAGGTGGCAGCAAATAACTCAGTTCTTTAGATTAGCAGGAAAGTAGAAGGTCAAATACTTTCTAGGGGGCTAAGGGATCATGAAACATTTTCAAATAAAAAGATTCTGATGTTGTTTTATTTGCAAGCATGGGCATGTACTGACTTCCACCACCCCCACCCAAACACACACAAACACAATTTGAAGTTTTCTCCCTTTGGTGGAAAACCATTAACATTTGTGAACAAGGCAACTGCTTTGGAACTTTCTGCAAGAGCCACTGTGGTAGTTTGAATGGATGTTCCCTAATAGATTCATAAGTTTACTAAAACTTGTAACTTAGATCTCCAAACCCCTGACTGGAGGAAGTATAACTGGGGCAGACCCTGGGGTCCAGACCTAAGGTGTTACTGGGGGAAGATCTGAATCTCAGCCTAAAGTATACAGGGTGCCTGAGTCCTGTCTGTGGTCCCAGAGTGTAGTTGCTTGTGGTGCTGGTGGTGGTCTTTTTCTCTGCATGGATTTGCTAAAGGGGGCCAGCTTCTTTTACCATTATGGAACTTCTCCTGGATCTGTAAACTTCAAATAAACCCTTCCTCTCATAAACTGTGCCTGGTTTGGAAGTTCATCCCAGCAATGTGAAGCTTTCTATGACAGACACCACAGACAAATTGGCCTTCATCTTCACTCCAGTACACACAGGATTGGTTCATTCTGTTCACCACACTCTAGTTAGTATCTCCTAAAATTGGTAAAAATTTACACTTTTATCCTGTCCTTCCAGCTTATTTCCTGATCAGGTTGCATGTGTGACATGAGGTACGAGATAAAACACTTCCTTAGTTTATACTCATAGGGTCAGGTCTATATACCTGCTTGTCCAAGCATAGACTACGTACTATGAAAAGTAAATATTTACAATCTCAGTTAATAATTTTATGAAATTGGTACCATGTAAATATATGGAAAGAAAAAGAATCAATGAATCCATAAACATCCCCAAACTTAATCAGTTTAAATAGTATACTTATGACATATCAGTTGCTAAGGCTCAGAAACCCAGCATGGATTCCTTGGGTCTTATGCTTCAACATCCTTCACAGGCATTGGTCTAGGACTGGGGTCCCATCCAAGGGGACCTGCAGGAGGCTGTACTTCTGAGCTCATTGACCTGTCTGTGGGAAAAGTCAGTTCATTGCTGTTGTGGGGCAGCCAAAACTATGCATGGAATGACAGATGACTGCACAGGATAAAACTGAGAGGATTTGAAGTCAAGTCAGGCTCAGTGGTCCTAGGCACTAGCTTACAAAGCTTGACAGCCTAAGTTCAACTCCCCAGTACCCACATAAAGCCAGAAGCACAAAGTACCACATGGATCTAGAGTTTGTGTTTACAGTGCCAGGAGGCCCTGGCCATATCAATTCTCTCTCTCTCTCTCGCTTTGTCTTTATCTCTCATAAATAAATAACTGTTTACAAGGAAAGGAAAGAAAGGAAGAAAGAGAAAGAAAGAAAGAAAGAAAGAAAGAAAGAAAGAAAGAAAGAAAGAAAGAAAGAAAGAAAGAAAGAAAGAAGGAAGGAAGGAAGGAAGGAAGGAAGGAAGGAAGGAAGGAAGGAAGGAAGGAAGGAAGGAAGGAAGGAAGGAATCTGCCAGCACATGATGGGTACAGTAAGGTTTGTAGACAGAAATGAAGGTGTGAATCAGAATCTTAACATGAGTAAGAGGTAAAGAAATTATTGGACATTTTCAAAGTATTTCTTTTGGGAGTTAGGGTGGTATTCTTTAGGTTCCAGAAGAAAGAGACTCCATGTGATGTGATGTGATGTGAAGGATCTAGACTGTCAGAAGTCCTATAGTCTTGGCTATGTTGTGAACCAGTGATCTCCATACATTAAAACAAACTTACTATCTCTCTTGATTGATCTTGCTTCAAAAGATAAGATCTCCATGACTGTTCTGTCTGGACTTCCACATACCACCATTTCCTTCAGTTGTACACTATGTAGCATGAACATTGGGTTTAGTTACTTTTATAAACATCATCCACATCTACCTTTCTTGAACTCCTATAATCTCTGCCACTTAAGTATGTTGTGTATTAGTTGGCAAATCTGCTAGATATTTCATATCACACCTTTGTAATGAGGACAATGCAAATAAACCTGCCCAATTCAAGTCTGTGCACTCAGTAAACACTAAAGAAATGTCAATTTCTTTCCTGACAACAAATACCCCAATATGTAACTGTACATGTGCTACCTGCTCAAGCTACTTCTAATGATAACGAATAAAACCATTGTCTATATGTCAATGTAAACATGTATGTGCATGGATGTATGTATGCACCTGATATGTAACAATAACATATTCCATAAGATAGTACAGCCTGATGAAGCAATGGCTTTTTTCCTTTTCCATTTTCCTTTCTTGGGCAATGAGGACTAGTTTTAAAAAATAATTTTTCATTGATTTTTTTTCCAGGGCTAGTCTAGATTCTTCCCCCACGAGTCTCAATATCACAACCTGGGTCAAATCACTATAACACAGTTGGTCTAGTCTTGGATCACATTAAGATGGAATAAAATGTGGAAAAAATATAACCTGGATGGACCATCCAGAACTGTAGAGTTTTTGGTGTTGGGATGTACTTTACAGGCTCCTGTCCATGATTCAGCATTTCTGGGTCTGCTTCTTGCTTTTATTCTTCAAATAGAACAGAGATCATTGAAGGCCACAATTTTATTTTCTTTTGGAGCATTTTGCCCAGTCCAAATATATTTCTGAATTATAGTGGGTCAAGAATCCCACACAATTTTTCGATTTGATAAACTAAGGTTCAGGACAAAAGAGAAACCAATAGTATCTAAAAATAAAGCATTGCTCAAGCAAGCTATATTTTTTTAACAAGAAAAAGTATCTTCTTTATAATATTTTCTCAGCTATATTGTTACACCCAAGCATGATCAAGGAATAGTCAGTGGAGCCTTACTAGAACATATATAAATGTAAGAGCAATATGCCCTTTTAGATATTGTTATTGCAGATGCCATCACGTCTATAGGAGCTGGAGGAAATTTAAAAAAATCATCCTGCCATCTTTTAGGAAATAAATATGGACAAACCAAGAGAACCAATTATGATATACAAGCAGCAGTCTTGATGGTTGCAAAGCAAGAGATAATAGAACAAATGCTTCAGGAAAAGACAGAATGATCTCTTCTCTTCTCTTGCAGCAAAGAACAGCATATGAAATTTGCCAGCTTCAGCAGACACTAACAAGAGGTGAAAGTGGGAGAAACTGAAATGATCACAGAAAATGAATGTGGACTTTCACTGGGAGAAGATTGGATGTCTTCTCCTATAGTTAATGGCAATCAGAAATAGAAAGGGACAAAGAGCGAGAGTTCTGTTGAGTGGAAATACTTGGCAAATGCCAAATTTAAATAAAGTAGCACTTCCCAAATGTTACCATTGAGAATTAGAGAACTATTTGTACTTAAAAGATATGCAAGTATAAAATCAAGTCCAACACTGGCAATGATAGTTACAGTGTCTCACCTTGCATGCCATTTTTGAAGGGCTAGAAGAGTGTTCCTTTTGGTCATACAATTTGGGGAACAGCTGCTACTTCTCACTTCCTGTAGCATTCATTAATAGGCCTATTGGTAAAGGAAACAAGACCCCAGCCTGGATTTTGACTGAAAACCATTATTAACTGACAAGTATATGGGAGAACCATTTGTTAGTGGTTCACTGAAAGTGTGAGACTGGAATGTGATGAAACAAAGACAAGACATGGGCAATGAACCCTGCCCAAAGTGAGCATCTATTGCTACAACAGAACATTGGTCTCACCTTAATCCATGGATCTTGTCACACTTAATAACCAATCTCTAGTTTTATGAAGTAGAAAAAAGATGGATCTACTCTATTCAGGATATCAATCTGAAAGAGCAAGAATGACCATCATGAAAATAAAAGAATTCCTCAAAGAGGACACCACAGTGTGCCACAGAATTCAAGAGATAAAATGAGGCATTGTTCACAGTGCAGACTGCTGGATCAGCATGCACTAGGATATAAGAGATACAAACATTAATATGGCTCAGGGGCTCATAATACAAATTTCAGGTAAAAGCAAAGTTAAAACTATGATACTAAGTTGCTCTTATTGATCCCTGAAAATCTGATTATCTACGTTCAATAGATCACAACAGTAGGTATGGTAAAAGCAGACATGCCTCCGACTAGGCAATCCACAGTCATTACTAAAATGAAGAATGGATAAAAAAGAAAGAAAGAAAAGACTCCAAGCAAACAAACAACAACAAAATAACTGTGAAGTTTCAAGAAGGAAGAGTGGCATAAACAATCCTAATACCAATATGCCTTTGGTCATAAGTGGAAGAAGTCACTGTTGTCTTGAAAAATACCATTTCCTTGGGCAGATTATAAGAAATTGTCTATGAGTAGAGATTATATTAAATCTACTAGTAAACAAGCTGGAGGCCTTAGAAATTCATGAAAAATGATAGTGGCTTGGGTCTGTACCCTTTAAATGTACTTTGGAATTTATTGCATGGATGGATTGCGTAGCTTTTACTACTCTTTTGTTTGTAAAAATGTTATGATAATAATATTTGGACTATTTAGAAACAAGGGGAAAATTCCATGTTTAACAATATTTATTAATAATGTTGACCCTTTATTGCTGGCTTTACAGTATTATAGTAGCAAACTATAATAGGAACATAATAGGTTAGGAATGAGTGATTCTTTTTTATGGATTTTAAAAAATTATTTATTTACTTATTTGAAAGGAGTGAAAGAGAAAAAGAGAGAGAGAGAGAGAAAGAGAGAGATGAGGGAGATTGTGCACGCTAGGGCCTGTAGCTGCTACAAACAAACTCCAGATGCATGTGCCATCTGGCTTTGTGCATCTGGCTCTATATGGTTATAGGGGACTTGAACCCATGTCTTTAGTCTTTTCAGGCAAGCATATTGCCTGTTGAGTCATCTAGCATCAGGAATAGGTGATTCTTGACATCAGTATTCTCTCTGGACTGTACTGAACTGTTCCCTTGGACCCTGTAAAACCTCTGAGCTCATTTCTTGGGGAAGTGGATATTATTTTATTGCACAAGCAGAAGTGTATTTGAAAAGAGTAGTGAATAATATTTTTATAAGAAATATATTCAAATGTAATCTAGTGCATCTAGGAAAGGGAATATAAGTGTAGATGGAAAACCATGGTCATGTTCACTTCAGTTTCATTTGGCTCTTTTTGGATTAATATGCTATTCAAATGCCCTCTCGTGCTACAATACTTGACATTGTATTCATTTTAAGAATGGATGAAAATAAAAGTCACCCAGTTTAATTGTACTGTAAGACTAGATTGCTAAAGATAAAATGAACTAGATTGGACTTTAGGAAATTGCACAACATGTCCATCTGTATCAAGTAAAGTATAAGAATCTAGATTCTCATATTATTTTTATTAGTTATGCATATATATATATATATAGCCATGATGGTACCATCATTAGCCTTCTCCCTGTCCTTCCCCATGGGTAATGTGGGTCTTGCCTTATGGGGGTAGCTATCAGTTATATGTGAGAGGCAATGACTCTGTGCATAATGACCCAACTCATGGCTCTAACAATCTTTCTGCTCCCTCTTTCTCGAATTTCCCTAAGCCATGTTGGGTTCATTTTAGGTCTATTTCAGTGACTAGGTTTTGTGAGACTCTGTGTCTCTGGATATCTGATTTTTATGATGGTAAAAATATTTATGACCATCAGTGAAGTGTGGAATATTGACTTGCATATGGGACCAAATGGGTAGATGAGATGTGCTGTGTTTCATAACTGTGGGCCTGTGTGTAAGTTCTAGTCACACAGGCTGTGTGTGGTCTCCCATATCCCTTTCCTACACCTGCTACACATGGATTCCCTCAGTACAGCATCTGAGAGTCTAACTCTTTCCTGTACTTCAGAGTCTTCAAGTGTCAGTCGTGTGCTGCATAGCCTATTCTGGCTATTTTTACTGTTGGATATTTTCATTCACTTCTAAATCATAGGCCACTATCACCCTTATCATGCATACATGGGACATTATTATTTACTGCTGTGTACTTACTTGATGGCTTTGTGCAGTCACCATCTTCCCAAATTCAAACAACCTGTACCACATACTTCTGAGTAAATAGATTTGAACCACATTCGATCAATAAGAAAATATTTATTGATAATTTGCTATATGAAATTGCTCTGTAGAACTAGTTTTGTTGCAAGCATTCTAACCTTTATTAATTAACATGACTCATCAGCATTATAAAGAGAATCTTCAGGGAATAATCCTCTCTGGAGATGATCACATTGAAAAATAAAAAATAATTTATTTATGCTTTAAGTTATCTTTCTTAATTATTTCAAGGATGAGCTTTAAAAAATATATTTGGTTAGGGGCTGGAGAGATGGCTTAGTGGTTAAGGTGTCTAGGTGTCTGCCTGCTAAGCCTAAGAACCAGGTTCCAATCTCCAGGTCCTACATTTACCCAGATACAGTGACGCAAGGGCGCAATGCCGCACTTGACCACAAGGGGGTGCACACATCTGGATTTCGTTCACAGCAGCTGAGAGACTGCTGGAGTGCCCATCTCCATCTGTCTCCCTCTCCCTCTCCCTCTCCCTCTCCCTCTCTGTCTGTCTCTCTCTGTGTCTCTCTCCAAAAATAAATAAAATAATAATAATAATAATTAATAATAATAATTTAAAAATATATATATTTGCTTAGTTTCCCCATCCTATTGCATACATTATATATTATGTTGACGGTGTATTCCTAATTTTTCCACTATCTTAGGTTTCTGTGAGACCAGTGAGAGACAGTTGCTTCCCCTTATACTTCAATCTCCATGAATCTCCATAAGATCATGAACTTTCATTACTTCTTGGGCCTCCTTCAGCTCATGTATACTTTGAGGATTTTTACTAGTGCCAAATTTGAAAGTCAAATAAATGTTTACATACCATTTCTTGTATTTTATTTAAAATAATTTTATTTACTTAATTGCCAGAAGAGAAAGAATAAGTGTTGAGTATGTAAGGGTGAACCAGGGCCTATTATCACTGCATACAAGCTCCAGAGGCGTGTACTACTTTGTGAATCTGGCTTTACATGAGTACTGAGGAACCGAACTTAGGCAGTCAGGATTTGTGAGCAAGCACTTTAACTGCTGAGCCATCTCTCCAGCCCCAAGTGTGTTACATTTCTTGTAGGAGAATGATTAGCTCAGTACCAATTATCAAAACATTCCACATGTGGACAGACAATATTGTTTTATTTCAATGTCAAAATTAGTAAAAGTATCTGTATTCTCATAGAACAAGAAAGATACTATTTTATACAGAATTAAAAGGAGGGCTTTGCTCATTTTGGTCTCTTTGCTAAGAATGAGGCACCCCGACCTACAGCCCATCCTTGTGCCACTGCACACACTCAGCTTCTCTGAGGTTCCACACTGGCTACCACATGTTGCATGTCATCTCTGGGCCGATGGTTGTGACTGAACCCCAGAGAATAAAATGATGTCAATCTGTCAACTAGTCACCATATGTATATATATATATATATATATATATATATATATATATATATATTTATAATTTTATAATTTTCCACCATATGTCACTGTTTTTAGTGTGCAGATTGCACATTGTTTACTTCTGCTCATTTCTTCCATCATTATTTTTATTTTCAACGACACTCGACTGCTGAGAATATTCTTCAGAGTAAAACCACTTTCCTTCATCAAAGAAAAAGAGAACAAGGGCATGTCACTACTTTGAGAAACCAGAGGTGCAGGAGGTTTTCTATTCAGCAGGAGAAAATGTGATGGGTGCCTGGTTTACATTTTAATAACATCAGATTCCTGCTGAAAATTATGACACATTCACAACTTAATAGAAAAAAGTAGAGTTTGAATCAGTCTGTAAGCAACCTGAGTACTTAGAGGTATGAAACATTAACCAGTTATTGCAAAGTTTTATTCTATCCTCCTCCTGAATGTCTCTAGTTTTTAAATCTGATATGAGTTAGAATACACTAGGAACAGAAAATCAATGGAAAATAATGAGATTAGTGTAGTTACACCAACTCCTTCCACTCACAGAGTGCATGGAAATTTTTAACGTATGGGGCTGGGGATATGGCGGAGCCATTAAAGGCACTTGCTTGCAAAGGCTGACTGCCCCATTCCCCAGTATCCATATAAAGCAAGAAGTACAAAGTGATATTTGCATCTAGACTTTGCAATGTCGGGAGATCCTGGCCTCTCCATTCTCTCTCTCACTCTTTCCTCACAAATAAATAAAAGCATTTTTATAAAAGAAAATATGATAATAGGTACATTTGAGAAATGTAGCAGACAGCTTCAGGTTCGTTGAGATGAACTTCCAGACCAGGTACAGTTATGGAGGAAGGGATATTTATTAGAGCTTACAGGTGCAGGGGAAGTTCCATAATGGCAGAAAAAGCTGGCCTGCCTTCACAGGACCAAACACAGAGAGCAAAAGCCATAGCCAAAAGCCTGACAGCACGCTTCAGGAACTCCAACTAGGCACACTTTGCATATCTTTAGATTGAAATCCTAAACCCACCACCACACCTTAAGATCTGCCCAGTGACATTACCTCCAGCCAGGTGGCTACAGATGCAAACTATAAACTAATAAAACACTGAATATATTGGGGGTCATCTCTTCACACTACCACAAGAAATAACCAAATTACCTTAGGGTAACAGAAGAGGGAGGGGGTCATTGTATTTCCTGTGAAAAGAGAGACTCTTCAACAAACTAGCAATACATCAGAACATTGAATTATGAAAACAATCTCTCTCTCTCTCTCACTCTCAGTATGTTCTACAGAGTAAGTAAAATATGATTAAAGATCACTAAGGGAATGATGTTAATCTCTGATAAAATGAGATACAGTGGATTAGAACAATGGTAGGAGATATTGGAGGAAATTCAAAAGATAAATTGTAAATACTGGCATTGCCTTTCAGAGATGTATCTAATAGGAGTTTCAGCCCCCACTGCAATTTCTTCATCACTCTCCTTGTTTATGTGTGAGGCCCACAGAAGATTGAACTTTAATCTCATTCAGATTCATACACTGAATATTAAGTGAAAGCACAACACATTCTTGAATAAAAACTTAATGCACACCAAAAATATCTTGCAGTTTTTCTCTAGATTTTAGGTTCTTCTGTACTGCAAAGAATCATTGGCAAAACACATGCTAGGTTCATGCCATGAAAGACATGGTTGTTCTTTGTATCAGTTAAAGTCTGCTATAAGTGTTAATCTTCCAGTATAACAAGTTTCTGGTTTAAATATTTGGGAATTAAGAACAGGATTGAGATTTATTCTTTAGATTTTTATGATTATTTAACTTATCCCATTTACTGTTTGTGAACCAAACTTTATAATGCAGTCAATAGGCATCTTGGGTAATTTTCAAAATCCATTAATCAATGAAGAATAATACCAAGGTTTTAGCACCTGTTGGGCTCTACTATATTTTTTGTCTACTGTTTAGAAATCAGTCCCTGTGTTAGTAATATAGTTAATTATACTGTAATATTATCTTCTGAGTGATTAGGTAAGTTTGCTTCCTCTTTTACCTATTGGTAATGCAGTAAGTAAATATAAATTGAAATTTATCTGTGCCCGAATATCAAATTCTAGCACTTATTCGTTGATTGATTGGAATCTGTTTATTCATTTGTGTAGTCGCCTGAGAGCCAGAATAGCCATCAAGTGGGGTGGGAGTTGGTCTGTATTTATAAGTATCTATGTCTAGTCATCAAATAATTATTAAACTTCATATAAGTTCTTACCAATCTAACTCCAACATATAGACAGTTGATCAAATTTAAGTGACATGACATTTCTTCCCTTCCAAAAATGACAGCTAAGTTTTTCCAGTTCAATCCAAACAAATAGGTGACACAAAGCTGAGTCTTCGTTTTTGTTTTTGATAAGAAGTGATTTGTGTTTGAAGCAATTTCTATAATCTTACCCATTTGATGATCTAAAAGCCATTCCTGTTTGATGAACACTCAAAAGTTAAACTCATTCCTGCTAATAAGTGAATTTTTTTCCCTAGTGAATAGTGCTTCAGGAAAGAGCAACGATCAGATTTTATTACATCTATCTTACTGAAGAATGAGAAGCCAGGCATGGTGGCGCACACCTTTTATCCCAGCACACGTAGAAGGATTGCCATGAGTTTGAGTCCATCCTGAGACTACATAATGAATTCCAGGTCAGCCCCAGCTAGAGCAAGACCCTACTTAAAAAAAAAAAAAAAAAAAAAAAACTTAAAAAAAACTTAAAAAAAACTTAGAAAACAGTATTTCTTTTTTAGAAAACATGAAAATTCTCACAAATTTAACATAATTCTTTTGAATCTAAAAATGTCTAATTTTTGTTTTACTATATATGGTAAGAGCTCTGATTATGTATACACATATATTATATATATATATATATAAAACATAGGTAGATAAAAGGAAATCAATGATAGAAGATTGACAATAAATAATAATAGATATTCAAATGTTTAAATCTTAGGAAATAAAGTACCCATGGAATGCTTTAACATTCTATTATTAAGAGAAAATTTTCTAAGTGATCCTCTTGTGCAATAGCATCAATTTCCCAATGTATTAGCTTAGTCTCACTCATAGCTTTTTTTTAAAAATTTTTTAAATTTTTATTTATTTATTTTTGGAGGGAGACACAGACAGAGACAGAGAGAGAGGGAGGGGAAGACAGATAGAAATGGGTGCACCAGCAGCCTCTCAGTTGCTGCAAATGAAATCCAGATGCATGTGCTGTGGTCAAGTGTGGCATTGTGCCCTTGCGTCAGTTTGCATCTGGCTAAACGTGGGACCTGGAGATTGGAACCAGTGTTCTTAGGCTTAGGAGGCAGGCGCCTTAACCTCTAAGCCATCTCTCCAGCCCACTCATAGCTGTTTGACAGTGTCAGGTCCTTCAGGTCCATAATCACCACAGAAATTCTGCTATTTCTACAAAGGATGCTAATTTGGAAATGGCATTCTGAATGTGGGTGCAAATTTTATCTTTTAAGGGGATTCTTCTGTTTCCATGCTCAGTTGCATGCAAGGTTTTTATTGTATTGATATTGTACCTCTGTAAATGCGATGAATAATTGCAATCCTGCTGCATTATGATGTAGTGTCATTCCAAATAGGAACAGTTGATATGCTTGGCACAAAAATAAAATATCCTCAGTGAGCCCATTCCTCAGCACCTTTTGTTCGCTAGTTTGTTGTTGGTCATTATAGTTAGTCCAACCAAGCAGTAGACACCTGATTTAAAACATAGCATGCCACAAGATGAGTTTCTAACAGGAACCAGTGTTGTGTCTTTTAAAAAATATATTTTCTTTATTAATTTGAGAGAGAGAAAGAGGCAGATAGATAGAGAGATAGAATGGGCATGCCAGGTCCTCTAGCCATTGCAAATGAACTCCAGACACATGCACTACTTTGTGTATCTGGCTTTATATGGGTACTGGAGAACTGAACCTGGGTCCTTTGGCTTTTCCAGCAAGAACCTTAACCACTAAACCATCTCTCCAGCCCAGTGTTATGTCTTTTAAATGCATTATAATGAGCCACAAAGATTCAGTGGGCCCACATGTACACGATGGAGACCTGCCTACCTGTTAGGAAGTCTTCAATGAACATTGCTTCTCTTCATTCCAAGAGATATCCTTAACCATGAAAATCAGGTTATGTTAATTCCATTACATGATCATCCTGGGGAAGGACAGTGTGTGCTGTTCTCAGTGCTGGACTTTTCACATCCAGTCGCATGCATTAACCTTCATGGTATTTGTTGAGTTATTCGAGTCTTGTATATCATGAATAATTTCACTGAACATTAAGAATTTACCCACACTGTATCATTGTGTATTTTTAAATATTTACAATTTGTAATACTGAATAAATAAGTAATAGATGGGTCAGGGTTTCTAGAATTTAATATTGCTTAAACCTGTCATGTATTGTAACCTTTTGGGGTTTATATAATATTCAGTTCCTTAATTCAGCGTCAGAGCTGTTATCATATGTTGATGGGAAAATAACAGCCATGTTGGGGCTCTCTAGTCACTAATAATTCCTATTTTGATTTGATTAGCATATAAATGTTCCTAGATTTATGCAATGTCAGGGGAAAATATATTAAAAGTAATCCTCAGGGTTCTCTCTTTCTTTCATTTTAATCAGGTAAGAGAAAAAGAATCTTGTCATGCATGAAGTCTCTCTTGATTTCTTCAAATTCTTGACTTATAGAAGATTCTAGAAAAAAATGGTAAAAGCTGATACCTAAGAAGACTTTACTTCACAATGTGTGAGCAGGAGTCATTGAAAAAGTGATGTTTCCTCTAGTTTGTTATTCCTGGGTGTCTGTAATGTAGGGTAAGAGTAGATTACATTCAGACACATCACCTGACAGACAGCAAAGATTGGCCTCCAAGAATGGAAAACAGAGTTTAGAAAATGTTCACTTCCCTAATACAATGAAAGACAATTATTTTGCCTGCAGTTCTGTTAAAATATTCCTTTTTAAAATTTATTTAATTTTTTACATTCATGTTGGTGCCTCTGGTAGCCTCCTCCCTGTCCTGCCCCCTCCGAAGCGACCCTCCTCATTGGGGAATGTGGGTCATGCTTTACAGGAGTAGCCAACAGTTGCAGGGGAGAGGCAAGGTCTCTGTGCATAATGACCCAACTTGTGGCTCTAACACTCTTTCTGCCCCCTCTTCCATGAATTTCCCTGAGCCATGTTGGGTTCATTTTAGTTCTACTTCAGTGATGAGGTTTTGGGAGCCTCTGTGTCTCTGGATATCTGGCTTAGTAGGAGTTGAGTGTTCTCCGTGTTTATCTCCTTCAGCCTTGTTCTGGTGTCAGGTTCACCAAGAAAGCTGCACTCTTGCCCATTTGCCCAATAGCTCTATGGTTTCAGCAGGGGCCCTGGTGAGGTGTGGTAGCCTGATTCTCCCTTCAGTCCCTTCAGGTTCGGCATCCATCTGAAAAAGAAAAGCAAATTCCCTAATGGAGGGAGAAGTTATTACCAGATAGATGGGATGGCCATTGTCATTTTAAAGAGAATTTTATATGCATAGGCCCTCTTGTAGCCCACAGTTAGTGGGAGCTTGATATTGGAGAATGGGCTCATTTTTTGGACATGGTTTTGACTTGTTTCCCTCTTCTAGCTATGAGTTCCATTCCAATGAATAGATCTGTTAGCCAAATCAAGACCAATTGGTTACCCACCATGGCTGTGTGCCACTATTGCACTTGTTTGAGCATCACATCAGGTTGTAGCTGAGTAGCTTACTTAGAGTTGTTTGGACAGATGTCCATCATTTTCCCCCAGTCGCTCATATAGCACCTCTGGCACTAGACAAGCTAACTGTCTGGGGACTAACCCTCTTCCAGATTCCAACCAGGTCACTCCATGTTTCATCCCAGCAGTGTATGGTGTTTTTGGCAGTAGGGTCTTACCATTAACCTTTGGTTGGTCATCAAGAGCTCTGACAGAAATCTGTCTTTTTTGGGGGAAACCTTGTAGGTCTCTCTGATCAACAGCTCATTATGAACATTAACTCCATGCTGGTACTGGGTGTAACAAGTCAGCACCAAGGACTGGGCATTTACCCTAAAAGCTCCAAGCCTCAGATCAGAGAGATTTGCTCAACCATGTTTATAGCTGCTCAATTCATAATAGCTAAGAGCTGTAATCAACCCAGATGTCCATCATTAGATAAATGGCTAACAAAGATGTGGTATATCTACACTATGGAATTCTACACAGCAGTAAGAAAAGTGAAACAATGAAATTTGAAGAAAAATGGTCAAACATGGAACAGATCATTCTCAGTGAGCCCACCCAATCACAAAAAGATAATCGTCGCATGGTCTCGTTTATCTTTCGCTCCTAACCTGAATCTACCTGAGATGCTGCCACACCTAATAAGCACTCTGAGGACCAGACAATAGGGAGGGTGTGATGGGGGAGGGTAAGGGTGGGAAGGAGCAAAAGGATGGGAGTGGGGACAAGGGTGGGGGACACAAATAGGAGCCAAATGGAAATGGTACCATAAAACCCTATATTCTGAACAACAGACTAAAATAGTGATCCTTCAGCAGGCCCATACAGGGAACATCTGAATCACAGGGATCTGGAGAGGACATCATGAAGACTAATCTTAATCTTTTTCTGTTTCTCTCTCTCTCCCCCACCCTTACTCTCTAAGCTCTCTTTCTATTTCATGAAATATTCTTTAGGAAGGAGCTCTGTCATACCACAAAAGTATTGTTACAGTTAGAAGGCATAGACTCTAAAGTCTTCAGGAGTGGCTGTATGGTCAAAAATAAATAAATAAATAAATAAATAAATAAATAAATAAATAAATAAAGAAAAATAAAGAAAGAACTGGAAAGGGAAAAGCAATGCCTTGAAGAATTACTTGAGCCTCTACTTTTACAGTATCTGTTATTATACACATTTGTAAGGGGTACCTAGCACTAAGTACTGACTCTCCATAAAAGCAGCTCAGTAAAGAGAATATTACCCAGAACACATGAATGCATAATGACACACAAATTAATATCCAAGAGATGAGGTGAATGAATCAGTACTCAATGAATTCATTAGAAAATAATAAATTCTAATTTAGATGGAAAGATATCAAGAAAATAAGACTAGAAATATATGCCTAGAAAAACAAAATAGTTGGTTAGAAGTTATGGATAAAGTAAGAAGACAAAATATCAATATCTTACTATTATCTAGATAAATTTATATTTATATTTTCAGCTAATTTCACATTCTCCAGTGCCATCTGTACATTGATGACTATTTCCAGATCATCTTGCTTGGAACATATTTCAGAGTTCTGAAGAGCCAGAAATTTTTACCCTAAACCTTATCTCACTTTTAAGGTTAAGCTTATTGCTGTTCAACAGATATGCCAACTGTCATTCAAGCAGACATATGCTGCTTGGCCAATGTAATGGAAATGGCACATCCAGGACAAAGACACAAATTAAGCAAACAAAAGATGAGACAAAAGGGTATTTAAAAGTACAAGTAGAAATAGAGATGGAAATATTTTTAAAAATTGAAAGTAGTGGATATACATGAAGAAGCTTGTGATGTTTAAACCTATCAAGACACAAAAGCATACACTGAATTACTATAATTAGGTCAGTTTTGTATTTGTGTATATCTATACAAATCTATTAAACCAAATAGAATAATTGTTTAGAGATAGACACACTCTCTGTTAACATTTGATTTTTGAGAAAAATGTCACCAAAGGAACTATTATCTTAAAAAAAATCATGGTGAGTAATGCAGGCACATATATAAAAAGAACATAAAATTTGACCTCTACTTGACATAGTAAACCCATTCTAGATGAATTGTATTTCTAAAAATGAAAGACAAATCAATAGTTCTTCCAGTAGATAATCCAGGATTTCTTTCTGATATTGACATAGATAAAATTTTCTTAGCAGTAACCATCAAACATGAACATATGAGAGAGATATAAATTAAACTTCTTGAAGCTAGGGAATTCTCTACATCAGAAAAAAAGGAAACACAGAGGAGTGAAAAATACTTCAGCATACACAAATAAATGATGTGTTCAGAAAAACAAACTTTGATAAATCAATGAGACAAAATAGACAGTAATGGAAATAGCACTATTCCCACATTTACATGAAAATAGCTACAGTATTACAACGATTACCCAGCCCAGACACTACTGACTACTCTATAAACAAGTGAACATACATAGCACGTTTAAGTGAATTACTAGAAGCCAACTATGGCCAAGCATTACAGTACAATGGTGTTAGAAGAATCCAGACATAACTGGATCCCCATCAGTTATCTCCAGGTTAGATTCTTGGGAATGGAATAGGGAAAGCATTGTGGTCCACATCCACGGAGACATACACCCCTTTTCTCAAGTGAGCATTAGCTATGAAAGATAATAGAGAGGGAAATAAAGGGCAATAAGAAAGAGAAACTGGGACTGCAGAGATGTTTCACTAGTTAAAACACTTGCCTGCAAAGCCTAAGGACCCGGGTTCAATTACCCAGTGCCCACATAAAGCCAGATGCACAAGATGGCACATGTATCTAGAGTTTGTTTGCAGGGGCTAAATAAATAAATTAATTTAAAAAAATCTCAAGAAACAAAGAGAAACTGCGTGCTTGAGCACCAACAGAACCCAGCACTAGATGCATGGCAAATCAGCCATCCCCAAATGCTGTCCAGATTCATCTATCCTATTTTCACTAAGAAACAGAAAGCTTTACTCAACAGTGGGAAGGAATGAAAACTGAGCTCAGAGATCTTCTGGAAATAGGACATAAAAGGTACAATGTAAGAAAATTCACTTACTATAGGAGAGGAAAGGGATATTTGTAGGCTCAGGCCTGTAGCTGCACAGAAGAGAGATAGACTACATAGGGTCATGCCCTTGAAAGCCAGGCTCATAGTATCTACCTAAGGCTGACATTTAATAGGATTTCAGAGTCCAATCTCTTTCCTTGCCCCTACAAACATGTTAATGCACACCAGGAAAAAATAATGATGGAGTTACCTGGAAAGATTCAAAAGAAAATATCTCTACAGGAGCTTCAAATAAGAAGTCCACAGCTAATATGGGCAACATAAAGACCAAAGAGAGAGCAAACTCCAGTCCTACCCCAAATCCTAACCTGAGAAACATGATTATTCTCATCAAAGGCCTAGAAAACTTATATAGTCTCATTTCTGAGCCTGAAATAAAATAACCAGACTATGATTTTGTGCGTGTGTATGACTTTTGAGCAAATGTCATGAGGACATAAAAGAGCAGGGAAAATACAATGAAAGAGATAATCATCAGAACCATGTTCAAAGATAATGTGGATATTATAATTATCAGAAAGGAAGCTTTACCATGTTTAATGTGCTAAAATTCCACATAGAAATATTGGACAACAAGAAATATCAGTTAATTTTATCAGAAAAATGAAAATAATAAGGAAGAACTTGAGAAATGGGAGAAATTCAGTAATGGAGAACGAGGTCTTCAAATGACTCAACACTATCAAAGGAACAATTAGTGAGCATGAAGACAGTGCAATAGAAACTTGTCCAAATTAACCCAAATAGAAATTAATGGAAAATAGAATCTGGGGTTATATTAAATGATCTAAAATGCATAGATGTTCATTCATGAGCAAGAGAGAGAAGAAAGAAATAATGTAGAAAGTATGTTTGAAGAATAATGACCAATAAGTTTTCAAAACTGATGATAGACTCCAATTAAAGAAGCTAATAGAACACTAAGCATTTGAAAGTAGATACAAGGCAAACAAAAAAAAAAAATCACACTTGAATAATATACTGTCCAAACTGAGATAAAATAAAGGCAAAGATAATCTTAGTACCAGAGCAGAGGGTTTCAAAGCAAATAGCACAGATAAGAAATTTTCTATCACAGCCCTTGGAAATTGGTGAATAAAACAAAGAGAAGACAAACCATAAATTTGTCATCACACAGTTCTCTCCATGCATAGGTGATAGAAAGGTAATCTGGACATGGGTCCAATGCACTCAGTCGGCAGCAGCTCACTCCCTTGATGAGGAAACTGGGATTTAGATACCCCAGACTCTGTGCATCTTTATTTCAGCTTTAGACACTGTTTCTGAGATTTTCTTTACATAGTTGGAATACAGATCTAGATGATTGCACGTTGCATTCTGTACGTGATGAATGTTTACAGTCTGGTCTTCATTTCTTGTTCATGCATTTCACTTTTACATAATATACAAAACAGTGATAGAAGTTTAGTCTTGAAGAGGTATTAATTACTGTCATAAAATTCTTTTGTATGTATGTACCTAACAACAAAGATCAAACTGCATGAAGTACACTTTATCATTTGTTTCTTATTTAGTTTAAATGGTCAAATAAATAAAATAAAATAGAACCCCAATTGAGCATGGTGGACAGACCAGACCATATAAGGTGGAGAAAACTTATACTGTAGGCTCTGGCTTGTGGATCCCAGGACCAGATGTTCATTAGCCACCACAGTGAGCAGTTGGTCAGGATGAACCATTAAGTCCCCCAAATAATGCAAACCCTTGCCAAGTACTCGGTTACATGACAGAGCTAAATACTAAGACCCTAAGGTAGAAGACACCACAGGCTGCCAACTCAGAACACAGAGAGACAACATGGGAAATGAGAACAAAGCCTGTCCTCATCTGTCAACCCCTCATGGCACTGCAAAGTGCTGTGGTAGCTAATGGATAACAATGGTCCATAACAGCAGGAACAAGCAGGAGACCTCACAAGCCATGGAATCCACCAGCCAGACAAGAACTACACACTTGTACAATAATGGCACACAGCCTTTCTGGGTAAACAGCTACCCTCCCATTGAACATGACGCCTGCTCAAGGAGAAAGAATCCATAACTGGTATTGAGAACCAAGTCAGCATCCCACGGTCAGGAAAATCACATTACCCAGAGAGAAGCCTCCAGTGTTCCCTGTAAAAATCAATTGAGTAGATGCATCAAAATGTCTCTTAAGCTTTTAGGCATAGCCCCTTTAATCAAAACTGCTCTCACCCTTAGTTGGAGAAACTGTTTTATTTTTTACAGATGGCACAGAATACTGGCGAGATCTAAGATCTATACACACAAGAACAACAGGCAAATGCTCTCCATGAGATGTGCCCCCTCACCCACAGCTCCCTGGGTCCAGAAGAAATTGCACAAGAAGCAGCAACACCAGTATAGCTCCCAATGCTAGCCAGACATCTGCATGCAAGAAAATAGCAGCAAACACTGTGGTGAACCAAAACATATCATAACAGAAATACAGAGTCTACAGAGAAGGCAATAATAAATGATAATACACCTTCCAAGGCTCAGGGATTGTTCCAGAAGAAGGGCAAGAAGAAAAGGATATATACTACATCTTAGGTTAAAAAATAACAAAAGAAGAAAAGAAATGATTTAAAAGTTTATGATATAAATCACAATATGAGGCAGTGGTATACATTGTGGGATAAGTAAATGACAGGGACTAAATGTCTATTAAATCACACATTCAGTTTCTATTTTAGGAAAGACCATGTGAATCTGCTTTCATAGAGATTTTCAAGTATGAAATATCTTGCAATTAACTATGCTTATCTTATTATATAAGTAAACTACAAGCTATATCCTTCCTGTTTGGCTGAACATTTGCAAGTTTGAAATAGTCTCCCTGCTCACCCCATCAGTCCTCTAATAATGCCATACCAATCATTACTTGTATGATTATAACTTTTTATGATTTAACAAAGGAGTCAGTTTATGCCGTGTTTGTCTTTCTGTGTCTGGCTCAGAGCAGTATTTGCTTTTATTTTTATTTTTTTGGCTCATATCAGTTTATGCACACTGAGACAGATGATGGAGTTGCTTTCTCACTGAAAGTAGACCTATTGTGTATGTATGTGCATACCACATTTCTAGTAATAAATAAAAAATATTTTGAAACAATTCTATGCTATACATAAAATTTTGGTATTTATTAAAAATGAAAGCAAATTTGCATATTAATGAAATGGATGTGCTTGCTTCTTTTCATTATTTTAAATTAGCATGCAAAGTAATGGGTTTCATTATGGCAATTTCATGCATACAGGTCATTATACTTTGTTCGTATGCATAACCATCCCCCATTGCTCTCTCTACTCCCCCCACCCTCCTCTTGCTTGATGGACATCAAAAACTGCTATTTTAAATAAGAAAGAAAAATCTAAAATTATAGGTAAAGACATCTGTGTCTTTCAGTAACTCACAGAATAAGTGGGTCTGATAAGACTAAGGATACAAACTATGTGAAAGACCACTGCCTAACACGATTTTACTGTCACTTGAAGTACACTCCACCTTGAAGGACAGAACACAAGAGGGATGTCAAGTACATGCATAATCTCATCAAAATTAACAGTACTCTGGATGTACAAAGTAATCACTCATATTTAAAAATTAGGAGTTAGAAATCACACATATGTACTGACCACATATTTCTTGGTATCTACATGTTATTCTTCAGATAAAGGAATTCTGGAGAAAAGAGTAATATTAAACAGAAAACTGGAGTTAATTGTGGAACTACCCAATATTCCAGGAGTTAACAAGACATAAAAAATGAGAAGAGTTTATCTGAAAAAACAATGGCAATTTTGAGCACTTCCAATGGCTAAAGTCATAAGAGTCTGGGTAACAAAATAAAAAAAAAAAAAAAATGGCTAGTGCATTTTAACACAAAAGTACTAGAGTTATACATAAACAAATTCTAATATAGATATATGATTGAAAAATCATTTAAAAATTAGCATAGAATCATCTTCCTTCAAGAAAATGTTCAATAAATAAATGTAGATAAATTAAAGAAATTAAAAACTCAGTATTAGAATGGCACAGTAATGATTACTTCAGGCAAGACAGACTGATGAAAGCTAAAACTACTGAGTGAAACTTAAAATAGAGATGGGCAATTTGCATTTACTTACAGTGATTTCCCATAATAAGTATTAATGGCTGAGGTGATTGTTACATTCCATTTCATTTTATTTATTTATTTATTTATTTATTTATTTATTTACTGCTTCTGCCTCCAGAAGGTAGAGCTTTAATGTAGGCAGAGTGAACCAGCTAAGATCACCAGAAGCAAGGCATTATGAGATCACACATTGTCTGAAACAATGCAATTAGAACACTTCACCTCTTTGGTATGCTTTACAAAATTCACAGCCTTGTTTCATCATGATAAAACGTTGTGTAAACTGAAATTAGGGATCATTCTATGAAACACTTCATCTTCTCTCTCCTAAATTGTCAAATTCAGGATAAACCAATAAATACTGAATGTCTGTCACAGATCCAAGCAGACACTAAGCAGACATAATTAAATTCTATGCAGTGTTCAAACTGGAGTCTGACACCAAAAAAGGGTATTATTCAATAAAGCAGAATAAACTTATTGGTTGGATATTGACTCTGTGATCTATATCATTTCTTCCTATTACAGCACAAGTTGCTATATTTTTTCGAGGACATATACTCTTGTTTAAAAGTAAAATAAGTTTATGACTGGCTACATTGCCAATATTTGAAGTTGACCATTTCTGGATTCCTTATTGCTGTCTGACTAAGAGGCCATGTGTGCCTCAGCAGTGTAGAACTGGAAGAGGAGGCCTCAGGGAGCTTCAATGGGACAGGGGTCTCAGAATTCTCTGCCTTTCCAACCCCTACTTCCATCCTGCAGGACCCATCCAGGGCCTTGAAGATTCAGGCCTCACTGAAGGGATGGCTGAACACATCTGGCCAGCTTTTTGGACCTTTCTGTCACATGCAACACTCACAGTCCACAAACTGCTCTCCTCTTGAAATGTATTCCAAGTTTAGACCAGTCTTGTCTAGTTTTTTTCTTCTTTGGTGCCTAAATTCATCTTGGATTTTGCTGGGATATTTTAAATGTAATTCTTCCCCATTTTCATTATACTCATATTTTCCTCTTTAATAACACCATCCATAAATGCCTCATGCAGTCTCCATATCTCTTAGCAATGGAGAAAATTCAAATACTTCATTATAAAATAAAAGTAAGACCTCATTTAACTGGTGGTCACTCTGCTTCAGGAATACCCAGGGAAAAAGCTTGTGACTGTGGTAATCATCAAATAATTCCTGCAGGCAAGTCTATAATTCATCATGTTTACACTTGCCTGACACTGGTGTTTCAGTGACCTTAGGTTTACATCATGTACAAGTGTGACTTCCTCAGCTTCTCAATGTATTTTAAATCCACATAGCAAATATTTAACACCAAACCAATTTTGCTGCTAAGAACTCAATGGCTATTTGAGTCCCTGTTCATTTATAGATATGGCGACATTTATTGATTCATATGCTCTGTTTATCACAATGACATTAATCCTGATTAACACTAATACAGCTTACCATACATCTAATTAAGATTCGCCAGGATAAAAATGAGATTGGGACAATTCTTATTTTTGCTTTAACCAGCTTGTCCATTCCCATTTGTTAGACTTTCCCTATTCATTTGTTGAAACTATTGCTTTTTGTTAACTCTCTGGAATAATGTGTCGTTTTGATAGAATGGTGCCTCAGAAAATCAAATTTGTATTTTTAAAAATACATTTACAGAGAAATGAAGAAAAATGAATACTTGAAAAATCAAAGCGTGATATTAATGTTTTTAATAAAAATAGCCATCTTTGGGAATTTTCCTTTATATCTGGGGATTTTAATGTCTGGCATTATGTTAACTGGAAATCTAACTTCATGAATACTAAAGAGACACCAGTGTAACTTTAAACCTTGGAATAGGATCAGAAAACTGTTGTTCACCAAATTACAAGTTTTGTCATGGAAACAATTATTATATGTACATTTTTAAATATTTTATTTTGTTTATCCATTTTGAGAAAATGAGAATGAGAGAGATAGAGAAAGAGAGAAAAAAAGAGAGAGAGAGAGAGAGAGAGAGAGAGAGAATGGGCACACCAGAGCATCTAGCTACTACAAATAAACTCCAGATGCATTTGCCCCCTTGTGCATCTGGCTTACATGGGTACTAGAGAATTGAACCTGGGTCCTTCAACTTCACAGGCAAGCTCCTTAACTGCTATGCCATCCCTCCAGCTCTATCATATGTACATTGGTACATTTTATTCAATCAGCTCATCAGATGTGTCTGTTTATCCAATAGTGAGGAGTTTTAGAACAATTTCTTTCTCTAAGTTACAATATCATCATACACTTTCATGTACTGCTCAGAATTGACAGTGCTACATTTATGGGCATATGACCACCAGCCACATCAGCCTGTTGACTGTTGACAACATCACCACAGACACAGGGATGATACACTGAATTATGACTTTATGGTGATCACATACCATTAGTTAAGAGAATTCATTTTCAGCTACCTCCGAGTCTTACAGGAACTGGGGTAATCATGTAACCTACTATTGACTGAAAAGTCACTATCCAATGTATGGATGAGTTGCATGGAGAAGTACTTCATTCTAAATAAGTACATTTCATCAACAGATTGAGATAAAAATCTAAAATATGTTTTAACCTACATTTAACTGAGTCCAATTTTTGGAATCAGTAATAAAATTCTCATATAAATTGTATTTTTCTGTGTAAAGATATTTGTAGGACAAACAAATAAATTTGCACAGGCTATTTCAAAGTGCATGGATGTTTTCTCTTTTTGAAGCATGAGTAGTGTAAGTTAGCATCCATAGACCTACCAAACTGGCCTGAAGAGTGATCTTCAGAAACAGCCTTCCCTGCTATCTCAGAAACACATTTGTTCTTTTTAAATGGAATGTGTGTAAGTACAATCTCATAATTTTAATGTGTATTTAAGTGTCCATTTATTTTACCTTTTTTGTAATTGGTTTACTAGTGTACTATTTACTGGTTTGGGGCAATTAATATTATATTAAAAGCTATCATGACCAAATTTATTCATTTTTTGCAGTATGACTTATGAACACATTATACTTTGTTATTTGGTACTTAGTTTATGTATTATTTATTCAGAAAATGTAGATTTTTGCTTAATTGAACTCTATTGATTTTTCTTTCATAATATTGGGAGGTGATGGTACTTCCAAATTCCTCTAATAGCAAAATAACACACTTGGAAATCTATTATGTTTCTCTAAGCTATGCTTTCTTTTTCTTATATTTCAAATTTTGATCTATTTGGCTTTTAATATAATGATGACTTGAAATAGTAACCTAGTATATTATTTTTCACATGATCAATCAGCTACTATTGCCAAATAATGTCTTCAATAGCCAGTTTTCTACTAATTTAAAATTTTATACTTATCATATGCTAAATACAAATGTAGATGCTAATAATTTAAGAACAACTACTATTTACCAGCTATAATATAAGTAGTTTGCATAAAATAACTGTTTATCTTTGAAATATTTATTTCTAGTTATTATGTATGTATTCATATGGGTTGTCCTGACTCTCTGAAGATAGTTGTTAAATGTCTAAGTTTATGAAGCCAATTTTTAGAGGCAGAATATTAAAATTATTTGATGGTAGGCCAAAGGTTCAAGGATTAAAGTCACTGTCTTACAAAGCCTGAAAGCTTGGGTTCAATTTAATAGCACCCATGTAAATCCTGATGTAATATGGCACATGTATCTGGGATCTGAATGCAACAATGCCAAGAGTCAGGAGATCCCAAAGCTCATGAAGCACCCAGTCTGATGTTCATTTGTAGTCTGGCAATACATTCATAGCTGCAATAAAACCTTTTTAAGAGAAGATGGTACAAAGACACTTGAAACTCTGACCTGCACATGTGCACTGTGGTACATGTGTTCCTCCCACACATAAACTAACTAAATATATAAATAAATAAAATACTAACAAATACTTTAGCATAATATTTTAATAAATTTATACAAAATAAAAATGATTCATTTTAAAATCATCACTTTCTAATTATTTTATTATTTTTTTTTTTTTTTTTTTTTTTTTTTTTTTTTTGGTTTTGCGAGGTAGGGTCTCACTCTGGTCCAGGCTGACCTGTAATTAACTATGTAGTCTCAGGGTAGCCTCAAACTCTCAGCGATCCTCCTGCCTCTGCCTCCCAAGTGCTGGGATTAAAGGCGTGTGCCACCACGCCCGGCGTATTTATTTTTTCTTTTTAGGTATGTTTTATTTTCTTATTTGTTGAGAGAGGGAATGGGTGTTCCATGGCCCAGGCCACTGCAAAAGAATGCCAGAGGCATATGCCACATTGTGCATCTGGCTTATGTGGTACTTCAGAATTGAACTTGGGTCCTTAGGCTTTGTAGGCAAACACCTGAACTGCTAAGCCAACTCTCCAGCCCTATTTTTTTGCTTTTAAATGGCACATGTCTATAGCTATCTGTGATAGAATATAATGAATATATATGTATATGTATATATCTGTATATATCTTCCACCTTATGTGTAATAACATCAAGTTTATAGCTTTAACCAGGCAAAGTGACAAAGACCTGTCTGCCATACAAGATACTCAAGACGTTGAAGCAAAAGGATGACAAGTTCAATGCTTCTATTGGCTACAGAGTGAATTCAAGTCCAGCCTGGGCAACTCAGTGAAACCGTTTCTTAAAGTAAAAATCAAACTGGCATTAGGGATATAGCTCAGGGATAAAGACTTTCTAGGCCTTGGGTTCAACCTCTAGCCCAGGGGAAAACTAGAGACTTATTGTTTGAATTTTGAAGAGTGGATCATGTAGGTCATAGAACTTGGAGAATGCTTACAACCAATCCTTTGCAACCTATTTGAACCTTTTCCCAACTGTGTACTAGTGAACAATTGTAATTAAACAGACATTTACAGATGGGTACCATGTGTGTGGATGCTCATGTTTATGTGCTCATGTAGATGTGTTTGGTGTTTGTGATTGTTCATACATGTCAAAGCATTCTGAATTCTTTGTGCAACTATGTATTAGTTGTCACTTATTTTCATTATGGGGGATTTATGAGATGGGTCAATATTCTTCAGTCTTAGCACACTTTTCATTATTTCAGAAAATATCCTTCTACTACTGTTTTTAAATTTCCAGTATTATTTTAATTTAGTCTATTTTCCTTAATAATGACTGTTCTACAATGTTTTCTGTAGGGTTATGTTAAATTATTACATTTCTTAGAGAAATTAGTATGCTTTGCAATATTGAATATATTTTCAGAAAGACAATATCTTTTCATTCACTGATGTTTTCTTTTGCTTTATTCTGCATTTTCTGAGGCTCCTATGTTTTTATCACATCCTAATGAGGCTACATGGTCTTAAAGACATAGTTCCCCACTTTTTAAGTTTTACCTTGGGCATATATTTCTTATTTGTTTTGTTTGAACATAACAGTTGGTAATTGAGGTTGTATATCACATGCCTGCTTCCATGGAATTGGCCATTTTAGGTTTTACTTTCTGAGTTCAGCTTTACAAATTTTGTATTTGTCCTGAAATAAATGATTTCATGTGCATTCCCGTACAGGTCTGAGAAAGCCATCCACGGTGCATTAGGGGCATATGCCCATCTGGAGTCCTCATGAATTCTATAGTCAGCATCAGCAGCTCTTTGCAGGAGTCCTTTGAGCCTCTGGATAGAGTCTGGAGATAGCAGTAACTGGGATTCACACTGAAGTGAAGATGGACAGAGGCTGATGTGTTGCCAAGGAAGTGCCTCACAGAGGGTATTGGGGCTGAGTATGGGCCTTGACTCACTTTAAAATTTGACTGACTCATTTTGAGATTACATTTCAATCACCTCTCCATGGAGATAAGTCTAGAGATGGTAAGCTTGGGGCTTCTATCCTCCCCAAACCTTGTTTCCACCCAACTTCTAATGTCAACCTCTAGTAGACACTGACGGAAATGTACACACTCTTTCTTAGCTTCTTGACCGTTTCTGATTAATTCTCATACGGGTATACATCATCTCCTACAACGTACTGAAAGGCTTTCAGACTTATGTAATTGGCCCCCAAATACAGCATTCGCCTCAAACACAATAAAAGGAAGTTTATTCTGGAGTCAAATATAAATGACATTTCCAGGAAACACAGGTTTAGGTTACCCCAAACTATGTTCCAACATCATATTATAACGGTTTCACCAACTGTTTTTTTTTTTATTTTTATTTATTTTTGGAGAGAGAGACAGAGATAGACAGAGGGAGAGAAAGACAGAGATGGGCGCGCCAGCAGTCTCTCAGCTGCTGTGAATGAAATCCAGATGTGTGTGCCTCCTTGTGGGCAAGTGCGGCATTGCGCCCTTGCGTCACTTTGCATCTGGGTAAACGTGGGACCTGGAGATTGGAACCGCTGGACATTGGAACCAGCGTTCTTAGGCTTAGCAGGCAGGCGCCTTAGCCGCTAAGCCATCTCTCCAGCCCTCGCCAACTGTTTGTACTAATAAGATGAAAGAAAGCCATAAATCAAGGCTCCTTTAAAATGCACTGTTTGTTACATCGAAACAGAGAAATCTGTGCTACAGCCTCAAGTGCTATCTAATAACCTTAAGGTTGGTGAAAGCCAGAGGTCTGTTTGTAAATCCAAGGGATTACCCAATACAATAATGTCCAGCCATATATAGATATGGCTGTGAATGAATGGTTATGAAGGAGATTGAAGGCAGCTCAAGATAATGTGGCTTGAGACCTGCAACATTACATCTCTCCATAATCACCAAAGTTTACTCAGTCAACCTTGTGTTTGTTAAGTGCAGCATCTCAATTAATGTGTTATGTCTTTTCAATTTTTCTTTGATAGCTGTATTCATTTTTTAGAGCTGGATTTTGAAGTACAGGTGTTCATTTTTGATTGTCATGTCTATATTGTTTTAATCTTGACCAGTGAGCCATGTATTATTGTGTTTCATAAAATTCATGTTTTTGTGTTAGTTTTTTTTTTTTTTTTTTGATGTTGTTGTTGTTGTTTTTTCAAAGTATAATCTCAATCTAGCCCAGGCAAACCTGGAATCAGACCAAGTGACTGATAAAATATCCTACACTCTTACCTTGTCTTCAAAGATTATTTCTTTACACTGATATTTATATTAAGCATTTTTGAAACAAAATGATCATAGTTGTTTTGCTGGTTTGATTCAGGTCCCCTCCCCCATAAATTTAGGTGTTCTGAGTGCTAGTCTTCCCAGCTGATGGCAAGTAGAAATTAAAGCCTCCTGGGGGCGGTGTATTGTTGGGGCGAGCTTATGGGTGTTATAGCCAGTTTCCCCATGCCAGTGTTCCTGTTGTCTACCTGGTGTTGGCCAGGGAGTGATGTCCACCCTCTGCTCATGGCATCATTTTCCTGTTATTATGGAGCTTCACTTTGAGTCTGTAAGCCAAAGTAACCCCCCTTTTTTCCCACAAGCTGCTCTTGCTCAGGTGGTTTCTAACAGCAATGTGAACCTGACTCCAACAGTAAAGATGATACTGAGAGTGGGGTCATTTATTGCTAGACACCTGCCTGTGTGGGCTTTGGCCTTTTGGAGTTGCTTTTCAAGAGAAATGTGGAAGAATTTGAAACCTTGGCTTAGTAAAATGCCTTGTAGTACTGTAAGTACAGCTTGATGAACTATTCTGGTCAGAGTTGAAAGACCCAAATACAGTAAGAACTATGGACTGCGGGGTTTGCCTTATGATTGTGAAAAGAGCTTTGCCTGGACCAGGTTAGAAGCAGTTTGTGTGATAGTCCTGAGAACTTGTGCAGAGTTGCTTTGTGTAGAAATGGACTGGTGTGAGCAGAGGAATATGGCACAGAAATGAAATCTTTGAGCCCAAACTGCTGCCTGTTCAGCTGCAATTGTTTGAGAGATCACAACCATTGTGATTGGATCAGATGACATGAACTGGGGCAACAGGAAGAATGTAGACTCTTTTGAAGATGCCTAAATGCTCAAATAGTGTCCTGTTCTTCAAAGGCTGCTTTATTACCCTCTGGATTAACAAATTGGCACCCTACCTGGTATTGTGGAATATAAGAAATGCAGGAGAAGGGCATTTAATTTGCAACACTTTCTTATGTTTTGGAAATGGCCACGGGCATTGTGAAGCAGGTTTGCTGGATGCCTGCATGGAGACCCGATGGAGTCGTGAAGATGAACCGTGAGTTGCAGTGGACACAGTGGAAATGCTGGGACAATGAGAGAGGCTGCTAAAGAGAACTGCCAGCCCCAGATGAAGTTTTCCAGGACTGTAAACAGCCTAGCTGGAGGGGTGGAATTGGAACTCCAGAGATTTGTTGCTGGTTAGAATGATCAGAATTGGAGATTTGTCCTTGACTAGAGTTGTTGGTCTTGGAGCTACAGAATTTGATGTTTGTCCTGGTTGTTTTAAACCTTGTATTGGCTGAATATTTCTTTGATATTCCCAATGCTATCTTTTTCAGTGTGAATGTTTATTCTGTGCCATTATGGGTTTATTTGGAGTATTTTTTGATATTATGACTCAGTTAAAAGATCTTGGACTTTGGGAACATTTGAACATCATTAGGATTGATAAATTCTATGGGGACATTTAAAGTTGGACTGAATGCATTGTATTTTACATCATGCATGGTTATCAGCTTATGGGGCCCAGAGGTGGAATGTGGTGGTTTGATTCAGGTGTCCCCCATAAACTTAGGTATTCTGAATGCTAGTCTCCCCAGCTGATGGCAAATAGAAATTAAAGCTTCCTGGAGGCAGTGTATTGTTGAGGGTGGGTTTATGGGTATTATAGCCAGTGTCCCCTTTCTAGTGTTTGGCACACTCTCCTGTTCCTGTTGTCCACCTGATGTTGGCCAGGGAGTGATGTCCATGCTTTCTTTTTCCCCTGACATCATGGATCTTCCCTTCTAGTCTATAAGCCAAAATAAACCTTTTTTTCCCACAAGCTGTTCTTGGTCAGGTGATTTCTGACAGCAAAGCCAACCAACTGCAACAGTTGTCATGTACTTCCCATAGGAAGCTGTTAGAAACACCAGATGTTAGGGAGTCCTTTCTGTCTGTGTGTTTCTTCACTTTCACTGTAGCAACGTCATTCTTCCTTGTAATTCAAAAGGAGTCTTTGGGGCTGGTGAGATGGCTCACTAGTTAAGGGACTTGCCTGTAAAGCCTAACAACCCAGGTTCAATTCCTCAGTACCCACTTAAAGCCAGCCTTCCCAATGCCTTTATACCTATTACTCTATTATTCTCCATTGGTAAATCAGGCCCAAACCAATTATTATATGGATAGGGTAAGAGCACATATGCAATTTAAACATTTTTCTGATTTTTGGTTTATATCACTTTAACTGTTAATCTTGAAAATTAGTGTTCTTTATTTTTTCACTTTTCTTTCTTGAAACTATGTTGGCTCCCACTTTTTAAAATCTATTCAATATATCATGCATATTCTATTAATACTTTTAATATTCAAATAGTCAGAAATGCAGCAAGTATTTACTCCTTTTGATGTATCCACATTAGTTTCTGAGAATTTCATTGCCTCTGTTTCCTTTCCAGCATTTATATAGCAACAGATATTTTTCAAGAAACCTTGATTTCTTTAGTGACCAATAAAATGTTGAAATCTCACATCATTGCATCAATTTCTCCCAGGACTTCAGATTTTCCATTTGTAAAATGCTGATAGATAATATATTTATTTGATCTACATAACTTGTAAAAAACATTGTCCTCAAACCAAAAATAAATAAATAAATAACAGGCCAGGTGTGGTGGTGCACGCCTTTAATCTCAGCACTTGGGAGGCAGAGGTAGGAGGATTGTGGAGAGTTCGAGGCCACCGGATACTACATAGTTAATTCCAGGTCAGCCTGGACCAGAGTGAGACCCTACCTTGAAAAACCAAAAAAACATAAATAAATAAAATAAAAATAAAAATAAAATTAAAAATAAAATCATAAATTGTCCTTACTTTTATTTTCCCATTTATTTTATTTTATTTTTTTAAATATATACTTTTTATTCATATTATTCTGATTTTACATTCATAGTATTGGTTCCATTGTCCTCCTCCCTGTCCTCCCACTTTCAAAGGGACCCTCATCAATGGGGAATGTGGGTCATGCATTGTGAGGTTAGTCAAGAGTTCTGGGGGGTAGGCCCCAGTCTCTGTGCATAATGCCCCAATTTGTGACTCAAACAATCTTTCCGCCCCCTCTTCCGCGAGTTTCCCTGAGCCACATTGGGGTCATTTTAGTTCTGTTTCAGTGATGAGGTTTTATAAGTTCTCACTGTGTAACCCAAGCTTGTCTTACACTTTGCAAAATTCCTGCCTCAGCCTCCAGAATGTTGGGAATAGAATGCTGGTGTTACAAAGTGTGTGCTATCCTGACTCCATGTCTTATTAATACATTGTGTAGGCATTCAGTTAGTTAACAATAGGAAAAGTGAGAAAGTATGGCAGAAAGTCTCCTTTCATGCAGCCCTCTACAATCTGTAGTGCAGATTTCTGATGTACACTGAGTGTTCACACCTTCTTTCCATTTCCCTATACTGCTTCAAATAAGGCCTACATTCTGGCATGGACTACCCTGTGAGCTTTCCATCCTGATTCCCTGTTTCAGATAAATTTCTTATCCTCACCCCAGCTTCCCATCTCTACCCCATTTCCATTTCAAGAAATGTTCTTCCGCAGCAGAGATCTCACCATGTTCAGTGAACTTATGTATATGTGTGTGGATGTTTATTGAAGACACATGCTATCTCATATCCAAGTGACACAAACCCTAGGCTCAGATCTACCCTCCTCTACACTTCACAGAAGCTACTTGTGATAAAAATAAACAAAGGAATTTATTTCCACATACTTGGAAGGATTTCCTGAAGACCACCTGAGATGGGTGGATGCTTTGGGAAGAATTTGTTGCCCTGTATCATAGCTCTTATTATTTGGACAAAATGCTTCTACCTTATCTAGATTTTAATCTCTGTAAAGAAAGAGATGGTCTTTGCTCCCACTTTCCAACTTGTAAACCTAGTACATATTAGAGTTATTTATACAACAGGGGATTATACATACACACATACACACACACATATATATAATGAAAATGTTTCACAAACTATGAAAGACTTCAAAACTTAAATGAGTAAGATTACTACCCATAGGTATATATTTAGGATATTATGATATTTTACACCTCCAGTTAAATATAACAATCATTTTCTACACACTATTTCAATTGGTGCCAACTACTGGGCTCTCGTTTAAAAAAGTAAATGCTTTGATCTCATCTCAACGTTGCTATGTATTTACTTATTGTTTCATTAGAGAAAATATAATTTATATGAATTATGTGACATTATGTATAAAATGTGGATATCAAATCCTGTTTTATTAGACTCTCATTAGGATTAGCACACATGTGTCATCAGTGGGTGTGCAGGTACATGGGCCAATTGTTTGTAGACTTTTCTCTTTTATTATTTTTGAAATGTAGATCGAAGGCAAACCACTAAATTATAACTGCTATTATTAATATTGTCATTAAAACATGAATTTCGGGAAGTATGCAGGATGATTTCTAGGTAGTAAGTTGATATCCCAGGTATATTTGTGGCCTGGGGCACTTTTCATAAAACAGAAATATGTGTTTGCTAGATGTTGTGTGCTGCCCAAGTCACATTTTATCCCTGGGATATAAGGAGAGGAGCATTTTGTGGAGAGTTGAATTGTCCATATAATTTATTGATAAATGCGCTACTCACTCATATCTAACAACTGGTCTAGTTATTGGGTTTATTTTTATAAATGAATGAGATAAATAATTAAACATGGAACTAGCCCTGCCATAGTGTCCTTGTACTTGTGGGGCATTAAGAATTCATGCTTACGGTGGCCCACAAGCTCCTACTCCCGTCAATAGCCCTTTGTGGGGTCTGGGAGAACTGCCACTCAAACTGAATTGTTTTCTGATGTCAAAGATGTTGACTTGGGGTCCACCTCTGGAGTCACTTTCATTAGTGATCTGAGAGGAGGGCCTAGGGTAAGCAGCATGTGGCCTCTGAGCACAGAAACCCCACTCTCACTGTCACTTCATTGTCTCAGTTCCTAGAATGAGGAATTGTTCTGTATTCTCCTGAGCTTATTTATGCTGTTATCACATCTTGTGTGTGATCACCAAGGAAGACCAACTCTTCACTTATTAGTCACACATGACAGAGCTTATCCTTTTGCTGAGCCCTCTCTACCCCTCTCTTGGTTTACTTTAATCCATATTAGCATATGTTGAGTTGTGTGCAGGTAATAATATCAACTCACTGTTAAGGACACTTATCATAAACTTGTTTTCAGTAATTTATCAGATCCTTTTGTAGCTATTTGATTTCTGCAACTTAGCCAATAATATATTTTTTTTCCACTAAAAGTGCTGAAAAATCATTTGCTTTGTCTTACAGGCAGGCTGTAGGCTCACCTTAACTATGATCCTTAGTGTGTGCATGATATCCTCACAACCCAGGGTTTTGAAAATACAGGAAACTTATGGAAAGCCATGAGGGTTTATAGCAACCTATAGTTAGAGGCCAGAACATGAAGGATGCTATTCCATGATGGTAAGTAGTGTTTGGATATTGTAAACAGCAGATGGGGCAAAGCAGAATCAGTTTCAGAGAGTTTCACAGTTGTTTTCAAAAGAGAAAACCAAAACAAAACTTTTGCTCACTTCCCTGAAAATAATTCTGTCCTCTTTCTACAGAAGGGTCTATCATTTTTCCAGTCTTTCATCCATGCAACACTTTTCTACTAAATAAATCTTTAACAAATAACCCATGGGACAATATTGTTTATTTAATATTGTTTATTTTAAAACAAATAATATTAATTTCCAAATTATTCCTTGGACTATTAATGAGCAGCATGCGGCCTTGGACATGATTATTTGGCAGCAAACTATCCGAAAGCAGAGTTTGACCATTCCATCTTCTCTCAGTCCTGCCAAAACAATCATTGATGTTTAGCCTCCAACTATGCTCTGCTCCTATCTATATGTGCCTGTCTCTCAAGCTCCACCTCTCCCTCTGTTTCTTCCTCTGCTCTCTCTTTTCTCTCTCTCTCCCCTTCCTCAATTTCTCCTTTTTTACCCAAGAAAAAAAGCACATTTTTCTAGCTAAATCTCATTTATTTTGATGGACATGGGTTTCACCTTAACAGTCCTGCCATCCAGATCCACAAAGGTTCTGATAGAAGGAGGTGGAATGGTGTCATAGGGTTAGCACCTGAGTAGATTAAGGTCCATTTTCCATGAACCTGGAAGTCACCTGAACAAAATAGTTCTAAGAGAAGGAAGTATTTTTTGTAATTCATGTTACGTATTTATGATGATGATTTGATATACATACACATAGTATATTGTGCTTATAAATGCCGCCTCACACACTTAACTTTTACGTGGTAAGAGTGACTTCTTTTGGCATCTCTGTAGCATAGGATGCAGTAATATCAGCTAAAATTGGTTCACTGAACATTAGGTTTCTAGTCTTACTCATCATTCATACCTGCAAGCTTGTACAGTGTAGTTTAAACTTGTCTTTTTCTCCCCTTCCTCCTGCCATTGTTAACCACTGTCCCATTTCTATATAGTTGACTTCTTTAGCTTTAACATGAATGTTATATCACAGGACACTTTCTGCTCTCTGTCTGCCCAGCTTCATTCATGACGGGACCCTCCAGGCTCATACTTATTGTACATAGCAAGGACTTCTTTTTCAGTGCTGAGCAATGTTGAGGAACAAGAGAATATGAGAAATAGGTAGAAAGGCAGATAGTTAGAAAAATATAGATGCAGAGCATATAATTTCAACCATCCCTCTGTTGATAAAAACTCATTTTCATATTTCCATTTCTCTGAACATTAATTAGTGGACAGGGGAATATGTTGGTTTCATTGACTCAGAGTATATACCTGGAAATGGAACTGCTACACCATGTGGCAGGTCTAAGTTTTAGTTTCTTGAGGAAGTTCTACTGTTTTACGTTGTAGCTTCACTAATATACCTGCTCATGAACAGTGCAAAAAAAAAAAAAAAAATATCTCAGTGTGGCTTTGATTTGTACCACCTAGATGATTACTAAGGGTGGACATTTTTCAAATATTTTAAAGACAACTTTCATATATGAACATACTACAATTTGATCATAGTCTCCTCTGATTACTTTCTTTTGTCATCCTTCTCCTCCCCACTTCCATTGAACCTCTTTTGCTTTACATTTAGACCCTCTTATATTTGTTGTCTTTTAAAAATAATAAGTGCTTTATATCATGATCAAGAAATACAAGGGAATAGTAGCTATAAACTACTGTTGCCTGACATTAAATTAATAAATACAAATACAAATAAGCCTATGACAACGAACACTAGGTACCAAATAAGCTTAGTACAGGGAATAAGAGCAGCAGCCCACTTTTATGACTGCTCTTAATTGAGCAGTATCATATTAGCACTTGTGCAATCATAGGTCCATGATTCCTTACCTGATATCCCCACCCCCATGTATGTTGAGGTGTTGATGGGTTCAGTAACGCAGGTCTCTTGGAGGTGACAACAATGCCGTGAGGTCATAAATGCAATGGATGCTTCATTCCCAGAAGAAATTATGAACTCTTCACTCTCTGGCTCTTACAGTCTTTCCGCCACCTTTTCTACAATGCTTTTTGAGCACTGGAGGGAATGACCAGTGCTATCTCATTTAGCACTGAACAATCAACAGTTAGTTAAAGGAAAATGAAATGATGAAATTCACAGGAAAATGGATGGATCTGGAACATGTTATCCTAAGTGAGGTAACCCAGTCTCAGAAAGACAAACATCACATATTCTCTCTCTTTCTGCATACTAACTTTGAATTCTCAGATTTCTCTGCAAGTTAGAATAAGAGATAGTAAAGGCCCAGGAAGCTAGAAAGTTTTCATTTGAATTGAGTATCTGAATGTCTTCTCGGGAAACATGTGTATTTAGGTTCTTTGCCCATTTTTAGCTAGGTCCATATGATTATTTTTTGCTCTTGAGTTGTAGAGTATCTTATGTATTTTGAATATTAAGCCCTTCTCTGATACATGTCTTGTCATTTTTTTTCCAATGACCAAGCTTCCTTGTCATTTTGTTATCTGTGTACTTTTCTGTGCAATACCTTGTTGGTGTGTTGCATTCTGACTTGTTTGTTTTGCTCCCATGGCCTAGCATTTTGATTTGATAGCCAAAACGTAATTGCCAAGGATAATGCAATGATCTTTCTCCTTTTTTTTTCTAGAGGTTTTGTAGAGCAAACCTAGTTGTTTTTGTTCTGTTTTTTTTTTTTTTTTCACAATGCCTAATTCTATGGGGGGTATTAAACACATTTAGGATTCATATAGCTCATTTAAAAGTTAGGCATCTCTTTAAATTGTTTATCAGTTTGGAAGGGACAAGGGTTGAGGAATCAGAGGCACCTGCCCAAGGTTACAGTTGTGCTCAGCAGAGATGGATGAACAGCAAGGTCCACCTGCATAACAACCACCTCTTCCCACCAGATCCCACTGGTTTCATGGCTCACACATGCCAAGTAGCTTGCCAATGGAGCTGGCACCCTCTCTCTTTGGCAGACTCCCCTCACCCTCCACATCCTCCTATGCCTCCAATAAGTACTAAATATCCATATATCTTTGGACTTACTCCCAAATACCGCAAGTAAGGCCAAGTCAAATTGAAAATACATTAACTGATTTCCGAGATTATAAATTTTATTGGCAAAGACATGTGTCAGACATAACAGGATTTAGAAAGAGTAAATGACAATTCATGTGAAAAAGGCTTGGGGCTAGCTTGGTTTTGAGGTAGACAATGTCCTGTTTTTTTTTTTTTTTTTTTTTTTTTTTGTTTGTTTGTTTGTTTGTTTGTTTTTCTTTTTACTTAGAATTGGGGCTCTTGAGGCTGTGCAGATAGATCAGTGGATCAAGTACCTGATGCTCAAGGTCTAGTACAAGAGTTCCAGTTCTAGGTCCCATGAACAAAAGCAGAAGCCATGATGGACTGCTGCAATCCCAGCATTCAATACACTCTGCCTCTAGCTGTATTGGGAATGACACTTCTGAAGGAATCCTTGGAAAGGGGGAAAATTCAGAACCAGTTTTCCCTGGAAATTGTAGCACATAAAATAAGATTCTGATAAGCAGGTTATGGTCGCTTTGGTGAACTTAACTGCTGAAAACAACAAATAAATGAACAGCAAAAGCATCGACCACATGCCACTGCAGAGGCCACAATTCCTGAGCCCAGGGTGTCAGCGGGAATGTCAGAAATGTAGAAACCCAAAGTAATCACGTAATCTGAGGACACCATAAATAACTACAGACAAAGTTCAAATTTAAAGCCAAGTTCTAAAGATAGAAAAATGCAAAGGAATTACATGGAAATGAGGAATCAAGGTAAAGCTTCAGTGAGAAGTTGGCAACACAAAAATGTATGTAAGCTACACACATTTACAGCTGCAAACTCTTCAGCTGAGGACAGAGGGCAGCAAATAAAGGTGCTTGCTTGCAAGCCTGCCAACTTAAGTTTGATTCCCTAGTGCTCAGGTAGAACCAGATGCAAAGAGGTGCATATATCTGTGATCCCAAGGCCGATGAGGAGGAGAGCCTGAAGAGTCTGAAAGCTTGCTGGCCTGTGAGACTGACACAGTGAAACTGCAAATACAAAACCTGGGGACCCAGTCTCAACCAAGGTTGAATAAGAAGAGGACAAACTCTTAGGTTGTCCTCAGACCTCTACCCACACACATAACATACATCACAGATACACACAGGCACAGACACACACACACACACACACACACACACACACACACACACACACCAAATTTAAAAACAAACAAACAAACAAACAAACAAACAAACAAACAACAAAAAAAAACTGGAGACTAAGATTCTAAGGCAGAGGCCATCAGTGGGAAAATTTGTATGACTTTGCCTTTTATTGTGCTTATACATCATTTTATTACTTCTAAAAACATTCCAGTACTTCTAATTCAGTAATACAATATGCTACAGGACAATTCTAAATGCTGTAGAAATTATCACTAATGTAAATAGAAATTAATACACTTTTCAGAAATAAATTGTACGTTGAATGGTTCTGATGTGAAAGCTTAAAGTGAAAACATAATGTGAAAAATAAAAGCTATAATCCAGAAATGCTTTAAGAATCCTGGCATATAGGGGTGTGGTAGCACAAACCTTTATTCCCAGCATTCAGGAAACTAAGCTAAAAACTTGTAGTTCAAGGTCAGCCTGATGCCCCCCCACTTTCACATACTTTAGGTAAATCTTTGCCTAACTCAACTTAATGTGTCAGTTTAATAAAAGCAGTCATATATTTTCTGATGTATCAGGCTTTCTTACAAAACCCATGCAAGTTGTATTTTATTTTAGATGATTCTCTCAGATGAACACAAGTTCACACACTGAGTATGTTGTAATTATGTTATTAAATTCTTAGGGTCACTAAAATACAAATTTTTGATACCACACTATTATTATACTGAAAATCTTTATTTCAATAGCAACTAAATGTGTTTTTTAAAAAGAAATCTTATTTTTTTATTTATTTGGAAATAGAGAAAGAAGAAAATAGAGAGAATGGGTGCACAGGAGCCTCCAGCTGCTGGAAATGAACTCCAGACACATGCACCACTTTGGGCATCTGGCTTTATGTGGGTACTGGGAAATTGAACCCAAGTTGTTAGGCTTTGCAAGCAAGCACCTTAACTCCTGAGCCATCTCTGCAGCCCTGATAAAAGATCTTTTTTTAAAATTTAATTTTATTTATTTTTATTTTTATTGACAACTTCTTTAATTGTAGACAATATCCCATGTTATTATCCTCCCTCCCCCCACTTTCCCCTTTGAAACTTCACTCTCCATCATATCCCCTCCCCCTCTCAATCAGTCTCTCTTTTCAGTTTGATGTCATGATCTTTTCCTCCTATTATGATGGTCTTATGTAGGTAGTGTCAGGCACTGTGAGGTCATAGATATCCAGGCCATTTTGTGTCTGGAGGAGCACGTTTTAAAGAGTTCTACTCTTCTGTTGGCTCTTACATTCTTTCCACCCCCTCTTCTGCAATGGACCCTAAAGCTTTGGAAGGTGGGTTTGAGACGTTTCAGTGCTGAGCACTCCTCTGTCACTTCTTCTCAGCACCATGGTGCCTTTTGAATCATCCCAAGGTTGCCACCATCTGAAAAGAGGCTTCTCTAGCCAAAAGTGAGAATAGCATTAATATATGGGTGTGGACATTAAGAGAAGTGCTTACTGGGCAGTTTGGTGAGGATAGTATATACATTTAGCAAGACTCCAGCAGACATTATGCCCTTAGGACTCATGACTACCCCTGTCGTACGTTTTCAGTATCAGGGATGTGTTCCCTCCCATGGAGCGGGCCTCCAGTCCAATTAGAGAGCAGTTGGTTTCCCCCATAACAGACATGCTATTATTGCACCTGTTGGCTAATTTGGCCTTGCTGGTCAGATTTAAAGCTTGCAGTGTTCACTGTTGAGTACCTTCACTGGTGTTTTCTCTCTCCCATAGACCTGCATGCAGTATAGCTTTTTCCAACTTTCTGTCAGCTGGTCCTCATGGAGGAGGCTTTCAGCTCAGCTCCAGCAGGATTTCTCAGTGAACTTGCCACCCAAGTATGTGGAGTCTTCAGCAATAGGGTCTTACCATCTATTCCTGGTGGGAAACTAAGGGCCTCGGCAATGGCCTATAATGTTTTGGGGGTATCTGTGACCTCCCTGGCCAACAACTCACTGGAAGGTATCCCATCCCTGGCACTGAAAATTTTCTAGTAACAATCTAGCTTCTGAGTGTTCCATTGTCCAGAAAAGTAGGTTTCCATATGACTTTTTTATATCCTCTTAGATTTTGATTAGCCCTCCCTCCACCATTCCTTTAATGAATCTCTTTCCCTGACCTCACTTAGGCCTTTTCACCCCCATTAATCTGTTCTTCTACTTACATATATACAATACCATCCTATTAAGTCCCCCTCCCTCCCTTTCTATTCCCTTTATATCCTCTTTCTAGTTTACTGGCTTCTGATAAAAGATCTTTAGTCAACTGAAAATAAGAACTAATACTACACTGAGTTAGTGACCACACATTTTATTCCTATATTATTCTATGTTATATAAAATAGGAAGAAAGTTGGGGTTGAGGACTTAGCTCAGTGGATGAGCACTTGCCTAGCAAGGGCAAGGCCCTGGGTTCGGTCCTCAGCACAAAAAAAAAAAATAAATAAATAAATAAATAAATAAATAAATAAATAAAAATAAAAAAAAAAAAAGGGATAAAGTAATTCTAAACAAATTTTAAGATCTAAATGATGTTTGCCTCATTTTTTGTATGTTAAACAGTCAGTCTGATAATTCATGTGTTCATTTTGCCAGTCTGAAATTTGTAAAATAGAAGTTGTGTATAAATACAGATAACTGTATAGGGTTTTTGAAAGAAAACATTGTTTATATCATGGTCAAAATGGCTAAGAGTTGATGAATTTATTTGAGAATCTTTTGTAAAAAGCACTTAGTATTATATATTATGCTAAAGCAAAGCTAGATTGCTGTTCTTCCATTAAAATGAAAAGAAAAGAGATTAATCTGCCTTGAAAAGAAACTAAATGGCACATTTTATGCTCTTTGAAACCTGCACAGACTTCATATATTTTGCCTCTTATTAGAAACCTTTCTATGGTTTATTTTTATTTTATTATACCCTTAATTATTTAAGTGTTCCCCATAAATTCATGTGTTTTGAATGCTTGGTCCCCAGCTGATAGCAATTTGCAGGGGAAGTCTTGCTAGAGGAGGTGTGTTGTTGGGGCAGAATTAGGGGTGTTACAGCCAGCTACCCCTTGCAAGAATTTAGCTCACTCTCCTGTTGCTATCGTCCACCTGCTGTGGCAGAGGTGATGTCAGCCTCTGCTCATGACATGCTATCCCGTGCCATCATAGAGCTTCTCCTGAAGACTTAAGCCAAGATAAAGACTTTCCTCCCATAAGCTGCTTTTGGTCATTGCTTTGTCCCAGCAATAACAAAATAACTACAACATTAAGCCAAGAAGATTTTTCATTTAACAAAGATTAAAGTTCTTTACAAATATTATTTTTATTAACTTTTAAAATATTTTCCTATTACTCAGATTAAATAGGTTCTGCAGTATTATTGCATAGTAATCCATGATCCTAAAATAATCCAATGATTTAATCTCCTAGCAATGTGTAATCCACCACACCAGGTTTTCACAAGCACTTATAAGAGCAGATTTCTGATGCTCACAATTCAACAACTGTGAGGTCATAGTGCTAGTGGAGTCAAGATTTCCACAAATATGTGCATGGGCTCATAACAGATAGAGGTTATTCTCAGGATGTGAATGAAATCCAGATTGTGGGAAGTACATGCATCACTTTGTATCTTAAACGTGGGACCTGGAGATTACATTGGACTAAATGAATTGAGGACTGTTTGTCTGTTTTTGCAAGATGCATGTCTTTTAATATTTTACTTGTTTGCTTATTTGAGGAATTCTTTCTTCTTTTACCTTAGCAATCTATAACTATTTATAAGTAATCTGTGACACAGAACATATTAGTAGACTGCTGGCATGTACTAAAATCACACATTCACAAATGATATCTACTGTTGCTTTCCAATTCAAAACCTGAATATAATATAAAATAAGTGTGACTGAAATATTTAAAGGGATACAAACTAATTCTCAAAGAAGTAAAAGTATTAAACAGGACTAGAAAATATATAATATATAAATAATAGGAATAATAGATATGATTTATCTCATATGCATATACACACAGAGGAGTACATATTTGTCTTATTAATGTGGGATTAAGCTAAATCAAAATTTGCTTAATGAGATTTATAGAATATGCTGGGCATGGTGGTATAGGCCTGTCATCCCAGCTACACAGTAAGCTGAATCACCAATTTAAGGACTGCCTGGGCTACTGAGTAAGTCCAAGATCAAACTGAGTAACTGAGTGAGACAGTGTCTCAAAAACTTAAAAATAATATAAAATAAAGAGGGCTGAGGATATAGCTCAGTTTGTGTGCTTACATAGCATGTGTGAGACCCTTGATTCCATTTCCAATACTGAGAAGAAGGCATAAAGGAAAAAGGAGACAGAGGAGATGGAGAAGGAATGGGAACAGGAGAGGGAAAATAGAAGAAAAAGAAACAAAGAAGGAGGGGGGAAGAAGAACAGGAGGAGCTAATTTATCCATACCTGACAGATTCTGGACACACACACACTGCATGCGGTGTGCACACACACACACACACACACACACACACACACACACACAAAACTTTACATACCAAAACTTGTAGACATCATGGGAAAATGTAGCCAACAATTTAGTCTACATTGGGCAAAACATATTAATAACATATTAATGGCTTATAAACAAAAAACTAAAAACATTTACACATAAGAAACAAATGGCTAAATTTACATGTAATCATAAATTACACTTTTCCTATATAATAATTTATTGTCAAACCTAAGGGAAAGTGAATTCTTTCATATGTAGGTTCATTGTGAAACTTAACAAAATTCTTACATAGTAACTCTGTAGACAAAGGTAGTAAAAACAATTTAAGTTGCCTAAATTAGGAATGAAAGCAGGCTGATCACTGTAAACCTAATAGAAGCTAAAGAATTAGAAGAGCATACAATAAACAATAAAACATGATTTTGATGAAATTGACCTACTTTTCGAAAGAAAACAAAAAAAATCAAGCAAAAATTAGAAAGTTTGAATAGATTTGATCCCCAAAAGAAAATTTCCTGTATTAGTCCCTATATAAAGTGTCTAGAAAAGGTGAGTCTGAATAAAGGTCATGACAAGAAAAGTCATGCTATGGATTTTTGGAGGAGTAATAAAAATTTTAGGAATAAACATATTTTGCTAACATGAAATTTCCTGAAAATTATTGAGCTATAAACTTAAAATCAATTGAATTTTATGGAATGCAAATTGTATCTTGCAAGGAAAATACCTGAAATAAATATGATAAATTATGTGCACATGTTAATTAAGTGTGAGAATATATAGCTATAATAAATTTTGGTACGCACTTCTGTATATTAAAACATTTATAATTATCACATGAAAAGTAATTTTCTTAGGTTCAGATCCTTCAATTTAAACAGAAATAAACAACAGCTCAGAGAGCTTATTTAACTCATTTTGAAATATATGACCAATTAATACCAAGTAAAGACTGACAGTCAGGCTTCCTTATGTCCATTTCTTTCCCACTGAATTTTTTTCTATATGAATAGGCAATGCAGAGGTAAAAATTCTGCTCACTTTTATGCTTTTTTTCTTCAAAATTTCTACATAAATATTTAGCTCAGAGTAACAAATTTCTCATAGCAGTGTAGGAGGGCAAACCCAAGCATTAGATAGCAAAATGCTATTTTGGGTGACATTTTTAAGAATGGTTTGGGTGTCTGTGTTTATGTATGCTTGAGTGTGAGTGCAGGCATGTGCATGCTACAGCTTCTAGCTTTCATATGGGGTCTGGGGATCAGAACTCAGGAACTCAGAGTTCTTTGGCTTTATCCACTGAGCCACCTTCTCATCCCAGATGACAGTTTAACTAATAGTTAATTCTGAAATGTGACAGTTATCATAATTACTTTTAAGGTAAATTGAGAGTTCATTATCCAAAGCTTTCAACATATTTAAATACAAAAGTTAATAGGAGAGATGTGGTCAAGAAAAGTCACAGTATATACTCCCCCACCAAAAGTCCAAGCTTCACAGCAGAAGAGACAGAGAAAGAGATAGAAGACCATCCCGACATCATCATCCTGTGTTTAATTTTTCTTTTGGTAGTAAGAACATTTTGTTTCAAATTCTTACTGTCAACTTGGGTATTGTTGCAATGAACCAGTTCTGCAAAGGTTACTGTGCTTTGTGTAGAAAGCATTGTCAGGGCTAGAGAGATGGTTCAGTGGTTAAGGAGCTTGCCTGGAATGCCTAATGATCTGGGTTCAGTTACCCACTACCCACTTAAATCCAGATGCACAAAGTAGTGTTAGGTGTCTGGAGTTCATTTGCAGTGGCTAGAGACCCTGATATGCCCATTATTCCCATTCATTCTCTCTCTCTCTCTCTCTCTCTCTCTCTCTCGCTTTCACTCTCTCTCTCCTTGCAAATAAAAAAAACTGTTAAAGAAAAATAAAGCATAGTCTTTTACATCCTTTCATTTGCATATCATGTTATGTCCTCTTCATCCTAGAGGATAAGTTGTGTGTTGTGCTCATCTCCCTTAGGGCTGAGCACTCGTCAGTCACTGCTTTTCACCATTCGACCAGTTATAGTTTTCTACATTGATCACCTACTACTGCCAAATAAATAGCAAGGGCTTCATATGATGGGGACAGTTAACATTCTGTCACAGACAGTGGAGTGGCCTAGGAAGCCATATCCTTCCCTGATGAGCTAATGGCAACTTAAAGTTGCCAAGAGGGCTGGGGGGTGGGGGGATGTCATTTTCTTCAGTGGCACAGCCACTAGTAAGTGATGAGAGGAGTGTATACAGTGAGACAGGTGGGGATCAGGAAAGGTAATGTGTGGTACAAATGGCCAAAAGGTAATATATGTATGAAAATGTCATAAAAGAAAAAGGTGGATAGTAAAAAAGATTGCACAATCTTCTACTGTATAGAAATTTCTTTGACAGAATGTGTAATTTTGCTATCAAATATTAATATACATTTTATGGTTCTTACCTTTTAAAATGTTGTTACCCTTTAAAACCAGCAAAGAGCAATCCTTTAATTCAACCCTGCTTACATATGTTCTTAAAATTATAGAATAATTTAAATGTTAGAAATATGTCAAAATAATAAAAAATGGAATTTTCAATACCCATGTTAATAATTTATTATTCATTTTTATTGCAGTTTGTTTATACATTTGTCTTTGACATTTACTTAAATTGGGAAAATTGATTTTTTTTCTGGGTTGGTTTATGTAGTTTGTGTCTCTGCTTATTTCTAGAATGCTAATTTCATTTCCCATGAAGGGTACCACAGACCATTATGTTTAACAGTCTCTATTCCAAAAGTTTTGTGGCAATATCATATATTTCTATTTTATAAAAATGGTGTAGTAAAGAAGTAAGTCATTTTTTGTGAACCTCTGTAATTCTTTCTCCCTCTGACTCTCCATGGAGCTGCATGAAGAGGAGAATGTTGCTAGCCATGCTATTCTGTCAGGTTGGTTTGAACTTATTACTAGATGAGCTCAGGTCGGCGTATGCACTACAAAGACAGTCAAATTCTATCCAGTTTGTTCTTACTTCTTTCCTTATACTGGGTGAGGGTTCATGTGTATAAAACATCCTGCATAGATTTCATATTGCTTTTAAATGTCAAATGGACTTTACTTGTTATGTATTCATAGAAGCTTGGACACTCTCTTCATGGTTTAGTTTCTGTCCCAGTAAAGTTTTATGTCAGTTACAGGGTTTTCTTTTGACTTCCATATCCACAGTTCTAATCACAGTGGATTTCCATAAAAGTTTAAGAAAAGTCTATGCTGAACTTTTATACTTAATTTAATTATATAGAGAAAATAAAAAAAAAACACTATTGTGAACTTTTGGATTTTGTTTTGTTTTGTTTTTTTGGTTTGGTTTGGCTTGGTTTTTTGAGGTAGCATCTCTTTCTAGCCCCAGCTGACCTGGGATTCATTAAGTAATCTCAGGCTGGTCTCAAACTCACAGCCATCCTCCTACCTCTGCCTCTAGAGATCTGGGATCAAAGCATGGATTTAGTATGAACCTTGGACAGCAAATGAAACTGTATTTTGAGTGGTTTTGAAAATTATCACACACATAAACTTGAAATTTTGGAAATACTTTCCCTAAGATTGAGAATTTCTCCCTCTCTTTGCAATTTTACTTTGGTTTGACCGGAGAGGAAAATGTGCATAAAGACGATCACTAAGGTGGTGGAGAAAGATCCTGATTGTGGAGAAGACCAGCGTGCGTGCAACACATTTGTGTGATGAGCTCGTGTCTACCAAAGTGTGTAGCACTCAAGTAAATTCTCTATTTTTCAGCAGTCTCAACTAAACTGTTTGCTAACCTTATTTTTTAAATTTGTATTGCAATTTTCATATATATGTAATGTACTTTGTATAATTTTAATTATTTATTTGAGAATGAGAAAAAGAGGCAAAGAGAGTGAGTATGGGTACATCAGGGACTCTTGCCACTGCAAATGAACTCCAGACATAGACCACCTTGAGCATCTGGCTCCATATTGGTTCTGGAGAAATGAACCCAAGTCATCAAGCTTTGCAAGCAAACTCCTTCAAGAGCTAAGCCATCTCTCTAGACCCTGTATAATATATTTTAATCATAATCCCCTCCCATTGCTTTCATGTGCTCCCTCCCATCTCCTCATCCCCTTCCACTGAACCCATTCTAGTCACTTTTGTTTTCGGGAGACTTTTTTTTTTTTTCCCACCACCCTCATCAATGACCTTGAAAGCATGCTGATGGGCTCAACATTGCCCAAGCCTTGTGTAGGTCAAGGACAGCTGCTTTGAAATCATGAATGCATCTGCCACTACATGACCAGAAGACAGCATTACAAACCCCTCTTCAGTATCCTTTGTCCTTAAATTCTTCCTTCATCTTCCCCAGTGGTCCCAGAGCCTTTGAGAGAGTCATAGAGATGTCTCATTTATTTAGAAGGCACTTTGTTGGGTACAACTTACCCATTTAGCCAGAAAACAACAGTAACTTTTCCACTAAGGCTTATGACCTCACCAACCATAGGCTTTGGCTTAGGTTTTCCATACCAAGCATGAATTCCATCCCATGGAGCAGGTCTCAGATCCAGTCATAACAGCTGGTTTCTCTCACCAGCAAGCTCAGTTCCAGCTTGATTTCTCAGTGTCTTACAACCAAAGCATGGGTTGTCTTCAGTAGTAGGGTCTTACCATCTAGTTCTGGGGGTCACCAAAGAGCACTGGCAATAGACTTAATTGGGGGAGGGGTGGCTCAGCATCTCCCTGACCAACAACTCACTGGGAGGTTTTCCACCATTGGCCTTGAGTTGGAGGAGGGGTGAGCTTAAGGGAATTTAATATCAGATTTGTAAGTAGAAGAGTGAAATACTAAGGAGAGAAAGTTCTAAGTGGGATCAGTGGAAGAGGATGGAGGTGAAGAGGAGTTGGGTGAAGATTAACCAAAACTAATAATATTATGAATAATTTGAATAAGCCCTATGAAAACCTACTTTGTTAACTAATTAAAATCTATACTTTCTTTAATAAACAAACAAACAAACAAAAAAAACAAGAGAGTTTGGGTAAAAATACCCTTGGAAGGGTAGATAATAGTTTTCCCAGAATTCATAAGTTGTCACAGGAAATTCCTAGCTAACTTTCATAGTTTGTTTTTGTTTGTTTGTTGATGTTACATTCAGGACTTGAAGCCTTTTAAGTGCATTTCATTCAATTTTATCAATGCTTCTAATAGGTAAACACTAGAGATATTCCTTTTCCCACAATGGCATGACATCCTGATAAGCCCTTTCTCAGCTGAAAACATCTTAGGTTGAAAATTAATGTCCCACTTCTAACCTACCAAACACCAGTCTTGAGTGTCACTTATTGACACTTGTCAACTGTGTCAACCTGTCGGATGTGGCTCTGCCTCTGCCCAGCATCACAGATACCGAAGCTGAGGGTAAGACCAAAATCCATGTGCAGTTCTATTTCTCCTGAACACAGCTCACTCTCCTCACACTGTCATGAATTTAGAAAACTGTAAGTCAAACACAGTAAGTCAGGGACCATCTCTAAGACTGCAGGCATCAGGGAATAATGACCAGTTCCCAGGTCATCTTAACCTGAAGATATAGAGACATAGTACAGATGTGAACTTTCCATTTATATTTTCCTTTAAAAAGTTGAGATCTTGTTTGTTGAAAGCGATTTAAAGTAATGAATCATTATCCCTGAAGGAGACATGCAAAGAATGTTCATTCTATGTTCAGGGCCATGTAAGAAAGTTGGAAGGCAGAACACTGTAACACTCATAGATTCCTAAAGACACTGTAACCACCTCTCAGATGATTGTACAAGTGATTGTGTCCTGAAAAACTATCCTCCAACAAGCTTTCCCTCAGCCTCAAACCAATATATAAATTCTTTCTATCTATCTATCTATCTATCTATCTATCTATCTATCTATCTATCTATCTATCATCTATCTATCTATCTATCTATCTATCTATCTATCTATATGCATATATAGACACACATGTACATATACAGTATTATCTATATATAATCTCTAACCCATTTCTTTGTGTCACATAATGAGTGCTTGTATCAGATTTATTTGTAAAATTTTCTCTTGTCTTATGCAAAGAACTCCACCTCACCTGGACAAGAAGCTCTTACCTCACACTCGGTCCTGAAATGAAAGCCCACCAAGCTAATGCCAGGGACATTCCCCAGCTTTTTACTGAGACTGCCCTGCTCCCCACCATTCATGTGGGAAGAACACATAGGCGGCATGGTCAGGTCTAGAACCTTTGGCCTCAGTCTCATCCGAAAGCAACCTGGATAATGAGGGCAGACATGCAGAACTGGAGGTAAGCCTGCATGGCCACTGTGCTTCCTACACTGGCCAACAAACTTTCAGGGGTGGTGGGGTCAGTACTTACTGCTGACTCTTGCAGCCCTTAGCTTCGAGCCCAGAATGATCAGATTATATAAACACAATTATTCATTATAAAATTGCCCAGCCCTTCTACCACACAGCCCTGTAGTACTTGACTCTGTGACCTATTCTTAAAGTGGCTCTCAGGGTTTGACTCCATGCTGTGAATAGAGAATATTTTCCCCTTTATTTGTTAAACGTATGTTCATCATTAACCTCCTCCACAACCCTTTGATCTCCCACACCACTGGCTTCAGCATCAGAGACAGAAGTAATTGACCTATTGTCCAGAATTATCCTAATAAGAAACTCCACAGTGAAGCCTTCTTGGAAGCCCTCTCCCGAGCTGGGCATCAGCTCTGTGCTCACCATCTTGCTCTCACGCTCCTCTCACTGGTGGCAAAGTTAGGCACCCCAAACTACCCAAATACTTAGCAAGGTGTTGCGTAGTTTTCTGTGGCAATGACAATAATCACACATTTGAGAGCTTTAGATCATATGCTTTGTTCGGAACTGAATTCCCTGACCATGTTTGCTATAACCAAAAAAAAAAGGAAATAAATTCAAACAATGTCATCTTTTGCATCAAAAACCCACAGTTTAGAAAGAAGACAAGGGGGGAGGGAATGAAATCTATCTTAGCCAGAGTGAGTGAGGACAGTCATGTCCACTTGCCGTGGGCTTAGTGACAGGAGGATAGTTATAATCATATGCTGTTGATCAAGAGCAGGGGGCCAGCTCTGTCCACCTACTTTCAGGTCAGTGGCAGGAGGATGGTCATGCGCATCTCCTGTTAGATCAGTAACAGGAGGCTGGGCCACTGCAGCAAGACATTTCTTCCTAAAATGGAAAAACATGCAAACTACTTTGAATATATGCCTGGTACAATACACAAAACAATGTCTTTCTCAAAATTTCTGACCCTCATTCTGTTACATTCTGTGGACGTATTATATATAAGAACTATCTATTCCTATCATTATTGGCTTGATAAATATGTTTGGATAAAAAGAATTGCAACTTTTTTTTTCAGAAAACTTGAAACCACGTAGACTTTGGGAACTTCTTTTTCCAAAACTTGAGATATGGAGTGAGTTCTAGGACAACATGGGCTACAATGAGTCCCCGACTCATCAAAATAAAACAGTAATTTAATGCCTACTCCAGGCACCTAACTCAAAACTTTGCCTTGCTCATTTGCCACTATAGTTTGGAATCCAATTTGCTTCTGCAAAAATACCGTATTTTACCTTTACATGTATTCACTCTGTGTACACCTCAGCTTCCTTCCAAGGTGATAAAATATTATGGTTTACTTCCCTGTGTGCCCGCTCCCTGTGTATATCCAGGCTTCTGTCTGTTACCTTCCTACATACACTGAGTTTTACCTTCCTACACATACACCTACACAACCAGTGTACACCTCAGTTACCTTCCAAGCTGATAAATGTTCTTTCCCAGCCAAAGCCTCCAGATGGTCATGACTTAAGGGACCATCATGATAAAGGTTATTTGATTTTGTATGTGTGGATGTGGGTGGTATGTGTATTGCTCTGTGTGTGTGTGTGTGTGTGTGTGTGTGTGTGTGTGTGTGTGTGTGTTTTTGTGTTACCCTGGTAACCCTGAAGAATTTACTACATAGAATACATTACATATAATTAGTATTCACCTACTTCATTTTCTTATTAGTTCTATCTTCTGCTAATTTTGATTTTGGAAGTCTACTTTCCTGCTTATATGTTTTCTCAAGTTAGCTTTGATAATGACCAGTTACTGGGCTCCAAGGTTTGTGGAGACACTTACCAGTCTCTCTGGGGCTCTTTAAACCATCTGGCCTCCTGGAACTAGTCAGGCAGAATTTCATAGCTACCTTTAAGGGCACTTCAGTGTGTATGATGCACTTGGGCTATTTGTAGGCCATGAAATGGTCCCATTTTTCTTGGTTGGAGATGGGTTTCTTGAGCTCATTTCCATTCAGGTAGCTGGTTGATCACACCTTTACAGAATGCGGGAGATAAGAGGCTGAAAAAGCCTAGAAAATCACTTGGAGACTTTTATAATTTCCATCATTGTGATATTTCCAAGCTCCATTTAATTAGAAGGAATTCCCAGCCCTTCCCACACTTGAAAAGTTAACCTACTAACCACAAATGTTGAGTAGAAATTAATTGTTGATAATGGAAAAAAAAAAAAAAAACTAAAACAACAAAAGTTTTCAGTTGAAAATACATCAGTAATAGAGAGTGATGGAATAGCTGTAACGTGAGCTTAGAAGGGACAACTAGCTCAGGGAATCAGGGAACCAGCGGGTGGGATCACGGGACAAGGAGGAAGTGGGGTAGTAAGAACAGGAAGGGAAAAGTTAGAACCACGTATAATACATACGTATGAAAATGCCAGAATCAAAGACATTACTTTGTGTGCTAAATTAGTAAGTTTCATTAAAGGTCAAAACTCCTTTTCCACTTTTATCGATTTCTTCTTTCACTCAGATAATCATTTTTTCCCTGTTCTTCAAGGCAGTTTTATTAAGCATGAATAAATCAATTTTTCTAGTTTTCTTTTTTAATATTTTATTTATTAATTTATTAGAGAGAGAATGAATGAATGAATGAATGAATGAATGAATGAATGAAAGGCTGTATCAGGGCCTGCAGCCACTGCAAACAAACTTCAAATGCATGCATCACCTTGTGCATTTGGCTTTACATGGCCATTGGTCAATCAAACCAGACCTTTAGGCTTTGTAAGCAAGCACCTTACCCACTGAGCCATCGCTTCAGCCCCTATTTGTTTCTTTATTTATTTGTTAGAACTTACAGAGCACCACTTTTCTGTGGGTATATTCAGCAGTAGTGGGAGTACCCAGAGAACATTAGAGTATTGCTAATTAACACTGTAGATAATCACTCCCTTCTCTATCTAGGGTAGCCAGGGAAGGGCAGCTCTGTTCTATAGGTGAACTTTGAGCTGAGACCCGAATCCCAAGAAAGGTCAGCTTTGCAGAGACCGTGAGAATGTAACTCCAAGAGAAACAAATTCAAGCCTGAGGCTGGGAAAGCTTCTCATGTGAAAGAAAAAGCAGGAGAGTGTCTCTAAGGTAGCAACGAGTCAAGAGTGAGCAGTTCTAGACTGCAGGCCACAGTCAGGAGGGCGCACACGCTAAAAACCCAAGAAAAACTGCAGAGGTGTTTGAAGGGGTGGCAGGATTTGATTGAAAGTCTCCCGTACGTTTCCGGAAGGTCAGAAAGTGACATTTAAGGGAAATTAGAGAGCAATTAGGACAGCTTGAGACAGAAGTGTCCTCAAAGCACAAACTCACAGCAATGATGACCAAGAGCTCTGAGAAGAGTCAGGACTCAACCTTAGTTCAGAACCTGTTTCTAGACTGCAGTGAAGGGTCCATTGTCCTACAGTAAGACAAGTAAGTTACTCCGGTGGAATAGACCAGTTAAAGGAGGAGTGGAATCGTCAGCAGCCTGCGTACAGATAAATGCATTGTTAATACGTGCTTCGACTCAGGGCTCATTAGGGCAAGCGTCCTTTACACTTCCCCACGAAAACCTAAGATCATCAAGTCACCATCTCAGGCTCATTAAATCCTTTAGCCAAATCCACACTTTTATTGGTGTGCAAGGCAAACAAAGACTCATCATAATACCAGGTCACTGTGATTTACTGACAAATAAATAACAAAATGCCAGATTGCAAAAATGATGGAGGTAGAGATGTTAAAAATTAGAAAATAAAAACAGAAATAAATTGTTCTCTATAGGTTTGTGTGTCAGACTGAGATATCCTTAAGCATTCCTTTACTACAGTGGTCTGCTGACAGCCCGCGGATGGACAGATGGATGCAGAAGTGTGGCAGTCACTCTTCTGAAAGAAACAAAACCTGTTAACTGGCTGACCTTCCTGTCACTTTCAAAACTACCACAGTGAAAACTGCAGCTACAGCTATAAGCATCCCTGGCCTGACATTCTGTCCCCTATTTTTTCAGTCCCTTCCTATGGCAGAGAACAAAAGGACAAATCTGTCATTAAGTATTTGCAAATGATCAGTTACTCACTACAGCTGTTTGTTTACCACTGGCCATGCCAAGCACAGCTGCTGGGGTAGCCAGCCCAGTCTGGCTGGGTTACTCCCCACCTGTCTGCAACTGCCCCTGACAGAGGAAAGCAGACCCCTAAACTATCAAGATAAAGTGTGGTTTGCCACTGCCTCAAGATCCCCAAATTCTACCTCCATCCAGCCTTCACATCTCATGGAGAAATAGCTAAGAGTCAGAACCTGCTCTGGACCTAGGGATAACTGTAGGGAGGTTTCAGGTTGGTGACGAAGGGAGCCAGCTGCCTTACTACCTGAGACCTGTAGTCTCATTGCAAAAAAATAAATAAATAAAACAGCTTTGTGCTTTCACTTATTAATTTTCTCCAGTTTCTAAAGGTCAACGACCTGGCAAGCTGAGATTCACAAATAACAGGTGCAGAGAATCCACCGTCTGCCTCCATGGGACATCGCTCTGTCACTTTTATTTACTGAATCAATCCACCAGTGTCCAGCAGGAGAACAACAGCTAAATGGCCATTAATTGTGGTCTGATGTGCAGATGAAACAAACCTCCAAAGGGACTGTAAACCTTTGTTCCTTCCCCTCCTCCTGCTCTAGCTACAGGATTAGCAGTAAATCATTCTGTAGGGGCATCTCTTTAATATAAACTCACTCTGAGGGCCTTCCCAGGAGAGTATCACTAACCTGCCTCCATCTCTCTTTCCATTCCTTCCTTTGCCTGCTTCTCCCACTCACCTTTGTTGTCTTCTTTCTTCCTTCCTTCCTTCCTTCCTTCCTTCCTTCCTTCCTTCCTTCCTTCCTTCCTCTCTGCCTCCCTCTCTTTCCTTCATTTTTTTACTTTTTCTAAACCATTTACACATTTCCTATCAAAGTCTTTCAGTCTCTATTTTTTTTCCTTTCACACCCATGTATATATGTTCATATCCACAGATAATGAATAGCCTTTATCACTTTATGTCCCAAGGAATACTGTGTTTTCTTTCACACACAAACACACATGAATGTATGGAGTATTCACACAGCTAGTGATCCTACAAAAAGAAAGAAAGAAAGAAAGAAAGAAAGAAAGAAAGAAAGAAAGAAAGAGTTATTCTCAAAAAGCATACTTCTCTTTTTTCTCATTCTCCAGAAAAGCTCTTTAAACTACTCAAAGTTCAAAAGACACTTAATTAAAGTGTAAAAGGGAATTCAAAAGTAAGGGATAGAGAAAGAGGAAATTTAATGGTTTTGAGTCCAGCAGAAGCCTCTAGGGAATGCAGTAGCAGCCGTTGTTATTTTCTCTAGGACATGCACCACACTGGCTTGAAAACCAACAGTGATGCAGCCTACAGCTCCACCTGAAATCCCCAAACTGGTCTTTACGCAGCCCAGGTTAGTAATGGAACTCAATTTATTTTATATTTTTGTATTAAGCATAATCTTCATGTACCCTTTTTAAGAGATGCATGCTTTATGTTAATCAGTCATCTGCATCTTATATAAGAGTAATTTCTCTGTGGCCTTTGAAAGGTTGAGAGTGTGGAAAAGTAGTGGTCAAAGGATGGTGGCAATGTGGTGATGAAAATCCCCAGAGAGATCAAAATTTTCAACAGAAAAATGGTAAAGAAAAGAGGGAGGAAGGCCAAAATGGGTAAAATATCCAATTTCATGCCTGTGAAATGTTACCGTGTCCTTGGCTAGGCAGACAGATAAGGGAAAAGGACCCTTGGTAGGTGGCTATTGTCTCACCCAAGATGGCAAAGAGGGTGACCCAACTTCCTCCTCCTTCCTGGCCTGAGTGAAAGTTCCCACTTATAGGCTGCTTGGCAGGCTTGCTGGGATCTGCAGTACCAGATGCATCCTGTGCCAGTGCTTTCATCTTCACTTAAGATGACCAGTCATGGACTCTGGACCTGCAGGCTTCCCTCATTCAATAAAACTCCAGCTACTGGATTTTCCAGCTCTAGCATTCCTCCTCGCAGGGAAGACTCTCTCTCTGCTTCCTTTTCCTTTGAAATAAACTTTACTCTTTTAAATCCTTTCCTTCCATTTAATTTTTCATCAGCACAGGAAATGAACCCAACAACCTTAAATGGTATCACTGGCCTAAGACCCTGAGAAGGAGTTCTAATGACCACAGGGTACAGAGTCGGAACAGAGTTGCAAGTTCTGTTCACTCAGCTATCTGTTCCAGGTGGGCAGAACCCATTCTCAGTCACTTGCTCATAAGCCACACCTTCCTAGATGCATGGTAAGGGGCAGAGTGTGTGACAAGGAGGCAGCAGATCTTGCAGAAGTATAGTATGGTGTTCACAGATGGAATTTATGGGTCATTCAAGATTCCAGTTAGAAGAATAACAAGACTGTAAAAATTCATATTGGAAATGTATATTTAATGTTGTTTCCCAAATAATGTTTATAAAACATTTTAGTGAGAAAACAGTGTTGTTTTAAGAATATAATATCTGAATCTAAACATCTCAGGTTTATATCCTACTTTTTCAATGCATTTATGAATAGGAATAGGAGCAAGGTAGTTTTTTTTTTTTTTTTTTTTTTTTTTTGCAGGTAGGCAGGCAAGCAGGAACAGAGGCCCAAGAAGATGCCAAATTGTCTGCCCTGGAGGGACTAGAGCCAGTGTCTACCCTCATCTCATCCAAGATGGCTGCAGGCAGCACCAGTGACAACTTACTACCTCTTTTTCATTTTCTCAACCTAGCATACCTGTGGGCTAGCCCTTCCTAAGTCAGCCTTTAATGTTTAAAGAAGTTTTATTTATTTATTTATTTATTTATTTATTTATTTATTTATTTATTTATGAGAGAGGGAGGGAGGGAGAGAATGGGTGCACCAGGGCTTCTACACACCACAAACAAACTCCGTAAGTCTCTTTTGGGCTCTTCCCCCTAACTCCCAGACAGGCTGATAATTGAAGGATGTTTTTTTTTAAACCTGGGCATGTTCCTGCTTGCTTTCCACATGTGCTTTGTTTTAGGGACTCTTTTGCTTTGCTCAATGTGTTATCTCTCTTTAAGTTTTGAGTACCAGATTCTCTGTTAGTCTTATTTGATCCACTAAGCAAAGTGGATCTTGTGGTTTAGGATCTCCTGTTTTGCTTTCTCCTGTTTTGCTTTCACTCGCGTGTGCACACGCACGCGCATGCATGCCTTCCCCAGAAATTTCTATCCAGGAGATGTGAGAGGGGACTTTTTTCCATATCCCTCTCCCTTCCTAGAAACGGGAGACATTTTTTTGGCTTGAGATTCCCTGATAGCCTTCCCTCTGGATCTTAATTCTCCCTAAAATAAACCTTAAAGTTCATAATCTACCCTTCTCTGAGTGTGCATTTTCAATTCTTTGATAACTTGGATAAGGAAACAAAAGTTGGGGTCCACAGGCCTTAGACCTCCTTTATGTTTTTAGAAAAATTTTATCCCTCCCTGGACACAAAGTCTCACATCAGTGGGACCCTGAGCCTTGTGAGCCTACAATAATTTATTCAATAAACAACAAAACCATATGGTTTGTGGGGCTACAACAGTGAAAAGAAACTGGCATTGTTTCTGTCTCTATTAGATACAAGAGCCTAAAAGCAAAATCTTGACTAACATATCTTTAAGAGGCACATGAAGCTTGAGACAGGATAACTGGATTTGGCTTAACTGAATATGGTTAGGAATTAACAATATTTTCCATGTTTGGGCTGTTCAGCATAAATAGGTTATAACTGTACACAACACTTTCCTTTTACTCTAAGGGTGACTTAGTGAGATTTAGATTTGTGGGAGACACAGGGAGTCGGTACTATGAACATTGTTTTCATTTTTTACACAATATTTTTATTGCTATGATGTTAAAAAATTTGCAAGCAAAAGGGTTAGGGAGCTATTCACTATGAAATTGTCTTCATAAATATGACATGAGTAAGAGATAAGGGATTCAGGGAGGTGTTGGGAGCTGGCCATAAGCAGTGTGCTACCAGAAGGGAGCTGGGGTGATCCTTCCCCAGAGGATCTAGAACCAGCAAGGTAGGTTTGCAGCACCAATGAAAGCAAATGAGGGAAGGAAAGAAACAAAGCCGCCGCATTGTATAATGGCAGATCTTCCTATGGGCAGCACCTGCAGTATTTGCCAGAACCCCCACTAGATCTGCACCATTCCAAGCCCATCAACATTTTGACATGGAGGACTGAAGAGGGCCAAAGGAACGAGACAATAAAACAGTGGAAAGAGTTCCTAGAAAGAGACGGGTCCTCAGTGGAATGTGGTGTGGGGGAAGGGACAAACAAGGACAATGGGATGGGAAAACGATGAAACTGCCATATGTTAATATTAATAATAATTTTTAAAAATACAGGTTCAGTGTTTGGCAAGCATTTGAACAAAGACATTCACAAAATGTTCAAGAATATTTTAGTCTTATAATTCCTTATAGGAGTCATAGGAGGCTTGTGTGCTCATATCAGCTCAGCTGCAATGCCACCTTGTGAGCTTCAGTGAGGCAGATAATGGTGCTCGCTCTCAGTTTCTCCTGTTCTCTTATAGCAGATTTTAAATAAAGTATTTTTTTCTTAAAGCGTGTCCTATTTTATTTTCTGATTATCAAATTAATCCTAGAGATGCAAAGTCTGATGGCTGTTCATTGCCAACCTCACTGAATTTGGAATCACCTAGAAGACAGAAACCTTAGTGTCTCTGTGAGGCTGTTGTCCTAGATGTGTAACTGAGGAAGGAAGATCCACTCTCAATGAAAGTTACACTGTCCCGTGAACGTGTCTAAGTAAGAAAGAAAGGGAAAGTGAGCCGAGTATCAGCATGAATCTCTCCCTGCTTCCTGACTGTGGATGCAATGTGGCTAGCTGCGTCATAATTACATTGCCATTTCTCCCTCACCATGATGGCCTGTACCCCAAAACTATGATTCAAAATAAACTCCTAATATGCCTGTCAAGGCTCAGGGAACATTAGGGAAGAAGAGGCAGAAAGACTGTAAGAGCCTCAGAGTGGTTAGCAGTATCCTAAAACACAATCACCTCTACACAGAGACTAAACGAGGCCTACAGGACCCTACAGTGAATACCAAAAGCCCCACTGAGGAGGGCGATCAATGAAATGGGAGTGGGGGAGAAGGGATATAAAAGTATAACCATTTTTTTTTTTTTTTTTTTTTTTTTGGTTTTCGAGGTAGGGTCTCATGCTAGCTCAGGCTGACCTGGAATTCACTCTGTAATCTCAGGGTGGCCTCAAACTCACGGTGATCCTCCTACCTCTGCCTCACAAGTGCTGGGATTAAAGGCGTGTGCCACCACACCTGGCTTTATAAAAGTATAACCATTTTTATGTAAGATTTTGATTTATTTTATTTTTATTTATTTATGAGAGAGAGAGAATGGGTGCACCAGGGCTTCTAGCCACTGCACAGGAACTCCAGACCCATGTGCCACCATGTGTATCTGGCTTATGTGGGTTCTGGGAAATTGAACCTGAGTCCTTAGGCTTTGCAGGTAAGCATCGTAATGGCTAAACCATCTCTCTAAACTATATATGTTTATAAGCAAAGAGAGATAGAAGAGTGTCAGATCAAGGGAATGGGGATGCCAGGTGCACCAGCCACTGCAAACAAATTCCAGATGCATGCGCCATTAAGTGCATTTGGCTTTATGTGGGTATGAGGGAACTGAACCTGGGTCATTAAGCTTTGCAGGCAAGCACCTTAACCACTGAGTAGTCTCTCCCTCCAAAGTATAACCTTGTAAAATATTGAATTTAATTAAAAGAAAAAAAAGTCATTCTTCCTTAAGTTGCATGTTTCAGGTATTTTGCCACAGCAACAATTAAAGTAGCTGATAAACAAAGAATGTGGAGAATTGAGGTGGATCGTGTGATGGAACATACTATACAATTTACTTCATTTTTAGTGTTTCTTATGCTAGATTTTTACATGAAATTGACAATTAAAATTGTTCCATTTATCATTTGAATATAACTGTAAACTAGAATCTGGTTGTAGCCATAAAATGGCTAGATTTTATAGATATAGATAGAATAGATAAATACATATGTTTTAATAGAACATATATCCATTCAATTTATCAAAATTCTTAGAAAGAGAGAAAATTCCAAAGGTATGGCACTTCCTTTCAAGTGTTTTAAAAACATCCATGATTAAAACTAGTTATAGAACTGTGGGTAGGGAAAGAATCTGGGAACAGACATGCTAGGTCCATAATGACAATTCCAGTCTGGATTTCATGAAAAGCAGCCAGGCCTTTAACCATCTGTGTGTGGAGCACAGCTCACTTCTGATCAGTAATGGTTTATATGTGATTCCCAGTTGAATAGATATGAAGCAGAATACATTTCTAGTAGACATAATTATAGAAAATTCTCAGCTTGAAGAAACCATTAGGGATGGTTAAAAAAAATCAAACATAGGGAAGACAGAATTCACTGAAGAAGTTTATGTTGATTATATGATCATTTCAGAAGGAAGACACTCTTGTACCCTTACAGATTAACTAATATTCAAAGCCCTGTCTACATCCTCCGTTTCAGTGACATTTTATCTTCACACGATAAAAGGAGCAAAAAGTCACCTTAGTATCGTCAGTAGACAAAAGAAGATGAAGATGGTGATGATTTTTCCCATCTAGCTTCATGCAAGAAGCAGCTTGTTTAACTGCAGAGTATATATACATGGGTTATTGTGGAATCTGTGAGTGTATTTTACAGTTCATCTGTCAAATAAAATTATTAAATTTTCTTATCAGATCCTGTGGCATATCCTAGGTGCCAGCTTTTGACAGAGAGGACAAGTTCTGCCTCTGTGGAGCTTATAAATATATCTAGTTATGGAAACTAGTCTGTATGAAATCATGTACACAGGAATGCAGCTTGCTCTGCAAAGATACACACAAACTGAGGAGCAATGTATAAGGTGACACTTAAAGTGAAAAGCCTTGAGCATGACTTGAGAACTTGGGAAAAGTTTCAGCTTCTCATGAATTAAGGAGACAATTAATCTTAAGCTTTTTTTTTTTTTTTTTTTTTTTTTTTTTAACATCACCACTCAAGTTGCAAGTTTTTGATAGAGAGAACTTTACTCCTAGAACTTAAAAAATATTCCTGGATATCTTTTTGAAAATCTTTTCATTTCATTTATGTGAGATAGAGACAGAGAGGGAGAGACAGAGAAATGAGAGAGACAGAGACAGGGGGAGGGAGCATATGGGTGTAGTAGGTCCTCCTGCCACTGCAGACAAACTTCAGACAAATGTGTCACTTTGTGCATCTGGCTTCCCATGGGTACTGAGGAATCAAACCCAGGCTATCAAGCTTTGTAAGCAAAAGCCTTTAACTGCTAAGCCATCTCTCTAGTCCTTCCTGGATATATTAACATGTATTTAAGTCTCAGCATCAATGAGGGACAGGATACGACTACTTTGACTACTTTTTAAACCTTTCAAGGGGGCACAATGAGACATGAGGAGTCTTTCATGCGGGAAATTCTTATGTCACTGTCAAGTGATCTGCATGACAGATCTCCTCAGGATATCTGCCATCTCTCTAGGATAAAGTCTCATCACAAATCCAGCCCCACTGGTCTCTCCTTTGCCACTTTCCCTGGGACATAGAAAGTAATGAGTTTCTGTGAATAAAGGAGTCCTGGGCTTTATTGCTTTCCACTGTAACCTCCTCCAGAGCTTGGTAAGGAGATGTTGTTTAAGTGGAGATAACTAGGAATGCACTTCTGCCCTAACCAGTGAAAATCTCAGGGCTCAGGAGAGACCTGGACATCTATACCTGCCCAAGAAAATGGGGCTTGCCTCTTTACAGTGGCTCAACCATATGCATGTATCCTCATTGTCTTCCTTACTTGCTGGATTCAGATTTCACAGTAACTGTCCAGTACTATCCAGGAAAGAATGAGCACACTTCCTTACCAGTGAAGCTCACTGAGGTGTTTTAGATTTCGATTTCTTGATAGAACATTTTCCATGAAAGAAACTCAATACAAAGTAGGACAGAAAAAATAAAAATAAATAAAATTCGAGGGTTTGCACAAGGACTTTGATTTGAAAATGCACTTGCCTTAAACTGTTTATCCACCAATGGGGAAATAATTGATGCACAGATTTAGGATACAAACTATCAGGTATAATATGCAAAAAAGATTTGGTTGAGACTAGCCATACCAAGGGGTTGGCAATGCCTTTTATAGGCTTCAGGGAAATTTACAGTTCCCTGTAGGAGGTCACCATGCTCTTCTTATTTCAAGAGATTAATGTGAACTGAGAGCTGAGATAAAAGCCAATACAAAATGGCTGAGATGATTGTATAGTTGGTAAAGGGCTTGTCTTGGAACCATGAAGATGTGAGCCACATCCCAAGAACTCATATTGAAAATAATTGGCCATGGGAACATCCACTCATAATCTCAGTACTAGAGAAACAGAGATAGGCAAATCCCTAGGGCTCACTGGACAGCTAGTTTCTGTGCTTGGTGAGTTGTACGCTGTTGAGATGTTGTTTCAAAATAAATGAATGCCACCTCAAGATTGATATCTAACAACTGGCTTCTGGCCTCCACATGCACATGCATCCAGGGACACACACACATCACACATGTCCCTACACACACAAATATGCACACACATACACAAAACCCAATGCAATGAGTATGAGCACACTTCTGTAGCAGTTACCTACTTGTTGCTGGGACATAAGACTCAACCAGAAGCAGTGGATTAAAGGAAAGTGTTTATTTTGGCTTACAGTTTCAAGGGAAATTTTCCTCATGGTGCGAAAAGCACTGCAGAAATAGGAATCCAGCTCACATCATCAAATATCAGTAGGAGGAAACAGCAAGAGTGAGCTGAGCACCTTGGACAAGAGGGATTGGATTATAACATCCCAAGGCCTGTCCCCAGTGACACTTCTTCTCCAGCAATGATCCACTTCCCAAGTTGCCACCAATGAGGGACTAAGTATTCAAACCACATGAGCCTATGGGAACAAGTCATTCAAACCACCACTCCTATATTGTCACTATGAATGAAATGTTTTTTTTCCTAATTGGAATTTCAGCATAGCTTCTGTGTTCAAAGGAAACTCAATCACTGTAGATTCAGTTATAATGGTGTATATTTTAGAGTTAGGCAGAATTATTTCCTGCTCATTGTGCCTAAGGTATCATCTATGTTTTTGTCCCAAAGTTAATATCCTTGTTATTCAATGGAGATTGCTTACTCAGTAACCATACACTGTCTTTAGCCTCAGCACCCATCTCTATCCCACACTGCATTTGCTAGCCCATTTCTGATACTTTTTTTTTGTTATTTTTCACTCAGATGTACTTTCAAAATGTCCTTACTGCCAAGTAAATTCCCCAAGAGTATACAAATGGAGAGGACACTGACCAACAAAATAAAGTATTCCTTTCAAGTCCAGCTTGGTGAACCAATGAGTTTATTGAGGTTTCTTACAGCAGCATGAGTTAACTTATTTACAGGTGCTGCTACACTACCCAGAAGTGCATCCTATACCACCAGGTCAACGATTTGCCTCTTATATAATCTTGGGGAAGGTAGGGGCCTTTAAGAGGATTTCCTGAAGGCCTTGTGTGGCATGTGAATATCATTGCCTTCCTTCCCTCCCTCCACAAGGGAGTGTAACTGGGCCAGGTCTTTTCATGGCCTTATGTGTCATATCATAGCTGCTCTGTTTCAAATCGGGATGGTCATGGGTATGGACAAAGACCTTCAAATGTGGTGTTTCCTTTTCTCTGAATTCCTTTTCTTTTCCCTTTCTTCTCCAACTGTTCTCACGAATATATATATATATTCTGTTTTAAGAAACAGTTTTGCATCTATTAAATAGGTTTAATACTTCCTCAAACTTCAATGTGTTTCTGCCCCATTTTAACACTTCACTAACAAATATTTGTTGAATAACAATTATGGAGTAGGTACAGCTTATTATTGGCATTTATGATACCATAGAGAACTTGTAATAATACACTTTTTCACATAAATTTCCTACTAGACTGTAGATACCTAGTTGATGAGCCCCAGTTTAATTGTATATCTCAGGAATGAGAAAGGTCCTGATGATTTAGTAAATTGATTATTATTTCCCCGATTTACAAATTGGCTGACGTGTATATTTTCCTACACCTCTGGTTCTGAACAAGGTGACATTATCTTCTTTATTATTGTCAAGCTACTATCTTCCTCTGCATTTTGCATTTCAGGGATTTTGAAAAATTATTAGTCAATCATTCACTCATTCAAGAATGCATTCATCAGCTTGTTCGTAAGCATTTAATACAGACCTTCCTATTACTCTCTTCTTTCCTCTTACCATCTTTGTATTTTGTCCTCTAGGGGTAAGGCATTATGAACTCCTTTTATGTCATGATCCTAATGGAAGAGAAATAAGCAAATAAGCATGACCTGTAAGATCGCACAACTCACCACACCACAGAACTGCAAAGGGTGGTGAATGACATCTTACACCATTAATGTTTCATGATGGCCTGCTCAGGCTTATGCATTTGGGAGATTTTAGATTGAAGGCAATTTTACAGGTTATCTAATTCTACATTCTTTGATCTCATCTCTGAGAAATCTTCCAGGCAGTCTAAATGGATCCCATGCTGAAGGCCACATTGTGTCTCTGGACATTCAAGCCTTGCATTCATTACCTTTTCTCAGTTGCTTTTAGTTCTGCATGAATTGAAAGACTGTCCTCTGATCACTTACTAGTGCTGGAAAATCAAGACAGAAAGCAAAACGTTAACATGTAACAAGATTTAAAGTCATGTAGAAAACACAATTCTGCTTGGAACAAGATTGTGGAAGAGAATTATAAAGTTGGTGTCCAATGTTCAGGCTGTTCCTCCATGTGTCCCAGGGTAAGGGTAAGGGGTGAGACGAACAGTCCTTAAATAAATTTGGACTTTCGTGGAAGTTTTCTGCTCTATTGCTTTGAAAGAAACTCCAGTTCATCCTGTGATAATTCACTTGTGTTAGATCTTGGCCCTCAACTCATAGTACTCTCTGAGTTGGTGTCAATTAGTCAATAGTTACAGAGGGCCTATTGTAACAGCATCTTGTTTTAGGCCCAAGAGAAACATTACCCAATAGTGTCAGTGGAACAAATGAGGTACTTTTCTTCCAGAGTCCAATGTTCATGCAACAGAGGGAATATATGTAGAACACAAGAACTGGTTTCTCATCCTTGGTCTTTTTTTTCTGAGCTTGTGGAGCGTCTTCCTGAAGGCATTCAAGTATCTCTGCTGGAACTCTCTAAGACAAATATTTTGTGTGATATCCTTTATGATACTACCACAATACTCTTTTCCATTGTACGCAAGCACAGGGGGCTGCATGTTTTGCCTCTATGAAGAACATTCTAGGTGCCTGGCCATAGATGCTTCAGATACTTTGTCAATCAGCAGAGATCACATCCGGCTATAACATAGACCTTAACCACACTCCACGTGCCCATGAAATGACATGTTTCATACTTCCTTCCCAACTCAAATTATACATACATATATTTGTATGCTAAACTTCTTAAAAGTCTTCACGATTTTGATACTAAAGCAACTGACTCTAGCTGATACCAGCTGCCCAAAACCAAGGCAACAAGATGTTGGGCACAAACATTGTTAGTCTCACCAGACTTCACCACTCATCAACTGTCCTTTCAGCTGTTAGCTTATGTGTTTGCTCTTTGCCTACATACACAATAAAAAATAAAAGAATACAAAAAACAAACAACTAACAAAACTTCCTGTGAGCTTAAATATTTATAATTCTGTATGTTTGGTAAAACAAAAAGGCAGAGGGGTTGAGATTTTCAATATATTCAACAAATGTGTCCTGAGAGCCAGTGGAACAAGGGTTAAATCCTCAAACACTGAGAGAATAATGTGTGGTTGGAAGCATCTGAAAGAGGAGTGTGGCAATGACTATACAATTTTATTTGGAGAACAAGTGGAAAAAGAGGGGCTTGAAAAGTAGGTTTGGGGCTGAGAAGATGCTCCGTCAGTGTTGTGTTTGCTTTACAGCATGAGGACTTGAGGTCGATTACCAGAACTCATGTAAAGAAGATGCTGGGAGTGATGTCTTGCTCCTGTAATCCCAAGACCTGGCTGGTGGAAATAGGTGAATCCTCAGGATTCACTAGGCAGCTTATCTAGCCAATTTGGCAAGTTTAATGCTAATGAGTGTCCCTTTCTCAAAACAAAACAAAACAGGTAGTAGACAGTACTGGAGGAAAACACACCTGTTTTATTTCTGGTTTACACACACACAAACACACACACATGACTGCATGCACACAGGCACCTGCACCTATGTCTGGCTCTACATACTTGTCCACACACAAAAAGGTAGTTGGAAGGCAGAAGGGATAAACTGATGGGAGCCTTGAGTGAGTTTAAGGAGGCTTAATAGACTGAAAAGCAGGGTGCAGCTAAATAAATGAGAAGCTGAGCAGGAGATATCTGTAAGAATGGTTGATGTTAGCACACATGCTGTCAACCTAAAGCAAAGTCAAGTTAAATACTCTATTATTCCTCCACCTGCTCCAACAACTAATAATAATGTGCTTTCCCTCAAGAGCTGAGTGTTTAGAAAATCCATATTAGTCAAGGAGACCTATGTTTGTGCTTAACCCGTGGGCAGCATATTATGGTTGATTCCTAATTCTACACAGAATCAAGCTCCTGCTTCCCCAGGCCACCACAGGAATTGTGGGGCACATGGGGCTGGATACAGAAACAGAATGCCTGACCTTGACTGAGAGTAAATTTCCTGCTGCTGTAGTACTCGGCCTCTATGACTCCTCAGACATGTGTCTGAGAACAGTGTGTCATGTAAAGGACAAGGTAACATAAGTCTTCGTGAGGGGACTTTCTGCTCTAAATGGTTTGTGACCAGCATCTTAACCCTTCCTTTCCCCCCATCCACTGCTTCTCTTCCTGTCACAGGAAATCAGAATTTGGGAAGATGACAAAGCTGAGAATGCACTTCCATAAGTGGTTCCACTGTCCGTTCCACCCAGGGCCATGTCTCCATTGCAGAGTCAGAGCCAAAAGCTCCCCAGTCTGCTCGGATATGTGACTGGGTTTCTATGTTAATCACTTTTCTAATACTGACTCAAAACACCTGAGTTCTTTATCTGCTAAGGAAGCAATGCTTCTTTGGGGTCAGAGATCTGGAGGGTTTTGGTCCATGATCCTGGTCTCATTAGGCAGGTAGCAAGACAGAACAAACATAGTTGAGCAGAGAGGCTACTTACCTCCCAGGGTCTGGGAAACAAGGAAAGAGAAATAAGCTAGGATCCCAATTTGTACTTAAAGGACAGATGCATGTCCTGACTTCCTTCCACTAGGCTCAGTAGGCTTCGATCTCTCCAAGCATTACTAGAACCCTATTGCTGCCAGAAGCTGGTGTCCAAGGCTTCAACACATACCATTACAAAGTGAATGTAGATGTAGGGTGTTTTGGCACACATATCTGTGCTCATGGGCACACATTTATATGCAGTTGACATATGCACACATGGGTGCAAATGTAAGTGGAGGCTAGAGGTCGGTATTGGGTCTTTTTCCTCAATTGCCATATATATATATATATATATATATATATATATATATATATATATATATATATGTAAAGCTCATCCACTTGATTAGTCTATCTAGACAGCAAGCCCTAGGAATCTCCCTGTCTTCACCTCTCCAGCATTGGGATTATAGGAATATGTGGTCACATGCAGATTATATGTGGGCACTAGATATCAATTCAGGTGCTCATACTTGTATGACGAGCACATTACCAACTGAGCCTATCTATCCCCAGCCATAAAGTAGGTTTTAAAATAAAACATGATAGATATCGGGGGAGGGGAGAAGTAAAATCGTGGTCAAATAAGAGAACTGTGAAGGTTTACTTGATAGCTTTTCTGTTTTTCCTATGGTTCAGTATTTCTCCCAAGGTTGTTGTGGTGATTTGAATATGAAGTATCTCCTATGTCCTCAAGTGTTTGTCATTAAACCTACTATTAGATCCCTAGATGGAGATGTTGTGTCACTAGTGTGGGTGGAGAAGTGTTTGGATACAAAATCAAGCCCTACTTGCCAGTGCAAGCTAGCTTACTTTCTCTGCTCACTCTTGTTGTTATGTGAGAATGTGAGCTGGCTTTCTGTTCATGTCATACTATCCTCACCAAAATAACATGTCTCCCAAACTGTAAGTCCAAATCAATCCTTTTCTTCCATCAGCTTCTTCTGGTCTTGTGTTTTGTAGTAGAGAAGGTAACTGAGACAGTTATCAATTGCTCTGGGGAGAAAAAGCAGTGTGCTTCTGTAAGCTCAAGATCAGTCATAACAGATCTTTAGTCCTTCTTATGAAATAATTATATTTTAAAATTATTTTATTTATTTTTTGGAGAGAGACACAGAGAGAGACAGACAGAGAGGGAGAAGGAGACAGAGAATGGGCGCGCCAGCAGTCTCTCAGCTGCTGTGAACGAAATCCAGATGCATGCACCCCCTTGTGGGCAAGTGTGGCATCGTGCCCTTGTATCACTGGAGATTGGAACCCGGTTCTTAGGCTTAGCAGGCAGGCACCTTAACCATTAAGCCATCTCTCCAGCCCTGAAATAATTATTTTGACCAAGCTGGGGAGGCTCATCTTTTCTATGCATTACATGGACGAAAAAAATGAGGGAAAATTAGGACTGCATCATTGTTCCCTTTAGAGTCCTTATACATGTGGACCATGTGAGCCACTACTGTGGGCAGGGCCCCATCACATAACCTGTTTTCTGCTAAAGGACTTCCCAGAACCCTTGGCCTGAATACAACTGCTTTAACGGCCCCACTCCTTGAACCATGAATATCTGATTATTCCAGGAGATTCACCCTCAATGACAAATATCATCTATTAGGTGTATAGCATATCTTAATGTTCATGGCCTGCTTAGACACTGCATTTGGAGGGTCTGGATTTGAATGTCGCTGAACCATTTGTTGCTATAAGATTTCAGACAAATCACTAAGTCTCTCAGTCCTTCAGTTCCTTGATCTGTAAATGGATTTTTTCAGAGAAAAAATTAAATTCTATGTGATAGTGTGTGGACAAGAGAGAGAATCAGAAGTCTTCCCTCATGAATGTTTAATGGGACTACTGTTCACCATAGCTTTGGTAAGGATTTAACCTACGTGGTCATTGTTTGAATTTATATTTTGAGACTCTGAGCTCTTGCCACTATGGAAGTATTTCAGTGACTAGGAAGGTAAGCTGCATTATTAAAGTAACTTCTCTGATTACAGATGGTAGAAAATATCACAGACATCCGAAATTTTAGATAACTGATAAATTTATTTTTATAGATTTTTTATTACTCATCTGCTTGACATTATATAAAATCATCAATATTTTATTTTACAATTAAAATGAACCTAAAAGGAATTTTTACTTAATACTACCATTTGACGTGCTAGGGTGGCCTGCTTTGTTCATCTACATATGTTTACTGAACTAGGGAGTGATGAGGAAAATTCACAGCCACATCTAGAACACAAATACCAAAGCAAATGGTAGAAAATTGTGACTGCCATATGCATGAAAGGATGAAATGCTAATGGCATCTGGGTCTTTACTTGTTGACTAATAAAGAAATAGTTTCTTGAAGAGGGACATTCAATAAGACAATGCAGAAAACTTTCTTTCTGGATAGAAGAGCATGAGAAGCTGAACTGTTTCCTGGGTACCACTCTCATCACAATGATCATTACCATCATCATCACTGTCGTCACTATCATCATCACCGTCATCATCACCGTCATGATTATCATCATCACCACCATCATCTCCTAGTTTCTATCCCATCACTTATCTTTGGACATGGCTCAAATCTCATAAGGACTCACTTCATTCTCTTACTTTTTATTCTTGTTGATTTCTGAGAAATGTATACCCAAGAAAGGTATTTTTCTACCATTCCCCTCTAGTAATGTTCAATTAATAACTGATATTGAAAACGTGTGTATAGTGATATGAAGAGCTAAATGAAAAGATCATAGGAAAACATAAAAGTTATACTATAATTATTCTCAATTAATGTTACTGCTTGCATTTGGCACACAGGGATTAGATGATTATTCTATGCACATTTATTTCAGAAGTATATAGATGTGATGAATATGATCTTGCTTCTGATGGATTTGAAGGCTTGGCAATATAAGAGATACAGATAACAGTATTAGAATATTGTAATAAAGGTGTGACTCAGGGTAATGCTACCATTTGTGATCAAAAATGAGTCTATTTTGAAATCAGAGAGGAGTAGATATATTTGGGATTTGGGGTTATTGTAGATAAATCTGACAAAAGGAATGAGGAAAAAATGGAGGTACTACATGCATTGGAAGCAGTTATGTAACCACAGTGAATATTGGTTATTCCAAGTAAAATTATTTGGAACAAGTATAGACTTGCCTCAAGAGAATACACTAATATTCCTAACATGGCATTCATTAACCACTAGGCCTCAACAAGAGAGAACTCTGACTTTAGTTCTTATGTTTTCATTTGTTAAAGAATGAATTGTCTTACATTCAAAAATGTTTGAATCTTCATATATTATCTTCCAAATCATGAAGGGTTTTTTTTTGCAAGCACATTCTGTGGGTGAACATGAAATCACTCAAGCCAGTTGTTGTCAAAATTGTGATTAATTGCACAAATACCAAATCATCTGTGGCCTCCACCTGTGTAGTAAGCTGTCCTACTAGTAGTGTTGAACATTGATGTTGGTGTTTCAGATGTGAAGTTTTATCACACTTTGCACAGCAGATAAAATTGTCAGGATATGGCTGGAGGGATGGCTTAGTGGTTAAGGCATTTGCCTGCAAAGCCAAAGGACACAGGTTCGATTCCCCAGGACACACGTTAGCCAGATGCACAAGGTGGAGCATGAATCTGGAGTTTGTTTGCAGTGGCTGGAGGCCTGGCACACCCATTCTCTCCCCTTCTTTTTTTTTCTCTCTGTCAAATAAATAAATAATAAAAAAAAAAAATAAAATATTTTAAAATGTCAGCATAAAAAGATACACAAATTTATAAATTTAGGAACAAATTTCAATATTTTAATAGGGAAAATGTCCTAATGCACATAGCATGCTTGTTGCAGTGGAAGTCATGGTGCAGAACTGCTTCAGAATTCCTTGGACACTTTTGGCTACCCCCTTTACTTTTCAAACAAATGATCAAGGAACCAAGATCCATTCAACTTATCTCAAGAATAATGAGCCGCATCATCATCATAGTATCATCATCATAATTATCATCATCACCATCATCATAGATACTGAAGACAGAACTATAAGTAAATGACCTCATATGACTGTCACCAAGGATCATTCCCTGTTTCTTACTCTCATCATGGCAGGGTCTTTCTTTTCTATGCTTCCCATTCTTGTTGTCCCTCTACTTTTCTGCAGTTATTTTCCTTTTCCATTCTTTCTTATAAATGTACTCTTTGTATAATCATCAATATTTATGATTCTGGTCTAACTAGATGTTTAGCAGTTTAGGCACTTGCCAGCGAAGGCTAAGAACCCAGGTTAAATTCCATAGTACCCATATAAGCCAGATGCACAAGGTGGCACATGCATCTGGGTTCATTTGCAGTGGCTAGATGTCCTGGAATGACCATTCTGTCACTCTTTCTTTCTCTCTCTCTCTCTAATATAAATAAATAAACAAAATATTAAAACTAAAGATCTATGATCCTAATTCTACATCACAACTTGTCCTCTTAACCCCTGCCACCTGCTGTACATTATCTTAGTCCATCATTGAATAGTGTAAGTTCTCCCAAGACATACTTGTACCCCATCTTTCGTTTTCTCTCAAGAAGGATCCACCAGGGTGCATGTGAATTTCTTTGTTTTTCCAGAATCAATCACTGTGATGTAATTTATGGAGATATATTTTGATGTCCTGTGACAGGATGAATTGATCATCAGGTTATGATGCTAAGCTAATTGTACAGATGAAGAATCCCTGACATAAGAATCCACTAGGGACAAGAGGAGATGGCAAACAGCGTTCACCAGTCTGGACAAATGACAAGCCGAGACAATGTGCACTAGAAAAATTATTAGCAGAAAATCATTCTGTGAGGACACCACATGGGGAGATAATAGATATCTTTGGGATAACTGGTTGATGAATTTTAAAATCTACTTTGAGTGTCCAGGTCCTATTTGTCTTTGTCTTGTGTGTGAAAATAGATGAGACAGTTTATTCAATTATTTGTTGAGGACTTAATCTCCAACCTTATCTTTTCCCTTTGCAGATACTTCTTACTTGAAAATGTCATGAAATGACAACAGAGCTTTCAATAAATGCTGAGGTTAATTACTTTAGAAGGAAACTGTGATTGAAGGAAGCCAAGAAGAGGAAATTTGTTTGCCTTGAACCAAACAGGCTGACTTCTCTTCAGTACTCTTTCTTTCCTATTTGCTTTTCAACCACTGCTAACACCAGCATGACTCTTAGTCTATTTAAATGACTGAAATATGAAAAACACCACCGTAATCATGGCTTTTGCTATCTGGAATTTGAACTCCATTAGTGTTTCACCAAGATTCATTCTTTGCTTAAATTAGAGTAGATCATAGTATCACTATCTAGTCCTAAGAAAGCTTAAAAGTCAAGCCTTCATACTCTCAACTAAAGTTACATGTGTGTTTTAACTTGTGGCATGTAACTATTCCAAGGATCTATATATCCATGTGTGTTTCAGTATTTTCACCTGGCTTCAGGACAACATGTCTTACTGCCTGTGGGAAACATGTGCCATAATAGTATGACCTTGTTTTACTTTATTGTTCTTAACAGTCTCTGTCTACCTGGTCACCCACATGCATAAAATCCACAGATAAAAATGATTTTTAGGGTTGGAGAAATATCTTAGTGGTTAAGGTACATGCTTGCAGAGCGAAAGGACCCACGTTCAATTTCCCAGGAACCACGTTAAGTCAGATGCACAAGGAGATGCATGCATCTGGAGTTCATTTACAGAGGCTGGAGGCCCTGCTATGCCCATTCTCTCTCTTCTTCACCCTCTTTGCCTCACTCTCTTTGCCTCACTCTCTTTGCCTCACTCTCTCAAATAAATACATCAAAATAAATGTAAGAATTAAGATAATAATTTGACATGATATTTGATGATATATATATATATATATATATATATATATATATATTTTTTTTTTTTTTTTTTTGGGAGAGAGACAGAGGGAGAGGAAGACAGATAGAGATGGGCGCACCAGCAGTGTCTCAGCTGCTGAGAATGAAATCCAGATGTGTACGCCCCCTTGTGGTCAACTGCGGCATTGCTCCTTTGTGTCACTTTGCATCTGGCTAAACGTGGGACCTGGAGATTGGAACTGCTGGAGATTGGAACCGGCGTTCTTAGGCTTAGGAGGCAGGCACCTTAACCACCAAGCCATCTCTCCAGCCCAATTTCTACTTTGTAAATGATTTGTTTGGTCATTAATGAAGCTCAAACAGAATAATCTCCATATAAAGTCCTCTCTCCAGTGTTTGGTTCAGTAAAAGATTTAATGAAATCAAAGTTTAAAGCAAAAGGAAAAAAATGTAGCGCATAGTCACATTGGGCCAAAAGTCCTAATACACAAACTTCTATGTAACTTTGAATGTGACAGCTTTCATGGCACATTCCTTTATGTTTTTGATCAGAATTAACTTTTTCTCATAAGTTATTCCAAATTAGCTTCACAATTTCTATTTGCATATTTATTTTGTAAGCTTTCTTCTCAGTTCCACTTTTGTGTACCAGTTTGACAAGTACCTTATTGGCTGACATGTTAAAACCTGGTCTCACCTTGCTCTGAGTGGTTTCTCTCTTCATCTTCTCTGAGCTCTTAACCATGAATGTTTTCTTTGTGTCACCACATAGTCTCTCCATCCTCAAAATGTCACCAAGTCATATCATTTTACTTTGGTGGCATGTGCTATCTTGTCTTTTGTTTCTCATTCCCACAGCTGATAGCTCAATACAAGCCTATCACAACCAGCTTGCAATATACATTCCATATTTTATTTTTGAGAGAAAAAGGCCGAGAGAAAGATAGAGAAGGAGGGGGAGAGAATGGGTGTGTTAGGGCCTCTAGCCACTGCAGATGAACTCCAGATGCATGAACCACCTGTACATCTTGCTTACATGAGTCCTGGGGAATCAAACCTGGATCCTTTGGCTTTGCAGGAGAGTTCTTTAACTGCTAAGCCATCTCCCCATCCCACAATCTACATTCAAATTGTTTAAATATAGTTAGATGACCAGATCTCTCAGGTCAGTCCCATTCAATGCGAATAACTGTGTTTATTGGGCCAACAGACACCAGCAAGCTAAGCCAGGAGGAAGGGATTGACTGACTTTCTATTGGCGATGAGAAGATTTGGTGGGTTATATCACTCAAGTCTCTGAAAGCCCTTTACCTTCCCATATCTTACACCATGAAGACTATTCCATCTAACATTAAAATTTCAGGCTGGTAATGGAGAATTCTAACTATTACGTGTAAAATTAAAAAAAAAAAATAAGAAAACTCAGAAAATAAAAAAAAGACACATCCAAAAACCATTACTACCACAAAAAAAGAAAAAAAATCTGTAATCTAAAAATGGCTATTCATATTAAAAAGAAAACCTACCTTGACAATTATTAGCAGCACATGGAGCCTGCCTGAGTGTTCAGTTCTTGAGTTAGAGAAGAATGCAAGGCGGATTTGCTTCCTATAGATGTGAGATAGACTGCTTTCTAATATCGGTCCTGCCCTCCTGGCTATTTTCAGTGTTCTGCTCATGTTTGAATGAATTGGTTTTGTTCTGTTTTGGGTTTTTGTTATTCAGTTGTTCAAACTATTTTCTTATACTCATGTTCTGTAAATTTTTCCTTCAATAACATTGAATTTATTTATCTGCTTGAGAGAGAGAGCATGCATGCATGCAAAGAACGAGAGGGAGAGAGAGAAAACAAAAACATGGGCATTCCAGGCCACCTGCAGTAGTATTTGAACTCAGATGCTGCACCAGTTTGTGGGTCTCGTTGTGTGTGGATATTGGGAGACTGACCTTGCACCAGGAGTCTTTGCAAACAAGTGCCTTTAACCACTGAGCCATTGCCCTGCCTCCTTGAAACTTTTTTGATGATGAAGTTTTAATAAAACAGTCTAACATAACTGAATATTTGTGGAAGTTAGAGCCCTCTGAAATTGAGGATCTGTGTTGCCTTCTCTGAGACATAAAGTGTCTGAAATGGATCAGCTGTGTACACACATCAAAATATCACTTTCCTCATATATTTCTATTTTTTTTAAATATCCTATGAGCAATGGTTCACTGACATTTTGTGGGGAAAAATGCCATTCTGAATGTGGCAGTCATTTGTGCAGTTTGACCACATTGTTTTCTTTCTTATTCTTCAGGGGTTTGGGGTGTGTGTGTGTGTGTGTGTGTGTGTGTGTGTAACCCTTCAAAACATTGTGTCTTCTTTGTTCTATTGTTCTATTTCATACATTCCTGTGTCAGACACTGGAGCATGTGTTCCTCAAGGAGGGGTGAGGGAGTTTAGAACTTATCATCATACCCATGCTCAGTGGACCTGCACAACACTCCAAATTAGTGATTAATTCTTACAAGCTTAAAAAGCAGTGCTGTATTGAAATCTATTATGTAAGCCTCAATCTTTGTTTATGCTTTTTACCCAGGATGTATAATACACATAAATCATAGCAGAGTACTTACATTTAGAGAATTGGGGGAACAAATATATTAAAATAGTTTCCAACATATAAAAGATCTTGATTGTATACAATATAGTATATATCTCAATCATTAGTGAATGCATAGTACCAGATCAGTTTTGTATGTTATCTTGAAGAATTAAAAGGTGAAAGTAAAATACATAATCTAGATAATTGAAATATTAAACGTATTGCCTCTTCGACCCCATAATTTCTTTTTTTCCCTTAATTTCTTTTAACAACCTATATTTATGCATACTGACCAGCCCAATATCATTCAGATAGCCTATGTAGTGCTATGATGCACTTACAGTGTGCTTAAAAACACGTTGGAAACTATTGAATTCTGATGTCAGGCTATTTTTCCTGCACTAGTGATGACAGGAGGGACAGAGACATTTGGTGCTCAGTCTGAATTGCAGTTTTAAGCACATCTGATGCAATGCGTGTCTGAAGTGCCATTTCTAACCTTTTTATCACCTGGGTTCCGTGGATCAGAATAAAAGACAACAATAGCTCTCTGCTTTCAGCTGGACAGATTTGCTACTTGAAAAATGATCAGAACACTATTAAGAAAAGCCACTCTGCCCTAATGGGGAGCAGATCACAGACAGGGACTTTCTAAGCCTGCCTTTCTCTGTGGGAGGGGAAATGACCTTGTGTATGTGTGTGTTTTCCCTGCAACCAGCAGAACGACAGATGTCTTTTCTTTTCCCAAATTATTATAGCAAGAAGAGAGGAAGGACAGCATTTTTTTTCTCTTCCTTCAGAAAGGAGATATGACCCGTTTTCATTTCCCCATTATATCCCATCCCATCCCATCCCATCCCACATTATCCATGTGCCTGGCTACAGGGTGTATTTGAAAGGCCATTTGGTCCTGCAGTGGAGACAAGCCCTTTCCAATGCAACACTCCTGCCCATAGTGTACCTGGGGCTCAGGTTTGACCTTTGGAAGGGTCTTATTTGCACTTATTGTCCCCAGTGCCCACCCTGCAGATTTTCTCTTGGGTTCCTTTTCGTGAATCAGATCCCATCCCTCCTTTTAGGCCCACCTACTTTTGTTCTCTATCCAAGATAATACAAATTCTACATTTTCTCTGAAGCAGCCTTTCCCCAGACTACTCACGTCCTCTCTCATTCCAAACTACTGTATCTATTCTCAAGGCCCAGAGTAGACGCTGAGACTTATTACACCATGATCATTTATTTATGGTATAAGAATGCAGACCTGATCTTGTTATGTGGTGTATGTTTTTCTTCTTCCTTGCCCATGTCCTTTCTCATCTGCCTATGTTTATGGATGACATTAATAACATTAAAAAGTATGCATCTATCAAATTACAGAGTGCTATATCGTGGATATATGAGTCTTATCCTTAATTATATTAATTAGAATTTTTATTTATTGATTTTTATATATTTTTCTAAATGAAATTATTTGAAAAAATAGAGAGTACATTAATGATTCTAGAAACTAAACACCTAGCAGGCTTGTTTTCTAAGTTCAATAGAACCAACATGGGAAAAGAGATCAATTAATCCAAAAATTCTTATTTAATGCCTATACCTAATTTTAAACTTCAAACACATAAAAAGTAATTGGTTAATCCTTGGCCAGGAATGGTCAGTTCATTACACAACTCAAGGAGAAATGATAGATCTGTGCTTCTGGGTCCCCCGTTACCAAAATTAAGCACCACGGGCCCAGTTCAGAACCCTTGCTACCTCGGTTTCCTCACAGATGGTGCATGCTTGTCTACTCTTGAGGCATCGGTGGGAAATTCCACCTTTCTCTCCACCTCTCCATTCCAGGCTGAACATTAACATGAAAATTATGCAAATTTCACAAGTGAACCTTCTTCAAAAACGTACAATATGTTAATGTCAGGTGAGAGCAGGCTTGTATCATGACTTATCTTTTGCTTGTATAGAGACCTCTTCCATAGAATAAGAAGATAATAATGTGCATTATATTTAGTGGCATGAAGATGGCTAATATCATCTGAGCTGGATTTAATATGATAAATGGCTGAGGGGCAGATCACCCCTCTATCTCCCCAGCAATAGCAATGTTAGGTATATTGACAATGTAAAATATGTAAAATATTTAGGATTTGTTTTATTTGGAGCTAATAAAATCTAGGGAGATGGCTTAGTGGTTAAGGTGCTTGCCTGTGAAACCTAAGGACCCAGCTTCAATTCCCCAGGACCCACATAAGCCAGATGCACAAGGTGGAGTATGTGTCTGGAGTTTCTTCGAAGTGGCTAGAAGCCCTGCTGCATCCATTCTCTCTCTCTCTCTCTCTCTCTCTCTCTTTCTCTCACTGCATCTTTTTCTCTATCCTGAATAAATTAATAAGTAACTAAAATATTAAAATTAAAATCTATGTAACAGCTATATATAGCACTATTTTTAGAAAATCATAGATTATAGTTTTGCCATGTGTATGATCACCATAGTCATAAGAAAGGGGCCCACTGTGGCAAGAAGTCTTCGTTACCTTTGAAAGTCCCATAAATTCATTACAAGATCTGTGTTAGGTCTAGAGATGCTTCTGTTTCATGCTTGACTAGCTCATCTTATTATATCATAGACAATTTATCCTCTGCTTTTGGTAACAACCTCCTTTCCTTCCCCTTGCATGCTTTGTTAGAAATACAATAAATACATTATTCTAGGTAACATATTAAAACATGAAAACACTCTCCAAGATCAATCTATATGACTCCAGTGTTTTATTAATAACTGGCACTGCCATTTCTGCTTCTCACCCTCTTCAACTCCTTCTGCCTCTACTAAAAATTGAAAGCAAAAATAGTAATATGGCTTAGAAGAATTTATTTTTAAAAGCTTGTGTGCAAATTAAAGCTTAAAACACTTATGTATTTGGCATATTAACATAATATGTCTTTGGACAACATTTATTTTATAAAATATCTGAACTCCTAATGCTTTGTTGCTGGATATAATGTGAGTAACACCGGTTTTGACATTTCCCATGTTAGAGTGAAGCTCTACTCTCTTTCTAGATGTTTCCTTGCCACTGTACAGCACACACATGGAGAAGAGTCTCTTGCCTTGGTGATGCCAGCACCATTCATTTGTCAAGATTCTTCAACTGAAAATAATGAGCAGCTAAGACTTTGAAAAACTAAATCTATTAAGAATATTTATGCAGGAGAACTATTGCTAAACACCTCCGTTCACTCATGTAATGAGATTGGCATAGTGATAAAATTCTTCTCTTGTAAGATAGTGATCTTATGGCTTTTGCTGGCTCTTAAACCAAAGATAATTGGGCTAATCTCTGCAGGAAGTCCATCTGTTTGCAGTAAGCCATTTTCATTGTGGATGACTTTATTTCAGTAATGTGGAGAAAGGTCTTGCCACTTGCTTCCTGCTCTTGGGAAATGAAAAAATGGAAATCAAAATTCTAAATGTGGATGTGTAGAAAATAGACTTCCACAGTGGAATTGCCTGTCTTCAAAATATTACACTGGTGATATTTATGTTTTGTATGTACTGAATGTTTTCTTTTACACTTATAACTTAAATATTAATTTTTTGGCCTTAACAATCATTATAAATTACACCGTGTTTCTCAGCTAAAGATAAAAATGTTAGTATTTTATATTAAATTTTTATAGGCAACTTTATAAAGATAAGAATATGTGCTGAGTTTGTCCATATATATTGCTATGAAATTGCAGGTAATATGATATAGCAATATATTATGGCTTGTTGTGATATTTTCATATGTTTCTATTCAGCGGTAAAGAAAAATGAAATTATGAAATTTGCAGGGAAATGGATTGATCTGGAAAGGATTACACTAAGTGAAGTAACCCAGGCTCAGAAAGCCAAATGTCACATATTCTCTCTCATATGTGGATCCTAGCTACCTATGTATAGACTTGTGTGTGAACTGGAACCAAAAATAGGTACCAGAAGCCAGTAAGCTGGCAAAAGGCTATAAGGGAGGGAGGAAAGGGAAGGACTTAAGTGTATGGTATTGCACATATGTAAGTAGAAGAACTGATTACAGGGAGGGGAATGGCCTAAGCGAGGCCATGGGAAGAGAATGCATAATAGAAGGGCAAGGGGAGGGTCAATCTAAACTCAAGATATTGTGAATAAGACATATGTAAAATTACTTTTTTTAATAACGGCACATCTAGAAGCTGTAGACTGTTACTAGAACATTTTCAGTACCTGGGATGGGATACCTTCCAGTGAGTTGTTGGCCAAGGAGGTCCCGGTAGCCTCCAAAACATTAAAGGCTTTGCCAAAGCCCTTGGTTTACCTTGAGAAACAGATAGTAAGACCCTATTGCTGAAGACATCTCTTGCCTGAGAGGCAAGGTCACTGAGAAAGCAAGCTGGTGTGGAGCAGAAAACCTTCGCCCTTATAGACCAGCTGTGGTAGTTTGAATATATGTCCCCCAATATATTCAGTGTTTTATTAGTTATAGTTTGCATCTGCAATCACCTTGCTAGAGGCAATGTCACTGGGGCTGGTCTTAAGGTGTTAATGGTGGGTTTGAGATTCCATTGTAAAGATATGCAAATGTGCCTAGCAGGAGTTCCTGAAGTGTGCTCGTGACCTTTTGGGCAGTTTAGTTTTGCTCTGTGTGCTGTGGTGGCTGGTTGGTTTCTTGCTCTCTTGCCTGGCCTTGTGAGAGCAGGCCACTTCTTCTGCTGTTATGGAACTTCCCCTGGATCTGTAAGCTTCAATAAATAATATCCCTTCCTCCATAACTGTGCCTGGTCTGGAAGTTCATCTCAGCGAACCTGAAGCTGTCTGCTACACCAGCCAACTGAAAGCTGGAAAAAGCTGCACTGCACACAGCGTATGGGAGACAGAAGCCATCAACAGTGAAAACAGTGGACGCTGAATATTCAAGCTTGGCCAGACAGGCCCAATGACTGAACGGGTGCAATAGTGGCTTGTCTACTCTTGGGGTAACCAACTGCTCCATAATTGGACTGAAGGCCCTCTCTATGGGAGGGAATACATACCTGGTACTGAAAAACCTAAGTAAAAGTCTATGGTAGGTGAGGTCATGAGCCTTAGGGGTATAAGCCTGCTCTTGTCTGACTAAATGTATATATTATTCCCACCAAGCTGCCCTGAAAGCACTACACTTAATGTTCATATTCACATATTAATGCTACTCTCACTTCTGGTTAGAGAAGCTTCTCTTTTCAGATGGCGATGACCACTGGGATGACCCAAAAGGCAACATAGTGCTGAGAAGAAGGGATGGAGGAGTTCCCAGCACTGAAACACCTCTGTCACACCCTCCAAGGCTCAGGGACCATTGTAGAAGAGGGGGCGGATAGAATGGAAGAGCCAAAGGTAGGGTATGACCTCTTACAATGCAACTGCCCAGACAGAAATTGGCCTCGATATCCATGACCTTGCAGTGCCTAGCAATACCTCTGCAAGACCCTCAAAATAGAAGAAAAAGATGATGACATCAAATTAAAAGAGAGACTAATGGAGAGAGGGAAGGGATATGATGGAGATTGGAGTTCTAAGGTTTTTTTGTATGTAAGTATAAAAGTTGTCAATAAAAAATAATAATTAAAAAAAATACAGTCCACCCAAGTTAATTTTGTACATTCTTTAAGGATAAACTATAAGCCTCTCTCTTTTTTTTACAGCATGTAAAATAAGAATGTATTAGACCTGTAAACCATTTTAATATATTTTTTCTGAATAATAGATAGCTTTTCCAGATAAGCAATATTTCCTTTAAAAGTGAAATGCATTATTTTTCATGGTAATGTGGAGAAAACTGTCACAATTGCCTTCTCATTTCAAGTTTTCTTAAGTATATGGTATATCACTGGTAAATGGAAACATTGCATATGTGTAAACATTCATCATTCCTGCTATGAAGAGATTGTTGCATGTGTCACACCCTGTGTATCAGCCAGTTATCGCTTTTGCTGTTGAGACCACAGGGAGCACTATGCCTTATGCATGGACATCTCGTTGCAGACAAGGTGTTGAGGCTGCCCCACTTCTCTGCTGTCTCCATTGGAGGAATCCAGTTCAAGAAGTACACCAGCGACTCTAATCCATTTTCTTTTGTCGGAATCAGACTCTGTACCAAGAAAATAGTGCTATTCCTGATCTTTTATGCACATAACAAACACTACGCACTGTATTTCTCACTGTCCATTTTTGAAGGTAAACAATCTAAGAAATATGATCTGCTTGCTTTCATATGGATAACAATCAAGATATCTACGGAAAGAAAATAACAGGTATCACACACACAGTCTTGGGCTTTACTCAATCTCTATATAGTTACTGAGTTTTTTTCCATAGGGTGATGTCCAGTGCAAATAAAACCAGAGAAGTCCCTGCATACTTTACTTTTATAATCAATGAAAAGAAACAGTCAGTATTCTCAATCAAAATACAATCAGAGATAAGCCAAAGGCTACAAAGGAAAATGACTCTATGATGAAGGAGTGGATCCCAGAGAGACTTAAACTAGGATGGTTACCCAGGGCAGGCTTCTCTGAGGTATTCTGCAAGGATATGTGCCACATCTAAGATGTGTGTGATGTGCAGGTCAGTGTGGCTGTGGGTGTTCCAGAAGTGAAAATCCTCAGCTGTACAGCTTTCTCTCTTTCTTTCTTATTTATTTATTTATTTATTTATTTATTTATTTATTTATTTAACAGAGAAAGAGGTAGAGAGAGATAGAGAGAGAGTGAGAGTGAGAGAATGGGCATGCCAGGGCCTCTAGCCACTGCAAACCAAGTCCAGATATGTGCATCCGGCTAACGTGGGTACTGGGGAATCCAACTTGGATCCTTTGGCTTTGTAAGCAAAGACCTTAACAGCTAAGCCATCCCTCCAGCCTCATACAGCTTTTGATAGAATGATCCAGAGTGTGCTGGGGAGCCTGAAAGCAACAAGGGAGGCTGGCATGGACAAGCCAAATTATCCCAGGCCTGAGGACATAGCATTACATGCATTGCCTCTCCCCCATACTGACCGCTGCCCCCACAATGCACAACCCATAATCTCCATGGGGATGACCTGCATGCCCATCGAGGAGGATCCTTTTGAAAAAGAGACAGGGGAAAGGAAATGATGGCACCAACATGTGTTGTTTATATACTAAGTATGTCCATAAATAATAAAAATAAATTTTTAAAAAGACATGCATTGAAGACCACTGAGAGTGTTCAGTCATTTACCACTTAGTCATATCTCTCTGTCTCTTCCTCTCACTCTCTCTCTCTCACTCTCTTTCTCTCTCTCTTTCTCTTTAACACACACAATTAATTGGTTTAATTATTCTATGTACATAATTCAGTGGCACTGCTACATTTACTGTGTTGTATAATCATTACCATTGCACATTTTCAGAACTTTTTAAACCACACTAAACATAAACTCTACACTTATTAAATAATCTTTCCTTTCACCTCTTTATTACAGTCTTGTAACCTCTGCTCTTGAATCTTATCATTCACAGTTCTCGGAGGTCTGTGTTTGAAGAGGATCTCGTCTATAGCTCTTAATGTTCCCCATTTTGTTGTATCCTCAGATCATGGAAAGAATTGAAGCCATGATTAAGGGAACTCATCTCATCAGGAAGGTTCCATCTTCATGATGTAATCACTTCCCAAAGGCCTTGTCACTTCATGCCATGACCTTGGTGTAGGGATTTCAAGACATGAATTTTGAGGTTTCACAAAAACTGAGAATATAACACCCATTGCCTACCTTCTGTCTCTGTGAAGTTGACTCCTCTGGGTACCTCATATAAGTTTTAAAACTGTTTATTTATTATTATTATTTTTTTTTTTGGAGAGAGGCACAGAGAGAGACAGAGAGAGAGAGAGAGAGAGAGGGAGAGGAAGATAGAGATGGGCGCGCCAGCAGTGTCTCAGCTGCTGTGAACGAAATCCATATGCGTGCACCCCCTTGTGGTCAAGTGCGACATTACACCCTTGTGTCACTTTGCATCTGGCTAAATGTGGGACCTGGAGATTGGAACCGCTGGAGATTGGAACCAGTGTTCTTAGGCTTAGGAGGCAGGTGCTTTAACTGCTAAGCCATCTCTCCAGCGCAACCTCATATAAGTTTAATCACACATTTTTTGTTGCTGTTGTTGTTCTGTCTTGTCTGCTTATTGCAGTCAGCACAATGCCTTCAGGGTCCATTCATGTTGTTCAATGAGCATGTCCACTAAATGGGGAAGGGCAACAGATTTGGGCTTCTCAATAACCCTCCAGCCCAAAGGGAGCATTATAAGAGATTGATATAGAGAGAATCTCTCAGAAATATCGTAATGCTGAATGAAGGTGATGCAGTGGAGGGAAAAAAGTGTAATAGATTCATGGGATGTTTGAGATATCTTTACAATGGAATCTCAAGCAGTGACACTGCCTCCAGCAAGGTGATTGCAAATGCAAACTCTAAGTAATAAACCACAGTGAACTTACAGGGTGTATCACAGATAAAAAGACTGCTACTTTTATCATAAGTTTGTACACAAATATAGTCACTGGGTAGATATTTCATAGATGTATGTCTCATGGTTCGGGTGCTAGACACAAAATATGTGACAATGGGAGAAGATCAGCTCTATCTAATGATAAACCCTGAGAAGGAGACTAGCTATCACAGCTCTGGAAGCTCCAATGAGAGAACAATGAATAGAAGATGGAAAATCCAGGTTGCTTCATGGAGTCAGCTGACATTGTTCCTGAAGTAAAGGTATAAACATTCACTTAAGGGCAAAAGGAAGAAAGGCAAAGTCACAGTCTTAAGAAAATGCCAAATTAGTCCAAGGCCAAAATAAAACTTTCAAAATGGTTAAGAACTTTTTCAAGGAGAGATAATGTTTCACATATATTTAGACAATAATAAATAATTCAAGAACAGAAAATCAATTTAACGAAAAACAATACTTCTCTCCACTTATTCCCAGTACATCACAGCATGGTTAAGTTAGACACTCTTTCACCCTGAAAAGAATACATGGAGATGGGGAACTCTTTTTAATTTGAAGCAATATCCCATTTCAGTGTGGAAACATGTTTCTGTTTTCTAAGATGAATGAATGCATATCAAGGTATAGAACAAATGGCCAAAGAATGCATGTTTCCTGTGGTATGCTGAAAGGCTCAGATCTGACTGTTGAAGTGTTTACTTCACGCTGCAGGAAAATTGCTTTCTTATATAGAGCAACTGATACTGGTAGGCAGGCAATAAGTAAAGAGGTAGAAAAAAAAAAAAAAAAAAAAAGCTGGATTTACCAAGCAATCCATGGTGAGGCAAGATATTGATTTGAAATTACAGTTGATTACACCACTAGGGGCAATGAAGGCATGGTTTTCTCAGATGTTGTGAGCAAGTGATTTCAAAGAACTTTCTGTGTATTTGAACTCAGACCTGTCTTTGGCCTCCATGTGGGCACAGAGTGGGGAAAAGAAAGGCTATTGGCTATTGTATGAGGTTGTCTCTGTTTCTTTAGTGAAAATAATTGATGATGATGATGATGATGATGATAATAATAATAATGCCTGATTGGAGTCTCCTTTGGGGGCTTGAACAGCTATGCATAGTACTATTTTACCTCAAGGCCACAGAACTTTCTCTTGCCTTAAAACTTTACTTATAACTTCATTTAGATTATTTGTCAATCAGTCTGTCATTTAGCTGGGAATGAGTTCCTGAATATATAATACTAAAACAATCAAAGCACTATATAGAGAAGATGACTAAAGACATAGCCCAAGAATTGAGCACAGAATGCAGGAAACAAGTAAAAAGTATATGCACATAAATACATACATACTTTTATATATGTTTGAAAGCAAGTGTAATAAGATTAAAAATCCTTTTGGACTAATGAGATCACAGGCACTGAGATCAAGTAGAGAGGGAACAAGATCTAAAAGGGTGAAGAACATTCTACCAGGCACAAGGGAGAATTATGCTGTTAGATGGGCAAAGTTTTGAGCAAGGAAATGCTAACTGCCATGTTTGGGAGGGGCAAGGGTGAGTGTTTATGAGACCCACTCAGCTCTTTGAAGGAAATCCTGGCTGTAAAGTCAGAATGAGGCCCCCTGAAAGGGGTATTGACCATCAGGATGCAAAACTTGTGACTATTTTATATTCATGTATGGGCCCCTGATGATTTTTGAGAATAGATGAGAGAACATAAAACATGATGCTATAGTAGACTGATTAATTAAAGGAGGTCTGGATTAAGGCTAAAGAAAGTCCAACAATGCTGGCTGTGAACAAACAACACCATTTTGGGCCAACCAAAACAGAGTTAAAGAAAAGGGTCAAGAAATAGAACCATTGGAACATGCCCAACCTTCACTCTGCCAGTGGACGTCAGATTTGAAAGGTTCCGTAACATCACAAAGGTCTGCTGGAGTGGTCAGGAATCCACGGGAAAGCCTGAGGTGAGAGAAGGAGGTACAGAGTCTACTGTCCAAGAAATGCTTGAGTGCTACAGAACAGAAAGTCACCTCTCTAGCTGAGGCCACCATAAATCGTTGAGAGCATGAGAGAGTCAGGGTTATAGTAAGACAACTGGCAAGAGTAACAGTAAATCCTGGGGTTGAATTTGTATCAATGAAAGTCTTTCTTTCCTTGGAGACACCTAACATCCAGTAGTCACTCTCCATGTGACCATCTTTCATGAGTTTATCCCAGGCATAATCATGGGTGTTGATGCCACAAAAATGGATATTAGAGAGAAATTGCAGTTAATGAAATTCTTTCCTAAGAGATCTATCTGACTACAAGAGAGCTGAATATTCAGAAGGACCAAAATTGTTCTCAGGCTTAGCTATACTTTAAGAACACTTGGGAGATTTTCAAAAGATAATTGTTGGTCTTCCCCAAACCAATTAAATCCATATCTTTGAGATGGGCAAGCATCGTTGCTGTTATTATTTTTAATTGCACTGGTGGTTCAAAGTGGCTTGAAGAGTCTGCATTCATATTCATTTCAACATGAACTGTTCTTACCTTAATACCTGTCAAAGAAAAGTAAAAAAAAAAAGAGTTAGACAGAAAGGAGATTGTTCAGAGTGCCTGAACAGTCTCTGGATCTTCATTTATGAGGTCAGACAAAATCAGGGTGGTGTAGCTTTATTCAAAGGAGTAGAAATCTTCATTCTGGAAAGGGACCAAGTTTTCAAAATTTCTAACTGAAATGGATGCAGATTTTAGAGAACATACACAATGACACTGTCTTAAGTGTTGTTGGTAAAGGCTTAATAAAATGAGATTCTTCTTGAGTATGCAACTGGGAATTAAGAAAAAGAAAACATTTAGCTTAAAAGTTCTCCGAAAAAGTACCCTGGTATCAGTGAGTCTGGAAGTCACATCCTGAGGAGTCTATGGTACTTTTAGCAGAAAGAGAGTTTCTTCTAACATTAAGGCATCCTTTCAACAAATGATGACAGAAATCTTTGCAGTTCTCCAGATTCTATTTTCCCCAAGCCTAGAATTGTAGCTGCCAGCACTGTTCACTACAAGTGTGTATTTTACAGGTCCTACAGAGCAAGACCTCAAAATACCATGTGCCCTAATGTAATAGTTACATTAGAAAACAGTCAAATTAAATAAACATAAAAATGTACTGTTTCTCACTTGATATTTTAACATTTCAGACTCAGAAATTAAAGTCGAGAAATTGGTTTATTTATTTCTTGTTTCCATTTTGTATGAGCCATGTTTGATGTGGTAGTTTGAATATATGGCCCCCCAAATATTCAGTGTTTTATTAGTTTATAGTTTGCATCCTCAGCCACCTTGCTAGAGGCAAAGTGACTGGGCATTAAGGTGTGGTGGTGGGTTTGAGATTCCATTGTAAAGATATGCAAATGTGCCTAATAGGAGTTCCTGAAGTGTGCTGTGACTTTTGGCTGTAGCTTTGCTCTGTGTGCTGTGTGCCTGGTTGGCTTTTCTCTCTCTTGCCTGGACCTGTGAGAGCAGGCCGCTTCTTCTGCCATTATGGAACTTCCCCTGGATCTGTAAGCTTAAATAAATAATATCCCTTCCTGCATAACTGTGCCTGGTCTGGAAGATCATCTCAGCGAACCTGAAGCTGTCTGCTACACTTGACCTATCACCTGACACCCTACCCTCTGCAAATATAGTATTGCCATGGCAGAGGCAACAAAATTCTTGGCATTTCTGAGTCATGTGGTTTAAAAATATACAGCTGCCATTGCAAAAGTGGAACATAATATACTGATTATGAACAGTAGATATAGAAATGTTGGGATGGGGTTGGAAAGATGGCTTAGCAGTTAAAGCACTTGCCTGTAAAGACAAACACCCAAGTTTGATTCCCCAGGTTCTAGGTAAGCCAGATGCACAAGGTGGTACAAGTGTCTGGAGTTTCTTTGCAGTGGCTGAAGTCCCTGATGCACCCATTCTCTCTTTCTCTCTCCCAATCTCCCTCCCTCTCTCTCAAATAAATAAAATAAATAATAAATAAAAATATGTTGGTATGGGACCTGGCTTTATTATTGTGAAAACATAGTCCTAAGAGAAATCTATTCAATATACTCTTTGCATTAATTCCAAGCCTGTTAGCTGTATCATAGGTACACATACACAATGTATTTCTAATGGAATGAAGTTCCTATTCATACATTTTAGTGTTTTAATCCATCATCATATTCTAAAAATTAATATGTTGCTTTATGTGTACCAGATTTCAGTTGGCTGATATTTTCTTTTTTGCATGGTTCAGTCACCTTCTCCCCCCCCCCCATGGGATAATACAATAATCTCTTACACTCACAAAGCCACTTCACAATCAGACATTTTATACTTATTGCCCACTGGAATCTAAACCATTACCATCATCATTAACCAACTGCTAAGAAGAATGAACCTGACCAGTGTTTGCAGAGAGTAAGAAAAACAGTTTCCCAGATAGTAAGACCCTATTGCTGAAGACATCTCTTGCCTGAGAGGCAAGGTCACTGAGAAAGCAAGCTGGTGCTGAACAGAAAACCTTCTCCCTGTAGACCAGCCAACTGAAAGCTGGAAAAAGCTGCACTGCATGCAGAGTATGGGAGACAGAAGTCATCAGCAGTGAAAACAGTGGACGCTGAATATTCAAATTTGGCCAGACAGGCCCAAAGACTGAACGGGTGCAATAGTGGCATGTCTACTCGTGGGGTAACCAACTGCTCTATAATTGGACTGAAGGCCCTCTCTACGGGAGGGAATACATACCTGGTACTGAAAAACCTAAGCAAAGTCTATGGTAGGTAAGGTCATAAGCCTTAGGGGTATAAAGCATGCCCTTATCTAAATGTATATACTATTCCCACCAAGCTGCCCGGAAAATACTACACTTAATGCTCATATTCACATATTAATGCTACTCTCACTTCTGGTTAGAGAAGCTTCTCTTTTCAGATGGCGATGACCACTGGGATGATCCAAAAGGCAACATAGTGCTGAGAAGAAGGGATGGAGAAGTGCCCAGCACTGAAACATCTCTGTCACACCCTCCAAGGCTCAGGGATCATTGCGGAAGAGGGGGCGGATAGAATGGAAGAGCCAAAGGAAGGGTACGACTCCCTACAATGCAACTGCCCAGACAGAAATTGGCCTTGATATCCATGACCTTGCTGTGCCTAGCAATACCTCTGCAAGACCCTCATAGTAGAAGTAAAAGAGGATGACATCATATTAAAAAAAGAGACTAATGGAGAGAGGGAGGGGATATGATGGAGAGTGGAGTTCTAAAGGGGAAGGGGGGGAGGGGAGGGAAAAATACGCACCTTTGGTATGTAAGTATGTTTTGTTGTCAATAAATATTAAAAATAAAAATAAATAAATAAAAAAGAAAAACAGTTTCCATCTTGGGTAGTGTGACCAGGGCCAGATGATCTCCAGGAAAACAACGCAGCACAGTTGGATACTGGCCTTATAGTCAGGAGGGGAGGTGACTGTCTTTCTACATGTGTTCCCAGGAAATAGCCAAAAATTTAAGAGCATTTAACCACAATTTGGTTCTGCAAGTGGTAAGAGGTTTTAAAGGGGTTACAGCCTTTCTCTCAAAACTGGATTAGTTCTCCACTGTAATCACTTGGAGTTGATTGATCTAACCTGCATAGATTGCCAAAAATTATGCAGTCAGATCAACTTCCTTCCCCAGAATAAGGAAGTATGATTTTATTTCCATTTTGAGTTATATTTATAAAAATTGTTCAATTACCAGGATCATAAATACCTGTACAACAACTTGTTGTTGTAGTGGTTTATTTTTCTGTTTGTTTCAAGTATGACTTAGGGTTACATCAGTTACTACTCCCTTTCATATTGATAACTGGGTCAAAGAAATTTCTTGAAAAGCAAGGTAGAATACAAATAGTGCAAACTTTTTCCTTCTTTGCCTTCACTTTCCCATCTTCCTTCTCTCTGCTTGTAGCTTTCTGAAGATATGTGCCCCCCCTCTCTCTCTCTCTGTGTGTGTGTGTGTGTGTGTGTGTGTGTATACATGTTAAGGCTAGAACTCTGTAAGTCTCTGTGTAACCAAGACTGGCCTTGAACTCAAGATGCTCCAACCTCCAGTTCCCATGATCAGGGACAGCATCCTTGTGCCACCATGCTCACTATATATGTATATATCCTTTTAATAAGAAATAAACACATTTATAAAATGAATTCCTGGAAATGATTTTCGATTTTAGAATATTTTAGTTTGCTTTCTTGTAAGACAAACCATTCTCCTTTGGCCCCACAGAGACTGACCAAGAAGAGAGTGCTAGACACTGAGTCAAGTAAAAGTTCTCACATGAGTGAGAATAGACTCACTGGCTATCACAAAGAGCATGCAGCCATGCCGTGCTTGTCTTTCCTGAAGCACCTCCGCATTAGATCATTTGTGCACATTTAAAATATATGTATTTATTAGTTATTTGCAAGGAGAGAGGAAAAGAGAGAGGGAGAGAGAGAATGTACACAACAAGGCCTCTTGCCACTGCAAAGTAACTCCAGATACATGCAACAATTTCTGCATCTGACTTTACTTCAGTGCTAGGGAATCAAATCCAGGCCATTAGGCTTTGCTAGCAATCACATTTAACTGCTGAGCCATCTCTCTGGTGCTGTGCACATTTTATAACTGACTTTTCATGGATGTCAGCATTTCTACCGAGAAGCATTACTCCACAATGGAAAGATTTTGGCCTGTTTTATGAAACTTGAGTCATGCTGTGATTGACTATTTATATTCCTTTCAACCAAATTGAAATATTCCCTTCTGGAGGGAGGAAGGATGCTCAGGTGACTCTCAGAGCGGTGGAGCTGCTGTCAGGTGCAGTGTGCTCTGGAGGCAGGTGCTGTGAGTCGTTGCCTATCCTCGGCTTACTTTTCCATGACGCAGCTATCTTTGAGACACCAATGCTCCTGTGAGCAATCCCTCACCCGTCTCTGTAGGTGATTCAATGTCCTCATTGGTTCACCAGAACTGGGTTTGTTGTAGTCTGTCCTTTGATCTGTGGGCTGGGCCTAGTCTGAGGTGAATTGGCGCATGTCCATGTCTCCCCAACCTTCATGTTGCATTTTCTCATCTTTGACAAAACAATTTCCCTTCCCTTCCATTCCATTCACTTCCTTCTTTTCCTCCTTCTTTCACTCTCTCTCTCTCTCTCTCTTTTTTTTTTTTTTTGGTTCTTTAAGGTAGGGTCTCACTCTAGCTCAGACTGACCTGGAATTCTCTATGTAGTCTCAAGGTGGCCTCGAACCCATGGCAATCCTCCTACCTATGCCTCCTGAGTTCTGAGATTAAAGGTGTGTACCACCACGCCCGGCCACTCTCTTTCCCCTTCCCTTTCTTTCTTTTTTCATTTCTCCCTTCCCTTCCTTTGTTTTTCTCCTTAGCTTTTTCATATTCATCAGAGGAGACTTTACACACATTACAGCTTGAAACAGCCAGCACTAAATCTGAGCTCCAGCTTGCTAAAGGAAATCAAATGGAAGGAGCTCCCCAAGAGGGCAGGAGGAATATGAGCCCTGCACAATCTCTGCACTAGAACAGGTACAGGGGAAGGAAAGATGCTACAACAAGCTCTCTTCATAGAGAGGATAGACTCATGGCAAGACTGAGGCCTCCGTATACCCTCAGAGATTATAAGGAAGTTGACTACCTATAGATAGGGGCTTCCCAGAGTGAGAAATGGATAACAAAAGGAGGATGGTTTAGGTTTTTTTTTTTTTTTTTTTTTTTTTCTTGTGGCCAAGGTCAGGCTGCAGTGAGGGGTCTCATATGGGGATGGGTGTTTGTGTGGCTTAACTCTTGTGTAAAATGGTCACAAGCTGAGTGGAGGAGATTCAGCATTTACACTTTCATATTAGTTAAATTCTGTTCCTAAGAAGCCTTACAATACAATTGCCATTATAAATTATAAGCAACTTTTTAAAATAAAGAGAAAAATAATGTAATCAAATTGACTAATTATCAAACTAAGTTTCTAATGATTGGTGATACAGACTTTGAAAGTGTCCAGTCTATAAAGTAGAAGGACAGGAGAATAGTTCCACAAAGGAAGTGAATTAGAGCTGAGAATGTACCTTCGTCATCTGACAAGGCCAAGGACAATAGGGGGGAATATTCAGGCAAAATGTCCTTCTCAATTTCTGTGGAAAACATATCCATTTCTCTTTCTAGCCTTTTTTCACATTCTTTTTATAAAGATATAAGTATATATAGTTCACACACATAGAAGAAATCAGTTTTGAATAAAATTTATGCCTTAATATATAGCCCACTGTGCATAGAATTTTCAGACAGAGACAAAGAAAAAATATATCTTAACTTTTGAGTGGAGTGTTTATTATTTTTATGATCGCTCCTTTTTTCTCTGTTCAGTTTCCCTCTGCACAGTTGTTTGGCAATTCTCACAGATAGGTGGGAGGTGAAAAGGCATAGACGTCCAAACCAAAATGCAGCTTTCCCTGGGGTCAGAGCGAATCCCTGCATAAATCAACATACATGAGAATTTCACAGTCTTCGGCCTCAGGAGGACTTTTGAAAGCTGACATGCTGGAGCTTTTCAAATCGCCTTTGTGTAATTTGCAGGATGTTCTCAGCATTGCTCCCTCACTACTTGCTACAAAAATGTTAGCAAACTTCAGACAGTGTGTTTACCTTTGAAACTTTTAGACACTTTTCCATGGCAGCTTTGTTTTTGAGCTTCAGCTCCACAAGCAGCCTTATAAATTGCCCAGCGAGAGCCCAGGACAGCACACCCTCCTCCCATGGCCAGATCCGAAGGAATTGTGTGGCAGAAATCTCCTGATAGCTCTCTGAGCTCTGCAAGGAGGATTTGGAAAGGACTCCAAAGTCTTCTCTCAAAACCTCGGCCCATAGGGCCTTGAACAGTTTGTAAAACACTACAAAAGGCATCAAGATAAAAACTGTCCATACCCTCCGGCAGGGTTTTGTGCTTTCAGACACAGTTGCAGTGGGCATTCAAAAGCTCTATGGGGGGAACGAAGCTGAAGGAGACTCTTTCCTTGGATTTATTTATTTACAGAGAGAAGCAATTCCATATTTTATGTGTTAACTTATAAAGTGTTTCAGAAAAAAAACTCCCGTTCTGTTTATTTTGGCTTGGATGATCAGTGGGACTGTGAGATAAAAGGAGGCAATACACCTGAGGGAAATAGTACATTCAGTACTCTGTAGATGAGAAAGGTCTCCATTTGCTAAAGGGAGAATCCTTACTCATGGAAATTCACAAATATCTCCAATCTGTTTTTCCTTACCTGGAAGAGATTGATTACAAGCCTGTCAAAATCCGTCCAACACATTTATTAGCACTTTGTGTTTGCTATTCTATTTTTCTGAAAATATTTTTGAAAAATGTTTGCTGCTTCTATTGACAGAAAGTTCTCAACATGATGTGAAAATGCTACTTATCAACCTTACTAACAGATAATTGTAAAAGAGTTACATAAATAAAATGAGAACTCTGAGTTGATGGTGGGGCAGAGAGGAAAAGAAGTCCATTAAGAAAGATAAATTTCCCTTATGATCTGCCATTCAGTAGATCATTGTGGTGGTTTGAATCAGATGCTCCCACCCCCATCAACTCTGATGTTCTGAATGCTTGTTCCCCAGCTGGTTGAAATTTGGGAGTTTGAAGCTTGCTGGCTGAGGTGTGTTGTTAGCGGCAGGCTTTGTGGCGTGATAGCCAGCTCCCCTTTGCCAGAGTTGTGCTCTCTCTGCTGCTGCTGTTTTCCACTTGCTGTGACAGAGGTGATGCACTTGATATTCCCATTATGAAACTAAAATGTATTGAGTATCATAAAGCCACAAAGACAAAAATCTAGATATGGTATGGAACTCGGCTTTAAAATAATACACACCCTATTAGATGTTAAAGTATTAGAATCAGCAAATAAGTCTTACATTATTTTCTGCATATTAAATATTTACAATCAATATTGCATTAAGCCTAACCAGAAATCTCAATATATTCTTGAGAACAAAGCAAAGCAGCTATCTATGCTCATGTGCCTTAAGAATAGTCCTCCATTGTCCTCCTCTAGGGAGCACATAGCTCTGTGAAGAGCTCACAGGCATTGCAAAGAGATAAGATGTCCAGATCAGTGGAAGCAAACTATGTGAATAATGGGGTGAGGGATGTCTCCAAGCCCATTCTTGAAAGTAGGACACTGGAAACTGTCCACATTCTTTGACCACAATGCTGCAGATGGAAATTAATAGCTTTGTTATTTAACTGGGAGCAGCCCTTGAGGCTATTATAGTCCAGTCCTAATTGCTCTCTCTCTACTTTGTCCCTGCCAATGTGATACTGGCTTTCTGCTTCCACCAGGCCTTCCCCACCATGATGGACTACCCTCTCGTGTAGCAAGCCAAATTAAATGCTTTCCCTTCTATTGTAGTTACCTTCCTGTTGCTAGGACAAATATCCAATCAGAAAAAACTTACGGGAGAAAAAGGTTTACTTCAAGCTTACAGATTCCCAGGGAAATTCTATTTTGGTAGAAGAAGCTTGCTCGCTTCCTTTCATTCATTACAGAATGCTAAAAAACAAATGATAGCAAGCACCAGCATCCAGAGCTCAAAACTGCTCTCCACATGTAATAGGGCTGAACTGAAGATTCTCTCTCAGTGACACACCTCCTGCAGCAGGGATCTGCCTGATACTGACTTAAGTAGGAAGATTCATGTTAATCAAAACTGCCTGAGTTAGGTTGGGGAAATGGCTTAGCAGTTAAGGCGTTTGCCTTGGAAGCATATAGACCCCAGTCTGATACCCCAGGAGTGATGTAAGCCAGTTGCACAAGGGGTGCATACATCTGGAGTTCGTTGCAGTGGCTAGAGGCCCTGGCCTGCCCATTCTCTCTATCTGCCTCTTCCTCTCTCTCTCTCTCTCTTTCTCAAATAAATAAATAAAATTAAAAAAAAAAAAAACTGTCTGAGTCTGTGAGGCCAAACATTTAAACCACCACACCTTCCATAAGCTGCTTCTGGTCAGATATGTCCCAACAAGAAAAAAATAACTGATACAGAAAATCACTACAAAGAAGTGGGGCCCTGGCTGCAAAATAAACCTGACCATGTGATGTCTAGGAATTTAGACTTGCTTTGCAGAACTGTATGAGCTTTTGAAACTTCAGAACAGAGAAGTCTTGCAATGATAAAAGGATAACATAATGGGCCATCCTAGTATGAGGATGGATGGCCAGAAGGCCAAGAGGAATGAGGGCTCTGGAGGCTTGGCTCAAGATGTTTCAGAGGAAACCAAAGTTTCCATTGGAAATTGTGCGGGGAAAAAGTTATGTTCCTGACAAGGTATTTGGCTTCATTCTGCTTGTGTTCTGAGAAGCTGAATGAGGTTAAATTTGAAAATAATTTACTCATGTGTCTGGCAGAAGAAATTTCAAGGAAGAATAACACTGAATTTATTGTCTAGCTTCTCTTATCTGCCATGATTGAGACATACAGCGAAAGAGACCAAAATACAAAACAGAAAAAATAGAAAATTTGTCACATAAAGAATGTGAACAAGTTTAAATCCCAGGTACAGAAACTGCAACCACCTTGATTGTGATTGCTATCGATTATCACCACTCAAGCAAGACAAGCCAGCTGTTCTACACTGGGGCAATAGGAATGATGCCCTGCCCAGAGGGCAAGTTCCAACTCAATGAAGGCTTGTGTGAAGAGCAAGAATTCTTCTGAAAGGAAAAAGCCTGAGGGAAGAATGCTAAAGAAGGTCTCTGCTTCCCAGTGTCAGTATACAGAACCTGCTATAGCTGTGTTCCATGGGCACCAGGCTTTATCCTAACCTGTAGTACATCCTGGCAGCACTGTCTACATGGCATTAATTATGGAAGAATGAAAGATACAAGACTGAGGAAGCCATGGAGTGTTGTACCAAGATCCAGTATGCTGTTGAGGCTAAATAATGTGAGGCAGGTGTCAGAGTCCTGTCAGGACGCCCTGTGAGGACAGAGTGAAGCTGTGAAAATGTACTCTAAGTGGAAATATAGACCTCAGGATATTAGAAGTGATAAGACCATTGGACATCTGCCATGAAAAGCTGAGGACTTGGGATAGATAACCAATCCCTCCCCAAGGAAGGCCACAGGCAGCACAGCTCGAGGAATCAGCTACTCAAACTTTTTGAAGCCCAGATGATTTTATCATGAGTCCCAGATACTGGACGTGGAGCTGCAGGATTTGGTGTTTTCCCTACTGTTTTTCATTTTGCTACGATTCGATCTTTCTTTGCTATACCCTCATTCCTTCCTTTTGGAATGGGAATGTTTATTTTTGTTCAATTACATATTAGATGCATGTAACTTGTGTTTTGATTTTATAAAGCTCATATTTAAAGAGACTGCTTTGAGTTTATGATGAGTCTTTGAACTTCAAACTTTTCAAAAGTATTGGATATCTTAAATACTATGAGGACTTTTAAAGTTGGACCTAATGTATTTTGCATTATGAGATGGCTGTAAATCTATGGAAGCCAAGGGTAGAATATGGTTTGAATTGTGATTTGAATGAAATGTCCATAACAGACTTACATATTTATTTGAACACTTAATCCCAAATTGGCAGTGCAGTTTGGGAAGGTTGTGGAACTCTGAGGAGGCCGGCAGGAAGTGTGTTACTGGGAGTGAACATGAAGGTTTTCTAGGCAAGCCCGTCTTGCTGTTCCTTTTATCTGCTTCCTCCTTGCTGATGGGACCATGTGATGAGTTTCCTGATACTGACAAATTTTCTCACCATGGTGGACTCTGCCTGATGGACCCATGAGCTAAAATGAAATTTTTCTTTCCTAATTAGCTTCTGATGAGTTACATTGTCCAAGAGATGACCAAGTAATTGACACATGTACTAAACTCCATTATACATATCATACTCACCATTGCTTCTTAAAATGTATAAATGTACTGATCCTGTAGAACTTAAAAATGATACTGGGGGAAAAATGATACTGGGAAATGTTCCCAATACTAATAATCATTTTGGAAAATGTTTCAACTATCAGCCAACCCTTGGACATGCATCAAGTCATGACATTTCTCAGATGCCTTACTAAACACATATTTTCCTCTGCTGATTGAAATCATATCAACAGTATGAGCTTATAGTCCTGACATGATAATAAAAGTAAGTGCATATTGCAAGCAAATGACTTTTCAATTGCTGAAAATGATTACTATTAGTGGTAGTGTTTCCATATAGCCAAAATATAAATATGTATAAAATTGTTCCTTTTAATTCACAGGGTAATATTAGTTTTTTATCTTCTGTTTATGGAATAGACAAACTACTATTAACATTGTGCTTCTCTATGGAATAATTAGAAGGTAATTATACTGAAAATAAGTGTCATTGTTGAAGAGTCTATGCTTATCTAACAAATACTTTTTTAAAAGGTGATTTATTTTGGTGTAGTGTTTTTTCATTATTAATTTTAGTATTTCTTTTCTACATTTTGGCTTTCCAACAAATAGTTCATTCTTCAATGTAGGAAAGAGAAGAAAGCAGATGATGAGGGTAGAATTCAGACTAATTGTCAGTTAATGTTTACATGTAGCTCAAAAAGAATTGAAAATGGTTTTTATAAAACTTCATTCATGTCATCTAGCACTAATTGGTGGTAAAAGCAACCCATATATAGAAATGAAATTAGAAACCCAGTAGGGAAAAAGCCAAAGCTAAAATGAAAGCAAATTACATAGCAAACATTACTTACATTATAATATCAAATAAATACAGCACTAAGAAATTCAGCCTGCAAGAGCACAAGGAAGGAATTTGATTTCCATCTGCATGTCAAAATTCCTTGCACTTAGATATGAATCTGAAGGTCGAAAATGTGTCCTTTCTGGGCTCCTTTTCTCTTCTCCCAGTAATTTAATTGTATATACCTTGAAAACAAATAAACATTATATGTAAATACTTTGATGGAAAGTAATTATACCATTATAAAATCCTATGACTATCTTAATGGCATCATCTCATGAGAAAAGGATGCCATAATAATGAGAAAAGAATACAATAGTGAGCATAACAGGGTAGAAAAGGGGAGAAGCAATGTTTATTGTACTGAGAAATAATATATTTGGGCAAATTCTAGCCATGGGAACCCAGAATTTGGAAAGACTGTAAAACTATTTCTCTAGAGACTGACTTATTTTCCACTATAGTACACAACATCTTTACTTTAGCACAAAATGGGAGACACTTGTCACTTTACCAACAGAGAAAGGACATGTTTTTAAAAGTAGTAATTATTTACAAAGTATTACAGTGGAATGTTTATTATAGACTGTTTGGCACTAGATCATTCTTTCACATATGTTACATTTTGTTTTTAAATGTATTTTAGATTGCAAGAAAAATTTCATAATACATATCCTTCAAGTTGATTTTTATAGCTTCATCTGTATTTTCTAAATTCAAAATCTTGACTTGTTTATAAATGAATTTGTTTTTCAGCTTGTTTTTCTCATCTTTTCATAATCTTGATTGCTTTTTGAAGAATGTTTATCTTTAATTTTCAATACTTCCTGTTTGTGTTTTAGCATATATTTATTTTCATCCATTATAAAACATAGGTTACTAAACTATTGGGAATCTGAAAATGCAATGAAGGAATACACTGGTATTTAAAACATTGACTCATGAATTTATTTAAAAATTTAGATTTACAGGGCTGGAGGCTCCTGCCTGCTAAGACTAAGAACCAGCTTCCAATCTCCAGGTCCCACGTTTAGCCAGATGCAAAGTGACTCAAGGGCACAATGCCGCACTTAACCACAAGGGGGCACACACATCTGGATTTCGTTCACAGCAGCTGAGTGATTGCTGGCGCGCCCATTCTCTATCTGTCTCTCTCTCTCTGTCTGTCTCTCTGTGTCTCTCTCCAAAAAAATTAAATAAACAGTTTAAAATTTAGATTTACAAATAAAGGATCAAAATTTTAACATATTTATGAAGAAGCTATTACTTCTAAATGAAGAAAGTGTTTAATCACTAAATCTAAGTGGAGATCTCAACTTGAGCATCACATTACATAAAGGGGGGTGTTTTGTCTATAAGAAGGCTTTCCAAAAATGGTTATATCCTAGTATTTTGCCTCCACTCATTTGTCTGAAACCTGGGTTATCAATTACTTACAATAATCTCATGCTGCCACTGGTAGCTCACACGTTATGATACTTGAAATTTTGATGAATACACAGTAACATATACTGGACACTATAGGATCTGACTCTCTAGGTAATGTACAGTTTTGATATTAGAATATACATATTTACATACATATATACATATATACAAAGTTTTATACATATATGCACATATATGTACATGAATATGTATGTATGTATGTATATATATATATATATATATATATATATATATATATATGGTATAAAACCTAGATTCTGTTATAAAAAACAAGTATTGGAGTTGGGAAGATGACTCAGCTTGTAAGAGCACTCACTTGCCATGCCATGTTTGCCCTGAATTTCATGCACAGCTCCTACATAAGCAGTGGGGTATGGCCACACATACCTATAAATACAGTCCTATGGAAAGCAGAGACCAGACAATCACTGGGGCTCATTCATCAGTGAATTTGACAAAAAAAATGTCAGATCTGAAGTTCAGTGAGAAACTTTGTTTCTGTATCAATACAGTTGATTCATTTACTTTATTTTTATCACGTGATAAGGAAATGCATTAAGAAGCCAAAAGTATAACATTGAAAAATTGTTATAAAATTTCCTAGAATTAGAACTGCAAGGTATTGATAGAATGGAACCTATAAGTTATCTCAATTCATTTCATTATTAATTGCAACAATAATACACACTATATATTATTTATTAATCTACAAATATACCACACATATGAATTAAGTTATTTTTAAGTTTTTAATTAAATTTTCTTTTAATGGTTATACTCATCTAACCCCTCTCTCCCACCCCCATTTCAGTGATGGCCCTCCTCAGGAGGGTTATTGATACTCACTGTAGGCTTCTGAAGTCCTCAGTCAGAAAGCATAACAATTGTTAGCAATTTTATTTTACCATGACAAATCAGTAGTTTAGAAATTATGAGCCAATATATTTTGAATAATCTGTATATTTTTGCCCTTTTCCTTTTTATAAACCTTTGTGAAAAGTATATTCAAAAAGCACATGCAGATTTTAAAATTTCATCCTTTTTTTTCATTACATGAAAATAAAGAGAAAATGAAACATCATAAGGTAGTCTTTTTTGTTGTTGTTTTATTTTGAGGCAAGTTCTAGCCAAAGCCTATCTGGAATTCACTCTGTAATCCAGGATGGTCTTGAACTCACAGTGATCTGCCCCAGTACAAGGATGAAAGACCTGAACCACCACACCAGGAGAAAAGCTAAAAGACAGTCTTTCTGAAGAATTTTGCCACTCTTTTTCTTGAGTGTGGGAAAGTTTGCTGCAACCCTGAGAAACAAGGTTCATAGGCTACTGAGATGCAGTGATCACATTTGACAACCACACTGAGATTCTGTGGATACCCACACTATGGGCAAAGCCATGTACTATCTCTACCCCTTCTAAAGCCATCCCTTGTCCCTGATGTTGTTTCTGGTGAAGTGTTTATCTTTAAAACTCATCATATAAGATACATGTTGGGTATTCCTTTAAATCACTCATTTGGTTTCCAAGGGCTTGTACTTCAGTTTCCTTTTGACTTTCAGGCGTCACTGAACCAAAAATAAAAAGCAAAGAACAGCCAAAAACCATAAATTTCATTTCATTTCAAAATTAAATGTGGGAGTGTGATGCAGAAATGATCTCAGCACAGAGGAATACTCCCCATCTTGTGGGAGAAGTTGTGGAGACCAAGATCCTTCTCAAGGTTGAGGCTACTGACTGGGTTGGTAACAAAGTGAAGAACCCAGGTAAACAAGGCTTAGATCACCTGGTTTAGGGTTGTGTAGCAAACACTCTGTAGAGCTCTAGCTGTGATCACATTAGTCACGCCACTGGAGCAGAAAATCAATAAAACGAGGTTCCAAAAATAAAATATTCTTTTGGAATATTGCTTTGAACTAATTAGCAAGGACTCATTTAAAAGGACTTACCTGTCATTAGGGAAAAAAGATATTTACAAAAATCAAATTTCCAGACAAAATGCATATTTTTAGTTTTGAGAGGAAGGGGGTGAGATTAAAATTTCTGACTCACAAAGTGACTTTTATTTTGACAGCAAGTATTTTGACAAAAAGTAACACAACAGTCATATTGTGAAATGAGAAACTTAATCATTTTTCTATCATGTTATTTGTCAGAATAAAGAGTGGAAAACATTAACTCATAAATAAATGGTAACTTTATTTCTTTTTGCTTTTCAGAAGTTTTAAGGATAAAAATGCTTGACTTGTGAATGCTTCAGATTCCCTCCCAAACATGAACACAAACTAAAATTATTCACTTTTGAATTGTGTTTGAAATTGTATTTATTTGCTAAGCCTCCCAAGTGGCTAAAAATCAGTTTAGTTGAGTAATTACTATATACTACAGTTTAGTTAAAATATTTAGCTTTGCAACTATGTAGCTTCCTCATGGAGTGAGATGTATGCCTCCACACACGGGGTGTATACAGTGCAGGTGTGCATCAGCACATAACCCCTATTATTACATGGCTGACAGATGACTTGGATTTGACATTATAAATTGTTTAAAATAATGTTTACATCAAATAGATTGTCTTAGCCTAATTAGTTTTTTGCATTCAGAAAACTTTGATTAAAATGGTTGAGCACTGGAGACATGGCTTAGCAGTTATGGTGATTGCCTGCAAAGCCAGATTCCACATGCATAAAGATAAGGCAAAAAGGTCACACATGCCCAGAAGGGGGTGCAAGCATCTAGAATTCAATTGCAGTGGCTGAGGCCCTGATGTGTTAATTCTCTCTTGCTCTCTCTGTGTCTCTCTCTCTCACTCTCTCTAAGAATAGAAATAAATGAATTAAGAAAAAAGAAAAATGGAGCCAGGTGTGGTGGCACACACCTTTGATCCAAGCACTTGGGAGGCAGAGGTAAGAGGATTGCCATGAGTTCAAGGCCACCCTGAAACTACATAGTTAATTCCAGGTCAGCCTGGGCCAGAGTGAGACCCTACCTCGGAAAAAAAAAAAAAAAAGAAAAAGAAAAATGGTTGAAAGAGAAATCATATAGTTGTCTGTAATCACTTCTCAGTGACACAGTACATAAAACCATGATAGAAATTCCTATTACTGTATTCAAATCCTTCGCTGGAAGTTGAATAATTTACACTGCTCTCAAATTATAGCAATGTTTTAGGATTTGCAAATTCTCAAAATAAAATGTCAACATTTAAAAAAAACCTATTATGCCAAAGAGATTTTTTTTTTCCTTAATCTTGGTTATCAGTAGTCATTTGGATAGACATAAGAAAAGCAGTCAAGCACATTCTGGTTATGTCAGTGAGGCAGTGAGGGTGCTTCTAGAGACAACTGTTATGTTGGAAGATCCTCTTACCTGAGCAAGGAAGACTATCCCCATGTCACCAACATTGTTCTGGACGCAGGGGAAGCAGACGGTAGAGGAAGCAGGACTCCTCCATGCCTGCATGTTGGCCTCTGATGGACCCAGTGGGTTTTTGGTGCCTCCACAGTTCAAACACATATTTTTAGATTCCTCGGCATTTGAACATGAACCCGAAGCATCTCCTAGGCAATGGTTTCCAAACTTCCAGCATTGGAGCTGCTGCCTCAGTGGTCCATCTTGGTCTGTAGCCCTTCAACTAAAAGCTAATGGTTTTTCTGCATCTCCAGCCTGCAGACGACCACGGTGCAACCACACAGGGTGATGGCCCCCATAGCAAGAAACACGCATAGAGTTTTGGTCATGTTCTGATGAAATTTCTGTGATGAAATTGGGCAGTGGGAAAATTCTTCTGATGTTATTCAGACCTTAGTAAAGGAAATATTTTTATTCTGGACTAACAATTATTTAATTCAACAAATAGGTAATAAACCATACTAAATAATATCCAGTCTTCATTTAAAGTAGTATTAGAAAACATTGAACTTTATTTCTCTCATACTTTTAATTATCTTGTATACTGAAGTACACCTGAATACACTTAGTGGAATTATTCTAAAATGACATTTATTAGGAAGGGAAGGATTTAAAGAAATTTATATATAAATGGTTGTAAAAGAGCACATAGGCTCTGCATTCATATATAAAGCATTTGCTATTCAACAAATGTAGGAAAGAATGACAGAAGAATGGATTGGGAGGCCAAGGAAATCATGTTATTGTGAGGAAGGAGGGCAATGAATGTATGAAGCATAAATTGTATCAGATAAAAAAACTACAAAATGAGCTGATGAAAGAGAGAAATGTTGGTTTTTCATTTACCTTGCGATGTAGGATTCCATAAAATTTTCTTTGCAAATTAGTTTAAAGTTATTTAGGAAATTTTTAAAAGTCATTTTAACTAAGAGTTGACTAATAAAGGAAGGATGGACTAATGGCAAATGGTAAAGTATGCATTTGAGATCAAGACCCATCCTAAATCCTGCGCTGTTTAATATTTGAATTATATATAATTAAATTGGAGTGATTCTAATCCTTCAGGGTCCAAATGAATCTTCTCTGCTCACTCCCTGAGCTTTCTTTCCAGTGGGCTTTCTTAATGTCAGAAATTTCCCCAGATATGACTGTGGAGGATGAAGGTGGGTAGGCAAATCTAAGAGAGCAATGAGTGTCCAGATTAGAATCACAAACTTCTTGTTGGACTCAGTTCCTTATTGGCTGGTAGGTGTCAATACATTCTTGTACAACATATAGCAAATGTATCATTTTAAAATAAATTATTTGTTAGAATAAAATTGTCAAAATATCCATGTTTGTATTTTGTAAAATATATCCAGTGAATCATGTGTATTGTTCAATAAATATTATTACCCCCTTTGGGCTTATTTTGTGTGTGAGGGGTGCACATGTTGCAGGTGCTTGTGCATGAGTTTCTGTTAATATGGAAGGTAGAGGTTGAAGTCAGGTATTTCCCTCAAATTTTTCTTTACCATATTGACTTTTACCATATTTTAAATTTACCATATTTTCTTTACCCTGTATTGACTAAGCTTTCACCTCCACCTTAATTCTGCCTTTTAATATGTGGGTCAAATTGAGATTGAGAAATTGAGCTCATAGGGCAATGGGGACAATTATTTAAATCAAGACACACTGCTAGTGACAACGTCCAGTCCAGGACACACCAAAGATCCCAACTCTTAGTCAGCATCCATCACATTTCAACGTTCATTTATAATTTTGCTTCTTTACGTTTTTCTTTTCTTGAACTATTCCTTGCCAGGAAACATATGGTGGATCAAAATACTGTTTACTTCACCTTAATGAGTTTTATAATCCACAGGCAATCCATATTCCAGCAAGCCTGAACAGTGTTAACTGAGACTAAAATCTTTATTAACAAAAACTCTCAGACTTTTCCCTTTTCTTCCCACAGTTTATGTCATTCATGTAATATATGCTTCATATCACCTAAAAGTAAATCCTTACAGCTATTTACCAACCTTTATCATTTATTATCAATTAATTATGTTTTATGAAAAAAACATATTCTATTGCTCTTCTTTTGCATGTGCATGGGACGTGTGGTGGTGGTGTGTGTGGTGTGCATTTGATGTTGTCTGTGTAATGAATCACATACATGTGCTGATGCAGCACCTGCATGCTAGCTTGGGGCTCTGTGTACTTGCCTATGGTGTCTGGAGGAAACCTTTGATTGTCCTCTTCCATCACACACCCTCCTGCTTTTCTTTGCCTGGGAGTCTCTTACTTATCCTAGAGCTTGCCATTTGTGAAACCTAGCAGTTCTCCAGTCTCCACTCCTCTCAGAGTTAGGTTTACAGATACACTTGACCACATCAACTTTAGTTGTGGGTTCCAGAGATTTGAAACTGGAGCATTTTAAGCTCTCTCCAGCAGTCACGCTTGTGTAGGAAGCTCACTAAACTCCCTAGCCACTTCCATGCCCATCTGTTGCTATTTTTTTTTAATAAGTTATCTTCCTGTTCATTATATTTACATGATCAGATTTCTGGTAACATATTTGAAATGCATGTGTTTTTGTATTTCAATGGGCATGTTTTAAAAATATCATTTTCCATGTATGATTTTCTTTCTTAACACTATTGTTTTGCTAAAATTGATACTATCCATAGCTGTAGAAAAATAGCCATCATAGAACATCATATTCATGAGTGTCCATGAAAGATAATTCATGTTGTAGGAGTTTCAAAATATAAACTTTGAGATTAATTACCAGTTGGAAATAAAATTTCTGAGAATGTTTATTTACTTATGAATAAGTATGCTTACATTCCTAGAACTGGTATGACTTAAATATAATACAAGTATGTTTCTGCATCCAATGAGTGATGCTAGTGCTTACAAAAGTATAAAGAATAACTATAAATTCTAGAAAAATACAGAGGACTGGATGCAATTTTTAGAGAATTAACAAATAAAAGGTTGATTTGGGTGACAATGGGGATTTAATAAACAACTGGGGCTCTTTCCCATTCTCCAAGCATCAGGGCAGGCCATAGAGCCATTTAATATGTGCAGAAAAAAAAAAAAAATAAAAAAAATCCCTCACACAACAATTATGTCTTCATGACACCTTCATGGCAGTCAGATGACAGGGAAAGGATCCATGAGGCTCTGAGAAAAGGAAGACTTTGGTAAAAAAAATACCAAACATCTAGATGAATACTTTTCAAATATTACCTTAATTTTTAGACCATTATCAAACAACACAGATTCAAAGCCACGTTCAGCTACAAAGAAATTGAAATGATTGTTACTTGTAAGTTCTGGGTGAAAGAGGAACTGTTCTTTCAGTAAGTTTATGAGTTGAATGAACAACCATCACCCTTGTTTTATAGGAGTGGAATGACTCAATAGTCGCAATGTGTATGATGCCATCTAAAAGTACTCAATACACAAAAGACAGAACAAAAAGGACTCATTCTCAAGGGCAAAGACATTGAGCAATGGTCAGTTATGGGATGGTGTTAAAGTTATTATATAGGAAAGGAACTGATTAAATTACTAATTAAGCCAAGAAAAGTAGATCTGTAATGAATGAAACCAGACAACATTTGTATAAAAAATAAAGCAACTGAGAATATTTTAATAAATAAGAACTTTCATTGTATGGCTGTATTACATACTGGTCATATTCCCATACAGTTATAATTTTATATAGTCATGATAGTATAGTGGCTACAATAATTTCCTGTACAAGACCTGCAGAGTATTGGGACCATAAAGAAGTGTTCATGGGTGATAGAGGACTTAAAAAACAGAGTCACTAAAATATAAGAGATAGGGAAGATGAGAGGATTCAATAAAGGTTTGGAAGTAGTGGAGGAAAAGTTATAGTGGTGGGAAAGGATTAGGTAAAAACTTAAAATTTTTAATTTTTTAAAGAAAAATGAAATTATGAAATTTGCAGGGAAATGGATGGATCTGGAAAGGATTATAGTAAGTGAGGTAACCCAGGCTCAGAAAGCCAAATGTCACATGTTCTCTCTCATATGTAGATCCTAACTACAAATGTATAGACTTGTGTGTGAACTGGAACCAAAAATAGGTACCAGAAACCAGTAAGCTGGTAAAAGGCTATAAGGGAGGGAGGAAAGGGAAGGACTTAACTGTATGGTATTGCACATATGTAAGTAGAAGAACTGATTACAGGGAGGGGAATGGCCTAAGTGAGGCCATGGGAAGAGAATGCATAAAAGAAGGGCAGGGGGAGGGTCAATTTAAATTCAAGATATTGTGAATAAGACTTATGTAAAATTATTTTTTTTTTAATAATGGCACTAGCAGCTGTAGACTATTACTAGAAAATTTTCAGTGCCTGGGATGGGATACCTTCCAGTGAATTGTTGGCCAAGGAGGTCCTGGTAGCCTCCAAAACATTAAAGGCTTTTGCCAAAACCCTTGGTTTCCTTTGAGAAACAGATTGTAAGACCCTATTGCTGAAGACATCTCTTGCCTGAGAGGCAAGGTCACTGAGAAAGCAAGCTGGTGCGGAGCAGAAAACCTTCTCCCTGTAGACCAACCAACTGAAAGCTGGAAAAAGCTGCATTGCATGCAGTGTATGGGAGATAGAAGTCATCAGCAGTGGAAACAGTGGATGCTGAATATTCAAATTTGGCCAGACAGGCCCAAGGACTGAACAGGTGCAATAGTGGCGTGTCTACTCTTGGGGTAACCAACTGCTCCATAATTGGACTGAAGGCCCTCTCTACGGGAGGGAATACATACCTGGTACTGAAAAACCTAAGCAAAAGTCTATGGGAGGTGTGGTCATGAGCTTTAGGGGTATAAAGCCTGCTCTTGTCTGACTAAATGTATATACTATTCCCACCAAGCTGCCCTGAAAATACTACACTTAATGTTCATATTCACATATTAACGCTACTCTCACTTCTGGTTAGAGAAGCTTCTCTTTTCAGATGGTGATGACCACTGGGATGACCCAAAAGGCAACATAGTGCTGAGAAGAAGGGATGGAGGAGTGCCCAGCACTGAAACACCTCTGTCACACCCTCCAAGGCTCAGGGACCATTGCGGAAGAGGGGGCGGATAGAATGGAAGAGCCAAAGGAAGGTACAACTCCTTACAATGCAACTGCCCAGACAGACAAAGATTGGCCTCGATATCCATGACCTTCCAGTGCCTAGCAATACCATCACAAGACCCTCAAAATAGAAAAAAAAAAAAAAAAGATGATGACATCAAATTAAAAGAAAGACTAATGGAGAGAGGGAGGGGATATGATGGAGATTGGTGTTCTAAAGGGGAATGGGGGGAGGGCAAGGTGGGGAGGGAAAAATATGTTGTTTTTGTATGTAAATATAGAAGGTGTAAATAAAAATCAATTAAAAAAATAAAATAAAAATAAAAATTTTAATTTAATTAAACAAAATACACATATAATAGATGACTATACAATTTTATAGCAATGAACATTAATTCTAAGGCATAGTCTTAAATGAAAGGAAAAGGCGACAAATTGTTACGATATGTTACTATATATACAAGGTATAAACAATTTAAAATAATAATGTATATTATTTTAATTACATAATCAATCATGTACTAAAATGATGAAACCATGCATGGAAATGAGAAACACAATTCATGGCTGTTATTACTTACAAGGAACGGAAAATAGGAGAACTCAGGGAATCATTAAAACATGTATGTAATGTTATATATTGTTATACTGTATGTGAAGAACATATGAGAAAATTTGATAAATAGGTATGAACATCATCCCATTCATCAATACCATCATCACTGCCATTACCATTATCTTGGGAGCCAAGAGCAATGCCACATGGAGTTTTTGTCTCTTTTCAGAGTTCTAGGTTGAAAGTTAATTACTATCAGTTTTCCTTTGTTTCTTAAAAAATGTTCAGTACTATTTTAAGAACTTAACTTGTACTCAAACAAATTTGCTTGGGTTTTGGTTTCTTGGGTTTTTAATTTTTTAAATGAACAGTCTATTTGTTGTTCTTTACCATATGTATTTTTCAATTTATGTTTTAAAGTTAGCATATAAAAGAATGAGTTTTATTTTGGTAGTTTCATACATATAAATAATTATATCTTGTTATTCATCCCTGTTTCTCCTTGTCCTACACAGTCCCCCAGGAGCTTCTTGTGATGGTCTATTGCCTCCCCACAAAGAGTCCCCCTTTCTGCCTTCATCCCATCTGTTTTCCATTATCCTTTTTCCCCATTCCACACTTCTTACTACCTCTACTTCCTTCCTTTGTGTCCCCTTTGTGATCTATACATTCATACACATAAAAGTCTGGATTCCACACATGACAGAAAACATACACTTGTCTTGCTAACTCCTTTGGCTGGTTTGCTTACCATGGTGATATCTATTTTGGTCCATTTTCTGCAAATGTCATGGTTTCATTTCTGTACTTCCTCCTGTCATCATGTACTTCAGGTAACGCTTGCAGATCAGTGGACTTTGCTTCCTGCACACATTGCATTCATTCTGCGCTTTCTCGCGCTGACTCCATGCTTCTGAGGAAACACGGCTGTCTTGCTGTCTTTCTTCCAGTGCAGATTAGATGTGGTTTACCAGGATTAGTAGAATGAGTTCTCATCATTTAGTCCACATTGGACCCGACCTGCTCTCATGCATCACTCTGTTGACAGAAATGTTTTACCATTAATTCATCTACATTGATGCTGGTCTTCTCACATTGCATCCTACTAACTCACTGACCTTTAGCTATGACCACCACCTCCTATCACCCTGTATCTCAATGATGAAGGTCCTGGAAGATCATGGCCAAGTCTGAATCATGGCTTGTGAAATCGTTTTTCTCAGAGTATATGGTAAGTTCTCATAAAAACTGCTTGTAGTTAACCAATAGTTACACATGACATAGATAATTTTACCTTCAACATATCAGTACAATATTTAAGCTACATTAATATACCAGAGAGAGCCATGCTAAAGAAAAATGTAGCCAGAGTTGATCAAACTTTGAATGAATATTCTTTAACCTATTCCCCTGACATTGGAGAGCTAATCATTACTTAAATGTCCCCAGAGCTGATAACAATTGGTGGTGTTCCCACCTTTTCTTTGTGGTTCTATTTATTCCTTTATTTTTCATTGTAGGTTTTTTTAACAGATAAAATATAAAATGCTGTGTGAAACAATATTTTCAAAATTTTTATTAATTTGAAACAAAATATGTAAATTTAGTTGAACTGAAAAGATCTGTAATTCATATAAACTCACTTGTTCACTGAAGTAGTATATGAATTTAAACAAATCAATGAAATCCATATGGCCTCCGATTCCACATCATTGGAGAAAAAAAAAAATTAAAGTTATATCTGAACACCCATTGTGAGGTTTGTTTTTTTTTTTTCAGTCTTTTGAGGTAGGGTCTCGCTCTAGCCCAGACTGACCCCTGAAATTTACTACGTAGTCTCAGAGTGAGCTTAAACTCATGGCAATCCTCCTACCTCCTCCTCCCAAGTACTGAGTTTAAAGAGGTATGCTCCCATGCCAGGCTTTCTTTTCTTTTTTTCTTTCTTTTTTTTTTTTTTTTCTTTTTTTTTCTTTTTTCCTTTTTTGGTCCAATGTGAATTTCTAACATGACTTGTGAAAATGGTTTTATCGTTCCTTTCAAAGTTATAATAATATATTATTTGACAAGAAGCATGATATTTCTGATATCAGATATTTTAAATAAATTATGTTTGATTTTTCTTATTTAATGCATTTCAAATTCACTTGTAAAAATATAAATTATTAGTATTTACAGTTTTTAGCACAATCTAAGTAGTTCATACTACTCCATATTCACATTTTTTCTAGTTTATAGCCATTAGCTTTTAAAATACTGTCTATGCCATGATTATTTTATGATCAATGAAATCTAATGGGTTTCCTCTAAGAAGTCTCATGACTAAGGCTTACTCGAAGTCATCCATATCTCTACACTGTAAACTAATTTAAAAAATTACATGGTTCCCTGATAAATGGTGAAACTGAGATCTATATAACAAAGTTCCTTAAAAACATTGAGACTAGATGTTACCCACAAGATTTTCATGACCTTGACATTTTCCTTAATACTTTAGTCCATTCATAAAACACATAAGATACAGGTATGGATTTATATGGATTTATTTAGATAGAGACACATCCATGCATGTGAGCAGATAGAATTACTCTGCCCATATACATTAGTGATAACTTTCTGAGAAGTTTGATCCTGGCATATCACCAATTTTAAAGGATCTCTTCCTCTTAGGCACATCAACTCAGTGGTAATGAAAGCTGACACATATTTTAAAGGTGTCAATTTTACTTAAAGACTGTGTTTTTATCCAGATCTTAATACACCTAACCAAATGATCTAACTTGATTTATTTAGATTCATCATAACTATATCAGAAGTGAGACTCCATATATTTACAAATTAGAACCTGATGGTTATTATAAAATAAAGCATGCTTTTATTATCTTTTATTTTCCCCTGTTGTTACACTTAGAGTTTGAGTATTCCATGGTTTTACTTTATATTTAGTCATCATGCTATAATTTATCATTGATGGTATGATTTCCATAGTAATTCTTGAATTTACAGATTAAAACTACTGGTTATCATCCATCCTCTGGAAATTAAGCTTCTGTCTTTATTATAGGAGTTTCCATTGTATTGCAGGAGCTGGCCCTATATTCAAATATCCTCCTTTACATACCAAAATCTTTGCTCAATTCAAATCTGTGAAACTAATAATATATTTCATTTGCACTGAGGAAAAATCTATTGTTACTTATGTATTTAAAACTGTCCTTCCTTGGTTGAAATTATAAGAACTATGTGATATAACATATTGAACAAATGAAAGAATAGTAATACTTATGGCATGGGGAAGAGTGAGCTGCAACTTACAGGGAGTAGGGTCTTTCAATTTAATCTGGTATTTTCTCAAAACTTTTTTTACTTTGATAAGAAATATGAAAAAGCCGGGCATGGGGACACACAGCTTTATAATCACAGCACTTGGGAGGCAGAGGTAGGAGGATAGCCATGAGTTCAAGGCCTCCCTGAGGCTACATAGTAAACTCTAGGTCAGCCTTGAATTTTACCTTGAAAAACCAAAAAATAGAATTAAAAATAAAATAAATATGAAAAAGATAACATAAGTTAAAATTTAAAGTTGTTCTCATTAATGTCAAATTTGAAAAACAAGGCAAATATTTATTTTTATCTTATTCTAAGGTTATTTATTCATTCTTAAAATATAGCCATTTCTTTCCCACCTAGCCCAGTGGTTACAGGAAGAGCTCATAGCTTCAATGTTATCAGTGGCTTTCCAAAGCAGGATATTTCTGCCTTATTCCTTAGGAGAAACTAGTTTCTGAGAGTCATTATGCACCTAAGCCAAAGACAAAATTTATTCACCAGTTCCGGTACCACAGCAATGCCACCCAATGAATTTAGGTTTTGAACAAAGATCAGACATTCCTCAAGGTTACCACTTGCTGAGAAGCCAAATGGTAGAGTTTGATAAAAGAAGAAATAAGTGAAAAAAACGAGGCCCTCAAAAATATTCTTTTAATCCTACTACATGAAGCATATGAGAAAACTTTCCCTGCCATATTCAGACCTGTCATCTGGATTCCCAAGGCAGAATTCCTCCCAATAAAGACAGAAGAGATCTTTTGTGTTATGCTCTGAAATTGGACTCTAACTCCTTTCTTTTCACTTCCCTTTTGATTCAGAACACTCTTTTCTCTATGAGGTACCACGTGGCCATATGCATTTGACCAAGGGCACCTAGAAATGTTCAGCTCTGTGGGTGGAGTCCCTGACTTGTAAGTCTTGCTGTGACTGTTTTGTGACACATTTAACAACTCTGTCCCTTTCCTTACCTTTCTTAACATGAACCCAATTAGGAGGAATTTTTACCTTAATACAAAGGGACTCAACTTGTTCTGTAGCATGGATTCTGTCTAAAGTGCCCATGGCTTTTCTTTAGTGTATCTAACAGGACACAGAATAGCAGTCTCTCCTTACTGAGGTGCTAGGAGAATTAACTAATGTTTATGAAGCACCTCAGATCCTTAGATGAGACATTCTGAAGAATTCTCGTATTTGAACGTTACAGTGTTATTACATCATCTGATCCTGAGGTGAGGCCAATCTATAAAAAGCCTGTAAATAGGGCAACACTGATTTCACTCTGCAAAGGAGTTGTCTTTCTTAAGTCTCCTGGGAAAAGGCACCCATGTGGGGAAAAATTGACTCTACACCCAATTGTAGATTATGCAATTATCTTGAACACATTTCCCCTTAATGCTATGCCTTATTTTTTGTTCAGACCCTTTCTCTTCACTAAATATAAGACACCAAAAACAAATTTTCTTCTATTTCTGTTTCAATATTTCATAGTAGCATAATATTAGCCATTAAAGCAGAAGAACAAATAGCTGGTAAAGCTTAATCTGATACCCTTTGAACAACTGCTGGTTCTTATCACAAAGCCTACACTGTAAACACACACACACACACACACACACACACACACAAAGCCTACTCTCTTGGGGGAATTCTCAAGTAAATATATTAAGGAATATTTTCATTGGATAAGATGGTCTTGGGCTGGAGAGATGGCTCAGTGGTTAAGATGATTGCCTACAAAGATCAAGGACAGCATGCACATAAAGCCAGATGCACAAAGTGGTACATGTATCTGGAGTTTGTCTGTAGTGGTTAGAGGTCCTGGCATGACCATATTCTCTGTCTCTCTGTCTCTCTGTCTCTCGCACTCTGTCTGCTTGCAAATAAATGATAAAATTTTGAAGGATGGTCTTGTAGCCCTTCTGAAAGTAAGAATATCTCTACTCATATTCCATAAAATCCAAGTTATTGAAAGTAGGAGAAACATAAATGGAGCTTATTTTTTCTTCCTTTTAAACAACTCATTTAGCCACACTGTTCCTTCTTTCATATCAATATATAGTAGCTACTTGGAAAGTTTATTCACTAACAATGCACTTTGTGACTAAAGAATAATGCAGGTTATTGTATCAGGAGTAATGGAAATGAGAGTAGCATTTAGAAGCAAGTTATTCTATCTCAGGGATTCTAGGATGTAATTTAAGCTCCTCGGTGTTATCTCACATAATTCTCTGATTGACCTGTAAGGAGGGTGCTTACAGTACTAGCACTTTTCAAATGAAGAAATTAAGGCACTGGTATGCATAAGAACTTGACAACAACTAGGGACTAAAAGTATTAGATGTGGGATTGGAGAGATGCCTTAGTGGTCAAGGCATTTGCCTGCAAAGCCAAAGAATCTCAGTTCGATTTTCTAGGATCCACATAAGCCAGATGCACAAGGGGGTGCATGCATCTGGGATTCATTTGCAGTGGCTAGAAACCCTGGTATGCCCATTCTCTCCCCCTCTCTCTCTCTCTCTCTCCCTCTTTCTCTCTCTCAATTAAATAAATAAAATATTTTAAAAAGAGGAGTGATTTTTAAAAAAGTAAAAAATAAATAAATAAATAAATAAAAGTATTAGAAGTGAGAATCAGAGTCCAGAGACTTTGCAGTTCATCATGTTCATAGAGCACAGACTAAAGGGCTCTGAGTGGCTGAAGTTATAAGAACTTTGCTAACAAAGGAGAGGATGGATACATATTCAAATATGTGGAAATGGAAAATACATTTTCTATCATTTAGTCAGGTTAGTGAAAATGATGTATTTGTCCACACAATACAAGAGGCTGGCATTCTGCCAAATGAGAATGTTAGGGCAAACAGCAGGATGGACTGAACTTACATACACAAAGGGAGTGCTCACAATTGCTGTCTATTTGGGACTGTTCCATATTAATCAGAAAAAAAAAAGTGTCCTTGGATCTCTATTTGAGGACCTTCTAGTTGGGCTCCTGTTATTTGCTGTCCATAGAAGTTTGGTTACCTCTCCATAAGGGATTCTAGGGCTGGAGTTGTGACCTTATCACAAAGACTAAGCCTGCGCTGCCTCTAAAAACCGATAAACAGATGTGTCTTCCATGGCTAAATGGGGTATGAAACAGCTTTAGGCTGGTCACAGTTCCTCTGTGTCTCCATCAGCCTCACATTCCTACACTGTGTGTCTCACCTAAAGTGGCTGCCTTCAAGGTAGTATGTGACAGGCTCTTGCATGGCAAGATGTGTTTTCAGACACTGGACAATCAAGACATTGGCATGAGTCACAAATGGAAAAGTTAGCTATGATGGTTGTGCTTCATCCCATTAGAGATAGAGAGAGGGATAGAGAAAGAAAGAAAGAGAGGAAGAAAGAAAGAAAGAAAGAAAGAAAGAAAGAAAGAAAGAAAGAAAGAAAGAAAGAAAGAGAGAGAGAGTCAATGGGCACGTCAAAAAATATTTATTGGGCAGGAGAGATGGCTTAGTGGTTAAGGTACATCCCTGTGAAGCCTAAGAGCCCAGTTTCAATACTCCAGGTCCCAAGTAAGCCAGATGCACATGGTGGCACATGCATCTGGAGTTCGTTTGCAGTGGTTAGAGGCCCTGACGTGCCCATTGACTCTCCCTTTCTTTCTTTCTTTCTTTCTTTCTTTCTTTCTTTCTTTCTTTCTTTCTTTCTTTCTTTCTTTCTTTCTTTCTCTCTTGGGCTATAGTCCATAAATGGTTGAGAATTTGGACTCTGAAATAACACACTAAGAGTACCTGACTAGCTATTTATCCCTGTGAATTAGTTTAAGATGAGGATTTTCCATCTGAAGACTCAACATAATAGAATACACCTTTTGAAGATATTGTAGTGATCTCATGGGATGAAGTAAGAAAGTGTAAAATGAATACCAAGAAAATGATATACATCTCACTGATATAGATAATTAGCATAAATGTCAATTATATTACCTTAGATGAGTGATAAGTATTATGGTATGGTACTCTTTTTGATTTAACCTCTGAAACCAAGATCCAAAAGCACAAAACAATGCTAGGAAATTCTACTGATTTTCTGTAAAACTGAAATTGGTGTCAGTTTACAAAACATCATTGGTAAATCTCTCTACTGCCCTATAAAAAATGAGTGTACTAGTCATGTCAGCTCCTGTTCATATGTATTCCCATTTTGGATCAAAATTCTGCAAGCAAGTGCTTTTACCTGTCAAGCCATCTTCTCACCCACAGATCTAAATTTTGACACAGATCCACACACACATAGCAAGTGGCTATGGCTGGATAGTAGAATGTGGAAACTTCCTCATCTTTGCCTCCCTCTCTGTCTTCTCTTCCTCTTGTTCGTCCTCCTCTTTCTCTCCTCTTCCACCTTTTTCTTTTCTTGCTTTGTATGTGTCATCTACTTTTCTTGCAGGGCCAGTAGTTCATGAGCTGTGGTCATAAAATGGAACAGTGTAAAGGACGTGTTTGAATGATTTGTCTTCCCAAGCTTACCATGGACTTTGCGTTTCCACTATCCCCCCACCACACTGGGGCATCGTAGCTCTATGTGCTTGTTCTCCAAGCAATAACACAGGGGAGACCACCACGTTCAACTCGCTACATTTCAATGGTACTGGAGGGCTGGAGTCCTGAGTTACACACTGTCTTACCATTCAGACAAGTCCAGTACAGGATATTCTCTTTCCTCCCCTCTCCTTTGCTCTCTTTCTATGTCCTTCTCTCCTCTCATGAATAAAATCCATAAGCTAAGGTGGAAGGCATTTTCCCATCAAGCCACAATATTTTTCCCAAAGGAACATAGATGACTGACATATGTAAATTCACAGCCTTATACTTAAATTGAATTTCAGCTTGGAACTTTCATTTTATTTTAAGAAAAAAAAATTCCCCCCAAGAGAAGTTGAATGACATTAATTTACTTTTCCCTACATATATTTAAATCTGTTTGAAAATAAAATGAAAGAATTCAAAGGAATTATATTATACTAACTTTTAAGGGGACATCATCAAGATTTTACTCTATTTTTTTCTTTACATAAACTGACTGTGATTCTGAGGAACATTGGCCCTGAAATGTGTTTCTGCCAAAATGCAGAACAGATGCAGGGGGCACCTTGGGAGCAATGTATTGCAGAATGTGGCTGAAGAACTAGTTTCTCGCCTCTCCCAGTCCTGTCCTCACCTGGTTACGCAGGAAACAGACCTGTGGATTTTTAGCTCGTCTTGTTCCATGCCAGCAGATTCCCAGTGGCTTCAGACAACTGCTTTCTCCTTTGAAGCCCTGTTCTCCATTTCGCTTTCGCCTGACAGTTGCTCAGTTTGGGCTGCTGGCGGAATTCCAGAAGCTTCGCTGATATGGATGGCCTCTGTTTAAGAATTCTAAGAATGAAAATCATCAGAAATAAAGGTGCCATAATTTTAAAGGCTCCTTCAGAAAGACTGGCCACAACTTAGTTTTCCCACCTCTTGCCACTCGCATGTGAACATGAACTGAGAGGAAAAGTTTTCACTGTTAAAGTTTCAGCATATGCCCATCCTCAGCCATGAACAAAACCACACAGTGCAACAACATCTAATATTACCTGTAAATTATGATCTTTGCTGGAAAGGCTCAGGGAAATAATGAGATGTTCTGACAAGCTCATATGAATTAATCAATGCTATGGGTGATGTTGAAGTCTAATAATACAAAGACAATACAAAATGTAAACTGCTTTGAAGAAGACAACTTTAATACGTGGGTGCTATGTGAATCAATCAAGGCTTACTCACTCATAAATTTTTCATACTACAGTAATTACCCCCAACCTCTACTCATGTAGACCACCCTAATTTAACTCAGTGGATCACGAACAAACAAACAAACAAACATGAAATTTGAAAGTGGAATAATTGGGGAAAATAAGAGAGTTAGTGGGAGAAAGAGCAGGAAAAAGAGGATATGGGGTACATGTGATGAACATATATATGTGAAATTTTCAGAACTTAAATAAAAATGAAATAAAATCTAGAACTCAATTTACAAGCACACTGTCTGAGTCTTCTAAACCCCCTAACTACTAGACCACTGAGGAACATTCTTTATGAGTCCCAAAGAACATGACAGCTGCAGTCTCCTGAGTGTGGGAGTTAGTCCCATAGTTTGTACTTGCTTCACTGTGGATGTTCTGTTTCAGAGACTCAGACAGGTGTGATGAACTCGGGTGGACAGATGTGTGTATTTGCTGTTAGAGGCTCATTGGGTGGGTGAGTTCAGAATAAAGAGGCATCTGTGTTTGTATCTCTTTCCATCCCAATGGGGTTAAAGTACCTCAGTGGTGACAAACTAGCAAAGGCTGCTGGGGCTTATAAATAAGCTCAAGATATGATTTTTGTCTATTCTGAAATGTTTCAAGGTCTTCTGCCCATACATCTCCAGGCCCTGAGTGTCGTATCATGAGGTGCAAGAGAAAGAGGACAAGATTTGTTAAGAAAGATCTCTTGGTGAGAGATATCTTTATATCTTCCTGGATAGAGACTACAATGATAAAGTATGTAGAAGTTAGGAGGAAATTTGGCACTCTCTGCACCAAAGGTTAGCAGTAAAAGTTATTTTGATAATGCTTTTCTATCTTCCTTCTCTTTCTGATAAATGAGATACTTCCCACAGGGAGTAGAGATTGGCAGGTTAAACTGGCACTGAGAGTTCTGAAAGGGTGAGGAAATACCGTCCCTAATTAGCTTGAGATATAGATTCAGAACTTTTCCATAATCTCTAAATACTAAAGACAATTACCCAGAAAAATGAAATCTTTAATGTTTTCTAGACACGGATCAGACATAACTGATGGGATGTATCAGGAGCTGCCTACCCTTAAAGTCCCACCATCTTCAGAAAATATTAACTGTCTGGAAAGACACTGCATATCCCTGAAGGCAAGATAGCAATCTAGACAAAGATCAGTATTTTATTTTCTAGGAAGTATGTATTCTAGGCATTGTAGTCCTATAATCATTATGCTACCTCTGGGATTCAACTTTGACATTGTAGCCCCAAAAGCATGTATTCATAACACATCAAAAATGGCTATGGTTACATTTCCATAAGGATTTTTTTCATAAAATTCACAATCTTCTGTAAAACAAACAAAAAATCATAATAGACTAAGTGAAGAGGCAGCTTATATGATAGGGACATATCTCTGTTAGCTATACATTTGACAGAGGGTTAATATCTAGTATATACAAAGAACTCAAAAATTAATTAAGAAGTTAAACAACCTAATGAATAAATTGGATGAGGAAATAAGGAGGAAGTTTTCAAAAGATGAGCTATAATGGCCAGTAAAAATATGAAAAATATTTCAACCTCACTGGTAATTAAAGAAACTCAATTTTTTTCAAATATAGTTGATCACCTGGAATATAGTAAGCTACAGCTTGTTAAAATTTGGTCTAGGTTCCTGCCTGCAAAATTGAATACAATTGACCAGGCATGGAAAAATACAATGACACTATTAAAGGCAGCTACATTAGGAAAAATAATCAAAAACAACCTATTGTATAGATAATAAGTTGTATGAAAATTCAGAAGATTAAGTAGTGCCTAAGAATAATAACTGTTTTATAGAAGCCATTTCAGAGAGAATAATTGCTGAGTGTTAAAATTCTCTAATCCTAAAACATAGCAGCACCCAAACTACTTCTTGGTCAAGTAGATTCCTTTTCATTATATATATTCCCGACAGAGGGTAAATTTGTCTTTTGAGATGTGAGAGGAGAAGAGCAAGTAAAGGAACCCATGGCCTCGGAAACCTAAGTCCACGATGAAGCACTGAGAAAGGCCCTCACGTGCCAGTGGTCATGTGATTGGCCCTGTTTTACTCATTCCCTATCAAGTCCTGCAGCTCCAAGTTTGATGATTGCATTGTTTAAGAAAAATACGTGTGATGCTTCCTGGAAATGTTTTGGCTTTCATTTCTGGAAAATGTGCAGTTCTCCTCAAATTTAAAAAAAAAAAATCATAATTATAACTCCAAGCAAATATTGTGGCCAGGCACATTTACTTTTGATAAAAATGAATGTCAATTTAATTGCAAATGAGGTTCTCTCCCTAGACTCATCCTGAGCCACGAAGCTGAAAGTTTGGATTTTTTGTGCTATATTTCCATGACCTGGTTTAGAAAATAATGTCCTGAGTTTCACCCAGCAGTATTTACAAAGGAGTGCTCTGCAGATGGTGTTATGTACATGTGAACAGAAATGAATGGAAGAAGTGTCAGAGCAGCTGCAGTCTCTCAGTGAGAGCAACCAAAGCTAGGAGACACACTGCATGCAAGCAGACACTTGGCCTTCATCCTTATCATGCAGCTAAGTCTCCTATCAGTACATTTTTCTGCTTAATATGATTAAGGTGGGTCTCTTAGGGTCAAAGTTGAAGTAGATTAGTGAAGAGATTAAAACCTATACACTTTGTGTCTCCACTTAACATTACCAAAAAAGATAAAAGACTTTAGACTCTAGTGAGCTGACTCATTCTCATTCTCTCTCACCATGAACACTGGATTTATCATTTAAATGTTAAAAAGGGAAACCAGATGCTATAGTTATTAACTTTTGGAATCAACTATAATCTTCCTATTAAATTCTCCCATCCAGGTACCGGCAATTATTTGCTTGATCTAAAGGTGCGGAAAATGCAGGCACACAGGGTTTCAGAAAGTCCAGTTTAATAAGACAGGTGGGTAACTAATAATGTGGAAAATTACCTGCAGATTGAGGATATTGGGAATGACTAATGGCCAAAACTAAGCGAGTAAATTAGTTGCAAAATGATACCGTTTGCATTAGTTGTGTGAATGGGGGACAGAAAAGCACAGTGGCATGTGGCGCTGAGCAAGGAGCACAGAGTGTGAATGTGGCCCAGGCTCAGGAAAGCCTGCCATCAGCCCCCCTCCCTCTTTACAGCTGCTTCAGACCTTTATTTATTTAATTTTGCTCATTTGGCATAATCTGTGCCATGAGTCTACCATTTAATAGTGAAGGCCCTGGAGTCTAGTTAGCTTTGAGAAGTTGAAAACAAGGTCATCACCAAGGTTAAAATGCAGGTTACAAATCTCTAAACTTTCTTAACCAATCCAGTAGATTCCATCTCAAAAACAGAGCCAAAATTTGGAGGAAATGGCTAGGGTTGAGATTTGGAGAAATTAAAAAAAAAAAAGTTTAATTGTTATTAATTGGTAATGTTTTTCACATTCACATTGGCAGAGAAAGAAAACACATTTAAAAAAGACATTTACACTTTTGTGGGGGAGTGGAACGGAAAGTGTTCTGTAAACCAATACTATTTCTTTTTATTTATTTATTTATTTATTTATTTATTTATTTATTTATTTATTTATTTTGGTTTTTCCAGGTAGGGTCTCACTCTAGCTCAGGCTGACCTGGAATTTTTATGTAGTCTCAGGGTGGCCTCAAACTTACGGTGATCCTCCTACCTATTTTTAATTGATAGATTTGTGGTATGCCTAGTTCCTCCTTTCCTTAACAACATTCTTAGATGCTCAAGTAGATGAGGACTGTGTCTTCCAGACACTCAGGTAAACTGAGTGCACGTTGCGGGACTCCTTCCTTTCCTTTGCAGAATGTTTGTGCCATGGCAACAACTGACACCTCAGCCCATCGTCTACATATGAGTCAATGGATAATGATGGAAATACGTGTTCCCAGTTTTATGTTATTGCCATGGTCTATTCAACAGCTCGCAATCCTGAGAAGGACTTCAGACCTGAGGTTCTCGTCATTCCAATGACAGCCAAACAGAGGAAAAGCTAACTCCTAATCTGTTTTCTAGTGATCGTTTAGTGAGGACTCATCTGGTCTAGGCCTGTGCAGACTGCAGATGTGCTTGAGTTGAATCTCCTATCAAAGCAGTCGCCTTCCTACCTTTCTCTCTTATTAAGGTTATTCTTCCTTGAAACCCGGGAGTCATGACTCTTAGTTATTAAGGCATGTTTCTTTAACTCTGCCATATCTCCTGCTTCCAAAAAATTATCTCCATTCCTGCTGTCATTAATCAAATATTGTTCAAAATTCTTGAGGAATTTTCCATCATTTTTTGTATATTTTGAAAAAATATTCCAGAGTATCAATATTCCTACATTGCACTTATAGCGGTATGATTCCCTACCCAAAAGTTGCATCTTCATTGTCTAAAAATGTTGTTTATATTACTAGTCAATCCCTGATTTTATCTTCCAGAAATTGTTCTTTCATTTTTATTTGTACCATCTGATTCAAGATGAAACTAATTTTAAAATGCATCATATATGTAAATATGCACAAGTACATATATTCCTATGAGTTCAGTAGAATTCTTTTGGTGCTTTCTGCTGAAGGGAGGGTGTCCATTTCACATAAGCAGGATGGACATGGATTAATGAGACCATAGGTACACACAAAACACATACGTCACACCACACACACACACACACACACATATACCTGCATACCGCACACTGCAAACACATACACCACCAACTACCATCAGCACCAACACCCACACACATATCTACACTCTCACACATACCATCAAACACCATTTTTACACCTCCCCACACATACATTACCGTAATATCCACACATACAGCACCCAACAGCACACACACACACACACACACACACACACACACACACACACACACATGCACACATGCACACACACATACACAAAACTCTTCCTACACACTAACAACCACTTTCAACACCACCCACACATACCATCTCACATTCACTGATCTCAAAACCACCAATAACCTCCATCATGAATAACAATAGTAGCAACACCAGGGTATGACAAGATTTGCTTCTCGTACATTGAGGATACCTGGGGAGATCAGTGTGGTTTCCAAGCAGATGTCAAAACAGATTGAGAGACTGAGAACAAAAACAGTGTTGGTGATATAGCTGTTATGAGGAACTTGCATAGCTGGAAATTCCTGTCTGTACTAATTGGGGAAGCATACAGTTTTTATATAAACTCATCATATTCAGCACAAGGAGTCAGAGGAGTATAAGGACAATGGGGGATCATCAAAACCTGGAGTCAGGCTAGAGAAATGGCTTAATGGTTAAGGTATTTGCCTGTGAAGCCAAACAACCCAGGTTCTATTCTCCAGACCTATGTAATCCAGATGCACAAGATGGCACATGTATCTGGAGTTTGTTTACATCAGCTGAAGGTCCCGACGTGCCCATTCTCTCTCTCTCTCTCTTTCTTTCTCTCCCACCCTCCTTTTCTCTCTCAGATAAATAAAATAAATAAATATAAAGTTAAAAAAACTGGAGTCAGATTTTATTTATTTATTTATTTATTATTTATCCTTGTGACAGGGTTTTATTATGCAACCATGTCTGGCCTTACACTTTGTAAGCCTTCTGTTTCAGCTTCCCAAATTCTGGGATTACAGGTGCGCAATGCTAGATCTGGTGGCTTCAGACACTTTATTAAAGATGTAATAAATTTAAATTTACTTGCTAGTAAATATCAAAAGTGAGAGAATGGGCTGAGAATGTGGTTCTGTGGGTAAACATGCTTGCAGAACAAGCATGAGGAACTGACTTTGGATTCCCGGTGTCTATGTAAAATTCAGGCATGAGGGCATCCATCTGGAATCCTGGAATCCTAACTCTTAGGAAACAGAGACAAGAGGATAGGGGACTTGCTAGATAGACTGTCTCTCTACATTGTCTATCTGAATCAGTGAGTCATAGGTTTAGTGAAAGTTAGTATCTCAAAAAATAAGGTGGAGTGCAATAGAGGAAAACACCTAACATTGGCCTTGGTTGCACTTAACATTCATGTTGCTGGTACAAAGCACCCAACCAAAAGGAGCTCATGGAAGGAAAGGGTTTATTTTGGCTCAGAGACTCAAGGGGAAAATCCATGATGCCAGGGAAAATGTGGCATGAGCAGAGGCTGGACATCACCTCTTGGCCAACATCAGGTGGACAACAGCAGCATGATAGTGTGCCAAACACTGGCAAGGGGAAGCTGGCTGTAATACCCATAAGCCTCCAACCAACAACACACCTCCTTCAGGAGGCTCCAATTCCCAAATTGCCACCAACTTAGGACCTAGCATTCAGAACACATGCATTTATGGGGGATACCTAGTTCAAACCACCACAGCCTCCATATGCATACTTGCATACACCCATGCAGCCACACACATACAAACACCCACACGCATGCATACTACACACATACACACATACAAAAAAGGAAGAAAAACTGAGAGTAATGGAGGAAGGGTGAACATAGTCCAGGCCAGTGGAAAGAGGCCTTTTATCACCTATACTGTTAAATTCCTTGGTGAACAGTGTTTATGAAAAAGAAATCACATAACTTGTAATTAAGGTTATATTACTTTAAAAAATGTCTGCAGACAAAACAGGCCCTTAGTATCTGCTCCCGTATGGTTTATGTCCCCAACCCATCTGGTCTATACTTGCTGCTGGATACTTTTACCTGTGTTCATTTCCTACTGTTAAAATATTGCCTATCACAGAGGGCTGTGAATGCAAAGCCCCATTCTTATGAGCCAATCATCATGGAAAATGTGTAGATGCTTCATCTTGAGTCAAAACAGAAGATACCAGTGCATTTGAGTCTTTGGGGGTGCATGAAGGAAGGCAAAAACATCTGAAATAGATTATGTCTCATAGGTCTATTTCTCTTCTGTACTATGACAGATCATTGAGTGTAAGGCAGTTGTCACACCCTGCATTTTGTTAGACTATTGTTTGTGATTTTTATGTTTTATATTAACTTGTTTTTAAATTTGTGGATCAATGTAGATTTCAAATGTGCAAAGTTTTACACAGAAAAATTTATCACCCTATAAATTCATACCTGATTTAACTATGCATATATTTAAATATCAGGAACAAAGTGCTGGCCCAACACTATTACAGTCTCCCCAGTTCTTTCCCTAATCCTAGCTTAGCATGCATGATGTACTCTTCATCCAGCCTCCTCCTTGTGCTCTGGTCTGCAGGACAGTTCCTCTTTTTTCCCTAGTTCATAAACTGCACAGTTGAGAATAGCTGTTCAGTTGCTCTGTTGAATATCTCTTAATGAGGGGTTGCTGTATGTGGCCCTCCTCATTCTGTCAAGCTATGAATCTGGGGAGTCATTGAGCACAGAGGAAGTGCCATTCTTGCACCCTGTAAAGGAGGTCTAGCTTTTATCACATGTTCATTTTAGAGTTTTATGTCTTACTTTATGTTTCTATTTTAATATCTTTTCTGATAGAATACAAACACACTTTGAAATGGGGATAGTCATATTATTACTTTGCCTGTGTATCCATGCAGATTAATGAGCTTTTTTGTGTAGTAGCTGCTCAATTTATATTGACTGAATTAATTTTTTTAAGAAAAGACACAGATGTGGTGTCTTATGCCCACAATCAAAGTACTCATGAGGCAGGGATTTATGAATCACTGCAAGATTGAGGTTAGCCTGATGTACACACCAATTTTTAGGTAAGGAAGAGTAAAATAGAGAAATATTGCTAAACAAAGAAGTCCTTATAACAGACTGATATGGAATTACAATGCAGAAAAATGAGGCCCAAGCCATAAAACCCCAGTCAACACAAAGAAAGAGGTTTAATGTCTTTCAGACTCATTCAAAGACCATGGAATCAAATTGTCTTCTACTGACATGAGATGCACAGTTTTTATCTCAAATACCAGAATTTTCTTTTAGAAAGGAATGGAGCTGTTGCAGAGAAGCCCAGAGATCTCAAAAATCAAATCTTCAAGGTGATTTTTGTGAAACTGTGGAATCTTGGATGCTAGTTGAGAGGAGGTGCTTCTCAGCTGAACCCAGGGTAACTGGCTTCCTAATGGGAGAGTCCATGGGAACACCAGGTTTCCTATGGTCCTTGACCTAGAGTTCTTTGCCTTCTGTTAGGGTGGGTAGTTGTGGCAGTGCATTCATTTGCCTCATACTGTCTGCCTAGGCTCAGGAGTAGAAATGAAGACATCCTGGTCCCTGGTTGATACAGGTATGGGGCTTCAACATTCCTTTTTGAAGTACACATGTTTTCCTACCAGACATAATTATACATAGATACTTTCATAATCCACCTGCTATAAACTGGAGGATGAAAATAAAAACAGTCTCACTCAAAATGTGGACACACAGACAAAGGATGTAGACATGACTATGCAGCTCTCCAGTTTCTGGAGGTCCCACACCTTTCCCTGGCATTAGGGAGTTTACTAATTTTGTTCTCGGCTGTCACATATCATGTTACCTCTAATTGAAACAGAGGCATTCCAAATAGCACAATCAGTTAAGAATCTTGCCAAGTGCCTCATTGGGACAATTGATAGTAGGATTCAAAGTTGATAAGCTCAGAGCTCACAAGTCCCTGGAGTCCTTAATCTTGGATCATATTTTGCAGTGGGACAATGCTTGATGAGAACATCATTAGAAGCTAACTGCTCCCTGCAAATCTGTTTATCAAACACCGATGTCCCATCAATGGCACTTGAGATAGGGATTACCTATCACTGGGAAAGAACAGCGAGGAATAGTTTACTTTAAAGAAAGTACAGATTTGATACTTTTTAATAAATTCCTGATATTGAATAAGTCATGCTATAGCTTTTATTTATTTTTTTAACAGAGAGAAGTAGAAAGTGGGAAATGACTAAGAAAGAAATAAAGGAATTAATATATATGAATAGGGTTCTACGAAGAAGTGGTGATGAAAATGGAAAAATAAATGTCCTTGTGGATCATAGCAGAGACACATTTAGGCCACTTTCCTTGTGCTAGACCAGCGGTTTCAAAACAGGGGCTTTGGGCAGTGAAAATTGGGCACAAAAATATTTGATTAAAGTGGGATAGTTCTTTTTTCATCAGTTCTCTACCTCCAAATTTATATTTTCAGTCCCATACATGCAGATATGATATATGTATTTTGTTTCTGAGTAAATATCCATACAGTTAGGGGTGCCTGATGTATGCATTGTTTTGCTGTTTCTTTCTTTTCTTTCTTTCTTTCTTTCTTTCTTTCTTTCTTTCTTTCTTTCTTTCTTTCTTTTTTTTTTTTTTTTAAGGTATGGTCTTACTGTAGCTCAGGCTGACCTGGATTTCACTATGTAGTCTTAGGGTGGCCTTGAACTCACAGTGATCTCCTACCTCTGCCTCCCAAGTGCTGGGATTAAAGGTGTGCACCACCATACCTGGCCCTGTTTCATTTAAAAAAAAAAATTATTTGTTTAAAAGAAGAGATAGAGATAAGGGACAGACAGAATTGGGTCACCAGGGCTTCTAGCCATGGCAAATGAACTCCAGATACACGAGACACTTGTACATCTGGTTTTATGTGTATACTGGTGAATGGGACTCAGGTTGTTAGGCTTTTCAGGCAAGTGCTATAACTACTAAGCCATTTCTCCATCCCTGTTGTTTCATCTTCAACCTGAGATAGGTATGTGATGTGAATGCTCTCACCCCATCATCTTGTTATGATATAGCTACAATCATAAACAACTTAATATATCTCATCATCACACAACATATTTTGAGATTTAATCCATGATACTTTGCTTTGGTTCTTTTTGAGGTATGTTAAACAGAATATTTTGCAAGTTTGCATATCGTATGAAGATCTAGACATATCATTGGTTTGATAGTATACATGCATCTCTGTCAATATTGGATATTGTGCTACATATTGACTCATCCTCTCCCTTAACAAGTACCTACATAAAATCTATTATGAACACTAAATATGTAAAATGCCACAGGCATTGTAACATGTGATTGCTGGCTTCATGCCAGATATAATCTAGTCATATAGAATGTGCTTTTAATCTAATCAACTATGATAAGAGACATGAAACAGACATGTAAATATAGAATGATGGTTTAGATTAGAGGCCAAGGACCATTTCAGAAGGAAACTCTTCAACTATGGTAAAGTATATGATTGATAATATTTAAATGGACGTGATGGTGATGAGTATAAAATAAAAGGGCATATCTTTATTTAGAATTTTTGGAAACACAGTATTGCCTTAATGCTTCATGTTACTTAACATATTTAAATTGAATAGACCTTAGGATAATGGCTGGCTTGTTTTTCCACAAAATTCAGAAAAGGGGATAAAGGACAAGGAAGGAAATGATTGTCCTCAGCAGCACATTATCAAAGAGTGAAGCTGCAATGTACCATCCACACAGGACTCCAAACTACAACCAAAGGAAAAATGTAAGCATCCGGCTGGTTACATGGGCACATGGGATTATGATAGGCTAGGGACATTGCCAAAGGTGGGTGATTCAAGCTCAAGAGCAACATTTGGCAAAGTCTGGGCCCTGATGTAAATGGAATATGTGATTGAAATTTAATACAAGGACTGAAATACAGAGATATGATAAAATGTAAGGCACAGATGTGGAAAAGAGATGGCAAACTCACTTCTATTTCAAGTTAAGGATTTTAGTTAGCACCATGAAGGTGATATCCATCAAGAGTTTAAATGCATGGTGAATATGACCACGTGTATTGAAGGGACCTGGCATTCTAAAGATTGTTTATCTCTCTTTTAGATGTTTTGGCATCTGCATTAGGAATGGGTTCTCAGATTCTGAAAATAGCAATGTGCTAAATGGGCTGCTGGCAGTGAGGACATTGAAGTGGACTAAGAAGCAGATTTGGTGGCATGAAGTGAGGTGGTGATATGGAGATTAAAAGATTAGTAGTTTATATATTTTTGGAATCTAAGAATCAATCGATCCACAATGGATTATTATGTAGGAAGGAAGAGTGAGGAAAATGAACACCACAAGAAAACTTCCAACTTTCTGCTTTTTGTGACTAGATATTCCTGGTTTTCATTGCCATCTTAAAGTAATAATGATAAATAATAATAATAATAATAATAATAATAATAAGGATGATGATGATGAAAAGAAGGAGGTGGAGAAAGTGATAACAGCCATTATGAATGAAATTAAAAAAAACACTATAAAGAAACCACTTTAAGGAACCATGAATAATGCCAACTTCTAGGACAGAAGTGAGAAAAAGTAAGCATGTAAGTAGCTAAGAAACAATGAACAAGAATTCCTTAAGAAAACCACAGTATGATCAATAGAAGTTAAGGAAAAAAGTGTTTTAAGAAGAAGGAAGGAATCAATAACTCATTGACTGAAAGCAGCTTAGGACTTAAGAAAGAAGGCAATAGACACTGCATTGAATGTCATAGACTGTCTCACAGAACATAAATACTTACTAATGTGTAAAGTGTTCTCACCTTTGACACAAGCACTAATAGGTGTGCAATTTGTAATCTGGAGTTGTGGTTTATGCGCCTGCAAAAAGGATCAAAAATCAATAGGGGGAAAGTAGAATAGATGATTTCTAAAGTACTTTTCAGGTTTAGAATTCTGTGATAACACCTGAACTGATTGTGATACAGAAAACATGAAATGCAGTTATACAAAGAAGATTCGTGCTCACCAAAATGATGCTTTGGAATAGGCTTTATTCTATAGGTAACCATCTGAAATGCTGCCATGCAAAAATAATAATGATAGCAGCTAAGTATTCCGCTATAAAATACTTTATGATGAACAAAATTAAGGTGCTTTTAATGTGTCTAAGAAGAATATACTTTTGGAAAATGTGGAACCATCTACTCATAAAAATCAGGTGGAAACCCCATGATGGCACATTCTCCTCTGTCGGTGAGGAAGCCACATATGAGTTTTTTTTTTTTTTTTTAAAGAAAGAAAAAGAAGGGCTGAACAGATGGCTTAGTGGTTATGGCACATTCCTGCAAAGCCCAAGGACCCAGTTTGATTCTCCAGGTCCCACATAAGACAGATGCACATGGTGGCACATGTGTCTGGAGTTCATTTGCAGTGGCTAGAGGCCCTGGTGCTCCCATTCTCTCTCTCTCTCTCTCACTTTCTCTCCCTCTCTGTCTCTAATAAATATATAAATAAAAATAAATATTTTTAAAAAAAGAAAGAAAAAGAAGACTGTGGGGGTGGAAGATGAAAGGCAAGAATAATACAGCAAATCATGGCATCATGAGATCTGTTTCCTGCCAAAGGCTCTGAAAGCTCAGTTGACTTTTGCCTCAGAATACTATGAAGATTGGGAAGACTAGAAGGTATAAAACATGAGTATTTTTAATAAGTTATATTAACTCCATTTCTCACTATCAACTATCTTAAGTGATAAAGGACACTTTAAAAAGAGACCCACAAGAGACATGCATACTGTCAAGGTTCAAGTCTGCCTGATGTAAGCCTCACTTCCATACCATTTGTGTAATAGGTTTATTATTAGATAGCCCATAGAATCCTAAGAAATACTTTCAGGATTCAATGATTCATGTAGGTTTTCTCAATACTTATTGTGGGTTAAATTTTCTACCAGATGCTAGGGACTTCTAAGCTTTGATCCTTATAGGAGGTGACAAGAAATTAAGTATGGGCCTGGAGAGATGCCTCAGCTTTAACAGGCACCTGCTTGCAAAGCTTGATGGCCCAGGTTCAATTCCTCAGTACCCATATAAAGCCAGAGAGATGGAGTGGCACATGTGCTTGCCATTTATTTGCAGTGGCAAAAGACCCTGGAAAGCCCACACTCACTCTACCTGTCTGTCTCTGACTTTTGGTTTATCTCTCTCAAACACACACACACACACACACACACACACACACACACACACACACACACACACACATATTCCAATGGAGAGTGAAATCAGGATAGATTAAAGTGGATAAGCATAGGGTTTGGGGAGCCATACACAAGTTTTTGATTTAGAGAAACCGTGTCTGAAACAAGATAGTGTATGTGGAGTGTGTTGGGGAGAGAGGCAGTAAACTAAGTAAATAAAGTGGAAGGCCCTTAGTGTGAAAATGAAGAATAGCATATTGTGCATCCAAGAGCTCATAGTGTTACCTGAGGTGGTGAAGTCCAGGTTCCAGGTTCTCAGAGTTACTCTGCCATCCTAGTAGCAGGATTTAAGGAACTGCATTAATTTTAAGCAGAATTTTTGTGAAATTCATTCTACAGTTTTTGTATAGAATACAACTTGGAGGGAACTGCACAGCAGTCCTTATGAATGATGATGGAGATCTGCACTGGATTGGTCATAGAGAAGAAGAGAGTTGGACATGCTGTAAGGCTTTGAAGAGAAAGAAGCACTATGATATAAAAAAGGCAATAATTGAGGGTGTTGAAGTAAGATTATCCAAGGAAATCACTTAAAATGTGATAATAATAATGTAATGATAATAATAATAATGTAATACCTAAACAGTAGGCAAGTGGGCATAAAAATGAATTGCAAAGAATCACAGAGATGGAACAATTGGTAAATAAATAGATGCTAAATAGATATGGATACTTAACCAATCATCTATAAGTATTGATTGATGATAATCAACAATACCTGAGAGATCAATGATAGACAACTAATTGACATATGATATGTAATAAATGAATAAGAGATTATGATATATGATAGACATAAAGATAGAGTATAAACATAGGATTATGATAGAGATGACAGATGAACTAGAAAATGACAAATAACAGATAGATATGTAACAGAAAAATAGGCCACAGTATAGCAGCTTTGAGACAACTGCAGAAGGGAGGAATGGTCAATTCTGTCAAATGCTAGACAATAAAGATATATCTCTGGAACTTTCTCAGCAGGCAGACATTAGACATTGTGAGAGAGGCTTATGCATGTGTGTGTTCATATGTGCATGTATGCTCAGGTTTGTCTGCATGTGTGACGTATGCATGTGAGAGTACAAGCAAGCCCCATGTGCATGTGTAGAAGTCAGAGGACAGTTTTAGGCTAGTCCACACGTCTACCTCATTTGGCAGGGCTTCTCTCTCTGGAGCGTGCTTGCCTGTGGAGATTTTACCTTGCCTTTGCTGCTCTTGTGCTTTTTTGTTGTTCTTATTGCACTTATCACCACCAATGGAAGCTCCCAGGAAAATCCTGTCTCTGGCACTCATGTTGCCCTCAGCGTTCAGAGACTGCAGAAGCTGCCATGATTTCCATGTTTTCTCACAGGAGGTCTGGGGGAGGATCAAACTCAGGTAATTGGGCTTGAGTGTAAGTGCTTTATCAAGTAAGCCAACTTCGCAGCTTGTGAAAGCAGTTTTGTAAGCAGTGGATGTCATAATGCTTTGCATATGAGTAGTACACTAGTCAAAGGGCAAGGGAATTGTATAAAGAAAATGCCTGAGTTGAGTTAGTGCAGTCATTGTAATATCAACTGTGAGTGCTAATGGGTGAGAAAAAGTGATAGGGATAAAAACAGGCATGATTGAAGGACTTTTAGGTGAAGAAATGAGACTGGTATTTTCACAATTTATATCTTAATTATAGAATAACTTAAATATTAAACAAGTATTATATGCTTGGTTTGGTTTGAAGCAGGTCATTTCTTTGAAGCACCTCAATTAATTATCTCTGTAGTAGAATCTCCCTGTGGCGTATCTCTAAGAAGGAAGTATGAAGGCCACAGGCAGGTACATGCGTATGCACACAGTCACATACAACTGATGTAGTACATTCATGTAAATGAATACAAGGTAGATTCACAATTGTGCATACATCTGTGCAGAGATATAAATAAATGCAAGAACTTGATAAATGAGTGTCTAAAGGCAGTTCACCAGTGAGTCTAAAATCAACACAGTCAATATGCTTACTCCCTATGAAAGATCCAGTATCCTGGGTGATTTGACAACTTAGAGACACAACAATCTGTTAAACTTTTCATTTTTAATGAGTTGGGTCCTAGAGACAGAGGCAAATGGTTCATTTAATTAAACCAAGAATTCCTCTCAGACCCTATCACAAAACATTACATTTTTAATTTTTGTATGTTTAAACTTCCATAATGGGTCAATTGATCTTCTCCCCAATATGAGAGTGATGGAAGGCAATAGCAAAGGGAAAACTTTTGCTTACCACTGAACAGAACTCCATTGTGTGTATGTACCACATCTTAATTATCTATTCATCACTTGGTGAGCATCTGAGCTGATTCAATTTCCTAAGTATTGTGAATAGAACAGCAACAAACATGACTGAACATTTTTCTCCATAGTAATGTGTAGAGTCTTTTGGGTATATGTCCCCAATATATTCAGTGTTTTATAAGTTTGTAGTTTGCATTTGTAGCCACCTGGCTGGAGGCAGTGTCACTAGGTGGATCTTACTTAAGGTGTGGTGGTGGGCTTGAGATTTCAATCTAAAGATATGCAAAGTGTGCCTAGCTGGAGTTCATGGGGTGTGCTGTGCTGTGCTGTGTGGCTTTTGGCTTTTTGCTTCTCTCTCTCTTTCTCTCTGTCTCTCTCTCTCTTTCTGCCTGGTCTTGTAAGAACAGGCAGCCTCTTCTGCCATTATGGAACTTCCCCTGGATCTGTAAGCTTCAATAAAAATCCCTTCCTCCATAACTTTGCCTGGTCTGGAAATTCATCTCAGCGAACCTGAAGCTGTCTGCTGCAATGCCCTAGAGTGGTATAGCTCAATGAAATGGTAATTCTGTACTTTTAGGTTTTTGAGAAATCTTCATACTAATTTCCATGGTAACTGTACAAGTTTATACTCCCCTCAACAGTGGATGAGGGTTCCTCTTTCCCCACATCCCCTCCTATATTTATTACCATTTGATTGTTTGATGATAGCCATTTTGATTGACTTGAGATGAAATCTCAAAGTCATTTTAATTTGCATTTCCTTGATAGCATCAGATGTTGAATATTTGTTAGATGTTTACTGGTAATTTCTGTTCCTTCCTTTGAGAACATTGTTTGGTTTCCTGCCCCATTTTTTGAGTGGGATGTTCAATTTTTTAGTGCTTGGTTATTTGAGCTCTTTGTATAGTCTAGATATTAAACCTCTATAACTGATGTAGATTTTCTCCCCTTCTGTTGTTTTTATATTGACTCTGTTGATCATTTGAAGTTTATCATAGATTTTATAGTTTGAGATCCCATGTGTGTCTTATGCCTTGTGATACAGAAGTCTCATGCTGAAAGTCATTCCTAACAACCATATCTTGGATTGTTCTACTTTCTCCCCAGTCATTTCCGTTCCAGGTCTTATCTTGAAGACCTTTATCTATTTGTAGTTAATTGTAGGCAGAGTGAAAGAAAAGGGTCTAGATTCACCTTTCCACAGGTAATTATCAATTTTCTCCAGCACCATTTGTTGAAAATGCTGTTTACTTTACTGTGTGTTTTTGGCCTCTTTGTCAAACATCATATGCTAAAACATATACTTGAATCTTCTATTTTATCAAATTAATATAATTGTATGGTTTTATAGCAGTGCCATGCTGTTTTCATTACTATGTTTTTTTAATGAAATTCTATGAAAAATAGATAGAGGTGAAAAAATAATACAAAGGCTCAAAAAGAAATCTTCATGTTTTTCTTTCTCATATAGGGATCCTAACATAGAATAGTCTTGTTGATTTATAAGTTATGGCTAGCACCAATAATACTGGTTAGAAGGTAGAATGGAGCTCAAAGAGAGAAGCAAGGAAGGGTTAGAGCAAGGGTAGCAGACAGGTAAGTGGAGGGACAGATTACAGGGGGTGAAAGGGTCTATCATGGAGCAGGGATAACAGAGGAAGGGTAGATACACAAAACTAATGATGGGATCAATCAGTACTATAGAAACCTATACATTTTTCTTTTTTTGTAATTTTTTTAAATTTTTATTGACAACTTCTTTAATTGTAGACAATATCCCATGTTATTTCCCTTCCTTCCCCCCACTTTCCCCTTTGAAACTTCACTCTACATCATATCCCCTCCCCCTCTCCATCAGTCGCTCCTTTCATTTGATGTCATGATCTTTTCCTCCTATTATGATGATCTTATGTAGGTAGTGTCAGGCACTGTGAGGTCATAGATATCCAGGCCATTTTGTGTCTGGAGGAGTACATTGTAAGGAGTCCTACTCTTCCTTTGGCTCTTACATTCTTTCCGCCCCCTCTTCCGCAATGGACCCTGAGCCTTGGAAGGTAGGAAACCTACATCTTTGTCAACTAATTAAAATATATGAGTATTGGGCTGGAAAAATTGCTCACTGGTTAAGATGCTTTCCTGCAAAGCCAAAAGACTCAGGTTTAATTCCCCAGGACACACATAAGACAGACATACAAGATGGGACATGGGTCTATAGTTCATTTGCAGTGGCTAAAGTCCCTGGTGTGTCCATTATCTCTTGATATCTCTCTCTCTCTCTTTCTCACTCTCTTAAATAAATAAATAAAAAGAAAATATTAAAATATATAACTTAAAAATACAAAGGAAGGAAAAGAGAAAGAAGGGAAGAGAGAAAGAGTGAAAGGGAATTGGGTATAATTAGCTAGGATGGTTCCCCCACCTAAGAGGACTCTTAGTGGAATTGGTTAGAGATAGGGGAAATAAGAGAATAATCTGATGGGAATGTGACCAATTTGTAATATGTTCATATTGTAAAGTTCACATTAAATTATTATTTAAATATAAGAGAGAAAGTCTTTGTTTCTTGGCTGGATTTACTAGACTATGCATAGACTCCAGGCATTTTTAACATAATGTCAGAGTACAAAAGGATGGGCAGTGATGACTGCAAGAGAAATGCTATTGAGAATAACTGCTAAAGAAGCATGCACTTCATGGTGAGATTCACAACATAATCTCATGACAGAAGAGTCAAGAAAAATGTTTACTCCAACACTTTTCAAGCCTGAAGGATGTTAATAGTTCCAGGGTGTATCTCATCTTTTTGTAAATTAGTTTCATGACTGTCATTTCCACAAGTAAAACAAACAAAAAAAAAAAAAAAAAAAACAAAACAAAAACTAAAACCTCACCATCAGGTGTAATTGTGGCATTAGAGCCATGTTCTGATCCTGATATAAAATAAAATATTTCTTTATTTTTCCAATAAGAACAAAAAAGGGACATTGGATTTTTGGTATAGAAATACCCAACTGTTCTTCAAATATCCTAGTCCTCTCACAAAGTAATTCAGATACTCCCATAACTCAGGGAAATAGAAGCTATGTCACCATCTATGCTGTGATGGAAATGGAGGGCAGTGCCCATGAGGAAATGGTCAGAATGGAGGGACTTGGTCTAAACACAGGAGAAAATCTGAATATTGCAAAGTTTGTGTTTTTTTTTTTTTTTTTTTTTTTTTTTTTTTGGCATCAAACTGTTCAACACTCTGTGAATATTATCTTTTGGGCAGGGATTAAAAGAAACCATGTGCTAAGAAAGATGCTGTTTTCCCATTTACTCAATTACTTCTGTTAGAATCAAACATATTATCTGATTCTTTTCTAGTAGAAATTGTCCATAAGATTTTAGTGCTTGGGGCTGGAGAGATTTCTCAGTGGTTGAGGCACTTGCCTGCAAAGCCTAAGAACTCAGGTTAGATTTACCAGTACCCACATAAAGCCAGATGCACAAGGTTGTGCATGTAATGGAGTTTATTTACAGTAGACAGAGGCCCTGGTGCACTCATTCTCTTTCACTCTTTCTTTTTCTTTTTTTTTTTTTTTTTTTTTTTAAATATATTCAAGAGTACAACATGTTGGGCCACTTACCATTTGTATTAACCCAAACTATGAATTTGTCTTAATACAAATATATCTGAACTCAATTGTTTATTAGACCATGGTGTTGAAAGTAGGTTGGGAAAAATATAGATATTGTAGTGTGCTTTCATCTTTGCATGTTGTATGATCTTGAACAGGTTACTATGTCATCACTGGGATCTTTCTCTTTTGTTAACATACAGGTGTTAATATCTACCTCACTTATTTGTCAAAAGATCAAATAAATGGAAGCTTGTGCACTCCTTGATAAATTAAAATGAGATATGCAAATATCAATGAAAGCATATTTTTAAAATTTCAAATAAATAACATCCTAAATGCTGCTACCATATCTAATTTATTAAAGCAATATATAGATGTCTTGAAGCACAAGTAGCTTATTGGAAGATAGTCCCATGTCTCTCTATGATCAACTGCATAAAGAGATACTTAAGAGGGATTTATCTATCTTTCTCTTTATAGTCAGGCAAGAACTGGAGTTTTGTCAGGCTGCTACTGTCAAAATTTCAGATTTTAACTTGGTATTGTGGTTAAAACATTATGGCTTATCACCTGTCTTCCAGTGCCCCATCACTCACATTAGCCCATGTAAATTCTCTAGGCTTTGCAGTAAGGTTCATCTTAGCTCCAGTTTTTTCTTTACAATTTTAGATATCTTGCCACCTGCAGCCAGGCCCTGGGGATTCCATTCTCTTTAGGGCCACATCACAGACCCTGGCTGTAGCCCTTCCCTTCCTTGCCCCTTGTATTCTCAGGAGAAATTGAATTTTCTCAAAAACACAATGTGGTATGGTCATTTATTATACACCCTTTATAAAAGTCAGCTGCAGGGATGTGGGCCTATTTAGTTTGTAAGAGATAATCTTTGAGGTCTGGAGAAGTGGCTTAATGGTTAGGACATTTTCTTGTGAAGCCTAAGGACCCAGGTTCAATTCCCCAGTGTCCACTGAAGCCAGATGCACAAGATGGTGCATGCATCTGGCTTCATTTGCAGTGGCTAGAGGCCCTGGTGCACCCATTTTCATTATCTCTCTTTCTCTCTCTCTCTCTCTTAAATCAATAAAAGAAAATTTAAAAAAAAATGGAAGAGGGCTGGAGAGATGGCTTAGCAGTTAAGGCGCCTGCCTGCTAAGCCTAAGAACCTGGTTCTAATCTCCAGGTCCCACGTTTAGCCAGATGCAAAGTGACGCAAGGGCTCAATGCTGCACTTGCCCACAAGGGGGTGCACACATCTGGATTTCGTTCACAGCAGCTGAATGACTGCTGGCATGCCCATCTCTATCTGTATTCCTCTCCTTCTCTGTCTGTCTCTCTCTGTGTCTCTCTCCAAAAATAAATAAAATAATTTTTAAAAAATCAAAAAAATGGAAGAAATGCATGAAATCCTAGGTATATCTCACCTACCAAAACTAAACTCAGAGCAGATTAATCTCCTAAACAAACATATCCAATCCATCATAATTGAAAAGATAAATCAAAAACCTCCCCCAAAAGAAAAGTCCACTACCAGATGGCTTCTCAGTCTTTTATTAAACCTTCGTTGAGGAACTGAAACCAATTTTTCTCAAACTGTTTCACATAATCCAAGAGCAGGGATCCCTCCCCAACTACTTTTATGAAGCTAGCATCAACCTAATACCAAAACCAGACAGACATATAAAACAAGAAAAGAAAACTATAGGCCTATATCCCTGATGAATTTATATGCAAAGATCCTGAACAAAAACCTCACAAACTGAATTCAACAGCATATGAAAAGCATTATCCACCTTGATCAAGTAGGGTTTATCCCAGGAATGCAGGGATGGTTCAACACACAGAAATTGGTCAACATAATACACCACATAAATAAACTTAACCACAAAAACCACCTGGTCATTTCAATAGGTTCAGAAAAGGCCTTTGACGAAATACAGCATTAATTAATTATCAAAGTGTTGGAGAGAATAAGCATGGACAGTTTATATCGCAACATAATAAAGGCTATAAAGAAAGCACCTAAAGCCCAAATAATACTTAATGGTGACTGACTCAAGGAGTTCCCATTGAGATCACAAACAATACAGGGGTGCCCACTCTCACCACTACTCTTCAACATAGTACTAGAAGTCCTAGCCCAAGCAATAAGACAGGTGAAAGAAATAAAAGGCATACAAACTGGAAAGGAAGACATCAAGTTAGTCCTATTTGCAGATGACATGATCCTGTACATAAATGACCAAAAAGTGTCCATCTCAAAACTTGTACAGGTGATAGATTCCTTCAGCAAAGTGGCAGGACACAAAATTGCACACAAAAATTAGTAGTCTTTCTATATGCAAAGGAAAATATACAGAGAAAGAAAATAGCAAGGCTGTCCCATTTTGAATAGCAACAAAACACTTTAAATACCTTGGAATAACACTAACAAAGGATGTGAAAGACATATAAAATGGAAGCTTAAGAAAAACTTAAGATCAAAATTGAAGAGGACTTGAGAAGATGGAAAGACCTCCTCATGCTCCTCCAGAGGTATAATTAATATTGTAAAAATGGCAATTATACCAAAAACAATATACAGATCTAATGCAATAACATTAAAAATTCCAGCATCATTCTTCACCAAGATAGCAAAAATGATCTCAAAATTTATATGGAATGGCAGCAGGCCTTGGATATCTGAACATATTCTCAGCAAAAGAAACACCTCTGGAGGTATCACCATACCTGATCTAAAGCTATATTACAAAGCCATAGTAACAAAATCAGCATGGTATTGGCATAAAATCAGAAACATAGACAAATGGAACAGAATTGAAGACTCAGACCTTAGGTAAAGTTTGCTTACAGCTACTTGATCTCTGACAAAGTTGCCAATAAAGTACATTGGAGAAAGGACAGCATCTTCAACCAATGGTGCTAGACAAACTGGGTAACAATATGGAGGACAATGAAACTAGACCCACTCATCTCACCATACACAGAAATCAAGTCCAAGTGGATTAAAGACCTTAATATTAGACCTGAAACTCTTCCCCTACTGGAAGAAAAAAATATGAGGTACTGTCCATGATATAGAAGTAGGGAAAACTTCCTGAACAAAACCCCATTAGCCCAGGAAATTAAACAGTTACTCAACCAATTTGATCTCATGAAGCACAGACAAGCATATCATAAGCAGAGCCAATAAATTACCCACTGAATGGGAGAAAAATCTTTGCCAGATATACCACTGACAGAAGCCTAACATCTAGAATCCACAAATAAATCAAAAAACTAAACAATTATATATATAAAAAAAAATCAAGCAACCACTCCAAAAAAAGAACTGAATGGGGCAGAAGAACTGTTAAATAGAGAGGAGTTCTCAGAGCTCTCCTGGAAGAAATACAAATGGGTATATGTGGACCTATCTGCATTACGTGGCTTAGGGTTGGCTGAAAATGTTCAACATCCCTAACCACAGTGAGTCAGGGAAATGCAAATTAAAACAGTCGGTCAGTGAGATTGATCAAGGTTCCACGGCTTCAAGAAGAGTCCGAGTTGCGTCTTCCTTGCTCCAGGAAGGATGTTCAACATCCCTAACCAAAACATTAAAACAAAAATCTCCAGGAAGGATGGAAAACATTAAAAAATCTAACAAAAAATGTTGAGTATGTGGGGAAAGAGGAACCCTCATCCACTGTTGGTGGGAATGTAAACTTGTACAATCACTATGGAAATCAATATTTCTTGAAAAGGATGAACATAGAGCAGACCCAGTTATTCCCTTACTGGTCATTTATCCTAAATGCCCCATGACTCACTATAGAGATATTTGCTCAACCATGTTTATAGCTGCTCAGTTCATTATAGTTAACAAGTGGAATCAACCCAGGTGCCCATCATTGGATGAATGGATAATGAATCTGTGGTACATTTACACAATGGAATTTTACTCAGCAGTAAGAAAAAACAATACAATGAAATTTGTAGAAAAAAGGGCAGGCTTGGAAGAGATCATACTCAGAGAATTCACACAATCACAGAAAGACAAATGCCACATGGTCTCATTTATCTGCAGTTCCTAACCTGGACCAGCTTGAGTTGCTGATATAAGTGATAGGCAACTCAAGGCCGAGACAACGGGGGGTGAAAGGGTTTGGGGGAGGAAAAGGAAAGCATGGGAAAAAAAAAAAAAAACAATCACAAAACTAAACCCCAAATGAACTGGACCCATACAAAACTTAATGTTTGGAGATAGATTAAAAGATAAAACCCTCAACAGGAGTAAGGGGGGAGCACCCAAATAGTAGGGCCCTAAAGAGGGTAGGATGAAGTCTAAGCTTAATTTTTTGTGTATCTGGCCTGTAATTCCCAGTACCAGAGATCACTTGCTACTCACAATGAGCTATGGATCAGAGAGTCCTACAAGGTCTGGAAAACAGGACAGATTCCTGTCAAAGCACTTGATTACCTGCCTGAGGCAGAAGGTAAGTCTGTCCTGCTGAAGACACCATATGCTGCTGACACAGGGCATGGAGAGACCTGGCTGAACTCTGGACTAGTGCCAGTCCTATTTAAACTTTGTTGATTTCACTTTCCATTGGAGAATCTGTTCTTTTTCAGAAGGTAGCAAGGAGGAGGCGATAAACTACCCCTTGCTCTTCAGCCAAGCCATAGCTATAACCACAGAGGAATTGGGGAGACAAACGAGAGCTCTGCTTCCATGGTGAATCTGATAATCAGCATCAGGGTGAAGGACACAGACCCTGGGGATACTCAGCACCTACCAAATCAGAAATTAAGAGGCTCTTAAAAGCCCATAACTGAAGTAGACTCAACACTCACCCATGGCTCCGGGAAATGTGCAGAAGAGGGCACGGAAAGATTGTAAGAGCCGTAGGTTGAGACATCATGCTCAGAGGCATTCCCTCCACCCCAAAACATCTGACTACTGCTACCACAACATATAACCCACAAACCCATAGGGAGTACCTGCAACCCACTAAAGAATTTCCCCACCAGAATGGGGACAGGGGCAAGGGAAAAGAGGGTACCAACACATGATGCATCCATACAAAATGTGCTAATAATAATAATAATAATAATATAATAATAATAGTAATAGTAATAATAATAATCCTCCAAAAAGAATATTGTGACATGGATGATAAAATTTTTAAAAAAATTTTAAAAATAGATAAAACTGAAATGGTCATTAAAATTCTACATTCTGAACCACCTTCAGCCATCTGCAGAAGACTGCCTACCACCTTTTTTTTTTTTTTATCTCCAGAAGAATAAACAAATAGAGTAAAACCAAAGTGATATGACTGCGTCCCTCCAAAACAATACATAGTTCTCTGCTACAAGTCTATTTTGAATTTCATGTATTATTTGAGTAAAAAACAAGATGCTGTGTCACAAGAGCCTGAGAATTTCAGTGGCTTAATGCCATTAATATGTTTTTTTTTTTTATGTGACAGTTCAATATGGTTCTACTTTCCAGTAGGCAAGTGTTCTCTGCCAATATCTTAAGGCAGAAAAGACATATTGACTTCTTAATTAGCTTATCTCCAAAGGTGCACCACTGATGCTTTGATTGCATGGGTTGAAACCCCTCTTGTATGTGAGGTGCAGGCACAAAAGGACTGATGAATACAGCCCAGGAATTCATAATTGCTAATGAGAAGTGATCCAATGAAACACAAAGGAAGCCTGAGGCTTTGGTAGAAGATGGTGCATCTGGTGTGTGAGGTTTAAGCCACTGCCTTTCTGAGCTTTCCACACTTTGTTCCAGATGAAAACTAACACCCACCCATGACACTCAACTGCTCTTTCACTTTGATGTAGCAAGAAAAAATGTCACTTTCGATTTCAAATTTGGACGACAGAAGTTAAAGATTATTAGCACTGCTTGGAAAGAACCAGCCTCATACCAGATTGCATGGGAGCTATGACCTGTGGATTTTAGCCTGAATGACCCTTGAAGGAGGTGTTGCAGGAACCCTCAAGAAAAGAAACTGCTCAACTTAGACACTTCTTCCCAATCCCTATGTTATTGTTTTTGTAGAAAACAGTGATTTTGGTGAATTTATTTAATTTAGTCTGAGTTGATTGAGATTACCCATTTAAAGTATGTATGCTTTAGAGTTAAGCTTACCTATGACTAAGTTTGTGTGTTTGATTTGAAAATCCTCAGCCATTTCTTCTGTAAGAAGTGTGTGAACACTCCCCCAAAGCCTCTGAGACTGCAGAGGATAATGGAAGGGACTTCTGACAACTTCATCATCACATTACATTCACTAACAGCTCCCAACTCATCTGAAAGCACTTGTCTATTTTCCTTTAAGTACTCTCTCATTTTTAGCTCCATAGCTACATCCTCAGTGCTGTGTCTTCCTTTTTCTAGCCTACTAGGGTAGCTGCTGCTACTATCCCTAAAAGCCCCAGTGTTTTCCTCCCTGATCCAGTATTAAAAGTTCCAGGCTTCCACCCAACATGCACTGGGGGAATGGGTGACATGAACAAGCATCAAGGTGCACAGTGAACAGCAAACCCCCCATGGCACTTACTTGAGGACAGCTCTGTAGTGGTAGATGGCTTCCTTGATCCAGCCTTGATCCTTCAGGAAATTATCATAGTTGTAATGCACCTTGTCATTTTGGGGCAGTTTCTGAACTCCAGACCTAAAATGGGCACATTAAAAATCAACCACAAGCAAAGAAAAACAAAGCGCCAGGCTTTCACTTCTTTTATCATTCAAAACTTTTTCCATCCATAACATTCAAATTGCTTTTTTTTTTTTTTTTTTTTTTTTTTAATAGTGTTTTGCTCTAGTCCAGGCTGACCTGGAATTTACTATGTGGTCTCACAGCAGCCCTAAACTCACAGTAATTCTCTTACCTCTACCTCTTAAATCCTGGGATTAAAGGTATGTGCCACCATGCCCGACCAAATGAGCAGATACCAGTTTTGGATCAGTTCTCATCTTTTCATCTCATTCGAGGCAGGATTTCTCTGTCTCTCAGGAAATTTTTTAGTTATTTCTTTATTTTTGAGATAGGATCTCAATCTAGCCCAGGCTGACCTGGAATTTACTATGTAGTCTTAGACTGACCTCAAACTCACAGTGATCCTTCCACCTCTGCCTCTTGAGTGCTGGGATTTAAGGCATGTGCCACCATGTTTGACCACTTTCCTTCTTTATAAATACGTGTATTTATATTTATAGTCATTTTATATTTATATATATATTTATATATTCATATGTTTGGTTATTCTAGAAATATGACACGACTTTTTGTAAAATTGACCTGAATTTCTGTTCAAAAGATCCTCAGTATCACATTTCACTAGGAAGGAATAAAACATACTTTAAAATATTTTCATTTATTTACTTAAGAAACAGAAGAAAGAGGCAAAAGAGAGAGAGAAAGAATGGGTGTTTGCAAACAAACTCTAGACACATGTGCCACCTTATGTATCTTGCTTACATGGGTCCTGGGGAATTGAACCTGGATCCTTTGGCTCTGTAGGCAAGAGTTTAAATGCTAATGCATCTCTCCAGCCCCCAAAAGCAAATTTTCAATCTTTTTTTTTTTTTTTTTTTTTTTGAGGTAGCCTCCCACTCTAGCCCAGGCTGGAATTCACTATGTAGTCTAAATATATCCTTGAACTCATGGTGATCTTCTTATGTCTACCTCCCATATGCTGAGATTAAAAACGTGGGCCACCACACCTGGCAAAGCATATGTTTTATATGTCCAAATAGCCACTAAATTTTATGAGTCCACCAAATCCTCCAATATGTACATAGATATAGACAGTGGCTGTGCATGTATGTGCATGTGTGTGTGTGTTTTTTTGAGAAATGCATGTAGTATGAATAATATTAATGATACTATATAGAGTATGTATGTGTGTGTGTATGTGTGTGTGTACTTGTGTGCATATGTATGTCACATACATCAAGGAGAGTCACAGCATTTGCCTTTTCTGTGAACTTAGTACAACTAAGTTCCATAACCCTTCCATGGTTCTTCTCAGAGTTTGTATTGTTTCTTATAAAAAAGAAGCATCTAAATTGTGTGTTAAGCCCCATAAAGTCTGTATTTTTTGCTGATAATATGATTAGAAAGGCTATAGTACCCAAAAGTGTGCTTTACATTAGTTAATTCATCCATTTTTAGTTGGGAAGCTTTAGATTAAGAGGAATTATAATAAAATTTTGTTATATAGTGTTATTTTAGGGATATTTACACCATGCTAAGATGTTTTAGTCCTCCAAAGAGAAGCTTTTGCACACATGATGGCTGTATTTGTTAGAATGGTAGGCTCTAGTGCAAATGAAAGGAGGAAGATAGTGTGATGCCTCTGAAAGAAGGAGCTAGATAGAAAAGGAAAGACAGAATGATATAGGGCTAATCTGGGGACTGAAAATGGGTCAAGCTCTTCTTACATCACCACTTTGCAAACCCTGACAACTCAATGAGAGATACTATTCATGATTTACAAAGCACAGAACTGCCAGGGAACTGAAGCTGCTTCAGTAGGTCACAACTCAGGAGCTGAGAAGATGGACTTGGACTTTTGATTCCATTCAAGTCTAAAGCCCTGTAGGGTGTCCCTTAAGCAGGAAAAATGTTTATCAATGCTGCATTTGTGATGTCAGTAGTCAAATCATGATGATATTTGTTTATTTATATATTTATTTATTTATTTGAGAGAGAGGCAGAAAAAGTCAGATGAAAAGAGAGTGAATGGGTGTACCAGGTCCTCTAGCTGCTGCAAACAAACTAGCCACATATGCCACCTTGTATATCTGGCATTACATGGGACTGTGGGATGAAAGTCAGGTCTTAGGGTTTGCAGACAAGAACTTTAATTGGTAAACCATGTCTCCAGTCAGCCCCATAATGATCTTTAGCTGTAACCTGGATTTCATATTCTAGACATAGTTTTAAAATGTCCTATATGCTTTGAATAAAGTAATCAAAAAACCAAGCCAATTAAATCAAAAACAAGTTCAACCATGTATGTTTAACAACAAGAATGCATTCTCACAAATATGTCAGTAGGTGATTTGTTCTATGAACATCTTGGGATGTCCTAACATAGGCCAATAAGCTTGGACTGTAGCATGCTGAAGCTGCATGATGCAACCTGATATGTCTGAGCTGCAAACCTATAGCATTTCCATGCAATGAACACAGGCAGAATTTCTAGCACAATGTTAAATGTCTGAGTACCCAAACATATTTACTTTTCTTATATAACATTCTATGAGCTTTTTTTTTTTCTGATTTTAACTTACATGTTTCTTTTAAATGTTATGTATGTTTTTAATAATAAAGTCATAAACCCACACAGTAGCCAAAACCTACACAGGGTCATGATCACCTCTATGACTATCTTCTACCTCCAGATCTGGTTCAAAGACATGATGTCCATGGAGCTGCCCTTCCTACAATGGACAATGCCATTTCATGTGATATATCCTGAGGGACCTTCCCAAAGCAGTTTTTTATGTGATACATTATTTATGTTAAAGCAACACATTATAAAATGATGACAGAATGAAGTCAATACATTGAGCAGCAACTTAGCTGTCATTATCATCATGTGTTTTGACTGGCAGTTTGGTTATTGTAGCATCATCCCAGCATAGAAGAATGAATTGGTTTTGATGAGATGTAGGCTCCATGCACAAGGGACGAGTTCTTCATGTGTGCATGCTTGGTGTGCATATCTCTGTATACATGTTCATATATGTGCAGTGCATGTTCTTGTTAGTGCATAGCATGTGCAGGCCAGAGGTCCATGTTAGGGTTTTTCCTTATTGTTCTCCATCTTATTCTTTCTTTCTCTCTTTGAGCCTGGAACTCTTGAACTTGGCAACACTAACAAGCTGTTCAACCCCAAGGATTCCCTGACTGTGCCTCCTCAGTGCTGATATTTCCAGTGCAGACTTCTAATGCCTGACTTTTATACTTGGGATCTGGAGATAAGAATTCAGGTCCTCATGCTCACATGGCAATCACTGTACTCACAGAGCCTCCTTCCCAACCCAGAGGTAGAATTTTATCAGCACATTTTTATTCTTGGAAGACCACTCTCATACATGTAGTTTTCCATTGAATAAGACACTGTTAAGTGGTGGATGGCTGTAAGTAGATATATGCATATAAATTTCCTTTTAAGTGAGAGCCAAGGAAAAAAGGGACAAATAGAGAGATGCTATATGCTTAAAGCCACCAGTGTCATGGAGCAACATAACTGTTCTGAAGGAAAAGAGGACTCAATTATCAAATGTGGCTGGGGATGGCTATGGTGGAATCTTAGGGCCACAGATGACAAAGCTGCCTTGGAGAGAGGGGTAGAGGGAGCAATATAGAGAACAAATACACACAGGAAGAAATAAAAACAAAAGAGAATGAAGCTCTTCCATGATTTCAGAGTCCCACAAGAAGTATGCAGAGCAACTTGCTGTCAGCCCAAAGTGCTGAGCGTTCCCATTAGGACCAAGCTGCTCAGAACAGAAGCGGCTCTCGTGATCTGATGCTGCTGTCATTTCTTGGTAAACCCATGTCATTAGCGTTGATTTCTCGAGCAGAGATTAAAAGAGGTTTAGTTAGGAGAGGAAGTCAGGAGTGGATATTATCCAAGCTGATGCAGCTATGGGTCTCACAGATGACATTTCCTCTCTGCTTCATTAATTTGCAGAGCTTGTTGAGCTTTGGCTGTTTCTAATTAATTCTTTTACTGGCTTTTTTGAATGTGTATCATTGCAGGCAAACCATATAAAGTAAAGAAATTTCTCTAAGGTTTTACCCTTTTAATTATTATTTTTATTGCTTAAATGAAGGCTAGAATTGCAAATGTTGACATTTTGGTTTATTCTAGTCATTAGAGTTTTCAAAAGGAGGGTGGGGGGTAAATAGGCAGAGGAGGAGGAAAAGGGCACTCATAGAAGGTGATGTTGAGCAGAGGAAAGGAGGTGAGTTTGGATCTCAATTGCAGAGACAAGCATGATGAAGGGCAAACAAACAAGTTTGTCACAAGTGACCCCTCTGATGGTTTTGCCCTTTTAAGAAAGGGCAAGAAATGAAATATCTCAATGAATAGAAGAACAATTCCTAATATTCTCTTACGCCTGTCAGTCATTGGCTTGTAAGGCGCTTGCCACACTAAGTGTCATTTGCTTTTGTTTAAGCAAGAGCTCCTAGCAAATGGTGCACATGGGATTTTGTTGTTGATTTTTGTTTCTGTTTGGATATTAGCAGCCAAGACAATAAAGCAGGGAGAAAATTATCTTCAATGCAAAAAAATAAAATAAAATAAAATAAAATAAAATAAAATAATAAAGAAAATAAAAATAGCTGGTATGTAAATTGACTTTGGTGACCTAGTGAGGCCTGTCAAAGCAAAACTAGTATTAGCAAGCTGAATAAATCAGTTTTAACTATTGTTAATTGAACAGATATATACAAATATTTTAGCTGCTCATATGGATAAATGCTAAAGGCTGTGTGTAGAAGGGGTGTAATAAAATAATTTGAGAAATTCTACCTTTTAGTGTTAGACATTGAGTTTGTAATATAAGACACTTTCAAATAAAAACAGTACCTGCCATTAATGTTTTGATACCATATACTGAAATGAAGTTGGATTTATAAATTCATTTTGGAAGTTTTGAGGCATATTTTCTACAGAAATGTGTCTTAGTTCCCTAGCCACTCACAAAAGCCTATTTAAGTCATATTGTAACTGAAATAGAGTAATGTTCCTAATCACATTATGCAAATGAAACACCAAGCTTACCCCTGCTCCTGTGGGATAATGCATTCAAAAATAAAATTTGAGTAGGGCATGGTGGTGCACACCTTTAATCCCAGCACTTGGGATGCAGAAGTAGGAGGATCCCCATAAGTTCGAGGCCACCCTGAGACTACATATTTAATTCCAGGTCAGCCTGGGCCAGAGTGAGACCCTACCTTGAAAATCAAAAAAATAAATGAATAAATAAATAAATAAATAAATAAGATTTGAATTTCCAGGAATGGGTCTCTGCATGCTGGAGTTGAATGGGAATTATCTTAGATCCGAGTCTTCAGGATCCCTTTCATCTGTGCTTGAACAAGTCAGGGGCTGTGTACTTGCAGAAGTGGATGCAAAAACATTGATAGGCTACTCTAACCATCTACCCTGCACACATTCAACATGGAATCAGAGAACTACTTGATTAATGGAACAAGAAAGGGATGCTACCAGAAAACAACCAAAAATACAGTGGTTAGATAATGTTTCAAGGTGTTTTCCAAATATAGTAAGAAAGGAGGAATTCCCAGGTAGAAATGAAGAAACAATGTAAAGGAGATGCAGAGTGAGGTGAGGGGGGCATTTCTTCAGCCACAATTTTTCTCCATGAGGAACAAACCTTTCTCTTCAGGTAGGTCAGGCAGAATGGGTCATGAGAATCCTGAAAGATTTGGATTTTTCTCTGATTTTGAAGGAAGAGTAAGTTTTGGAAAGTCAGATAATCAGATGATGGTCTCTAAAGATAATGCACATTCAAATGCTAGTGTCATCATCCCCTTATAGTCCATCCAGAATTGAGACAGTCAGACTACCTGTGCAACATGACTCTACCACTGGCTAACAATGAGACCTCATGCATAGAGGCATCTATAGATGCACATATTTTTGTTTGTTTTGTTTTGGTTGAACAATTACATTGCAATCTTAGACTCATTTGTGTCCTTCAACTTTTGCATTCTATGTGGGACACAGCAAAATTTGATCCATTATCCAGATATTTTGGAACGAGGTTGTGAATCTTCATAACTGGAAATTCTGTGATGGAAATATTAAATATACACATTTTTCTCAGGGAATTCACATTGTCTAAGTAAAAATAATCATTAAAAGTCAACACTCAAAGTGGCAAAGTATTGTTTCTTTTGTATCCCTGGCCTGATTTTAAATGCGATCCCACTTTTCTCTTATCCCTGGCATAAACTACAGAACTTATTTTTCAGGCTGCACCTCTTTCTAGCTCCTCTTTCCCAACTCTATGAAATTAGTCCCAGGGAGACCGTGGCCATGAGTACAAGCAAGTAGATGGCCCACTGAGGAGCTGGTCCAGCTTCCACGGCCCAGCTAATGAACCAATTCACGGAGTGCAGTGTGCTGGCAGAAGAGTGTTTTTTGTGTTTCCTCACAACACAGATTAATTTTCCAGGGTTACTGAGTGATCCAGCTCTAAAATGTTTACTGTTGCTGCTCTCTGATGTTAAGGTATATTGTTCAGCTCCTTTTAATAAAACCCAAGAGTTCTGGGCTTCAAACTACATCTGCCCTTTTCTTTGAAGTTTCATATACCCCTCTTCAAGTATACATGACTTTACAAAGGGATGACTGTTGTGTAATCTTTTTTTCAGTGAAATAAACAAAATGATTGTATGGTGAGTGAGAAGAGGGGAGGATGTCTTGCTTCAGTCAAAACAATCTTTCCCATAGATATTGAGATTTTGTGTAATTATTTCTCATCTGTGCATTTTAATTTTATTTATTTATATTGTTGTCTTCTCAGAAGAATAGAGGAGAGTCAGGAGAATGAGTTTGTTTCTACTTGGATTTGCTCTTATATAACCCCCAGGTGATTTGGCAGTGAAGACACGAAGCTTGAAGGAGTGCTGGAAAGCAGTCATGCAGAGGAAAATAAATTGAAGATTAAGAAGTTTGGGTTTTTGCCATAGTGATTTTTTTTTGGTTAAATGCCTTTGACTTTTCATGGAAAACATTATGAATAAAATACAGAAATTATGTAGCATTCATGGATATTTGTTTTTTGGAGGAAGAGACAAAGAGGTGACTAAGGTGGTGATATTTGCCTATAAGGAAAACTTCTTCCAGGCAGGTGGCAAAATTCTGAGATCTGCCAAAACATGGAGCAGCACTCTGTTCCTCAAGGCACTCTTCCATGCTTTTAATTTTTTCCAGACTGTAATATGTTGAGCAATAGAAGCTGCCAGAAATTGCCATCAAGAGTGTTGTATAAGTGACAGAAAGAGGATTTGAGTAAGTGACAGAGCCAGGTGAGGCCACAGGTGGGCCTTCTGCTGCTAGAGGAACAGTAAGGAGCAAGGTGACTAGAGAAGACTGCATACATTCCTGTCTCAGGAAAACCTGGGATGTTCATCATCCTGGAGGTCATTGGGACACTGGCCCCTTGGCAATTGGGTTGAGTCACGCTCATCAGTCCATGTGCGTGTACCCTGTGTGTGGCACTGGATGTCAACTGAACAGATAGTGCAAGATCCAAATGGAATCCGTGTAGACAGGAAGAGCGTTAGTAATGTCCTTTCTGCCATGTGTCAGTCTGCGAGGAGTCCCATTTCATCTTGAGAGCAGAAGCTATGGATCTGGCTTCTAGTTTCAGCTCTACTCTGTCTGGCCAGATTAAGCATGGAAACATATTTAGGTTTAAAGGAAAATGAACAACAATCATGTTTGGAAGGACTCCACAATTTGTTTTTCTGTTGTTTGTTTTGGGGAGAGGCATGCGGTGTGTTGTGTGTGTTCAGGGAGAGAAGGGAGAGGATGCTATAACATGATTAAGAATGGAATACAAATATAAACATTGCAACTAGAAAGTCAAGCATTGCTGAGATTACCCACGAAGGCAATTGAGCATATACAGCCTAAGTGCGTTAACTGCTGCTACCATGCCTGAAGATTTATTTCTAAAGGCCAGCAATGTATGATTATCTATGTACATGTTCCATGGTAAAATGAGTCTTAAATATGAGCAGATGTGAGACAGCACAATAATTTTGGTTAGAATAACAGCTTTATTTGGTTGTTTTTTGAGCATCAAGATTACTCTTTGGGAATAAAATAGCCCTGAATCTCCCACCTGCTCCTTGTGACTTTTTAAAAAATTTTTTTTTATTATTTTATTTATTTTTGGAGAGAGACACAGAGAGAGACACAGACAGACAGACAGACAGAGAAGGAGAGGGAGACAGATAGAGATGGACACACCACAGTCTCTCAGCTGCTGTGAATGAAATCCAGATGTGTGCGCCCCCCTTGTGGGCAAGTGTGGCATTGCGCCCTTGCATCACTTTGCATCTAGCTAAACTTGGGACTTGGAGGTTGGAACCACTGGACATTGGAACCAGCGTTCTTAGGCTTAGCAGGCAGGCGCCTTAACTGCTAAGCCATCTCTCCAGCCCTCCTTGTGACTTTTGCTTTCTTTACCCACTGGGGGGATATACATGAATGATGTCTGACCAAGAAACATCAGTCAACTATTTAACACATGGATTTTTTTTGGAGGTAAGCCCTACAGACTGGCCTTTTTTATGCTCAAGAAAGAGAGAGTTGTGTGTGTGTGAGAATTGCTGTGCCAGGACCTCCAGCCACTGCAATCAAACTCAAGACACATGCACCCTCTTGTGTGCATATGCAACCTTGTGTGCTTGCATCACTTTGTGTGTCTGACTTATGTGGGACCTGGGGAGTTGAAAATGAGTCCTTAGGCTTCACAGGAAAGTGTTTTGACCACTAAGCCATTTCTCCAGCCCAACACAGAGATTCTTTATAAATGAAATAGTATCTTTTCTCCCCACTAAGAATAAGAGGTGGTGGGATGAGTGGGAAAGATGAGACATGGCTCACAAAGTGTTGTAACCTAGCGTAAGCCACCAAAAGGCTCGTTTTGTCAAGTGAACTGTTTGACAACAGAAAAGAAGGTTTTGTCCACAACATCATGTTCTCCAGGTTCAAATTCATGAGTGAATGCAAATCAAGGGGAGTCCAATATGCTGTGAGCTCCATGTGAGGAGGAGTAAGTAGGGGAACTCTGCATGTCTGCAACTTCACTATTATTTTGCCAAATACTGACTCTAAATAAATATCAAGTAGGGGGCAGGGTGTGGCTCAGTTAGCAGAGTGCTTGCCTAACATGCATGCAGTCCTGCATTTAGTCTCTGGCACTCCATAAATCAGGTGTGTTAGTACAAGCCCAACTCAGGAGAACAGGCCAAGAGGATTAGAATGTCGAGGCCATTCTTGGATAAATGGTAAGTTAAAGGCCAATGTAATCTTGTTTCCAAAAAATAAAGCAGAAATTAGCCAAATTGAATATTTATTTCATTCATTCTATTTTTTTTTTTTTTTTGCTTGAAAGGATTTATAAGTAATTAGAGAGCCTGTTTTTATAGAGGGCAGCAGATACCAGGGAAGCCCAAGATACATCAGAATGACAAGAAGAGTAATCAGAGTGCCTAGCATGCCTAGTCATCTCTATCATACCATTCAGAGCCAAAGAATAATTACAGTGAAGTGGCAGATTAAATATGCACTGCTCTCAGTGCTAGCCTTAGAATCTCTTCCAGAGAGTTGATAGTAGAGATAGATAGACACTGAGGAGACTCAATATTCATCACAGCCGAAAATCATAGGCTGCTGAGAGCTCAACACTGAAGGAAAAACAGCCGAGATCAACTAAGCAGGTACTGAAAGGGATACAGGCAGGGCTGGGTGAGCCACTACAGGCTTCCTGCACTTTCTCACCCCAACCATCAGAACCACGACCCTGCCTCCAATAAGGACAGAAACAAAAGACAAAGGTCCCATAAGCATCAAAGGCAACAATATTAAAACCCCAAGTACAGCTTATTTGAAAATGGTCAAACCAACCAAAAATATGGAACTTATAACCTGCCCTGACACGGAAAGTGAGATTAGCACTTGCACTTGCAATGCAGGCCTATGTACCTTTTTTTTTTTTTTTTTTTTTTTTTTTTTTTTTTTTTTGTCAGTTTGGCTCATCACCTTTTGGGTTGGCTTCCAATCTCACCAATGCTTAATGTCCACTTCAGTCCCTCCATGTTGTGCTGTGCTGTGTGGCTTTGTTCAGCTGTGCTGGATGTGCTGCCAGGGGGTGGGGAGAGGGTTGTTGAATTCCAGAGGCTTGTGCTTCTAATGGTTGGGGTGGGAAAGTGTTTTATCTTCAAATTTCTTAACTTTTCAAGGAGGCTGATGAGGTTGGAAAATCCCCTTGTTTGGTTTCTTCTTCTGCTGCTCAGCATGCCTGGCTGGTGGTGCTGGGTGCAGATCATACCAATCAGGGGTCACAAGTGCTTCAGTGGGATTCTGGCCATTTTCCTCCTTTCTAGTGGATCTTGGTCTCTCTTGCTTCTCTGCTGTGTCTAAGGATAACCTATACTCCTTCCCTTTTCAAAAGAAGAGTGTATTTTGCTGTGGTTTTGCTTAAATCCCTCCCGAGGTTGGTTTGGCATGGCTCTGATACTGCCATCTTACCCGGAAGTCTAGGCTCTTTTAACATGACATTTTTATAAACATTGTTTTTTTCTGTTTGCTAGAGAGCATTTTATTCCTGTGAGTGCTCTTCCCTCTCCTCTACTGAACCTCAGTCAAGTTGAGAGCAGAGTGTACATCAAATTTGTTTATTCTTGATAAATTTGTAAAACTTGCTAAGAATGTAAAAACTACCAGAGAAAGACTGAATTAAGGAGGCTCTCCATTCTCTTAAATCCCTGTCTTTGGTAGTTAGCAAGGAGTTATCCATTTGGATGGTATCACTCAAACAGGTAACATAGAAATAATATAATGGAAGAATGATATGTAATGGGCCCAGTGTGGCACATCATATCCTCCTATGATCCACAAGAGGAAAACATTACCACTCTTCCAAGGAAGTTGTCACATGTTCTTGATGTTTTTGATAGGACAGCTCAGTATTGGTTACAGTTACATGAGGCTTTTCAACATTTGATCCAAAACATGAGTTTTAGAATGCTTTGACTTCATTTCTAAACCTAGCCTTGTCTCAACTGATTTTGGGGAGCTGGTGAGTCATGCACACCTCATCCTAGAGGCTTTACCAGCGAGGGTCATTTGTAATGCACACTACTTGCGCCTTAAATTAGCCCATCTTTTTACAGATCCCTTAATATGCATAATCTGACCCAATATTGAGATGTTCATAGAAAGATAGAGAGTTTAAGGGGAAATATACATGAAGTGATTTTTAAAGATTTCCCAAGTGCTACAAGACTAATTTGAAGGACTTTAAGGAATTCTGATCAGACTCTCCAAATCTCTTACACCTGGATTTGGCCATCTGGTCATTCTATTTTAATGCCTCCCAAACAAGAATCAGCAGTAAGAATGTTGGATTTGGGCTCAAGCTGAATTTAAATTTTCAAAAGATATAGACACTGAGATAAAGATCTTGAGAATAAAAAGATACCAAGTTTAATTTGTGTCTTCCTTGACTGACATTTCCTAGAAGAGACTTGGAGAAAGTATCATGTGAGTGATTGTGTGTGTGTGTGTGTGTGTGTGTGTGTGTGTGTGTGTGTGTGTAGAATGAATGGTTTTATTCTAAATAACTCTTTGGAATTCATATATGGTATTTGGATAATGAAAAATGACATTTAATTAGAAGTCATTATGAGTTGAATAATGTGGAGATATACAGAAAGAGACATAGTTATTACACTAAGATGATGGAAAATAAGAAGGCAAAGCAGTGTCCGATTCATGTGCATGGCATCATGGGTGCAGCTCAAGACCTGAAATACACAATGAAGGAAGGAGAACTGACATTACTTCTTGACAAGGAGTGTGCACATTTTACTTCATCTACTTAAGACAGTAATTCTTTAGGGTATTTATTCGAGATGGTATCCCCATTTTGTGTAAAAAACTATATTCATACGTGTGGGCAGATCTCAAATGGGAGTTTGGCTCTTAGCCATGGATGATTATTTTCTGTGCTTCCATTCATTTTTTTAAAATGATGGTATGTGGGAATTTAGAAATTATTTAGAATTATTTGGGAATTTCAAAGAAAGAGACACCTTCTCAGCTACCAGGATTTACTTTGATTTGATATCAGAGAGAAGAAACTTACCAAGCTTTGAAAGATGGTTGCTTAGAGAGGTGAAATGTAAATATTAAAGTAAGAGAAGGGCAGGACTGAAGAAATGTGGAGAAGCAAGAATGTAGAAGACAGAAAAGAAATTCAGCAGGAAATTGTCTCCCAAAGTAATCAGTCTTTGATGCTAAGTGAGGTGATGTCCATGCAGGGTCAGAAGATTAGGCCAGTGAGTGAGTACTAAAGAATGCATATATATTACACATGGTAGATAATCATCTTTTGTAAATAAAGTATATTTGGGATGAGGAGATGGTTAAAGGCCCTTGCTTACAAAATCTTGGCTCCCTGTATTCAATTCCTCAGTGCCATATAAAGACAGACCCAGAAAGCAATGCATGTGTCTGGAGTGGCAAAAGGTCCTGTGTGCTTACTCTCTTTCAATCTTTCTCTCTCTCTGTTTCGTAAATAAGTTAATAAATTTTAAGTATATTTGGAAGCATATAATCATGGAAATCAATACAGTCTGCATATAGATTGAAGATACATGGACTGGAGACTATTATTTTATAAATTTAAAATTATATCAATATACCATAATTAATAGTGATAATGTAATGAGGAACCATTAATGGTATAAGAAACAAGTATGGACATACTTGTGCTTTCTATGAGAGCCAAATCTCTGATTAGTAAAACATATTAGGTTGAAACTTTTCCCTATCTATGATTTCATATACCTTTTTTTTTTAAAGCATCTCAACCTAGCCAGACATGGTGGTGGTGCACACCTTTAATCCCAGCACTTGGCAGGCCAAGGTAGGAGAATCACTGTAATTTCAAAGCCCCCTGAAACTACAGAGTGGATTCCAGATCAGCCTGGGCTACAGAAAAACCCTATCTCAAAAACCTGAAAAAAGGGGATGGGGGTTGAGAGATGGCGTAGCAGTTAAGACACTTGCTTGCAAAGCCTAAGGACTCATGTTCAACTCCCCAGATCCCATGTAAGTCAGATACACAAAGGTGAGGCAATCACAAGGTCACACATGCCCACTAGGTGGCACAAGTATCTAACATTTGACTGCAGTGGCTGAGGCCCTGGCACACCAGTTCCCTATTTCTTTTCTGTCTATGTCTCTCTCTCCCTAAGGAAAAAAAAAAATCTGGACCAAAAGTAACACATTATAATACACAGTGAGTGGGAAAAGACAGGGCAATCCAAGACTTCCATTCAACTTTTACTATTATCTTCCCCTACTGTAATTCCCCAACACACTTTACCAAACACTGGTCCTAAAGCTGCAGGAGAATCTTCTACTTTTCAGTTCCCACAAGAATTCACATTCTGTCAGCTTTCATCATACTTGTTGAAACTTGAAAAGTTCTCTCACTTTTTACTTTTTTTTTTTTATTTTTGTTTCAAAAAGCATTATTACCTGATTCTTCTATGTAGGAATCTCCATTGTTAGTACATACCTGTTAAAGTTCTTATATCCCATGAGATCCACTGGCTTCTACTGAAAGACAATATGTCTAGAAATAGCTAACTTTAACTTTCTTTAAATTCTCAATTTTTGTGTTCTACAGATATTTTGGAATGAGTAATTCAATGTTTTGAATCTATATTTTAAAGCTTATATTTTAACTCATGATATTTAGGCTATAATCATAATTGATAAAATATGCATAGGAGGGCTGAGAGATGGCTTAGCGGTTAAGGCACTTGCCTGCCAAGCCTAAGAATGCCTGTTCAAGTCTCCCAGTCCCATGTTTTGCCAGACGCAAGCATTGCAAGTGCACAATGCCACACTTGCACACAAGGGAGCGCACACATCGAGTTCATTCACAGTGCCTGAGAGGCCACTGACACACCTAATCTCTCTCTCTCTCAGTCTGTCTCTCTCAAAAAATTATTAAAAAATTTAAAAATATGTATAGGAGTAAAGAAGTTTTTGAGAGAGACAGAGAGAGACAGAGAGGGAGAGGAAGACAGATAGAGATGGGCGCGCCAGCAGCATCTCAGATGCTGCGATCTAAATCCAGATGCGTACGCCCCCTTGTGTTCAAGTGCGGCATTGCACCCTTGCGTCTCTTTGCATCTGGCTAAACATGGAACCAGGAGATTGGAAAGGCTGGAGATTGGAACCAGCGTTCTTAGGCTTAGGAGGCAGGCACCTTAATGGCTAAGGCATCTCTCCAGCCCGGAGTAAAGAATTTTTAATTTTAATTTTCAAGCTTTGTTAACACAGCTTCTGAGTAGGTATCTTGAAGTGATGGACTGGAAGTCTCTGAGCCCTAAAATATACCCGAGTTTTGATATCCATTATCAGTAAAGATGAAATCTTGCAGCCACAACATCCACCAGGCATGGTTGTATAAGAAAGAGATAAAGAAGAAGAAATCAAAGATTTCAAAACAATAATAACAGATTCAACACAACACAGCAAGCTGATGTGCAGGTTAGCCAACAAGCCTGGGGCCAAAATCTCAAACATGCTTAATTCTCAACAGGATACTGTGCTATGTTGATAAGCTGTGGGAATGGCTGTCAAGAACCTCAGAGTAGTTTTCCTGAGTAATTATGTATACACACACACACACACACACACACACACACACACACATATATATATATATATATATATGGTTATTTGAGGTAGGGTCTCACTCTAGCCCAGGTTGACCTGGAATTCACTCTGTAATCTCAGGGTGTCCTTGAACTCCTACCTCTGCCTCCCTAGTGCTGGGATTAAAGGTGTGCACCACCAAGCCTGGCTCATAAATAAAATATATTTTAAAAATATATTTTTAATGCAAACCTTTCAAGTATCCTTCTATTCCATTACTTAATATTAAACTCATGCTCAGATATACTTATATGCCTTACTTTCATAATACTTCATTTTAAAAAGTACTTCACAATATAGTTTTCAGAACTAAATATCTTTTATTCTGATAAACTGCCTTATGGTTTTGAGTTCTGAACTCAGATTCTACCAATTTCTAATAGTTACAAAGTTTTCTCTCCTAAAATGAACCATCTAACCCATTACTAAAGCTCCTCCCAGCAAGTGATATTCACAGACTATATTGGTAGCATATCAAAGCTCTTTGATTCTATGGATTTTTTTTTCAAATGAACTAGTAGGGATATTAAAAAGGACACATATGTGTATGTGTTAGAGTAATGCATATTTGGATTTTAAAAGGATTTGTGACAATGTGAAGCCCATTTATTCAAAAATGAATAGAAATCGGCATAGAAAAGAAAAGAATGTTCTCAGAGAAAGCAAATAATTGGAACAGAAAAAAAGTGAGACAAAAAATTTCTGTTGGAGGAGGAAGAAGAACCATGGTGAGAAACCAGTTTCATTAGGTCAGCCGATTGCTTGCCAATTTTATTTAAACCTTATCACTTTCCAGATTGGAAAGGTGAGATTCTAATTAGCTCCTTTTTCATCAGTCAGTGCTCAGTCTCTCTAAGCAATCTTTGGGTAATGATCATAGCTTCACTTTGATCTACTTCAGGGAAAGTGCAGAGCCAAATATTAAACAGGTGCTTAGGAAACTGGGCCCTACCACCTGTTATTCTGACCCTGGCTGACCCAGTTAGCAAAGACCAGTGGTCTTCAATTAGGCCAAGTGGAACCAGTTATGACCAATCCCTCTTAGCACTAGACACTTTTTTCTCATCTTTCTTTTGTGTTCACTCAAATTAACCTTTAGTATATTTTACATCTCAATGAAAGAATCACAACTTGGAACTCATTCTTGGAAAATGTATATATAACTTAAAAACAATCATATATAAGTCTAATAATACTATAATATTATCCAAAGTTCATTTGTCACACTTTATTTTAGAGCTAAAATAAGTACACAAAAGTATGTAGAACTGCTAAAACATTTTCCTTATATTGACAAAAAGAAATTGAACATTTGATGTTCATGAGAACCCCTTGAGAAATCACTAAAGAAAATCACCAAGCCCATTCTTTTTTAGTAACATTTATTAACAATTTTCATAAGTGTCCATAACATACTTTGATCATAATATACTGCCAGCACCTTCTTTTATCAGTCCTTCTGAATACCTGTTCCACTAAACTCCTTCTTCTCTTTGTATAGTTCCTTTTCTATTTTGACATCTTTGGGTGTGGGGAGGGTCTCTTCCATCATCCATGACTAAATGTTTATGGGCCTGGGCAAGTCCTGGGCAGTTAACAACAGCTGTTGTGAGGTCATCAATGTAATAGCCGCTTCATATCTGGAGGAGAGTGTTCCAAAGCATTTCTCCTCATCACAATGCATTCATATTATTTCATCCCCCTCTTCTGTTATGTCCCCTGAGCCTTGGAAAGGGTGCTAAAGAGGTCTATTTTAGCACTGGGTTCTCAACAGTCACTTATTCTGGGCTCTTTGACAAGTTTTGAGTATCCTCATCAGTCATTGTCCCTGACCCAAAAAAAAAAAAAAAAAAAAAAAAAAAAAAAAAAAGCCTTTTTGACTGAAGGTGAGAATAGTGCTAATCTATGGACATAATATTTAGATGGCAATTTGATGATAGACATATCCATTTAACTAAACAAAAGTAGTACTTTCCCCTTAGGGCCAATGACCTTTCCAACTATATGCTTTGAATAGACTTTCAGTATAAGGCATGTATTACAACCCAGCCTCAAATGACTCAAATCCAGAGAGCAGTTGCTAATATGTCAATATTACATCAGTGGGTGCATCTTGCTTGCATTGTCAGTTGTGCAGCTCACAGGATCCATTGCTGGCTAAGGTTACTGATAGCTTCTCTCCTTCAGCAAGCTACATAGCTCTTCCCATCACTATGACTTCTAGCCAGCAGGGAGCAACCTTCCAGGGCAGTTTCAAATCGATTTTCTTCATGTCCTACCACTAAAGTCTGTGGTGTCTTCTGCACAGGGTTCCACTATCTAGTTCTGGTGGGGCCAACCAAGAGCATTGGCAGTAGCCTGTATTGTTTTTGGCACTGGGAGATTATCTCTTCTTCTTTTTCCTCTTCCTTCTCCCATCCTCCTTTTCTCCTCTTCTTCTTCCTCCTCATTTTCCTCCATTTTTCTTCTTCCTCTTCTCCTCCCCACTCTTTTCCCCCTCTCCTCCTCTTCCCCTTTCTCTTCCCCCTCCTATTCCCCTTCCCCCCTTCTTCTTCTCCCCCTCCTCTGCTTTCTTATTTTGACAGGTTGCTACTTTGAAGGTAGCCCAGCATGGACTCAAAACTAACCACAATCCCACATCCCCATTCCTCAGCCATCCAAGTGCTGAGATTACAGGCACATACCATTAAACCGGAAACCAGGTATCATTTAATAAGTGTGGATTGAGCCTCCATGTGAGGCAGTTCCAGTTTTGGAGTTTTCAAAGTTCTTCAGTTGATTTCCAAAACAGTGGCTGTAAGTGAGGGAATGAACTTGTTCTAAATGACTTATCTCAACTGTAGGTTACGTATCTGTTTCTGCAGTTTTGTTGGAGAGGATGTTGATATGGACACTAATGGGACTATTTCTTCAGAAAGAAATCTCATGAAACATTGGTGTTGCTATGAGTAGAGACCATCACAAATTAGTCCCATCCTTTCAGTCATTGATAAAAACAAAACTAGACATGTATAATTTGTGAGGAATAGTGGGAGTTGTGCATGCATAATAAACCATAAAATAACTGCTACTTTTGGATGATAGAAGTGAAATAATAAGTCATTAAAGTTGTGTGATTACAACATGCATTTGAAACCTGGCTTTGCTGAGACCAGCTAGGGTAAGTTCTATATCCAGTCTAAACCACTTCCTTTTCAGTGGTAAATGTGATAAATGATTCACCTTCATTCATATTGGCATGGAGGCATAATGCTTGGTTTACAGATACTGATTCTTATATGTCTATGTACTGACACAAATCTTATCCAATTTCTTGCATTTGTCAACATATTTTACTATTTTTATATTTATATTTATTAATTATTTTTTATTTTAACCTAGTTTAATCTATTTTAACATATCATCTCAGTTAAAATTCATACTTCTTAAAAATAAGAAGGCAAGTTTCTTTGATTATGACATTTACTGTTTTGATGGTGGCTAATGGAAAGCCATACTCTTATCACAGGTACATTGAGGCAAATCCTATTACTAACCAGAAAGTTCTGTTTATTTATATTATTTACTGTTCTGTTTACAATTTTAGTGTCTTATTTACTGCTCTGTTTATAAGATTTACTATATCATTCACTGTGTAGAAACACAAAACAACACACATCTCTCAGATCTGTTTATGATCTCAAATATGGTCAGGAATCTTGGCATCAATATCTTTGGTCCTCTGTTTCAGGGTCTCCTAAAAGGCTGCCGTCATAGTACTTTGGCTAAGGCTAGAGTCATTGAAAGGTCTTACTTTGGCTGCCAAGAGTCATATCTCAGCTCATGTGCATTGTTCATTGTTCATAGGCTCTGGTTCTTCTAAGAACATGGGAATGAAGACTCAATATCTAACTGGACACAAGAGGCTTTCTAAGTTCCTCACCACATGCGATGCTATAGGTAGCTTACTTAGAACATACACACAAGAAGATAGCTCCGAACAGAGAATACAAACAGGAAAGGAAAGGTAAAGCCATTAAATTTGCACTCTAGCGAGGATCTCATGTAGATAAACCTAGCTTTCCCTCAAGGAGAACAAGTTACATAGGGACATGAGAAACTAGAATGAATGGGTGATAATCAGAAGCCTAGATAGCAGTCACCATAACCAGTAGTGATCAATAATAGGTCCATTCTTTAAAAGTGTTTATTCCCATAAATGACCAAGCATTCAGAAACTCTAAGGGCTCTAACTCAGTAGATCTATTGTTTTATTAGTATTAATATTATTATTAAGTTTCCATATGTTGCCTTTGCTGCTGGCTTATTAAAAAAACCCAGGTCAGCCTGGGCTAGAGTGAGACCTTACCTTGAAAAAAAAAAAAAAAAAAAAAAAAAAAAAAAAAAACTTTGAAAAGTCTGAATGGGAATGGGTAGATGGCTTAGTAGGTAACAGCACTTGCTGCATCGACACTGAGGACCTGATTTCAGTCTCAAGCACCCACACATGTCAGGCATGGCTTCACATGGCTATAATCTAATCACTGAGGGAGAAGTTAATAGGAGAACCATTGAGTCTCCCTGGGGAGCCAGTGTAGCTGAAAAACAAGGAGTTTTTGGTCTGGTATGAGATTCTCTTGTCAGGAAAATGAGGCAGAAGAGCAATAGAGAAAGACACCTGACATATTTCTGTGGCCCCTGCACTCTTGTTAGGTAACATGTGTCTGCATAGGTACATGCCTATAGCATATACACACAACACACACACACCATCACCACTATAACCACGCCTACATTAATTCTATATAAATAACAACAAAATAAGAGTGAAAAAAGAAAGGAAAACCCAGTTTAGGGTATACACCATGACTTGCAGTTTGAGAATAGCCTCAATTCACCTGACTGCAGAGTCATCTCCCCCGTCAGCCAGCATGGAAAACCTCCTCTGCATGATGAGAGACGACCTCTGTGATGCTGATAATGAGAGATGCATTGAAAGTTCTCTGCCCACAGGGCTACCTTGTGACTTTTGCCTGATAGGAGGAAATTGTGACCCAGGAATTATCTAGGGTATGGAAGCTATTGTTCACATGTCTTGAAAAAGTTAAACTCATGCACAATGGAGTTTTTTAAGCTATAAAGTAGAATGAAATTATATCATATGCAGGAAAATGGATGCAATTTGAGATTATGTCATTAAATAATGTAAGCCAGGTTTAGAAAAACAAATATCACATTTTTTTCTTATTTGTATACCCTACATTTCATATAGGTACAGATAATTAGGGAAAGTAGAAGTGAGAGGAAAGAAAGGGGACTAGCAGAAGTGGGAAGGGAGGAAGAGGGAGGAATATAGAAAATATATTGTCTAAGTAGATCTTACGCTTATGTGAGAACATCTTTATGAAAACCATTTGTGATAATTATAAGCCAATATATTTTTAAATAAAAATGTCAAAGCATGGAAGAGCAGTGTACAAGGGAAGGGTTCTGAGAGGCAGGGAGGGGAATGATAATGTAGCTCTGCTTTCCATGGTAACCCATCAGTCACCTCTACATATTGAAAAAAAAAAAAAAAAGGAAAAAGAAACAAAAACTTAAAGACCAATTAACACCATGGAAAGCACTTTAGGATTGCTTTCTAAACTTGGGGTAATGAAAACAAATGGACGTTTTGATTAAGTAGATATCATTAGGATGACATGTTATGATCTCAACCTCTGGTTTAATGATCTAATTAAGACCCAGAAAAATTCATTATGGACTTTCAGATCAAATAATTCATTTTACAGAGCCTTGGAAAAAGGCTATTTGCTCAGGTTAGGAAGATTATTTTGGATAAAGAAAAAAAATCAACTCCAAGATGTTTTTAAATGTTTTATTTTCAAAAAGAGAAAAGTCTAGAAAAATAAAAACAAAGAATCCAATCTACAGCTGAGTAGAGTGGAAATGGATCTATATTCACAGGATGTTTTTGCATCATTTGTTTTGCCAAATTTTTCCTTAATGTCTCCCTCAGATGGAGGAGTTGGTGAGGGACATTAAGGAGGAAACATTGGGATTATTACAACCTCCTATCCTTATCCTGGGAATGAGCATGTGCCATTGCATAGGGATTACGGGAAGCAGGCAAAGAGGATACAAGCAGTCAGTCTTAAAGAGTACTCAGCAGAAGTCAGAGAGAAAAGCTGAACATTAAAATAAGGAAGCAAAAGAGAGATGGAATCCACCAAGACAAAGCATTAAGCCCTCATGAATCACCTCAGGGAGGACTTCTAGAAGCCACTCTTTCCATACACCGAAACAGGCATAACCAGGACTTGGGCAGGAAAGACTTAGAACATACTCAGGAAGTGTTGTAGGCTGAAATCTCCCCTAAATATCTGAGGAAGAAGAATTTCAGATGGACTATTAATGAATTCCTTCTTGAAAACAGTTAAGATAAATTCAATTAAAACCTTGGAGGTAGAACTTAACAGTGCCTGTGGCTTGACAATGGCTCTGTCTCCCTGTGGATTTGTCTTTTCAGGACAAGTTGGATTTGGAATAAGGCCACTGTTTCTCCTGAATGTCATTCTTCAAGCAAAAGCACATAGTATTGCCCTCCATGGCCAGGGTGGTTATATGGACCTCAGCCACAGGAGTAGGGGAGGGAGAAGACAGAGACGGAAATGGACAGGGTGATGAGAAATTTGGTTTAAATATGCATGTGGCCCCTTAAAGGTAACCAACCACCAGGCAAATTTTGTGGATTCTGCTTGATTCAATTAAGGTTAATGTTTGAAAGTATTGAGTACAGAGGGAAACCTACATGGTAAATGATGCTCAAAGCCAAAGCAGTGGGAGAAGCTGCTGCTTTCATGATGAGCACAAAATACTGGCTTAGGCTAGAGGGTAGTGAATGCTCAAACATATCAGGGAGCAATGAAAATTCAGCAGAATGTCAAATTCTTACCCTGAGACTAGAAAGATAAGCAGGAAAATGAGAATAAGAGCTCTGTCTCACACTGGGCCACAAGATAGTGATGTGCTTTATAGTCAGGCTCACTGATGCAAAGATTTTAATTCCTGGCATAATTGAGCAGTTATTGCTTCCTCTGTCTGGAAAGCTGAGAGTCCACGTACTTTCTTTTTGTCCATTACAAGCTGAGGTAGATCAAATATCAGTAAGTGAAACTCATTGGCTGAGAAGGGCAAGACCAGTCCACACTCCACTGACTGACATTGCCTTTTCCTTCTTGTTGCTTGCACATCCTGTCTGCTAGAGTAGACAATTACATGTGTTATGTAATTATCTCTTCCAGGAACTTGGGTATCAACTTGTTGCCTCTTCCTGCATAGCCAGGGTAAGAAGGCATCTTCTTCCATTGTAAGTTTGAACTTATGAACAATGTTCCCAGAAGACATGCTGCTAGAGACAGAAAGGATTAATAGCGTCATGCAAAAGTTGAGTTAAAAACACAGAGATGCTATTTAGACTCATTCATTTGCATCTATAAGTAGATACAGCATTGACAATTTCACAGTGAAATGAAAACAAAACATTTAAAATCCCTAGTCATTGACTGGTGTTTGACAAGCATGAACTGCATTTGCTGTGTGTTCTGTCATTTTTGCCCTTCTCTTATGTAGACACCACTCCCCTTCTGTTTGGTAATAGAGTCCATCTTTGTGGTCTTCTACATCTTGGTTTCATGAACAAGAAATTCAAGATTGGTCAGGTGTCTTGGGGAAGTCTTGCTGTTTAACCAAAGGTGTTAAGAACCATATGTCTGAATAGCTACTATTAATCAATTACGGGATAGATGCAGAATTTAAAAATCAGTAGGTTGTCAAGTTAAGACAGCCTTGACAATTTGCATATACCTTGAAATGTTGTATCCACATTGGCATATGTAATATAAATTTTAATTCAAAACATTTCTATCTTATTGCACAGTGCTACACATCGGGACTCTATGAGCCTTGAGAATCCCATAAAATGAAGTGAATATAACCTCTCGTGCTTTCCATTAGCATAGGGATGATTTACTTCTCAGGTGTTGTTTGGGTTATGATTATAGAAAGAGTTATTTAAAATTTCAGAAGTGAGAAAAAAAGATGTCTTTTATGGAAATAATATAAAAAGTCAAATCTTTGCATTTAAAAAGCTATTATTGGCCAGGCATGGTGGCAGACATCTTTAATCCCAGGACTTGGGAGGCAGGGGTAGGAGGATTGCCATGAGTTCGAGAACACCCTGGAACTACATAGTGAATTCCAGGTCAGCCTGGGCTAAAGCAAGACCCTACCATGAAAAACCCAAACCCAAACCAAAACCAAAAAAAAAAAAAAAAATGTCATTAGTGTGTCAATATTCAAAATAATTTAACCTATTGGAAGTATGTTGTTCCATGGAATATAGTTATGCAGAGAAGGAAAAAAAGTAATCATTTATGATTATAGGAGATCATAGGTCAAGATAGATCATGGCAGCCAATGTGCACAAGGAAGTACACAACTCTCCTTGGGAAGGAAGTAAAGTAGATGTTTTAGCGATTTTGTTCAATAGAGTATTGAAAATAATCAGTTAAAGAATCAAGTAAATAATAATAATGATAAACATAAAATTAGTTTATAATGTAGTATAATATAAGCTTATTATTCAATGCATTTAATAGTGTTCACTAGAAAAATATCATTCAATTAAACTGAGGAAAAGTGAGTATTATAACTTGAAAAAAAACTAATCTAATCCCTTAGGATAGAAGGCATATTTAGAAAGACTGATTGTAAGAAAAACTGAAACTATGACCATCTAGTGGAAGCTTGCTGGGCTGTGTGCACTGAAGATTGAACACCTGAAAGAATGTAAGAGCAGGGGAATGTGGAGAAGGAATGCAAAATTCTGTTTTCTGGATATGTCATGGCTGTTCTACATGTGAATTCACAGCTGCTGTGATTTCCAGCACAAGACTAGGCCTGTCAAGACATCACCATCTATGTGGGGAGGATTCATGAGACCTCATACTGCCCAGAGAAGCTAACAGAAGCTAATGGTTGTTGGGAGAAGGGAAATCAGGGTCAACAGTGGTGTAGCCACTGGAAAGTTGCCCATTCACATTAAATAACCTTCTACCGCTGTCATGCATGCAATCCTAATGGGTACAAAGAGTAAGCATGAAAGTGAGATGAGGATTAATGAGTGTTCATGGGAGGGGAGGGAGATAAAAGAAGATAATTGGGAACCGGACATGGTGGCACACACCTTTAATCCCAGCACTCAGGAGGCAGAGGTAGGAGGATCACCGTGAGTTCCATAGTGAATTCCAGGTCAGCCTGTGCCAGAAACCCTACCTCGAAAAACAAAAAAACAAAAAAAACAAACAAACAAAAAAAAAAAGAAGGTAATTGGGGCAAATGAGGTCAAAATATATACATATATGAAATTGTCAACGGGGAAAACATAGATAAAGTGGTTTTTAAGAAGCATTCAGAATTAATTCAGTGGGAAACTTCAGTGTGCGAAGTTGAGGAAATTGATAGAGGGGTCTGAGTCTCAAGAAGCTGACTCAGCATGTTTTTGTCATTTTCTTTTTTTTTTCCCCCCCTTGAAGTATGAGCACAGCATCTCTGGAATTTGCTGTTGACCCTAGAAGTCCTACAAACACTCCTCGCTGGATCAAAATGGAGGTCTGAAATAGCAGGAGCAACCAATGGGCCACATAGTCTAGCAGTAAAGTTACAGGGATGACTTTAGGGTTTCTGTTTTATACAAAGTTTCAGAGAAAGAGTTTTAAAAATCTTGATTTACTGACATAAATCTGAAGAAATGGTACTGTCAAATAGCCTCTGAATGCATGGGGACCTCTTGATCAGGAGGAAAAAAAATTATTTTATCTCTCTTGATAAAATGGTTTATGTGGTAAAGAATAAAAGAAGGGCATCTTATTCCAAGAAAATATGTCAGATATTTCTAGTGGTGGAAGTTCTGAAGTTGTACTTAAGCAGCATTAAATAATCAAAATGTAGTGCCATAGAGGGCCAATTTGAGATTTTAAATCTTTCTAGTAGTCATAGAAAATATGACAAAGAGCTAGTAAATAACTTAAATGAAACATTCTATTTAGAGATAACATTTTGTCATAATACATAATATATTGCAATCTTTGAATTCCATTCAGCCTCCTCTGTAGTTAAAAATTTTACAAGAACCAGTTCAATATTATAACCAAGGCATTGGCCTTTATGGCATCCACTAACCCTATTCTTCTTTTCTCCTGCGTGTGTGTGTGTGTGTGTGTGTGTGTGTGTGTGTGTGTGTATTTAGTTTTAGACATTTCACGTCTACAGCCAAGGCTGTAGCCCTTTCACTACAAGGATCCTTTTAATCCTATTGTATCCATTACCACATACCCTAACCTACCCCAATCTCTATCCCAGGCTTTGGGAAATCAATCCTCTTTAACTATAAAATTTGTTTACCCAAATGTTTCCAAACTACTACAATTTCCATGTGTGACCAGTATAAACCTTCTTACTTTCTCCCTGCAGTTCTTACTTTGAAATTGCAGTCATTTTATGGTTAAATGACATATAAGCTAAGTTAGTTAGTAGCATTTTGAATGTCAGTAGCCACATAAACCATATAGTTGCTACAGTGGCTATCTTAGGATTAGTAAACAAATTCTACTGGTAGATTTCCCATACCATCCTGGTTAGAAATTGAGAATCAGGGAAAAGAAAAAATAGGAAGAGGAAGTGTTTAGCAGTTGGAAATATTTTAATATTTCTTATTAGAGGATGGTTAAGTGGTTTGACTGTGCAGTCACTAGTGCCACACTGAAATTACAAAGATCACAAAATTACCCCATACATGTTGACTATCAATTTCATTTTACATAGGATTAAAGGATGTCCCAACATTCATTGTCAATTTATTGAAAAGATCTGATTGGAAAATACTGAGGTTATAATATGTCTGTATTTATATACATATATATGTATGTACATAAGTTAATATGTAAAATTTATCTGTATGCTATAAATACAGTCATGGAAATAGAAAAGAATCACTACTCATAGAAGAAACAGAATATACAAATGTAATTTTAAGAGCAAAATTGAGGTGTCAATGTAGTAAATTGAATCACAAGAAGCTGACCAGATATAGTAACAAACAGCTGAGAGAAGGTTCTGGTAGGGAAGATTTCTAGCACAGAAAATTATCTTTAAAAATTTCATTAATTACTTTTAAAACATTTATATTTGCATTAATAAGTGGGTTGGGGAAAAGTAATTAATTATTTAAGACATATTCTTTTGGTTTAAATCATATATTACTCTAAATATTTATCTGAGCCTAGAGAGATTGGTCAGGGGTTAAAAGTGCTAGCTTGCAAAGCCTAACAGCACTGGTTCAGTTCCCCAGAACCCATGTAAAGCCAGACACACAAAGTGGCACAAGTGTCTGGACCTCATTTGAAGTGGCAGGAGGCCCTGATACACCCATATTCACATTGTCTCTCTCTGCCTGCTTCTCTCTATCAAGTAAACAATAATATAAAAATGTATCTAGCATAGAAATAATAATTAATGTTTGTAATCCTGAGAGGAGTTTTGGGGTAAAAAATCTTGGCCTTCCTTATTAGTGGCAGTTTCCTCCTAAGGGTAATGTTGCAGTACTGTATCGTTCAGTCTTAAGCCACATCTTCATCTAAGGAAGACATTTTGTACTTAAGGCAGGCACAGAAGAATTCACTCCTTTAATGTTCTACAAAAAAAAAAAAAAAAAAATGGCACTCAGTAACTTTTGCCAATGAGATGACAAGATGGCATAAACCTGTTGATGATACATGCCTGCAATATGGAAGGTGGAAGCAGGAACACCAGGAGTTCAAGGTCATACTTGGCTACATAGGGAGTTGGAGGCAAGCCTGGAATAGCGATTCTATCTGAACAAAAGATAAACAGAAGGGAAACAGAGAGAGAGAGAGAGAGAGAGAAAGAGAGAGAGAGGCAGACAGACAAAGGCATTCCTGATGTACTTTAGCTGGGTTCTGTACTATGAATTGGTGTTTCAGAGAAGGATGGAAGCTATGATTGGCATACTAAGTCTGAAATAAGAGATCGTGTACTAAATTGAAAAGGTTAAATATGATTGAGGATATTCACATCAATGTGAGGAACTTGAAATTTATCTTTCAGGTAATAAGAACATCTATGAATTGTACATCACACCACATCATGCAAAAAGAATTTACTCTGTGGCTAATTTAATGCACTGTTAGTTCTCAAAGCAAAAACTGTTCTTTTCATCATTACAATTTAGAAATTCTGAGAAGAGTTATACTCATAAGGCAAACCTATTTAGCCACAATTTTATCCTCAGATGCAAGCTCCCTACTTATTGTCACAGTTCTTCTCAATGACATGGCTTCCTGGACAGGAAGACATTTTCACTTGATAAACATAAATGCCAATCAACAAAGGGCAACATGAATCTAACTCACAATCATTTATATAAAAAAATGACATTTAGAGATGAGGAATTTCCATGAAGTGTCCATACCAATGCACATTGGAAAATTGCCCATTGTCCAATGGTGTAGCAGGATTAGCTTCGAACCTCAGACACTGATAATAAAAGAATAGATTGCAAACCATATTTTATCTCCATATATTCATTCAGCATCTATATAGAAACTTCAGTCAGAGTTCATAATTTTGCCATTTAGAGGCATTGATGAATATCTTTCAAAAACAAAAATATTAAACATAAAAATGAAAGAATAGCAAATATTCTATAAATTAAAATAACTATTAAATTATGAAAGGTCAAAGCAAAAGAAATATTATTTTTGGTGGATGGACAATTTTCCAATAGAATTTTGAAGTGATGGTTTCACCAAAGTTTTAGGATATTATGGTCCAATATCTATATACACATTTTTAAAACAAAATCTTACTAATTTATATATTCAAATACTCATTAAACATCCATTATGTAACAAATGTTTTACAAGATATGAGAATTCAAGTATATAATATTATTTATCTGAATTTTAACAAGATTAATTTTTTTTTTTTTTTTTTTTGAGTTAGGGTCTTGTTCTAGCTTAGGCTGACCTAGAATTCACAATCAAGTCTCAGGGTTGCCTCAACTCACAAACTCACAGCGATCCTCCTACCTCTGTCTCCTGAGTGCTGGGATTAAAGTCATGCACCACCACACTCAGCAAGTTAAAATTGTTGAATAATTATATTGATGTAAAGAAATATTCATATTCTCTAGTCAGTGAGGTAAGAAATATATAAATTTGATAAATAGAAAATATTAGAAATCATGTCTTTAAATACAGAAATAAGCAAATGAAATAATTTTCATTTTTTGCTATATGCTATAGCAGTTCCTTCTCCTTGCTGGGACAAAACAATTGCTCAGAAGTAACTTATGGAAGTACAGGGTATATTTTGGTTTACTGTTTCTGGGGCCAGCTGGCTCACAAGTTCACATATCAGCAGGAGGAAGTACCAAGAGTGAGCAGCTAGCACTGGTAAGGAGGCTAGATTATAAAAACCCAAGGTTCCCAGTGACTTCCTTTGTAATGTCACCTCCTGAATCGGTTCATGGAGCTAGGGTTGTAACACATGACTCTTGGACACTTTTGACTGGATGAACAGAGGCCACCTGACTGAAAAGAGACTACTTATTAGGTAGGCTGAGTCAATCCAGTTCTATCTCCTGGGAATTTATGTTGAGCTACAAAAATATCTCAGTTCTTAGGGAAAAATGATTCATTTAAATATGGACAGTTGAGCATGGAGTAGATGGATTTGGGTCACGGAGAAGTGGAAATACTTCGTAAGAAGAGAGAACCAAGAAGGTATTTGTCACTAAAGCCATTTGCTGCAGTCAGGTTCGCATTGCTGGCATAAATCACCTGACCAAGAGCAGCTTTTAGAAAAAAAAAAAAAAAAAAAAAGGTTTATTTTGCTTTATATACTCAAGGGGAAGCTCCATGATGGCAGGGGAAAACGACGGCATGAGCAGAGGGTGAACACCACCTCCTGGCCAACATCAGGTGGACAACAGGAACAGGAGAGTATGCTAAACACTGTCAAGGGGAAACTGCCTATAATACCCAAAGCCAGCCCAAAGCAATACACTGCCTCCAAGAGGTGTTAATTCCCAAATCTCCATCAGCTGGGAACCTAGCATTCAGAACACCTAAGTTTATGGGGGCACCTGAATCAAACCACCACACCATGTTTCTATCATTCAACATGGCTGCTTGTGACTAGGACATTGGTCAATTTAAGCGTGTAAATATTTAATTGTGTAGACAGTAAGATCATATAAAGACCAATCACTGTTATTAGAATGCTATCATCTGTTAATAGCTATTATTAAGGAATTAACATGCCCATGTAAATCAGGCTCTTTGAATTATCCTGATTAATGTAGAAGTTTTCACAATATTCCTTTAGGATTGAACTTTTAAAAATATTTTATTGGGGCTTGAGAAATTGCTAAGTGGTTAAGGCATTTGCCTGCAAAGCCAAAGGACTCTAGTTTGATCCCCCAGGACCCACGTAAACCAGATGCACAAGGAGGCACATTTGTCTGGAATTCATTTGCAGTGGCTGGAGGCCCTAGCATGCCCATTCTCCCTCCCTCCCTCTCTCTCTGCCTCTTTCTCTCTCTGTCTCTCTGTCTCTTAAATATTTTATTGATTTATTTGAAAGACAGGAAAAAAAAAAAAAAACATGGTCTCCTCTGGGTCTCTTGCCACTGCAAACCAACTCCATATGCATGCACTCACTGCTTTGTGCATGTGGGTGCTGAAGAATCAAACCTGGAGGACTTTGCCATCAAATGCTTTTAACCACTGAGCCATCTCCTCGGTCCAGAACTGATCTTTCTACCTACAAAGTTGCTCCTTCTTGATGTTAAGTCAATTGTTTCAAAGTAAAGGACAATATCAAACTTATGTCAAATAGGTTCTGTACAGTCATGGAAGGATGCAGAGGGGAAAAGAAAACCACTTCTCCGAACTCGACAACCCAAAGGTAACTCCAGATTTGGAGTATTTGAATGGAAAAACAGGTTTTAATTTTCTACTAACAAGTTTCTCTGAAGCAACTTGAGTGATCACAAAGGCAGGTGTGTAGGCTTTCGTTCACAGGGAGCTACATTCTACCATCTGCTCTAAGGCCAAAATATCTCATCTCAGACTATTCATTCTCTAGTAGAGGAGGAATGAAGGGTGATTTAGAAATGAGCTGGGTGATGTGGCAACAGGCTGGGCAGGATTTCCTGCTCTTTCCGTGTCTGTATGTGGAGGTTCATTTTGATGAGCTTGCCAAAGTACTTAGATACTCCCTCCTCCTCCTCCTGGAAACATCTGTGGGTAATCCATCCCCCCTCAAATGACAGTATCTGTCTTCTTTCTAGCTGGCTTGGGAGCCAGTGGGCCAGATTCTCACAGCTGTGAGGGCACAGCTACCTATCTGTCTTCAAAATGAGCCACCTACCAGTTGTTTGGATGGAAGTTACTTGGAAAAGTCACTTCTTACAAAGAAAACTTTATCTTTGAGCCAATCTTCTCAATGGAGGGTTTTGGCTTTTCCTTCCACTTCTGTACTTAATAGACACAACCCTGTTGGGAAATGGCTTCTGTCAGGTATGGCCTTACCTCCAGGACTCACCGTCAGCTTTCCATACCATAACTGAGTCACCAAGACGGAAACCTTTTAGGAACATTGGCCACACCAGATAAAGGACATATTATTTGAAAATTATAGTTATTTCTGATAAAATGTCTTCACTTTCCTCGGATGATGAACATTAATTAACAGAAGTTCACTTCACTCAATGAATAGATGGCAGATATTTCATTTATTGAACTTAATTGCTACTTCAAATTGTATTTTGAATAAATATTATGTATTTATGCTTTAAATAGCAATGTAAACAGGTACTAAATTTACTTTGAAGAATGTATAAGGCAGCCAGCAAAGCAATAGAAGAGATTGGTATATGCTTGTATTTATAGATATTATATATTTGTTTTTGTATATAAGACTATGTATCTATTGTAAAACCTTACAACAAATGTATATAATCATTTAGATTATGTTTTATTCATGGGAAGATTTTATACAGATTTCCATGATGTTTCCCTGTGCCCCTTTGAACCAAGAATAAGTGGATGTACAGATAGCAACTAGCACAGCTCTGATTTTCATTATATTTTGATCATTTGTTTTGGTAGCACTGAGATTGTACCTAGGACCTCGCACGTGCTAGCTGTGTGCTCTACCAGTGAGCTATAGCTCTAGTGTCTCTGATGTGATGGCAAAGCCTTCAATTATTCTTCGGCTTATAGAACTGACATTTCTTTCAGTTAACCAATTCCTTGAAGACAATGGATGGATCACGCCCTAGAATGGCCAGTTACATTTCATCCATCATCTGACCCTTTTAAAGTCAAGAGTGATTTTATTTATTTTTTTAACTTACATAAAACATATGGTTTCTCTGGCTCACATAATCTGTATTTAGATCATTCATGTCAAGGGCACATTTATTAACAGAATAAAAATGAAATAACATTTTTAATAAAGTAAGTATTTTATATTTTGATGTAGCTTTTCTTTAATTAAAATGAGTCATTATGTATAAATTGCCCAGAATCATTTCTGGCACAGAGAAACAGCTCAGTGAATACTTGCTTTTGTTTTTGTTTAAATTATCAAACACCACAATAGCCATGTCAGAAAGATCCAATAGAAACATTTCACTGTCTCTGAGTGAGGAAAAATGATGAGTGAGGGATGGAGACCTGAGTGTGCACCATCAAAGAACAGGCCACTTGGCTCTGGAGCAGTCCTTTGGTGTTCAATGATGGGGGACAGACTGTGAGATGGAAGAGAAGGTAGATAGACATGAGGAGCCTCACAGAAGAGGATGAGGAAGGAATGTCAGAACAGGAGGACAGGGAGGAGGGCTGCAAGAAGACGTCTTTTGGATAGGACATGACATTACACATGACTCCCAGCAGCTATGGTCGCCAAAACAAGATCGAGCCTACCACTACTTTACCATTGATGGGGGAGGGATATTTAAGACCCTGTAAATAGGATGGCTTTGCTGATTTCTTTCTCTATATGTTTGTCATTTGTATATACAAAAGCTTCTGAATTTTGTGTGTTGATTTTACATCCTGCCACCTTGCTGAAAGAGTTTATCTCTCCAGAAGTTTTATGGTGGAGTCTTTCAGATCACTTATGTAAAGAAACATGTCTTCTGCAAATAGGGCTAGTTTGACTTCTTCCTTCCTAATTTGTATCCCTTTTATTTCTTTCTCTTTCCTTATTGCTTGAGATAAACCTTCAAGTACTATGTTGAAAAGCAGTGGTGAGAGTGGGCACCTCTGTCTTGTTTCTGACCTTTGCAGGAAAACTTTGAGCCTTTCCCCACTTAGAACAATGTGGACATTAGGTCTAGTACATATGACCCTTATTATATTGAGATATAGGCCCTCCAACCCTAGCCTCTTCAATGTTTTAATCATGAAAGGATGCTATATTATGCCAAAGTCCTTTTTGCACCAATTAAATGATCATATGATTCTTGTCTTTAAGTCTGTTTATATGGTGGATTACATTTATTGATTTCCCTATGTTAAACCATCCCTGTGTTCCTGGGATGAAACCAACTTGATCAAGGTGGATGATAGTTCTTGTATTTGGTTTGCAAAAATCTTATTAGGAACGTCTAAGTTCATTAGGAATGGCGTCTATAATTTTCTTTTCTTGTTGGGTCCCTTTGTGGTTTAGGCATTAGTGTGATGCTGGCTCCATAGAAGGGAGCAGGAAGCATTCCCTCCTTTTCTATTGTGTGGTTTCAGTTATTCAGCAAAGGCTTGGTAGAATACAGCAATGAAATCATCTGTACCTGGGCTTTTTTGGTTGGGAGGCTTTTAACTACATTTTCAATCTCATTTGATGTTAAAATATTATTCATGTTTATTAATATCCCCTGGGTTTAATTTTGGTAGTTGGTAAATGTCAAGGAAATGATCAATTTCTTCCAGATTTTCTACTGTGGAATATAGGTTTTAGAAATATAACTTTATAAAAGTTCTGATTTCATTAGTATTCATTTTAACATCTCCATTTCTAATCTTGTTTATTTGAGTCCTTTTTTTTTGATCATTTGGACAGGAGTTTATCAAGTTTTTTTTTTTTTTTTTTCCAAAGAACCAGCTCTTTAATTTTTCAATTTTTGAATTGATTTTCAATTTCTAATTCATTGATTTCTGCTCTAATTTTGATTATTTCTTTCCATGTGGTATTTGTGGATTTGGATTGTTCTTGTTATTCCATTGCCTTCAGGTAGATGATTAAGTCATTGATTTAAGCTTTCTCTGACTTTGTAATGTAGGCATTTATTGCTATAAACTTTCCACTTAGGACTACCTTCATTGTGTCCCATAAGCTTTGGTATGTTCTATTTTCATTATCATTAAGCTCTAGAAATTTATGGATTTCCATTATGGTTTCTATGATAACCCATTCATTGTTTAATTCTGAGTTATTTATTCTCCAGGAGTTATTTTATTTACTTTTTTGTTTTATTTATTGTTTATTTCTGATTTTACTGCATTGTGCTCAGATAAAATGCATCGAGTTATGACAATTTTCCTGAATTTATGTAGAGATGCTTTATGCCCTAATATGTGATCTAATTTAGAGACAGAAAGTTCTATAAGTTTCTGAGAAGAATGTATATTTTGTGGAATTATGGTAGAACATCCTATAGATTATCTGTTAAGTCCAGTTGATCTATGGTATTGTTTTGGTTAGGAAGCTGAGTTCATTTTGTTCAGAGTTATGACCCTGAGGTTTGAGTCAATCCCTGCCAAGTTGGAAGTTTAGTGGAGTGTGTTTTCTTGGGCTCTGTATGATTTTGTGTCTGTTCTAGATTGGGTCTTACTTTTTTTCTCATGGCTTCTGGAGTATTTTTGTTTGTTTCTTCAGTGTGGAGTATGGCCTTCAGTATTTACTGTAGAGATGGTTTGTACTCATGTATTAATAAAGCTGGCTTTTATCATGGAAGGATTCCGTTTTGCTAACTATTTTGAAGTATAATTTTGCTGGGTACATTATTTGGGGTTGGAAGCCAAGGTCTTTCAAAATTTGAGTTACTCCATTCCAAGTCCTTTTGACTTTAGGAGTTTCCATTGAAAAATCAGAGGTAATTTTGATTAGCTTACCTTTGTATGTATTTTCTTTTGTAACTTGTATCTCTCTTTGTCTTCAGTAATTAGAGTTTTAATTATAAAGTGACATAGAATTTCATATCTGATCATGCCTGTTTGGTGTTTTGTGAGCCTCCTATATTTGGATAGGTCTCTCTTTGAGATAAGAAATTTTTTCTTCAATAATTTTGTTGAAGATATTCTTTATCCTTTTGGTTTTTATTTCTTCCCAGTCTTGTATGCCTATAATCTTGATATTTTTTTTAATGTTTCTTACATCTCCCTCATATTCTGTTCACATATTTTTTTGAACTTGCCAATATTTTTAGACTCCTGCTCCATTTCTTCTGTCTTGTCCTTGAGTTCTGATATTCTGTCCTCTGCATGTTCCATTCTGTTGTTGAGGCTTTCTTGGGAGCCTTTAAAAAATGGTCTCATTTTTTATTATCCATTATGTTTTTCTTTATCATCTTCATATCTTTATTGAATTCCTTTATTATTACCTGGTTTGACTTTCTTGTTATCTCTTGGATTTCATTCCTGCATTTGATCATGTCCTTGTTGTGCTCGTTCCACTGACCAATGCATTATCTTTTTGTTGATTCTCCATTCCATTTATCCATCTGCTAAATTCCTTTTGAATCTCATCAATTATATTGAGGCATCTATTGAGAATATTTTGTTGATTCTTTTCCAATTCATTCAGGTATCAATTGAATTCTTCTCCTTGCTTTGCTTGCATTTCCTTCATCCATGTTTTCAGCTCATTTTGTTGGTTTTCTTCATTCGGCCATGTTTGAAATTCTATTCTATGTTCCTTTTGGAGATTCTTTTTAGATTTGTCCAACCTCTTTCTCATAGCCTCATAGCATTTCTTTAATATGCTTATTGTAGTTTCATTGTGGAAATCTATGTCAGGAGTTTCCTCTATGATTTTGTTGAATGTTTCCATTATGAGACTAGTCATTTTGTTTTATATTTTATTTTCTAAATTTTATTTATGAGAGGAAATGGGCATGTTAGGGTCTATAGCCACTGTAAACAAACTTCAGATGCATGTGCCACCATGTGTATCTGGCTTAGTTGGGCTCTGGGAAATCAAAGTTGGCTCCTTGGGCTTCCCAGAAAGCACCTTAACCACTAAGCAATCTCTCTCTCCATGCCTAGTCATTCTTGGTAGGGATCTCTTGTCTTGATGTCTTGTGTTACTTGTTTTGTATTGGGGTTCACCTTGTTTTGCTAACAGTACAGCAATTATATCTCCAATGAAACCTATTGTGTGGCATGGACAGTTTTGATAGAGGTGAGAGTGGGATGTTGGTCTATCCACCTGTGTGGACAACATGCATTTGAATGTGAACAGGAACCTCTTTATGTGTGTAGCCTTGAGGCATATATGAGAGTGGCCCTGGGAGGTCTGGCCTTCTCAGTGTCAGAGCAGGGTCCTGTTTTCCCAATGCTAATTGCTGCTTGAGATTTTGGAGTGAGATCAGCATTGGGACTTTGTGTGTCTCTTGGCTTGTGTTAGCTGCTGAGCAGAGTTCTGGGAGCGCCAGGCTGCAAGAGGAAGGTACCTTACAAGTGTGATAGCTTAATACTCACCCTGGTTACTGAGCCAGGTACTTATGAAGGGTGTGGAGTTCACCTCAAGTTTTACCCAGCTACTCTCTGGCCTTTTGGTGTGTGCGAGGCCCCAGGACTCTGTGAGTCCCAGGGTTAGCACAGATATGACTAGATGGTGGAAAGGGAATTTGCCTGTGGGATGGTAATTTCCTGCTTGTGTGGCTGCTGTCTGACACGGTATGCATTGTGGGTGGTTGACAGATCTTTCCTAGGCTTGGATACCCAGCGGGGCTCCTTGCCTGTCCATTGGTGTGTTATAGGCTCCAGAACCCTGTGGGCCCCAGTGTTGGTGCCTCTGAAAATGGAGTACTGTGTTATGGATCAGGAATTTAGATCTAGTGTGTTTGCTCCCTTTTCACAGCACTTTCAGGAAAGGGATAAGAAGTCCTTCCACCCTATCCCCCTTCCGCATGAGCACCCAGCCTTTCCATCTGCTATCTGCCCTTTGTGCTTAATCTGTCCAGGAATCTTGCCGGCTGCAGTGCTGTCAAGGCCTGACTGGGGTTGAGATGTGTTCCCAGATGCAGGTAGGGAATTTTGCTCTGTAATGGAGGCTTCTGGCTCCGGACTCAAGGTGCTTTAGCACTTTGGTGTGTACTCAACAGCCAGGGGGACTTTCTGAGCTGCAATGCTGGTGCTGCCTGATGGGGCCTTGAAGGGTGTTCTGAGCTATAGGTAGGACTTCCATTCTAGGGTCGAGACTGCCTGCTCTCAGCTCCTAGCTCTCAGGACCTGGTATACATGGAGGGTGGAGAGTGGAAAGCCCACCTGGGTTAGTATGCTCAGAGTTTCTCACTTCCTGGTGTCTATCTTCTGGGGTTCCCTCCTATGGGCTGTAGTAGAGATGAGAACTTGCAGGTGAGATCCATTCAGGGGACTCCTGGATTTTCTTCTCACTTTCTTTCCACATGCACCCAACTTCTGGATGTTTTTCTTTTTTTTCTTTTCTTTTCTTTTCTTTTTATTTTTTATTTTTATTTTTTTTTTTTTTTTTTTTTTTTTTCATGTGGGACTCTTTCCCAGTAGATCTGCTGATGCTGTTTGGAGGAAAGGCTGGGCTGGGCTGTTGGGAGCCCTACCTAAGCAGGGCCTTGAGATTACAGGCTGCAGCTCCATTTTCTGTTTTTTTTTTTTTTTTTTTTTTTTTTTTTTTTTTTTTTACGGGGGCATTATTTATTTTGGTATTTATTTATTTATTTATTTATTTATTTATTTATTTATTTATTTATTTATTTATAGGAGATTAGGAGGGAATGCAGAATTGGGTTCACCTGGTCCTCTTGCCACTGCAAATGAACTCCAGATGCATGCACCACTTGGTGCATCTGGCCTGGCATGGTTATTGGGGAATCATGCTCTAGCTGTCTGGACAGGGCCTTTAACCACAGAGAAATCTCTCCATTCCTATGTTTCTTAAAAGATCTACAGAATATGTTGGATGTTTATAATTAAATGGATTTGGGATGAGTTAGTGCAGCTATAGAAAATACACATAAAATAGCATAATTCTTTCCAGAGATATCCTTGGCAGACATATGCTGAAAGGAATGTTCCAGTCAGCAGTGAAGCGTTCAGCTTTACCCCAGCTTGCATCTGCAAGGCCTGATTAATGAACTGGCCTTCCTTTCCCAGTCACTTTCAGGATAACATCTGTCAAAATCCACCTTGGACAAGCTCAGAAGGAACTTTGTGTATGAAAATGCTCTTCTTGCAGAAGAGAGAGAGGGAGGGGAAATGTCCATTTAGCTGTCTCTTCTTTCTCAGATGATGCCTGTAATCTCTGTTCCAGCTCTCCTCTAACAAGGGATACCATCTAAATGTCCTTTCTTCTCTGGCTGACCTACCAAAACAATGACTTCCACACCTCCCCAGTGGGAGGAATGCATCTTGTCCTTTCCCTTTCGACTGATAAAAGTCCACAGGACTTTTGGGATAAGCAGGATCTTTTCTTGTCTGTGTTAAAGTATGATAAACGTGTATAGTGCAATGAGGAGATGGATAAACAGGGGAAGCAGAACCTTGTGGATTGCTTAGAAGAAAAAGAGGGTAAAACAGATGGTAACAAAGGGCCTTCTCAGACAATGATCCTCTCCTAGTATGCTGATAAACTTTAGTACAAGAAGAGTTTCTGTGCCTGTTTAGGAGTGTAATTCCCTGTGATTGCCTTTGATGTTACAGCTTATGGCATAGTTATCTCAGGTATTGGCTGAGTCAAGATTGTATTACTTTTATATTGCCAACTAATGTGGCAAAGGGGGGGAGGGGTTGCAAACTTCATTTCCAACATCGTGTTTATTTCCTTATGTCTGTTTGGAATAGCAACTACTTATTTTAATCCTGTTTAAAGCTCCTTTCTACAAATATACTGAATATAAGATTTAAACACTTAGAAACAATTGAAAGATGCCATTGAACAAAGCTGCACTCATTATCTAACCCAAAGAAAAGAACTTTGTAAGAAAAAAAGAGTCACAATTGGCAATACTTTGAAGAATCTACTTGTTATCATTTCCACTTCGGTGATTTTAGGCTTCCACACCAAATTGAAACACCATTTTCTAAACAATAATGTAATACATTTTTGACACCACAAAAGAATGCTTTTAAGGCATAAAAAATGCATTTCCCTTATGTAATCAAAAACAAAACCCTATAAATTATAATGCAACGAACAGTCCCATTTCTCTATTGAATGTATTTTAAGGATATGTGCTGATTAAGCTCTTTGTCATTTGTGTAAACTGTCTACAGAAAGCCTTCTGAATCTTCTATAACCCATATTAAATGCCCCCATGTTGGCCCCCAAATGAAAAAGAGAACTGGAAAATTAATCCTAGCCTTTGTTCATTTAAATATTGTAATAGATATTGTTGTATATTCTAATACATTTATGTCTTGCACAGAATGCCAAATGGTTTGATATTTTTTTCCAATGGAAAAGCCAAGAACAAACTTGCACATTAAAATATAGAGCAGTTTGACAATGCAAGCAGAGTTTTCCAGACAAAAAAAAAAAAAAAAAAAAAAAGTGGTGTGGTGCTCTGAATAATAGCTCCCAATAGTCAACTGAGCTTTATATGTAAGTGTGCCCTTCTAAATGTTATCTGAGTTAGCTCTTTTCCCCTTATCATCCCCTGCACTGACAAGAGTTTTGGAATCAACTCACGTATTCTTTTATTAATACATTTCAACTTTTTTAACATAATGATTTTCAGCTTGATAGGGGCTTTTAGTGGATACAGCATGCGAGGACTACATTAACCACATGTCGTGTGAAACCTAGACAAAGACCAAGACCAGTCAATCCATTGAGAAGATTTGACAGTCTGATTTGCAAAGATACATTTTGGAGCAGAATAACAGGACAAGCAGGATTCCAGGAAGTTGCCATACCTGAGACACCCTTAAACCCAGATAATGGAAAGGAGACTGGCAAGCAAACCCCTTTCCTAGATGGTATTGGGACAGGGGAATGATGACAGCATAGAATTAGTTCTCGTACTTAAATATGCAATAGTCTTTGGTAAACAAAAGTACAGCCAGTTCAGTTGATTACACTTTAGTAAGTCTTTTGAAATAGAAAATTAAGCAAGAGGATCATTTGAACAATGAATGTTGCAGTCCACCAAGTGGTAAAAGTAGAAGCAAGATATGATAAAGCAAAATCAGGAATGCAGAGGCAACACGTGACTCCTGAGGACCAAGTCTAAGATGGTGCTAAGATACATGAGGGTCATACTTTTAACAATGTGTGGCACTACTTGACCATCACAATCTCTTCAGCTTTGAGATTTCGTTTCTAAGCCTATTTGCATATTTTTCTGGTATGACAAGTAAGAAATGAACTCTTTCCTTGACAATGCTTCCAATTACTGTAGTAAGAGAAACTGGGGCCTTCAGGCTTCCAACTGTACCAATTGTAAGTGATGTTTTCCAAACTGAAAAGCATGCTGCACTCTTTTTCTTCTCTACCCTGGAAGTATTTTGCCCATTTCTGGCTGCATAGATGAGGGAATCTGTTTAGCTTTTAGACTAGGAAATTAAAAGAAGTCTACTGGATTCAATAGTATAGATGACTAGGTCAAGTAAAATTTTATTTTTCATCTAATACTGACCTTCGGTGCTTATGATGTTTCTTCTACATGGTTGCTTTCACTAATTCTCCATTCTTCTCAGTGTAGCAATGCAAGCTTACATTTATTTTTCATCTAATACTGACCTTTGGTGCTTATGATGTTTCTTCTACATGGTTGCTTTCACTAATTCTCCATTCTTCTCAGTGTAGCAATGCAAGCTTACATTTATTTTTCATGAGTGGTAGTTACATAAGTGAAATCTTATTTTGGCAATTGGACCATAACCTTCTATTAATTAATTAATTATTCTATTTAATTTTTGTTTGTTTCTTGTTTTGTTTGTCTTTTGTGTAAAGTTTAACAGTTGTAGTTCTCATACATGTTTTATAAAGAATCTATAAGCTTTTCATCTCTAAAAAGTTACTTAATTTTTAGGATTCAAAAATTACATTCATCAAAAGAAATGTCCAGTATTTTTTCTATAACTTCAAACTTTCTACATTCAACTAATTTGATCATTCCATGCCATTCCAGACAAACCTGACAAGTGAACTACTTAATGTGTTATAGTCCACAAAAGAAGGCTAAAAAAGGAGTTCATCATAAATCTCTAATAAGTAGTTTCTGATACAAAACTTCAAAAAGATTGTTTCTGTCCTCATACGATTAGTTAGGAATTCTCTGTAAAGGAAAAGAAAATTCACAAAGCCTAAAGCTAGGCTTCATTTTTTACTCAAGATAGTTAATGACTCAAGATGGCAATTATGTATATAACAAAAAGAGTGGAAAGCATCCACACAACTGACCACATATAGATGCTAAATAAACTAGAGATGTATATTTTGTAAGAGTACAAAGGGTTAGAAGCTTGGGAAGATCTATAATTAAAAAAGAGATAGGAAATAACGGTCCTCCATTATCCAGAGGGTCTTGGGATGTAGAAAGGAGATCTTGACCTTGGTCTGTATCAGCTACAGTAAGAAGAAGGTGATCTTCTTCTGTACGGGCAATCATAATCTTCGTATCTGTCATAACCTAGATTGTGTCCTCTATCACAGTAAGAATCACGACGTCTACCACCGCCGCCACCATGAAGGGAGGGCCCGCCAGTGTGGATGCCTGGTGAGGTGTGTGTGTGCTCTTGATGACTGAATAATCCACAGAATTCTTCTACCATCCAGTTCCATCCCGTTTGCCCTTTCCATAGCTTCCTTGGAATCATCTATTCTCCCAAAATACACAAAAGCAAATCCGAGGGATCGTACAGTTCACTGATCATAAACTACAATGGCACAACTCAATGGTCCATATAGAGAAAATACTTCTCTCTCTCTCTCTCTCTCCCCCTCTCTCTGTTGTGTGAAAACTGAGGCAAGCACTCCAGACAAGTGTTGGGATCCTGCCAGTATGTCTTGGTTCTAGGGTCAGACACTAGGGAGTGACTTTGGCTCCTTGGTCTTCAATTTTCTGGAGTTCAGGACCTACTTAGAAATGGTCTGCTATGAGCCGGGGCCGGGAGGGAAGGTAAGGTTTTGAGAATGCTTCCGTGTGGGACCTTGACCTGGACTTGGATCTTGTTGGAGAATGGGATTCAGAGTGTGGAACCCTTGATGGACGGCGAGAGCCCCACCTACCTGCTCGCTGGTGTTACACGGGCAGGAGCTCCCATGGGAGACTTTGAGAGCAAGACTCTTCATTAGCCCTCTATCATCTTGATTTATCCTCCACATTCTTGGGCAAAAAGGTCTCTTCAGTATCTTCATGAATATTTACTCTGCCCTCGAAGTCGCTGTCCTCCACATCACTCCTCATTGGCCACACAGGTGCCCAGAGACAGCAAGTGTGGGCTCAAGATCCGAGGGCCTAAGGAGCCCCTGCGCGGGTCGACCGGGGTGGGAGGACACAGCGGGAAAACCACCGCCCTGCACTCCACTCTCGCTCTGGTAGGCTCCCCCAAACGGCCTCCTTTCTTTCTTTCTTTCTTTCTTTCTTTCTTTCTTTCTTTCTTTCTTTCTTTCTTTCTTTCTTCCTTTCTTTCTTTCTCTCTCTCTCTCTCTCCCTTCCTTCCTTCCTTCCTTCCTTCCTTCCTTCCTTCCTTCCTTCCTTTCCTTTCTTTCTTTCTTTCTTTCTTCTTCCTTCCTTCCTTCCTTCCTTCCTTCCTTCCTTCCTTCCTTCCTTCCTTCCTTCCTTCCTTCCCTTCTTCTTCTTCTTCTTCTTCTTCTTTCTTTCTTTCTTTCTTTCTTTCTTTCTTTCTTTCTTTCTTTCTTTCTCTTTCTTTCTTTCTTCTTTCTTTCTTTTTTCTTTTTAACACAGCATCTTACGTAGCCCAAAAGAGATGATCTTGCATTTGCCCTATATCCCAAGCTGGCCATGAAAACCCAATCCTCCTGCCTCCCAAGTGCTAGGATGACGGTTGTACCACCTTGTCTGGTAACATAAATTTCTTTTTTTTTTTTTTTTTTTTTTTTGCCTTTGGAAAACAGATGCATTAGTAGGAATGTTGGAATGGACTGTCCTTGTGAAAAACAATAGAAATAAAATATAGTAATTTTAGTTCATTTTTATCTTTTTTGAGACAGTCTCAAGCTGGCTATTCAGCTAAGGAAAGCCTTCAATTTCTCATCCTCTTGCCTCTACTTGTAGAGTGCCTGCATTATGATGATAGCTCATGATGGTTTTTTTTTTTTTTTTTTTTTTAATTTGGTTTTTCAAGGTAGAGTTTCACTCTAGTCCAGGCTGACCTGAAATTCACTCTGTATTCTCAGGCTGGCCTCGAACTCATGGCAATCTTCCTACCTCTGCCTCTCTGCTCATGATGTTTATAAATTACCAAATTAATAATGCTATTGGAGTATTAGATGAAGTGATATTTATAAAACACTCCAATTTGTTGTTTTTATAATTATTTGCATTTTGTGAGATTTTTAACATTTATTACTTTAACATTGTCACTTTATGGACTCTACCTCTAAACCCTGTGAGTTAAACCTTGAAACATCACATTTTAGTCATGAGGATAGTGTCATGCATTAAAATTTTGTATAAATTTTACAAGTTTAGAGAATAAAAGGAAAATTTCAGATGTCAGCTGCCCTATTGTCTTTGAGTTCTCACTTGCTAGCTTCTCCTGCTGATCCACACTTGCACCTTGATCTCCCCCCAAGAACTGGGGCCTCACCAATGAAACTTACTAATTTCCAGAACAGGGTCACTTTACAGCTGCTTGGTTTTAATGATCACCAGGGTAAAAATGGAGGAAAATGGTATTAGAGTCGAATTTATTTTTCTTAAAAATTAAGTACCCTTTAATAAAATTTTAAGAAACATAATGCCTACACCTTGTCACTATCTGTAAATGAGTTCAAAAGAAAAATATATTAATGGTTCTTATAAAACATAATGTCACACACACACACGAATAGGATATTAGCCTATATTGAACCACATTTTCCCTTGTTCTTGGCTTATAAAATGAGGGACCCTAGGAGAGCACCAGTACAGTTGCCCACCTCTCTGTTCCATGAGCCCGTGTATTACAGAACATCCATTTCCAGGCTGGGGAAATAGTTCTGCAGGTAAAAGCAGTATGGCCTAACAGGGTCTGAGTTCAACTTCCTAGTATTTACATATTACGTTTGGCATAGCCACACATGCCTGTAGTCCCAGCCCTGTCAGGAGCAGAGAAACAACTGTGGAGGATCACCAGTCAGCCAGTCTGATCTAAGACAGAAGTTCGTGGATCAATGGATAACTCTTGTCAAGGAAATAACATGGAAAAGTGATAGAAGACAGCCAACATTCCCTTCTGGCCTCCACATGTGTGTGGAATCTCTAATATGTATTCGTGTTTACTTCTTACTAGAAATGATGTATAGCTCTTTATATTATTTAAATGCATGTGTATGTGGATGTGCATGGCATATATGCATGATGCATCTCTGGAGTTCTGACAATCTTAGGATGTCTGTCCTTTCATCTTCGTTTTGAAACAAGGTCTCCATTTTATTTATTTATTTTATTTTTCCACAATCTTTTCGGGTTCACCTGACTCTGCCTCCCATTGCCATGAGTGTGTTGCAATCACAGGCACATGCACCACTTGATTAACTTTAAGTAGGTACTGAGGAGTTGAACTTGAGCAGGCATGCTTATAAGAAAACACTTTAACTGCTCAACTCCATAGTCCTAGAAGAACTTTGAAAAGCATTACATTATTTCTTTCACAAGTTGGGTTATTATGCACAGACACATTGCCTCTTTACCATAACTGATGGCTACCCCCACAATGCACCACCCACATTCCCCAATGAGGAGGGTCCCTTTTTTGGGGGGGGCAGGGAGGAGGCTATCAAAGGCACCAACATGAATGTATTCATGTTATGAGCATAACTAATAAAGTAAATAATAAATTATTTAAAAGGAGCATGTAATTCATTGTAAGAATGTAAATAATCAGAAAATAGAAAAAAAAAAATTAAAAGAAACATAAATTCTACAATAGGCTTCTCCCAAGAAAGAGAAACAATATACATGATTATGTTTACATGGCTTGACATGATTAGGAAAGCTTTGAAGTTGCACATTCCTCATAAACTCTGAACATAATCCAACAGGAATAACTCTTGATGAATCCAAGAATGAGAACCAAAGAACCAGAGTTGTGACTTAGCGTTGGAACACAATGGAAGGTAAGAAGAGATGATTCAGCGCAGATGGTCAGTGAGAGAGAACACAGGGTAATCACATCAGTTTGGACCATGTCACTTTAAAAGTCATGTCAGATGCAAATTTGAACCCCCCTTTACCTTTTCTTCAGAAGGGATGGAATCACATCTACTAACATAGTTTAAAGGCTCATCTACTGGTATGGGAAGAATTCATATGCTAATCTCCTTGAGAAACATCCCTACAGTCATACCTAGCGATAGCACTTAGCCAGTTACATGTGCAGCTGAACCTCTGAAGTTGATTGATAAAATTACCTATCACAACTCCTGATTTCATCATGAATAAACCCAAAGCATTTTTGAACTAAACATAATCAAATTTATCTACAAATTTTATTTACTTAATTCATCTTATTATACATGATTAATAAACTGATTTTCTCCCAAGCTATATTTTCAACTAAATAAATACTTTTATGATATCACTTTAATATTTGCTATATATAAAATCACATACATCTACTAGAATATATATAGCTAGTAATATATTCAGGTATAAGTTACTGTCATGCTTATAAGATTCTGAAGCAATTATGAATATTCTGAACATCTTTCCCTATAAATTTTCATCATGATCCATAATGTGCTCAAAATATGTTCCTAAAAATATAACTTACCTGTTAAAGGGTATCCCCTTTTAAATTTTCATGATTGCCCACACCTCTCTGACCAGCAATGCTCCTCCCCAACAATACATGGGAGCTGAGATTTTCATCAGATATGCAGTTTTGTCATTACTACAAATTGTTTGCGTCTGACACAGGGCATAAATCATATCTTATTTTAATGTAGCTTAATGCCATACCTCCTAGTATGCTAATTATTTTTACCTCATTCATACTGGTCTGAAAGTAAGCATTTATATGGGATATTAATTTTAACATGATATTATAAAATTTCTATGATTTCATGTGAAAGTGTATAATTGAATTTTATGCATCTAATTGCTTCACTATTTAAGTGTCTATCATATGCCATTAAGTATAGGGGTGATATAACAAATTGTCTTAATTTATTCTAAAAGGAGACTTAAAACTCTGAGCCTAAAATCATTTGCACTCTTATCCTTTAAAAAAAAAAAAAAAAATCATGTTTTTCTTCAAAAAATCAGGTATGAAGAAAATATGACTTTGGTAGGTGATTATGGAAAAATAGATTCTTTAAACACCAGATATCTGAATAGAAAATGTGATTTTCCAGAAAATCTCAGATATCTTCTTTAGAAACTTTGGCAAAGTATACTTGAAATGTTTGCAGAGTTTTGAGATGCTTAATTCACCTCAATCATGGAGGCCCCACTACTTTTTTTCAGTGCAATTCCCCTTGTTTCTGTGACTCCAGAGGACACCAGGGAATCCAGGTTTCCTGCCAATGCTACGTGCAGCTGTGAAGCCCTGATGTGTAAGTCTTGAAGCAAAGGGGCATTTCACCATCTATGGAACAAGTATCCAAAGCACATTAGTTTATGGGAGACATCTGATTCAAACCAACAGTTTCCTAGTACTTTTCACCGTGTCTGAGCAGTGAGACTGAAACCCCTTGAAGATAATAATATAACTCAGTAGCCAACAGGGATTGATGTGAATGCAATGCCCATGGGAAAAAAATTACACATGCAAATAAAGAAGAGTAACTGACCAATGAATGGCAATCTAAGACCATGCCTCCTGAAAAGGAGTCTTTCATAAAAATAAAATGTCAGTTCTCTTAACAAAGTGCTGTGTACCTCCTAAAAGTCTACTCAGAAAATAGAAATAGATTTCAAGTGATTAATGGAGAGAAATACAGAGGGGAGGCTTCAATGGGTCGTGTAATGGTTGAGATTACTAATAAGGACAACTGTACTTCCTCTGAACTACCCACGGAGATGAGATTGAGAAGCCATGTATGACATTAGAATTATGTGAATGTAAGAGTCACTTTCACACATCAAGGTGTAAACAATTCAATTTTGCAAATCAACTGTGCTTTACTGTTTTAATAATTTTATTTACTGTTTCTTTTTATTACTTTAAAAATTTATTGGTTCTTGTTCAATAATTTTTTTTTCTGAATCAGTATTATGGAGTTGATTATCTTTGTCACACATAGCCCCTGCAGTAGGTATGCACAGACACTTACAAAAGTACATGGTCTTCTATAAACCCAAGATATTGTACCTTTTTCAAATTTCCTGTGGACTCCTCCTTCCTTAGTTTTCCCTTTTAGACTTTTAGTAATAGACATAGGCTTATCTACCGACTCAAGTGGCAGCAAAACAAATCAATTGTTTCTTCATTGTCTGGACAGCATTTCATACTAGGAGAGCTCCGTTCTAATCAAAGAGATCCTAGCAGGTATGGACTTCTGTTGCCAGCTAAGGAACAGAGGAGAGTGATAGCTTTCTGAACTGGAACTTTGAAGATGGCCTGGCATCATTTTTAATAATCTTTCTCTGTGATTTCAATCTGCTGGTTTTCAAGGCGCAATTTTCCCCTTGCCAGTGTTTGGCACACTCTCCTGTGGCTATTGTCTACTTTATGTTGGCCAGGAGATGATATCAACACTTGGCTCATGCCATCGTTTTCCCCTGCCATCATGGAGCTTCCCCTCAAATCTGTAAGCTAAAATAAACCCTTTGTTCCCCAAAGCTGCTCTTGGTTGGGTGATTTCTGCCAGCAATGCAAACTGACTACAACACTCACCTTTTTTTTTTTTTTTTTTTTTGCAGTATTATTACATTTTACTTAAATTATTTTACAGCTCTCGTGAGGTATATTTAAATGTATTAGTTATGATAATTGATGATATAATTAATGATATTAGCAAACATTTAAAACATTTCAAGTGGATATGGTGGGTAAGATGGCAGCATAGGAGCCACACCAAACCAGCACAGGGAGGGATTTAAGAAAAACTACAGCAAAATACACTCTTCTTCTGAAAAGTGAAGAATAGATTTTTCTTAGACATGGTGAAGAAGCAGGAGACACACAGAATCCCACTGAGGAGCTTGTGGCCCCATGTGCAGCTGCCCCAGTCAGTGGTGGCCCCAGTCTGCATGCCAGGCACCACCCACCAGGCATGCCTAGCAGCAGCAACAGAGACCAAACAAGAGGACATTTCAACCTCAGCAGCCTACTTGCAGAGCCTAGAAATCTAAAGAAAAGTTTGCTGGGCTACTGAAAGAGATATAGGGAAACAGTGTGAGCAGCTACAGGCTTCCTGAACTCTCCCATCCCCCAACCATCAGAACCACAAACCTCCTGTATTCAGCTCCTGGTGGCAGCACATACAGCACAGCTGCTCCACAGCACAACACAGAAGGAACGAGGTAGACACTCAGCATTAGTGACGTTGGAAGCCACACCAAAAGGTAACGAGGCCGACTGACAAAAAAAAAAAAAAAAAAAAAAAAAAAAAAAAAAAGGTACACAGGCCTGCATTGAAAGTGCTAATTTCTCTTTCCATGTCAGGGTAGGTTACAAGTTATATATATTTGGTTGGCTTTACCATTTTCAAATAAGCTGAACATAAGGTATTGAATATTGCTGCCTTTAATGCTTACAGATATATAAGGCCTTTGTCTTTTGCTTTTGTCATTATTGGGGGCATGGTATGATCCAGATCCAGGCTGACCTGGAACCCAATTCAGAACAGAATTCTCTACTTCCTAGCTGACAGGATTACCGGTGTAGAGCAACACACACCCTAAGGGATTTTGGCCTTATAAGACTATTTGTTTGGTTTAATCCCCACACTTGTATGCAGTGTGCTGGTTTTTATTGAATGTGTATATTGCTCAGTTAAAGTTTATAATTTGCCAGTACATTGTTGCACCCAGTCCACTAGAATAATTGCTTAGCAAGCAAACTCAATACTTAGGATTACTTCTGCTGTTGGATTGGTGTACAAGAGCTGCACTTGGTACCTTAAACACATATCCTGAAAGTGTATAAAGGTGGATCACCACATCTAACAACACTGTAGATAAGTAGAAAACCCAAGCATCAAATAAATTCAGGATGCAAAAGTCAATATGATACAAGAAATGCAAATAATCAAGACAATGCAATCCCACCCAAAATCATAAATCCATCAGAAATGATCACCAATGAGACCATTTTAGATGAAATACCTGACAAGGACTTCAAAAGAATGATGATATCTATGCTCAAAGAAATGAAAGAAGAAATGAAAGGATTCAAAGAAGAAAACAAACTCCTAAAAGAGAGCACAGAAAACCAGATTAATGAGATAAAAAGGTCATTACAGTAAATAAGTAAGGAAATAAAAATACTGAAGAAAAATCAGCCTGAAATCCTAGCTCTGAAGAACATAGTCAGTGAAATAAAAAGCTTTGTGGAAAGTCTCACCAGTAGAATGGATGAAGGAAAGAACAGAATATCTAATCTAGGAGACAAGGTGGCAGACCTAATACAGTCCAACAAAGAGAAAGACAAGCTAATAGAAAGGTATGAATGGAAATTCCAAGATATCTAGGACACTATGAAAAGATCAAACATAAGAATTCAGGGTATAGTAGGAGAAGAATTTCAATCCAGAGGCTTAGTAGGTGTTTTCAACAAAATCATAGAAGAAAAATTTTAGCAAATTGGGAAAGAAATGCCAATGCAGATACAAGAAGCTTTTAGAACACCAAACAGACAAAACCTAGAAAGATCATCTCCTCACCATGTTATAATTAAACTACTAAACACACAAACCAAAGAAAATATAATGAAAGCAGTTAGAGAGAAAAAGCAAGTGACCTTCAAAGGGAAACCCATCAGAATCACAGCAGATTATTCACCACAAACTTTAAAAGCCAGAAGGGTTTGGAATGATGTATTCCAAGTTCTGAAATATAAAAACTGTCAACTAAGATTACTTTATCCTGAAAAGCTATCTAACCAAATTGATGAAGAAATAAAAACATTCCACAACAAAAACAGGCTAAAGGAATTTATGCCAACTAAACCAGCTCTACAGAAAATACTTGAAGGAATCCTTCATGCTGAAGAGAAAGCAAAACACACACAGCAGGAAATAGGAAAAAATAAACCATACTCAAATAACAGCTAAAGCAAGTGAGTAAAGGGAAAACAGGAAGAACTACAAAACAAGAAAAATGGTGAGAATAAATACAAATCTTTCAATAATAACTCTTAATATCAATGGCCTCAATGCCCCAACCAAAAGACACAGGCTTGCAGACTGGATTAAAAGGCAAGATCCTGCCATCTGTTGCCTCCAGGAAACTCAATTCTCAATAAAAGAAACCTTCTTAGGGTGAAAGGATGGAAAATGGTATTTCAAGCAAATGGGCCTAGGAAACAAGAAGGGGTTGCAATCCTGATTTCTGACAGGATAGACTTCAAACCAACATTAGTGGGAAAGATAAAGAAGATCACTTTATACTGATTAAAGGAATACTCCATCAAGAGGACACTACAATACTAAATATATATGCTCCTAACATAGGGCTCCCAAATTTCATCAAACAAACACTATTATACTTAAGGTCAGAGATAACTCCAAACACAATAGTAGTGGGTGACTTCAATACCCCACTCTCATCACTTGACAGGTCAACCCAGCAAAAAATAAACAGAGACACATCTGGATTAAATGATTTCATGGAACAAATGGACCTAGCAGGTATATACAGAACATTTCATCCAAGGAGTTATCTTTTATTGAGAAGTACGTTTCCTGGAGGCCATAGATAGCTTGTTTCCTAGGCCCATTTGCTTGAAAAACCATTTTCTATCCTTTCACCATAGGATACTCTCTATCTTTTATTGAGAGATGAGTTTCCTGGAGGCAACAAATGGCCTAATCCCGCCTTTTAATCCAGTCTGCAAGCCCATGTCTTTTGGTTTGGGCATTGAGGCCATTGATATTAAGAATTATTATTGAAAGGTATGTATTTATTCTCACTATTCTTCTTGTTTTGTAGTGCTTACTGTTTTCCCTTTACTCACTTGTTTTACCTGTTAGAATATTGTTTATTTCTCCCTTTTTCCTCTTCAGCTTGGTGGATTTCTTCAAGTCTTTTCTGTAGAGCTGGTTTAGTAGTCATAAATTCCTTTAGCCTGTTTTTGTTGTGGAATGTCCTTATTTTTCAATTGGATAGATAGCTTTGCAGCTTGTCTTTCTCTTTGTTGGACTGTATTAGATCTGCCATCTGGTCTTCTAGTTTAGATATTCTGTTCTCTCCTTCATCCATTCTACTGGTGAAACTTTTGACAGAGTTTTTTTATTTGGCTGACTGTGTTCTTCAGAACTAGGATTTCGGCCTGGTTTTTCTTCAGTATTTCTATTTCCTTTCTCATGTCTTGTAATGACCTCCTTATTTCATTAATCTGGTTTCCTGTGTTCCCTTTCAAGAGTTTGTTTTCTTTTTTAATTCCTTTATTTTCTTCTTTGATTCCTTCATATCTTTGAGTATACATAACATCATTCCTTTGAAATCTTTGTAAGTCATTTTGTCTAAAACAGTATCATTAGTGATCATTCTGATGGATTTATAATTTTTGGTGGAATTTCATTGTCTTGATTCTTTGTGTTTCTTGTATTATAATGTAGCAACTTTTTCATACTGAATTGATTTGATGCTTGGGTTTTCTACTTATCTGCACTGTTCTTAGATGTGGTAATGCACATTTATATACTTTCAGGATATGAATTTAATTTGCCAAGTGTACCTCTTGTATCCCAATCCAACCACAGAAGAAATCCTAGGTGTTGAGTTTGCTTGCTAAGCAGTATCCTAGTAGACTGGGTGAAACAATTTGCTGGCAAATTCTAAACTTCAACTGAGCAATATACACATTCAATAAAAACTAGCACATAGGGCTGGAGAGATGGCTTAGTGGTTAAGGCACCTGCCTGCTAAGCCTATGAATGTCAGTTCCAATCTCCAGGTCCCACATTTAGCCAGCTGCAAAAAACAGGTAGTCTTATAAAATAAAAATCCCTAATGGTGTGTGTTGCTCTATACTGGTAATCCTGTCAGCTAGGAGGACTAGAATTCTGTTCTGAATTGGGTTCCATGTCTGCCTGTATCTGAATCAGACCCTGCCCCTAATAATGACAGAAGCAAAAGACAAAGGCCCTATAAATCTGAAAGCATTAAAGGCAACAATATTCAAGCCCCAAATATAGCTTATTTGAAAGTGTTAAAGCCAACTAAAAATATGTAACCCGTAACCTGCCCTGACATGGAAAGACAGATTGGCAGATTAGCACTTCCAATACAGGGCTATGTACCTGTTTTTTTATTTTGTTGTTTGTTTGTTTTTATTTTGTTTTGTCAGATGGCCTCGTTACCTTTGGGAATTGCTTTCAATCTCACCAATGCTGAATGCCCACCTCGATCTCTCCGTGTTGTGCTGTGGAGGTGGAATTCTGTTCAGTTGTGCTGGATGTCCTACAGCTGTGGGCTGAATGCCAGAGGTTTTTGGTCCTGATTGTTGAGGGAAGCCTGGAGTTGCTCACCCAGTCCCACCTGTATCTCTTTTAGTAGTTCCTTAGTTGATCTTAGCTGTCTTTCCTTCAGATTTCTTGACTTTGCAAGGAGGCTGATTAGGTTGGAAAATCCCCTTGTTTGGTTTCTGCTGCTGCTGCTGCTGCTACTGCTTGGTGAGCCTGGCGCAGATCTTGTGGATTGGGGCTGCGAGCTCCTCTGTGAGATTTTGGCAGTTTTCCTCCTTTCTGGGTCTTGATCTGACCTGCTTCTCTGCTATGTCTATGAATCACCTATAGTCCTGCAGTTTTCATAAAAAGAATGCCTTTTACTGCAGTTTTGCTTAAATCCCTACCCAGGGTGGTTTTGCATGGCTTCCATGCTGCCATTTTACCTAGAAATCTCCATTAATTCCTTTTGCAGTTGTATGATATATATATATATATATATATATATCTTTAACACCATCAACTCAATCTTCCCATCTAAAACCCCAAGCAGCCATTATTCTATTTTTTTCTTCTGAAATTTCTTTTTTTTAAATATTACACATACAAGTTATATTATATATTATTTGGCATTCAATGTCTGACATTTTTTATTTTGTATGATGACCTCCAGGTTCATGAATGCTTTAGCTGATGTGAAATTCCTTTTTTTTATTGTGGTAAATGGGTATGTGTGTGTGCTGAAATGCTTGAATCATAATTTCTTATTAACTGATCTCTTGATGGCTCAGTTTATGTTATATAGTGATATTTATATCTTAATACATCATGTCCATTACTGTCTACCTTATTTAAGTTTTGCTTGGCTGTGGTGTGGGTAATTGTTTTATAGGAATATCCACATATTTTTGGTCTTATCAAATTACATAGTCTAAGTGAATTCTCCCCTCAAACACGCATGGGAAACTCTCACAGAACAGAACATAGTATACACTAAGCAACATGCTTCCAGGATGGAAATAAGAGAAAAGCTGAAAAGAATTAAGACAAGCAATGAGCACTGGAAATCATAAATGGGGCTTGTTCATGGACATAAGTTCATGGCACTTTAGAAGGAGAGAATAGCTAGAATCTGATAACAAATTCTACTCAGACATGGAATTACATAAGTCTTATTGTTTTCCTTTTTTAATAAATAAAAAATTCAATAAGTGCATTCGTTGGGTATGAGCTTTATAGCTCTATGCTGGGTAGAGGTGTTTCTTTTCTTTTCAAAAATATGAACTTATGAAAAGCCAATTTTATGTGCTGTTAATTTAATTCTCTACAGTAAAGCTTTACTTCTACTGATGGAAAATTAAATTATCCTTTCTATACCCTTTTTATCTGCCAGTTAAATGCTTTTCTCTACCCCCAAATAAACCATGTACATTATTTGTAATATATCCTCCTTTGCGACAAAAAAAATAAATAGGATATAATTCACTATAGTAAGTTTAGTGAATTCTTCCACTCAAATACATTGGCACCATGACCCTGAAATTCACTATATCAAGGTCCTTACTTCCAAAATGATGGTATATTTCTATAGAGCTGTGGTATTACTTTTACTTTAATTGAACATCTGGAAATATGTATTCTCTGTTTAATTATGTATAGGGGAAGCAACTATGGTGCTTCTGTGTAGTGTCAGGTATGTTTACGCCATTGTTGACTAGCTTCTTCAACAATCCTGACAACAAAGAATTAGGAACTTAAACTTGTTAAGGCAGGAAAATTTGTCTGAGACATAAAAAATACTGTATAGTATAACTTAGAAATTTTACTTTTCAGTTGACTCAACACTGACTAAATGACTTTAAGTAAGAATATACACCAGGTATATCAGTAAAAATGAATACAATAGTATCTTTCTATTTTTACTTGTTTAGTGAGTTTTCTTTCTTTTGATAAGCTCTGGCTGAAGAGATTTACAGGAACATATGTATGTGTGCACCTGAGTTTAAAATTTGGACCTTGGCAAGGCGAAGGCTAATAAAGTAAGTCCCTATAGCCTAGTTTGGAGTGAAAATGATAAAGTTAGATAAACAGCAATTAGAAGGTGAAAGTATATAAATCCATAGATATAAAATTGAATTCATGCAATCCTATTAAATTAACTTTGAAATATTTAAAAGATGAAAAAATTCTAGAACAATTAAAAAATAGCAAAAGTAAGTATAAAACTAAGTAATTTGTATAAACCAATTACTATAGAGAGATGGAAATATTGAGTAAGGGCTGTCAATTAAAACATCCAAGCCCAGGTTGTTCCCCTGTGAATCCTAGGGTTTAATGATCATGTAATTCCAATGATATTTTAAATATTGTAGGTGTGAGCCAGGCCTTTAATCCCAAGACTCTGGAGGCAATGGCAGTAGGATCACTGTGAGTTCGAGAGCAGCCTGAGACTACATAATGAATTCTAGGTCATCCTAGGCTTGAGTAAGACCCTATCTCCAAAAATAAAAACAAAAATCTTTGGGCTGGAGTGGCTTAGCAGTGAAGGCTCTTTGCTTGGGAAGCCTAAGGAGAAAGGTTCAATTCCCCAGTATTTTTGTAAGCTAGATGCATCTGGGTTAAGTTTGCAATGGCTGGAGACCCTGATATACCCATTCTTTCTTTCTCTCTCACCCTCTTTCCTTCCTTTTCTCTCTCAAATAAATAATATAATTTTTAAAATAATAATAAACTAAAGCATTGTAGGTTTGATAGTAGGATTTATGTGATGCCAAGACATCTTATTAAAGCAGTATAATTGTCATCCAAAAATTTAACAAAAGTCAAACCTCAAGATTAACAAATTGATCTTACTAAACCATTTTAATGATAAGTATACTTGGAAATATTCTTTTCCATGCAGTTAGAAACATACAACACTTTAGAATGACATTATGTATAAAAATATTTATCCTAGGAACACAAGAAAAATTCTTTATTGAGAAACCAATCAGTCAATATAGAGGCATGAGGAAATTCAAAAGGAAAGTATAATTAAACAGCAAATACTGAAAATGTTTCCTTGATATCCATCAGTTATTTCTTATTTGAAAACAAGGCAAATGGGAAGAGAGGAACAGTACATTAATTTTCAGGGATAGTTTCATTCTAGTATTAAAATTGTTGCTCATCAAGAACTATTCCATTTTCTTTAAACTGGGAACAAAAAAGAGAATATTTATTCATTATGATATTTAATCATCAACACAATCCTGAAATAATAATTTATTCATTCAACAGATACTATTAGCCTATTTGAAATACACCAGACCCTGAGGGCATAGCAATGAAAAACTAACATGCTGTGGTTCTTACAGATCTGTTTCTTCTAGTGGGAGAAACAAAAATAATAGTAAAATATAGGGGGTATAAGATGATACCACATGCTTTGGAGAGATCCAAGGCAGGAAAAGAAATCTTGGAATATGTTCTACATTTAATATGCAGATACACTTTTTTCTACCTCCATATCCACTACAGAATATATTTCTTACAAACAAGTTCCAATAGTTACATAGTTACATAACATTGTAAAAAATATTTTTATATGAAATATAAATGAATAAAAATGTATTATTATCTTACCAGTATTACTGAACAATTTATATGAATGAACTAAATAACCACTTAACAGTAAATTTTACAATTTTTACTGAATAAACTATAGAAAGTTGATTCTACTCTGCACAGTTATAAATAATCCATATATATATATATATATATATATATATATATATATATATATATATCAGTTTATATGCATAGATTAATGCATATGTAAAATTATCTGAAATATGGAAGAATGCATACAGATCCCTTGCCAGGGCTAGAGCTATTTCATTCTTACTATTTTCTTCCTTCTGCTGTGAAGATGTGATCCAGATTCCTGCTCAGGCTTGCCACTCTTCCCCCACAAAGAGGAACCTTCCCCTCAAAGCTGGGGGCTGGAGGGATGGCTTAGCAGTTAAGGTGTTTGTCTGCAAAGCCAAAGGACCCAGGTTTGATTCCCCAGCCAGATGCACAAGGGGGAGCACTCATCTGGAGTTTGTTTGCAGTGGCTGGAGGCCCTGGAATGCCCATTTTCTCTCTTTCTCTGTGAAATAAATAAATAAATAAAATAAAATATTTTTTAAGGTAAGCTGGAATAAATCTTTCACTTTCATAAGCTACTTCTAGTCAGATGTCTTGTCCCAGCAATGAGAAGGTAAAAGCAACATGTGGGAAAATTCAGCATATGACATCATGTACTGTGACTGGACAACCCAGGACAGCAGACTGTAGAAGTATACAGTACTGGACAATACAATCCCATCCCATCCCATTGTATACAATAAAACATGATGAGATAAAATATAGAATGTGTTCCTGGTTTAAAAATAATTAAAAGGGGAAGTATTTTAAATCTCTTATTCTTTTAGAATGTGAATATTTCACAAGTTTAGAGTGGGTCCTACACACAATTCTAAAGCAGGTGCATTTGTTTCTAGTTTCAGTTTTGACCAATTCTCTCATCTCTTCTTATGTGATGATCCCTGAGATGTAATGATACAGAAAGTCCTCACTTTATCATCTTCAGCAGTCAATAACAGAAGACAGTTTCATCTGGAAATCCATTTTATATTCATATCAACAAGAACATCACTGAGTTTTTTTTTACAATCCTTTGGGAATGCTTATGCCACTTGTAAAATTGTGTTAGCCCTGAAACTTGATTCATCCATTCCAAAGGAGCTACTCTGGGTTTTTACAAACACATTTTTTTTGTAATCTTGGATGAAAATGAGAAGTTACTGATTACATAAACAACTTTTGAGAACAGTCCAGTTACTTTTGCTAAGTGAAAATTCACCTGCCAGGGGCAAAGAAGCAGATAGTATTTGTGAGACACCTTCTGGGCACCTCAACCTGGTGTTGTGATATAATGATGTAATATGGATAACATCACAGGTGCTAGTCTGTACATGGTGGGGAATGAGAAGCTTCTGGTAATGTGGAAGATGCTGTAAGCATGGTTCCTTGTAAAAATACCTGGCAATGGTAGCAGATGACACCAGGGGAGCTTGTCATAAACTCTGCACAAAGAATCTTTTCTGATTGTTTATATTCTATTTGGATATTCTACACTGGATTGGATACTGCGGAATTAGAAAGCATTTCACTTTTCACTTAGTACACTTAAAGAACAATCTAAGCCAGAGTGTGGGTGCTGTCCTTCAGAGTAAGAGAATACACATGCGCAGAACAAGGATGTGGACACTGCAGGTAGAAAAACAACTTGGTAGGAACTCCATTTTGGAAAATATCTGTGTTTCCCTGTGGGTTTGAGTTCATTGTAACCCTTGTAGTTATCACACATATCTCTTATCTCTTATTTTTCTCATGTAGACGGAGAAATGCCAATAGATTTGTTCTAATTCCTTTATGTAACACTTGCCAAGAAGAAACAGGCTTTTATTACAGCAGATATAATGTGATAGAAGACCAGGTCCTCCAGATGATAAGACAGGTTACCTTAGCCAGAGTTGTCTATCAAAGTGTGTCCAGAATAGCACAATTGTCATTCTAGGACTCACTTCAAACACTAAAGTTTGACTCAAAAATGAAGTTTGTGGCATCAATAATGTGGGTGCAAATACATAATGGAAAGAATTAAGCCATGTCAAGATAAATCATAGATTGTGACCATCCTCTGTGGCCTGACCCTGTAGGATGAAAAAACTTGGACAAGTTTCAAGGAAGAGCAGACAGAAAGTCTTGAGTGGAGTATGAGTAGAATCCAGGGGAAGTGACTCAGGGCTATTGCAGGTACAGTTATTGGAGAAGTTCCAGACTTTAGGAATCAATCAGTCAGCCTACCCTTCCAGCAGAGCAGCTCTATGGTGTGTTGCTTCTTTTCTCTTCTTGTAGATATAAATGAGTGTCCTTATGACCACATTAAAAAGCAATGGACATGAGGCCTGCTCCCTGGGAGAGAACTTATATGTGGTACTGGAAGCTAGGTCAGAATCCCATGGTCAGGAAACTTAGGCATCAGAGAGAAGCCTCCATTGCTCTCTGGAGAAGAAGAGTGAGTGGGCTTGCACACACACACACACAAAAAAAAAAAAAAAAAAAAAAGTTTCCCAAATACCTCCTTTAACCCAAACTGCTGTCACACTTGGTTGGAGAATATGTTTTATTTTACAGATGGCAGTGAAAATGGAGGAGAGGCAAAAATCCATTGATAAGACAAGAAGATAACGAACTGCTCACCATGAGACATGCCACCTCTTCTACATCTGCCAGGTTCCAGGAAAAGTTGCAGGTGAAGTGACATCATGAATACTGTTATTACTGCTAGCCTGGAAACCACCTCCAGGCTTATGGTAACAGATATGGTGATCAATCAAAACCTATCAAAGCAGTAAGCCTGAGGCCACAGAGAACTCAACGCTAAATGAGACTACCAACAGGCCTACCATGGTTCATGGGCATTGTGGAAGAGGAGGTGGGAAGATTGTAAAAGCCACTGAGTGGGTAAAGATATACTGAGGTACCAGTTCCCCTACCCTGGTTACGCATGGAGACTGAATGATACCTCCGTGATCCCACAGTGAATACCATAATCACACTGAGGATTGCCCCAGGGAAATGGGACCAGGCACAAGTGGATAAAATAGTATAACCTGTTAAATTATATATAAAATAATTTTTAAAAGTAGATAAAGGGTGCTGGGGAGGTGACTCAGCAGGTAAAAGCACCTGCTGTGCAAGCATGAGGGTCTAAGAAGGCCTGGGATTGCTTCAGTTTGATTCCCCAGTGCTCACATTAACAGCTGGGTGTGGATACCCATATTTCTAACCCCATGTCTTGTGAGTGGGGTGGAGCCTAGAGTGTCACTGTGGCTTGCTGACCAATAATAAAATAATAATAATGATGGCCTTATGTTGAGCGACAGACTCTATCTCGAGGAGACAGGCAGATAACTAAGAAGAAGAAGACACCCAAGTTCTCCTCTGGCCTCCATATGCAAGTGTACACTGGGCACATTCATGTGCAATCATATGTACATGCACTATATACACTTCACATTACAGGTCACACCACACATATTCTACAGTTACACACACACACACGTCAAAAGCAAGAAATCTTTAAAAAAACAAATATAAACAAAACTAGCAATTGAAAAGTGAACAACATCATCCCTATCTCCCATCTATGCATTATTTAGGACCTGTGTTGAAAATGCAAAGGCCACCCCTTCCTCATAGAATCTGTGTCATAGATTTGAAGTGGATAGTCAAGAATCTGTTTTGTTTTGTATTTTTGTTCAAATAAGCACTTTGCTGGGCAATAGGTCATGTGATCTGAGAATGTTATGTGTGAAACACTTCTTATGGTGAGCTATTGGTTTATATTCACTTTGACATTCATCTCCCAGCATTTCCAACTCATTTCATTTCCTGAAGCACAGCTATACTTAATATAGACACCCTTGGTTTATCTGGACATGTGAGCACTCCTTCTATTGTTGCAAATTCAGCATAAACTCTCACCATTTCTACTAATATGAGAGTCTACACTTTTCAGTATTTCTTAATTATTTGTGAATGCTAGTCTGATTCAAGAGAGACCACATACATTTATTATTACTATTATTTCAAATGGGGTTCAGATGGGGCCTGTGCAATTTGTGTTGTAGTTCTAATGTTTTGTAGCATTCATGTTCACATATTTATACTCCTATGATTATATTAAATAAGTAAGTGGTTGTCTAGTTTTATGGCTTTGTTTTTTATGTAACACACATCATTATTTTAAAAAATAGTATTATTAATTTGCAGAAAAAAAAACTTAAAGAACCTTATTGAGAACTACATTTGAAACTATATATTTGAAACTACATATTTGAAACATTTGAAATTCACTAGAGACCTTTGATTCTGGTTGTTGAAAAGAAATGAATAGCTCTTCCACTGAGCATTGTGGTGACATAAGTAGACCTGGCACTCAGGAGCATAGACAAGAGGTATAGATGTTCAAAGTCGCTGGGCATGGTGGCGCACGCCTTTAATCCCAGCACTCGGGAGGCAGAGGTAGGAGGATCGCCGTGAGTTCGAGGCCACCCTGAGACTACATAGTTAATTCCAGGTCAGCATGGGCCAGAGTAAGACCCTACCTTGAAAATCCAAAAAAAAAAAAAAAAAAAAAAAAAGAAGTTCAAAGTCATCCTCAGCTATATTGTGAGTTTAAGTATAGCTAGAGCTACATGAGATGCCCCCCCTTTAAAAAAGCAAAAACAGCCAGGCGTGGTGGCACACGCCTTTAATCCAAACACTCAGGAGGCAGAAGTAGGAGGATCACAGTGAGTTCAAGGCCACCCTGAGAATACAGAGTGAATTCCAGATCAGCCTGGGCTACAGTTAGACCCTACCAAAAAAAAAAAAAAAAAAAAAGCAAAAGCAGGGCTGGATAGATGGCTTAGTAGTTAAGGCCCCTACCTTCCAAGCTTAAGAACGCCTGTTGGAGCTCCAGGTCCCACATTTAGCCAGACGCAAGTGACGCAAGCACACAATGCTGCACTTGTCCACAAGGGGGTGCACATGTCTGGAGTTCATTCACAGTGGCTGACATGGCCCTGGCGTGCCTATTCTATCTCTCTTTGCCTCTTCCTCCTTCTGTTTCGCTCTGTCTCTCTCTCTTAAATAAATAAATAAATAAATAAATAAATAAATAAATAAATAAATAAAATAAAAAAGCAAAAGCAGTCTAAACATGGGCACATGTATCTTTAATCCAAGTCCTGTGTGGTGCACAGACTGGAGAATTGCTGTGGCTCACTGATCAGCCAGCCTGTCTGATAACAGAAGCTCCAGGTTCAGTGAGAGACTCTGCCTCAAGAAAACACACAGGTGAGTCATGGAGGAAGACACCTGACATTCTCTTTTGGCATCCACAAACATATGCCTAGAGCAAGCACATCTGCACACACAGGAGCACATATACCACACCCTGCAGAGTATAACACATATGCAAAATACAATGTTGATGAGCTCCAAGTTTGGGGGTACATCAATAGTAAAGTATTGCTTTCTACTGAACAACTTCTGTTTTTCTGTCTGAACCCACTTATTTTATAGTCTCCAGGTACACTCAGTGGGTCTGGGTTTGAATGTCCAGATGTCCAGCCATTGAATATAAAGTAAGAAATACGAAGTTCTATTGAGTCAGTGTGAATCATGACACTAAATCCTCCTTCTCCTTCTCTCCCCTCTTCTCTGTGTCTTTATGTCCACATGTGTGAGTTGGGAGACACACATAAAATGAACTGTTCATTAAGAAAAGAAAACCACGGCCTATAAATCATGAATTTATGCAATTTTTAACTGTTTTTAACAAGCACAAAATGGTTCACAGGAATTATGCAAGTATAGATCATTTTAATTTGAATCATTGTGGAATCATAAAAGACTTACTTCTTTAATTTTGTGCCTGCAAGTTAGCCACTTTGATTAAAAAATAATAAAGCAAGAGAGCCGAGGGGTCCTCATAGGTTCTCGGCTGCTACAGTGGCTGGCTGATCTTCCACACTAATTCTCCTCATTAATATTAATAAAAGGCTCACAGGCCATAGCGGAGCATGATGCAGGAAGCAGGCAATTAATTGCTTGTAGTATTTTTATGTTTATTTTCCAGAATGAAAATAATGCCTAGGGACTGACTCTCAGCTAATCAATACTATCAGCTGGGTTGAAAAGGAGTAACTTTGGCATCCCTTTTATAAATCTCCCTTAAATCTCAGAAAGCATGAAAACCCAGAGAATGTTCTTGACATTAACAGAATAAAAAGAGTATTTTTTTTTTTTTTTTCTGACATTTTTCTATTTGGAAGAGAAGCCATACCTTATCTACACACCAAGACATTTCAGATTGCCCAGTGAGTTTAGTTAGTAGTACATCCTAAGTTGTCCTTAGCTTTTTTGCTTTTTTTTTTTTTTTTTTTTTTTTGGGGGGGGGGGAGGGCGGTGAAATTGAAAAAGATTGAGCAAATAATAGGAGAAATAAGACATTTGGAAGATTCCAGCCAACCTTTTTGTTAATTTGAAAAGTGGAAAGCAGTTTTAATTTTTTAAATCTCTTTTTATTAAACATTGACTTCAATTGTAATTCCAAATTCAAGAATTGCAAAATGAGTTTTAAAAGTTCTAACCAGGTTAAACAAAGGTTCAGCTTTGGAGGATGGAGACTAATCCTCTGGAAAGGGGACAGAGGTGTACTCTGGCTGGTTTCCTACCTGATTTGCAGAAATCATATGTGATCCACTCTTACTTCGCCATTAAAAACCATACTCAATATGTAAACTGCAAAGTTTGCCTATTGCTGTCCTGAAATGCCCTGCTCATTTTCTTTGACAGCCCTTTGGTTTCATAAGATTAACATCTTCATGAAGCCAGTCATAGCTGCTCAGCTGAATTCTTATAAATATTCACATTTATAAAAGAAAACACAACAGTGGCTGAGGAGATGGCTCAGTGGATAACATGCTTGCCACAAAAACATGAAGACCTGAATTCTGATCACCAGTACCCACAATAAAAGGTAGGTGTGAAGGCACATGATCCTGATCTGAGTACTTGAAAAAGAGCCAGGATGATCCCTGGGATTCCAGACAAATTGGTGAGCTCCACATTCAGTGAATGATTCTCACTCAAAAAATTAGGTGGAGGGTGATGGAGGGAGACACCATTCATCAACCTCTGGGCACCATACATATGCACACACATGTGCTCCCATGTGAACACACATATGCCCAAACATGCAAAGCACACACACAAATAATATATTGAGGAAATGATTTTGAAATGATTGCTTAAGTAATCTTGCTTTCTAAGAACTCTAACTTTAAAAATAATGTGTGCATTCAGGATCTAGGGAGACACTGGAGTCCATAAATTGCTTGCTTTGCAAAAGCATGTGGATCTGGGCTGGAGAGATGGCTTAGCGGTTAAGGTGCCTGCCTGCTAAGCCTAAAGAACCTAGTTCCAATCTCCAGGTCCCACGTTTAGCCAGATGCAAAGTGACGCAATGGCGCAATGCCGCACTTGCCCACAGGGGGCACACACATCTGGATTTTGTTCACAGCAGCTGAGAGACTGCTGGCGGGCCCATCTCTACCTGTCTCCCTCTCTCTCTGTCTGTCTCTCTCTGTGTCTCTCTCCAAAAATAAATAAATAAATAAATAAATAAATAAATAAATAAATAAATAAGAGCACATGGACCTGAATCTGAGCACCAGAACCCTTTAAAAAAATTCCAAGTATGGTCGAGGTGGAGACAAGCAGATCTTTGAGGACTGCTGGCCAGTCAGTCTAGCACAGTTGGTGAGTTCCAGACCAGGGAGAGACCCTGTTTTAGCAAAAGGTGAACAGCACCCAATGAAGCACATCTACAGCTGTCCTTTGGCCTCCACTAGCACGTGCACATGCCTGTATATGCACCTATACAAACGTGTATCTGTACACAGAAACATGGACACATGTACATACATGCACACACACACAATAACAATTTGTCAATTTTATTTGTTTGTTTATTTACTGGGATAGAGAGAGAGAAGGAGTCAGATAGAGAAAGAAAGCGCGAATGGCATTCCAGGGCCTCTAGTCACTGCAAACTCCAGACCCACACACCACCTTGTGCATCTGCCTTTTGTGGGTATTGGGAATTGAACCTGGGTCTTTAGGCCTCAGAGGCAAGTGCCTTAATTGTTAAGCCATCTATCCAGCCACACAATTTGTACATTTTAAATAAAATGATACACCTCTCAATGTGTGGAGAGTAGGAGCCTGGAGAAATTTACCACATCATTCAAAATAACAATCTAAAATTCTGAGAAGGAGGGACTATGTAATGACATGAAATCTTAATCCATTAAGACAATATTCTGAGTGAAGACTCTCTCTACCTCTGAATTGAAGAGTTACTACCATTCTATGTACTTTGCAAGCTGTATTGGCAAATTAAGGTGGAAAAACCAACATGAATTCAGAATAAGAATTGGCACTGAAGGCTACAGGTGTTTTTCACTCATGCTACTTATTCCTTAACTAAAGCAAGCTGCAGAGAGTAACAGAGAATGACGCGTGCAAGGTCGTGACGTGATAATGAACACCAAATTGCCTCATCATCTAAACAACTTACTTACAGAATATCTATCTAAAGACTGCTCCTCTTTTATTTTCGAGCTCTAGATATCAGACATTTACCATGTGTCCCTCCTCCATGGAGCTTTGACTTACTCATCATGTCTTAAAGACACATAGATATGAATCAAATAGTAGACATAAGGTCCTGTTCAAAACATGATTTTAAAGTAGACTAGACACTGGGCGTGGTGGCGCACGCCTTTAATCCCAGCATTGGGGAGGCAGAGGTAGGAGGATCGCCATGAGTTCGAGGCCACCCTGAGACTACATAGCTAATTCCGGGTCAGCCTGGGCTGGAGTGAGACCCTACCTCGAAAAACCAAAAAACACATAAATAAATAAAGTAGACTAGACAACTTATAAGAATAAAAAGTGATAAAATATAACATCTTTTTAAAAACACAATAACTTTTTAAAAATATGACTGTTTTCTGTTCACTTTTTCTTTAAAGCCAATTATTAACCAAGAGTTCTTCACTTATTTGTATTTCTTCACTTTCCATAACTATCAAGGTATTTTAAAGCTAATAAGATAGAAAAAATTTGATATACACACATACAGAAAAGTATATGAAATGTAACACCCCTTCTCTCGAGGCAGAGTTTTGAGAAGCAGTGCTTCCTGTCATGGGTGCCTCATTTTGCTTTTAAGTTCTTAAGTGTGGATTGATTCCTAAGTTTCTTAGAAAGTAAGGTAATATGTGGGCTGGAGAGATGGCTTAGTGGTTAAGGTGCCTGCCTCCTAAGCCTAAGAACACTGGTTCCAATCTCCAGCGGTTCCAATCTCCAGGTCCCACATTTAGCCAGATACAAAGTGACACAAGGGTGCAATGCCACAGTTGACCACAAGGGGGCACACGCATCTGGATTTCGTTCGCAGCAGCTGAGAGGCTGCTGGCACGCCCATCTCTGTCTTTCTCTCCCTCTCTCACTCTGTCTCTCTCTGTGCCTCTCTCTAAAAAAAAAAGAAAAGAAGGTAATATGTGAAATACATGTGATGTATAATTTTCAATTTCTTATGACTTCAATTTTAAAATTATTTGATACAAATATTTTTCTCCCAGAATTTTAATCAATTAATAGTCTTAGGTTGTACTGCTTCTCAGAATAAATTTTTAGATGAGGTAGTTAACATGATTCCTTTGAAATAGGCTCACACAATTTCAAAGCTATAAATGATTTTGGATGCCCTTTACATAACTAGATGCATGATAAACAGTTGAACTGAATCCATGAAATACAGATTTTTTTTTTCCTAAGGCTGTTCATCTGGTTAAGAGCAGATGCTCACTTAGAAACCCCTGATGCATGTTCTTATTCTTATGGCCAGCACATCCCCACTCACCTCATCTTCTCAATAAGCAATGAGGCTCTGCCTACCTTTGTTTCCACATGGCCCTGTCTTATCTTTCAGTAAGAATATTATTCATAAATCTTCACAGACACACTTAGCTAACTACCCATCCTATTAGACTATTGCATAATTACCCTGTCCAAAATCTAAATAGCCACAATTCAGTTTCCCATAAAAACTCTCTCTCTCTTTCTCTTTAAAGTTTTTGATTCTCAATTTTGTCATTTTTATGTTATTTTTTTTTTTTTGTTATAATGCTCACTGACTTCTAACTGACAAACAGCCTATCTACCCAGATCTAAACTTTCCCATTACCTGCCTGATACTCACTCTCTTATTCAAGGAGGTAAAAGGCTTTCTCAGCCAACCAACATAAAGATTTTTTTAATGGAATGACATATTGTGGCTTAGGATGACATATTTGAATTTAAAACAGATTTTAGTTTCCCTCTTATATCTTAACTTCTCTTTGACATGAGAAGACAATGCATATCCATCACTCAGCAGTCATTAAATGTGATGATGAATTTATTATGCTTTACACTTATCCACAGCAGAGTATAATGAAATCAGGAAATAGCCTGTGTCATCAAATAGAAAATAATGACATCAAGGTAAGGTTTTGATCCATGCCATGAGAAAGCAGGTAACTATTACATAGAAACAGAATGAGCATGTCCTTTGTACTTAGAAGCAAGGTAAAAATTTCACTAGGAATCTATGTTATAATTTCTACTCTCACTTGTTGGATTGACTATTACATAGTTTGAGCTGAAGCACTCCAATCTTTCAATGAAAGGGAATTTTCAAATATCTCTTTCCCTTGATGAACTAATACCATTGTTTGATGATATTTCCAGATGTTTGTTTGCTATCTAATCTTCTCTTGGGATGTTCATACTAGTGTTGTTCACTCAAAATTGTAAGTACTTAATATTTACACCGTATATACAAAATAATCTGAATATACTACTAGCAGATAATAAGTAAGGAAAAGACTACACTCAGAGTGTTTCATCTCTCCAAACACGTTGTTAACACACTTTTAGTCTCTTAAATATGTAGTCAAAACCTAGACATAATTTTCTAGCACTAGAGTAGCTGAGACAGAAGAGTCATAAATGTGTGCCTAGCTTGAGCAACATAGTGTGTCCATCTCTAAAGAAAAAAAAATCAAAATAAAAATGTAATTAATACTGTCCAGTTGACATTTTACAATAACCTTTTATTGACTTTCAAATGTGGCACCAAGTGATACTCCACTAATACCCACCATGCTCTGGGTTTTCCCAAGATGTTAATATGCTTTACTTGTTCTAAAAAGACATACGGAGGTTTACACATGACAAAACAATTGTCTTGATGTAAGAACTGCCAGGTCCCCTTAGGGAAGCAGGTAAGAGTTATGGGAAAGAAAAGGACATAAGACATCACTTTTTAAATCTTTAAATAAATGTGATGGAGAAAGTTAAAGAAATAGTTGTAGTTGATTTATTTGCATCCATTTTTATTTCCTTAACAAAATTTTTCTGACTATTCATAATAATATTACAGAAAAGATAAGCAAGGTGGTTATGATGATAAATTTTGATTACAGAATTGGATGGATTTCAGATTAGCAAGGACACATCTGTGAGCATGCCTGTGAGGCTGTTTCCATACAGCTTTTACTGATCAGAGAAGACCCGTTCTGAATGTAGGCAGTACCACCCATGGACTGGGGTCCCACACAGAATATAAGTGGAAAAGTGAGCAGAACATCAGCATTCATCTCTCTCTGCTTCCTGTCTATGGCTGCAATGTGACCTGCTGCCTCATGCTTCTAGTCCTGTGTCTTCCCTACCATGATGGACATTGTCCTCTCAAACCATCAACCAAAACAAACTCTTACTTACTTCAGAAGCATTCACCAGATATTTTTGCTGCAAAAACTAGAAAAGCTACAAAAGCAGAGACCAGAAAAAGGCTGAAGGAGATAAACACAGAGAACATCCAACTCCAACTAAGCCAGATATCCAGAGGCACAGAGGCTCCCAAAACCTCATCAAGGAAGCAGAACTAAAATGACCCCAATGTGGCTCAGGGAAACTCGTGGAAGAGGGGGCGGAAAGATTGTTAGAGTCACAAGTTGGGGCATTATGCACAGAGACTGGTGCCTATCCACCAGACCTCTTGAGTAAACTCACAATGCATGACCCACATTCCCCATTGATGAGGGTCCCTTTAAAAGAGGGAGGACAGGGAGGAGGACAATGGAACCAATACTATGAATGTAAAATCAGAATAATATGAATAAAAATATATATATTTAAAAAAATTCATTCACAAAGGAGCATTGCAGTCTCTTCCTTGAGCTTTGAAACAAATTCTCGATCAGCCACATTGTGTAATGCGCATGGAGGCTAGTGTGACTCAGTTCCTGGAAGTCCAAGGAAGATGATTACTGGATCATTGGATATCACACATCAACATCTTCTGCAAGTTTATATTACACAGAAAAAGGTTTTCTATATAAAGTTTTACTCTTCAAATGCAAAGAAAGAATAAGTCTACTATACAGGCATATTTAATTTATCTTTAATTATACATAGCACAATGTTTGGAAAGTGGCAGTTCATATTTTAACTTTTTGTAGCTTCCTTAGTATGTCACCACAAGCTATATGAATGGAGAGTGGTGTATACAGAATGAGGGATGAACTGTTTACATTTTTGCAACCTCTAGGCCTCATCTCTGGCTGGTTCTGCCTTCCCCACAAGGGAGAGTTCTATATGCAAAATGATGCATAAATTCCTTTATTAAGTTAATGAATCATGTTTAAGCATTTGTTGTTGACAGGCATAAGTGCTCACTTTTTTATGAGTGTTTATCTTTTTTTCCCATAATTTGTTTTTATTTATATTATTCTGTTTTTACATTCATAGTGTTGGGTCCCTTATCCTCCTCCCTTTCCTCCCTCTTCCAAAGGGAGCCTCATCAATGGGGAATGTGGGTCATGCATTGTGGGGGTAGTCAAGAGTTCTGGGGGATTGGCCAAGTCTCTGTGTATAATGCCCCAACTTGTGACTCTAACATTCTTTCCGCCCCCTCTCCCACAAATTTCCCTGAGCCACATTGGGGTCATTTTAATTCTACTTCAGTGATAAAGTTTTGGGAGCCTCTGTATCTCTGGATATCTGGCTTAGTTGGAGTTGGATGTTCTCTGTGTTTATCTCCTTCAGCCTTTGTCTGGTGCTGTGATAGCCAAGAACGCTGTATTCTTGCCTGTCCTCCACATTACTCTATGGTTTCATCTGGGGCCCTGGTGAGGTGTGATTGGTGGATCCTCCCTTCAGGTTCGTTGTCCATCTGAAAAAGATAAGCAAATTCTCCAACAGAGAGAGAAGTTAGTACTAGATAGAAGGGATGGCCATAGATGTTTTGTAGGCAATTTTATATGCATAGGCCCTCTTCTAGCCCATATTTGGTGGTATCTTGATCTTGGAGACTGAGCTCATTTTTTGTACATGGTTTTGACTTATTCCCTAGTTCCAGCAATGAGTTCCATTCCACTGAGTGGATCTATTAGCCAAATAAGGAAACTTTCTGCCTTAGAATTACTGCCTTAGCTCTCTCCTGTGCATTGACGCTGGCTTGGAAAGGTCCTTGTGACTTCTTCAGCATTATAATTCTACTGCATAAAACACTTTCCCAAGATAACATCATCCTCGAGCAAGCCTGAAATCCTTTAGGTGACAACATTACACCATTGACATCCATGAGAGAGCGGTATCCATGACTATACACAGGAAATTCATGTTCTAGCATAAGGATGTTGTCTTAAAATGCTACAATGAAAATGCCATCATCTTCCACATTCATCTGTTTCTCTTTCTCCCAATTCAAGTATGGCCCTGTGTAGGAGAAAAGTGTTACTTAGAAGAGGGAACACTAAACAGGATGTAGTGGCACACACCTTTAATCCCAGCACTTGGGAGGCAGAGGTAGGAGGATCTCTGTGAGTTCAAGGCCACCCTGGGACTACATAGTTAATTCCAGGTCAGCGTGGGCCAGAGTGAGACCCTACCTCGAAAACCAAAATATAAAAATAAAAATAAAATAACATAAAAGAGAGAACACTAACTTTTTAAAATATTAGAACATTTCTGTACATATGTTCATATGCATTTGTATTTAGAGAAAAGCATAACATTTTTAATTACCCTGAAGTTTATAGAACTCATTAGTTAAATGTATTTTTATGCAGAGACCTGTGTATTTTTAAAAATGTCAATGCATTTTACAGCATTTTCCACTTGTTATGAATAGAAGTAAGATACCATGACAAAAGCAATCAATAGAGAAGATGTACTAATTGTGACTTAATGTGGTCGATAATCTCCAGCATGCCAAAGTCAATTTTTCACAAGTAGTCCTTAATCCAAGGAAAATAAATTGTTGATTAACGTCAGAACTTTAAACATAAATTATTATATAATGCATGTTTAGCAGCAGTTATTAAAAAAGATTTTTAAAAATGCATCGCCACGCAGTTTCCAGGCACATACAATGCACACTCCATTTCTATAAACAACAGGCAAGGACAATGGTGCTACAGTCAAATCTCAAGCCATCTGGGGGCAGCTAGTCTACTAGGAATCTTTTCTCTTTGATAATCTAATTAATCTAGAATGTGCAGTAAAAATCACATAATTCCTGAGTCCCATAGTGTAGAATGTTCTTAGGACAAAGTCAAAAGTAATCCAGTGGCTATTATTTCTTGCAACAGTTACCAGCCCAAGCACCAACAATAGTAGCAAGGGCTTTGTAGAGTGCCTCGTCAGTATGGGAATATTCCCATGGAAACAGGAGGGGTCTTAGTTGGCTTGGTGCCAAAAAAAACAACCTCTCAGGGAAAAAAAGTACAATAAAGTTTAAGAAAGGAACACTTACTGTTAAATGTATGGTAGTACTTTATAATGGACATTGAATGCATGCATGCATGCATGAAGGAATGGGATTATTCATTAACTGTACCTGGAATGATGCAAGGAAGCCTCATGGGTATGTTTTAGGGAACAGAACAGAGAAGACCAGTATATATTTTGGAACCAGTATGTGTGTGCATGAGATGCGAAGGAAATGCATGTTAGGAGGTCACTCTTATGTAAAAGGATAATGGTTGTAGACAAGCTGTTGCCTAATGTGAAAATATATTGCCCCAAATAACTAATGCAGAAGATTGATTCTGGTGAGAAGAAAGAGACTTCAGAATTTGGAAATGATAATGGAAGCCCAATCACTGGAAGGCAATCCCATTTTTTTAATATGATTTCATGAGTGCTTTAGAAAGATGAATGGCTAAACTTGATAAGAAGTGAGGCTAGGAAAGTAGTTTAGATTTCAATGCATGAGTCCATAGTGATTTGAAACAGAATATTAGTGATAGAAGTTTTAAAAAGAAAGACGAATTTCAAAATAATCTGGAGACTGGTCCTAATTCTATACAGGGGCTATCCTGGAAGTCACTACAAAGCCCAGGCTAACCTTGAACATACAGCGAGTCTCTGTCTGAGCCTTCCAGTGCAGAGATTATGGGTGTTAGGCAACAAAGCTCACCAATAACTTTTTGTAAATGCATGTGTATGTGGGTGTTTGTGGAATGTATGCATGTTTGTGCATACTGGTGAAGGCTAGAGGATAACTTCAGGGACTGTTGCTCAGGAACTGTCCACCTGTTTTCAAAGAAGTTCTTCCATTGTTTTAGAGCTCAGTGAGTCTGGATCAGCATTGGGCTGCAGGTAACCTTCTTTCTCTGCTTCCATGGCAGAAACAAGATACCACTTCCAGCCTTTATTTAAATTATTATTATTTCATTTTACCTATTTATTTGCAAGGAGAGAAAAAGAGAGAGAGAGAGAGAGAGAGAGAGAGAGAGAGAGAGAATGGGCATGCCATTGTCTCTGGCCATGGCAAACAAACTCCAGATACATTTACCACTTTGTCATCTGGCTTCATGTGAGTCCTGGAGAATCAAACTTGGGTCCTTGGGCTTTATAGACAAATGCTTTAACTGCTGAGCCATTTCTCCAGCCCATTACCAGACTTTTGTAGTGGGTGCTTAGAATATGAACTCAGGCCCTTATGTTTGTGAGGCAGGCCCTTTACCACCTGAGCCTATCTTCCTAGTTCTCAACCCTCACTACTCCTCAAAATTATTCTCCATGCCGTTGCCTCTCATATTTTAAAATATAGGATGCCTTCCTTGACTCACTGGTTTCTCCTTAAAACTATATTCATTTCCCTTTAAATGCAAAACACTCATCATAGAGGCTCTTATTTCCTCATTCCCCATTCATTAACAGTTCAGTTTCATTCTGTTCTCCTTGTGTCAACCAATCGATGCTTTCTAAGATTCGCAGTTACTGTTTTTCTTGTTCTCCTATGAGAGACCTCTTCTTAGGGACTATACTAAAGTGGTTGCCTCTACTCACTTTTGTACTCATTCAACCAATTTCTCAGTTGCAGCATTCTCTAAAAGGCCAGTTTCATCAGGTACAAAGCTAATGCATACATGACTTCAAATTAAACTCCCTCTCCTTCTGTACAACACTGAAATTCTTCTTGTGGGTTCTGTGTCATTTAATAAATAGCATTAGTACAATCGACACCAAAACTCCCTGAGGTCTTCCAAATCTCTCCATCTCTACACTACTCTTACTATCCTCCTTGTTCACTTGTTTTGATTTTTATGCACTATAAAAAGTTCTCTAGGATCTGGAAAGACAGCTTAATGGTTACAGCACGTGAAAACCTGTGATCTGAAGGACTCGTGTTCAACTATCCAGATCCCACATAAGGCAGGCACACAAGTTGAAGCAAGCTCTAGGTCACACATACCCACTAGGTATGGCATGCATCCAGAGTTCAATTGCAGTGGCTGAGGACCATGCTCTGTCTCTCCCTTGCTCTCTCTAAAATAAAAAAAAAAAAATTAAAAAGTTCTCCATTTGTATCCATTCATGCAGTCTTGCCTTCCTTTTATCATTGCCTCTAAATAGTGTGGAGTGATCCTTCTTCAAAAGATACCATGGTCTTACCATCTCAAAGGTTAAAAGATTATAATGCCCTGAATGTACACCTAAACAAACCATGATGTAGAAATGCACTGCAGATGTAGCCTTTCCTTACTTCCCTGGGCTCATGGGGCTTTTTGATTGTTTGATTTTGTTTTTGTATTTATTTTTGTTTTTTCAGGGTAGGTCTCACTTTAGTCCAAGATGAACTGGAATTGACTATGGAGTCTCAGGCTAGCCTCAAACTCACAGTGATCCTCATTCTTCCCTAAATTGAAGGTTCAGTTTTATTTCTCTTGAAATCATATGGGAGAGAGTTAGATGTTCATGTTATCAACTCTGAGAGACAGAAACAACTGCTCATCATTGCAGACAACTCCTTAGCACCTATGGAGCAGCATGACAATTACTAGTTAACATCCATAATAGCCCAATCTCAGTGTAAACAGAATCTATTTTATCTGTTTTTTTCTATATTTATAAGTCCCAGACTATAGTTGGTACTCACTAAATATTGATGAAGGAATGAATAAATGATACCATATTTTTATTATCTCTGTTGTCATGGAACACATGGTACTTAATGTGAACTTGGTTTTATTTTCCAACTTATTTTAACTTTTCAAACAGCAGAAGGCCTTTGAAATCTTGCTTCTTAGAAAGTAGGCCATGATGTTATGATGTGCCTGCATGTCTCAGTTTGTCATACTTAATTCTTCAGGGCATTATGCCATCCTAAAGAACTGAATTTTGTACAGTGTCTTCTGCATATGGACACAAGTAATCAATATGTGATGTACATGTCTGTTTCAATATATAGAAAGGCAACATGTGTCTGAGAAATACATTGCTAACAAATGGCAGAATTACTCTTCTTTTGGAAGAAGCTAAAATAAAGCTATAAGAATGTTTGAAAGTATCAACACTCTGATATTTCAAAGCCTTCATTGTTCAGATATAACTAAGCTTAACATTGTAAAATAATAATTTAAAAAGCTCAGTGGCAAAGATACCACATTCTGTTCAAGTTTTCTGATAACTTGAAATTAATAGAAGAGCTCTTTTATTTCCACAGCTCCTAAGGATCACCCAGTCTTCGTGCTGTTGCTCAGAATCTCGGCATTCATTAAGTACTAGCTTTCAATTTGAACTCATTGCCAACATAACAGGCAGCTTCTGAAATTATCATTCCCCTTTTACTCGAGCAAAGAGAAACTAATGATGTTACTCAATGATATTGCTTATTGAATCAAGGGCCTGATTTGAAATCATAAATGGAGCAGACAATTCATCCAAGAAGACCAGGCATAAAGGATTTTATCTTGGTCAACGTTTGTCCAAGTGACAACTGAAGCTCACCATATGGCATTCCAAAAATACACTGCTGGACTAGAAAGATGGTTTGGTAGTTAAGATGTTTGTCTGTGAGGCCTAAGGATTGAGGTTTCATTCCCAGAACCCACACAAGGTGAGACATGCATATGGAGTTCATTTCCAGTGCCTAGAGGCCCTGGAATGCCCATTCTCTCCTCTCTCCCTTCTCTCTCTCTCAAATAAATAAATAAAATATTTTTAAATAAGACTTATGGAAACCTACTTTTTTGAATAATGGCACATCTAGAAGCTGTAGACTATTACTAGAAAATTTTCAGTGCCTGGGATGGTATACCTTCCAGTGAGTTGTTGGCCAAGGAGGTCCTGGTAGGCTCCAAAACATTAAAGGCTTTTGCCAAAGCTCTTGGTTTCCCTTGAGAAACAGACAGTAAGACCCTATTGCTGAAGACATCTCTTGCCTGAGAGGCAAGGTCACTGAGAAAGCAAGCTGGTGCTGAGCATAAAACCTTCTCCCTGTAGACCAGCCAACTGAATGCTGGAAAAAGCTACACTGAGTGTAGTCGTATGGGAGACAGAAGTCATCAGCAGTGGAAACAGTGGACACTGAACATTCAAGTTTGCCCATACAGGGCCAATGAATGAACAGGTGCAAGAGTGGCATGTCTACTCTTGGGGTAACCAACTGCTCCATAATTGGACTGAAGGCCCTCTCTATGGGAGGGAATACATACTTGGTACTGAAAAACCTAAGCAAAAGTTTATGGCAGGGGAGGTCATGAGCCTTAGGGGTATAAAGCCTGCTCTTGTCTGACTAAATGTATATATTATTCCCACCAAGCTGCCCTGGGGGCACTACACTTAATGTTCATGTTCATATATTAACGCTACTCTCACTTCTGATTAGAGAAGCTTCTCTTTTCAGATGGTGATGCCACTGGCATGACCCAAAAGGCAACATAGTGCTGAGAAGAAGGGATGGAGGAGTGTCCAGCACTGAAACACCTCTGTCACACCCTCCAAGGCTCAGGGACCATTGCGGAAGAGGGACGGATAGAATGGAAGAGCCAAAGGAAGGATATGACTTCTTACAATGCAACTGCCCAGACAGAAATTGGCCTTGATATCCATGACCTTGCAGTGCCTAGCAATACCTTCTCAAGACCCTCAAAATAGAAGAAAAAGATGATGACATAAAATTAAAAGAGAGACTAATGGAGAGAGGGAGGGGATATGATGGAGATTGGAGTTCTAAAGTGGAATGGGGGAAGAGGAGGGAAATATCATATGTTTTTTGTATGTAAATATAGAAGGTGTCAATAAAAAAATAATAATTTAAAAAAAATTTAAATACACTGCCCTAGTCCAGGATGGGTCTGCAAAACCTTTTCCAAGGAATCAATGAAAACTCTGATTTTCTGCCAGCATAAAACACTGGTTTGCATCACTCCCTGTGATGAGAAGTTTCAGGACTACTAGCCTGGAGTCATACCCATAATCCCCAAGAATGCACCCCCCATTTTTTTTCTTCAGATAAATACAAACATGTACATACTTAATGCAATTTACTTCAAAACTAGTTCACAGGTTTTCTCAAAGAATGTGTCATTTGCATTAGTCTGAATTTGCCTGGAATGATATTTTGGTCAAATAACCCTTGCAATAAAAAGTCACTTTAGGGCTGGGGACATAGTTTAGCAGTTAAGGTGTTTGCCTGCAAAGCCTAAGGACCCAGTTCATTCCCCAGGACCCACATAAGCCAGATGCACAAGGGATACATACATCTGGAGTTTGATTGCAGTGGCTAGAGGCCCTGGCATGTCCATTCTCTCTTTCTATCTATCTCTCTCTATCTCTCAAATAAATAAATAAGTAAAATATTTTTTAAAAAATTACAAAACAAAAAATAGACAGTTAAAATAAGTAACTAAATATTTTGGAGAACAATACAGAAATCATATAGCTATACAATTCATGATAAGATTATAACATCTACCTTTCACTTCCACTGCTATGTAGAATCCAGGTCCTCATGGTTTTGAGTTCGTAATTTTTTTAATGAAGAAATAAGTGTGCTCTGGCTGAAGAGATGGCTTGACAGTTAAGGTGTTTGAAAGCCTGTGAAGCCTAAGGACCCATGTTCAGCTCTCCAGATCCCATGTAAGCCAGACACACAAAGGTGAGACAAGTGCAAGGTCTCATGTGCCCACTAGGTGGTGCAAGTGTCTGGAGTTCAATTGTAGTGACAGAGACTCCGCTGCACCAATTATTTCTCTCTAAAATAAATATATATATATATATATATATATATATATATATATATATATATATATATGAAATAAGTATCCTCAAAGCACTTGATTACCCGTTTGAGGTAAATGATAAGACCCTACATGCTGCCAGCACAGAACAAGGAGAGACCTAGGAGGAATTCAGAAGAGAATCAGACCCCAGTTAGCCCATCTAGTGCTGGAAAACGCTACATGAGCAGCTGAGGGAAAATGGTCAACAATTGTCTGAGTAACCAGGGGTTAATCAAACACCTTGAGGACATGTACACACAAATGCATTTGTGGCACACAGCCTTGGTGAGTAACCAATAGCTTCTAATTGGCTAAGAGATCTGCTCAGTGGGAAAGGAACCCATATCTGGAACTGGGAACCAGGTCAGAATCCTATGGAGACAAAGCTTATGCTCTCCAGTGTCAAACTCCTACTAATCTTGGGCTAAAAGAGGGACAGCATAGATCAAATGCTCCCTAAATTAATAACACTTATCCCATTTAATCTGTGCTGACTTCAGTCTCTCTTGGAGTATCTGCTTCTGTTTTGCATATGGCATCAAGACCCAAGGAGATAAACCACCCCTCACATGTTAGTTAAGCCCCACTGAAACCACAGAGGAACTGGGGACATGAGCAAGAATTCAGCTTCCATGGTGAGCTGACAATCAGTACCAGGGTGAGGGAGACAGATACTGAAGACACTCAATACTTACCAAAGTAGAGATCAAAGGCTCCTAAGAGCCCATCACTGGAGTCAACTTAAAACATACACGACATAGCTCAGGGAATTTTGTGAAAAAGAGGATGGAAAGATTATTAGAGTTACAAGTTGGCACATCATGCCCAGAGTCACTGCCTCTCCCCAATAACTGACTACTGCCTCCACAATGCATAACACACAACCCCACAGAGAAAACCTTCAACCCAACTACTCAAGACCGCCCCCAGCAGAATGGAGACAAGGAGGAGGGAACAGCTGGTACCAACACATGATTTATTCATACTAAGTATGTCTGTAATTAATTTCTTTAAAAAAAAAAAAAAGCATGCTACCTATGACTCTAGCGGTATCCCCAAAGACACTATTTGCAACAATGCAAAAGTGAAATATTCAGTTTAGCCATGAATGACACACTTCTGTCTGTTCTACCACAGCAAATGCTTCTCTGCCTTTGAGACCAATGCTCAGATCCAATTTCAGATATTGCAGCAGTGGCCTATCCTTGAAGAATCTATGAAGAATTCTGCAAAAAATTCTATGTCTAGTCTAACATGGAATGGAATCTTCTCCCTTTCATTTATATCACTTACCATCTGCCACATTTATTTGGCAACTTGGCACCCAGTGCTTTGTGACATCTGTTCTATTTGGGGATGATATTGCTGCTGACCTTTTTATGTACTTGTCTTGTCTCCCTAACTGGATGGAATGCTCCTTGAGGGCAGGGTCATGAATTAAATCATAGATTTTTACACCTTGAAGAAACTTTAGAGATCAAATAGTTCAACACCTCATTTTATAATTGAGGGGAAAACGACAGTCTGGTAGAAGTTAAGTAACTGATATAAGGTCAAACAATAATTTACTTAGAGGGCCAGAAATGGAGCTCTCGGTTTAAAATGTACTGCTCTCTGCCATGTGCCACAGTGTAACTTTCATAGTATATTAGAGTTGAAATGATTATTAGTGATACAGCCTAGTCTATTCATAGACCAAGGAAGTGAAGTAGAGAAGTTGTGAAATTATTGGCAATATCATAGAAGAATGAACCCTAGCTATCATCCAACCAAAACTCAGGTTTCCTGATTATTCATGGGATGCTATTTTCTGATTCTGTTTATTTTTCTTTAATCTCCTAAATTATATATATAGAGAGAGTAAATACTTATTAACTATCTATTTAAATATTTAACTTTATTCATGGCCATATAAATGACTACAACATAGAGTATGTTTCAGTAGAAATAAAATATACAATAAATGTGTGTATACATACATATATATATATATATATATATATATATATATATATGTGTGTGTGTGTGTGTGTGTGTGTGTGTGTGTGTGTGTGTGTGTGTATGTATGTGTATATAAGTGTGTGTATATATATATAGACTTTGGTTCTATCCCATTAGCCCATACATGAGACTATTTCATCTTTGGGGATCTTAGTTGTGTATAAAAATAGATTCAGCAGGCTGGAGAGATAGCTTAGCAGTTAAGGCATTTACCTGCAAAGCCAAAGGATCCCAGTTCAATTCTCCAGAACCCACATAAGCCAGATACACAAAGGGGCCCATGCATCTGGAATTCAATTGCGGTGGCTGGAGGCCCTTGTGTACCCATTCTCTCTCTCTCACTCTGCCTCATTCCTTCTGTCAAATAAATAAATAAAAATAAAAATGTTTAAAAATAGATTCAAAGGCTAGCTCTAATTTTTGAAAATCTTTACTTTCTTCTTTATTGGGTTTTCATGATTTGCATGTGTGTATATGTATACACATATGTTTCTGTGTGTAAATGTGGGCACATAGATGCCACAGAACAAATATGGAAACCAGAGGACAACTTCCGGTGTTGGCCCTCACCTTCTACTTTGAGGCAGGGTCTCTTGTTGTTATTGTTCACCACTGTGTTCAGCAGCCTAGCTGTCCCATCAGCTTTTAGGAGTTTACCTGTCACTGTCTTTCTTATTTCCAGAGTTCTCACATCAGTTTTACTTATGCTCTTTTTCTTTATCTTCAATCTTTTTGTTCAATAAAATAGATTATAGATTCACCAATATACTATGATTCCAAGCAGAAATTCTATTTTATGAAAAGTATCTCTACTGGAGATCCTCTGGATGATTTTACCAAGACATGCTATCTGAGAATATTCATATATTGGGTGAACACTAAACAATGTAAAATAAAACAATAGAAACAAATGCAAAAATAATCAAGTAAACAAAATCAAAAACAACCAAGTGACTTGATGAGATGAAGTGCTCAATGTTGAGGATTGAGGGGATGCACCTTTCCTCCCACTTGCTAAATCACTGAAAATTGTAGGAAAGCTATTTTATAAAATTATCCTTCTAGGAGAACTCATCACACAAAAGCTAACCTTGGAATGACAGGAGATTTTAGGAGTTCTTGAAAGAGACCAACTAATGGTTATTGAGGATTTACTATGAGCTATGAACATCATAGATATTAAGTTACACAACGACTTCTGTTATCATTTTCCTTGTGCAGGTATAAACCTGAAGAATTAGATTTAAAGCAATCTATTCCAGAAAATTAGTATCCAGCTCCACTTTTCAGCCATATCTGCAGTTGAAGAACAAGTATACACTGACTACTGTAAGGATCTGAAAGGTGATCTGGAGAGCAGAAGGATGTTGGCAGAAAATATCGGACTAGAACCAACATAACGAATTACAAAGCTCCATGTAGAGGATCATGGCATGGACCTTAAAGACTGATGCATATTCTCAATGACTGTGTTTACTCTCCTTTCTGTCCTCCCAAATGACATCTGGTTTCATGGAAGTTCACCTGCCTCTACCTTCCTTTGAAGTATTCGCTGAATAAAACAACTGAAAATTCCATTCAATGCTGTGGCAGTTTGATTCAGGTGTCCCCCATAAACTTAGGTGTTCTAATGCCATGTTCCCAGCTGATGGAGACTTGGGAATTAAAGCCTCCTGGAGGCAGTGTATTGTTGGGACTGATGGGTATTATAGCCAGTTTCTCCATGCGAGTGTTTGGCACACTCTTCTATTACTATTGTCCACCTGATGTTGGCCAAGAGGTAATGCCAACCTTCTGTTCATGCCATCATTTTCCCCTGCCATCATGAAGCTTCCTCTCAAGTCTGTAAACTAAAATAAACCCTTTAACCCCCAAAGCTGCTCTTGGTCAGGTGATTTCTGCCAGCAATAAGTCCTGACTGCAACAGTATAGTTGGTACCGAGGAGTGGGATTACTATTAGACACCTGAATGCGTGGCTTTGGTCTTTTGGAGCTAATTTTCAAGAGGAATGTCGAAGGATTTGAAATCTTGGCCTAAGAGATGCCTTGCAGTGCTATAAGTGCAGGTTAATGGATTATTCTGGTCAGAGTTGAAAGATCTGAATGCAGTAAGAACTATGGATTGTGAGGTTTGGCTTGTGAAAGTGAGAAAGAACTTTGCCTGGACTGGGCAAGAAATAGTGTGTGTGAAAGACTTGCTATTATGCCCATGTCCTGAGAACTTGTGCAAGGTTGCTTTGCAGAGAAACAGACTGATGTGCGCAGAAGGATATGGCATAGAAAAATGAAATCTTTGGGCCAAAACTGCTGCCTGTTCAGCTACAATTGTTTGAAAGATTATAACCATTAAGACTGGGTGAGTTGACCTACATTGGGATAACAATAAAAATACAGTCTTTTGAAGGGGCTTGAATGCTGAAGGAGTGTTGTAGTCTTCAAAGTCTGATTTACTTCCCCCTGGATTAACAAATTGGCACCTGACCTTGTATTATGGAGTATAGAAATGCAAGAAAGAGGGGGTCATTGAATTTGCAGCACAGTCTTGTGTTTTGGAAACAGTCATGGTCAGTGTGAAGTAGGTTTGCTGGATGCCTGCATGGAGACATGATGGAGTCATGAGGATGGACCGTGGGTTGCAGTGGAGACCCAGTGGAGATGCCAGGACCACAAGATGGCTGCTAAGGAGAGCTGCTGGGCCTGGATGAAGTTTTCCAGGACTGTTAGTAGCCTAGCTGAAGGGGTGGAATTGGAACACTTGTTGCACCAGATACACGTTGTTGGCCTTGGAGACTTGTTACTGGCTGGAGTTGTTGGACCTAGTGCTACAGAGTTTGAGGTTTGCCCCAGTTATTTTAAATCTTGTATTGGTTGAAGATTTCCTTGCTATGCCCAATGCCATCTTTTGCAATGTGAGTGTTCATTCTGTGCATTTATGGGTTTTAGGGGAGATTTTTTGGTATTATGGCTCAGTTAAAAGAACTTGCAATATGGGAATGTTTGAATATTATTAGGATTAATAAAAACTATGGGGACTTTTAAAGTTGGACTGAATGCACTGCAGTTTACATCATGTATGGTTATCAGTTTATGGGGGGGCTGGGGTGGAATGTGGTGGTTTGATTTAGGTGTCCCCATAAACTTAGGTGTTTTGATTGCTATGCTTTCAGATGACAGAGATTTGGGAATTAATGCTTGCTGGAGGCTGTGTATTTTTTGGGGGATGTGGGTGGGTTTATGGGGATTATAGCCAAAATAAACCCTTTTTTCCCCCAAATCTGCTCTTGTTTGGGTGATTTCTGCCAGTTACGTGAAGCTGACTGCAACTAAATGCCCATCACTCATCCAGCTAACAGCTTCAAGGAATACAAAATAAGTATGGGAAAAGTGTTTAGAATGTTCACAGATTTTAGTTAGAAATCTACTACAGGAAGCCTACAGAAAATTACAATTATATAAAATAATGAAAATTATAGACTAAGTGGACAAATACTGAAAATGAAAGTACATTGTAGCCTGAAAACTTCAATCCAATCTTGTTTTGTAAAATTTCTGGATTAGAACAGCAGTCCAGGGACATCTAGTTCTGTCCCTGATGCCTCGTTGACTGAAGCTCTGTTTCTTCACTTTAGAAAAGGGAGCATTGGATTGGTATGTCACTATAGTCCACACCTGCCAATCGGAGTTATTTGTTGGGTGCCCCCTACCTGTCTCTTCTCTTCAGCCCTCTTATTCATATGGCAGGTGAATTTTAATTCTTATGGTAAGACAATCGATTATCACTAACACCAACTGCAATACACAGAAGCCAGTTTTCCAGGCAGTGATTTACCATGATATGGCCAACACCAACATTTCCTACTCACTTTCTTGGGCTTAATCCATTTTGTGCTTGATTCTTTCAAACACTGTTTTCCTACCCAATGGCACATACAGTCCCTTGGAAAGGTGGGTGATGTTGAGAGCTCACGTTCATTAAGGTGCATGACAATAGTTCTCCCCTCCCATGATATGCCTCTCATTGTCTGTACTTTATTTTAAAATACTTTCTATTTTTATTTATTTATTTTCAAACAGATAGGGAGAAGAGAGACAGACAGAGAGAGTGGGTGTGTCAGCGCCTCCAACCTCTGCAAACACACTCCAGATACATATGCCACATTGTGCATATGGCTATATGTGGATACTATAATGTATGTGTATGTTATTATTGTTGAAGCAGTTTCTATGATACCCAGATGTCCTAAAATTCATGATCCTACTACACCAATCTCCTGTATGCTAGAATTACTTGCCTGTGCCACCACTCACGCATTGAATTATTATTTTATTTTTTATGATTTTTCTTGGTTCCCTTGCTTTAACATTAGAGGTCTAAAGCTCACCAAAGTCAAAGATTCACTACTATTGTTGAAACTAACACATGAACACAATGATGTTCTAACTATAGTCATGACTTAACTTCAAAGGCTGAAGCACAGGTGAAGTTGAGTTTTTCAGTTGTGTTTATTTAGAAGGACAAGACAGAGACAGCTCAAACCTGTCAATCCCAGGGCATCACAATTATTATGAACATATCTGAACAATTGATTATGTTTGCAGTACAATAAAATCAACATCGTGGGCTGGAGGGATGGCTTAGCGGTTAAGGCATCTGCCTGCAAAGCCAAAGGACCCAGGTTCAATTCCCCAGGACCCGTATAAGTCAGAAGATGCACAAGGGGATGCACATGTCTAGAGTTCATTTGCAGTGGCTGGAGGTCCTGGAACACCCATTCTCTCTCTCTGTCCCTCTTTATGTCAAATAAATAAATAAAAATAAAAAATATTTCAAAAAAATCAACATCATAACTGAGTTCCCACAGTACTCTGCGACTAGTTATACAAAACCATGACTTGCCATTTCCAACAATGACTGAAAACTAAGGTTTCAATTCTTTTTTAAAAGATTGTTTTCTTTTAATTTATTTATTAGAGACAGAGGAAGAGAAAAAGAGAGAGAGTGAGAATGGGCACCCCAGGGCTTCTAGCCACTGGAAACAAACTCCATATGCATGTGCCGCCATAGCATCTGACTTACGTGGAGAATCTAACCTGGGTCCTTAGACTTCTCGGGCAAGCACCTTAACTGCTAAGCCATATCTCCAGCCCATGGTTGTATTTCTTTTTCTTTTCTTTTTTTTTTTTTTTTTAGTATTATTTATTTATTTGAGCTAGAGAGACAGGGGGGGGGAGGGAGAAAGAGAGAGAGAGAGAGAGGAAGAGGCAGACAGAATGGGCACACCAGGCCTCCAGACACTGCAAATGAGCTCTGGATGCATGTTCCCCCTTGTGCATCTGGTTTACATGGGTCCTGGGGAATCAAACTAGGGTCCTTAGGCTTCTCAGGCAAATGACTTAACTACTAAGCCATTTCCCCAACCTCAAAGGTTGTAATTCTTAAGGTTAAGAAGGTTAAGAAGACTTATGCATGCCTTTTCCATCTCTCTTACATTTCAATTTACTGAATAGTTGCTTCTGTATACTAACATGCTTACTTTGTCTGACCAAACATCCTCTACAAATCTTATCTAAAATATTTTTAATAAAGAATAAAGATACTAGGAATTCATTACGTTGTCTCGAGGAAAAAAAAAAAACTTAATTAATTTTAAAAAAGCTTCAGGTCACTATAAGTTTTAATTAATTTTCCCATAATTTTAGATGGTTTAAAAAGCTTAGAGAAGGTAGGGAATAAATATAGCTAGCAAGCTAGAGCCATTTTCATTCTCTTGGTTTATTAAAAACTATTCAAGTCTTTGATGGCCTATAAAATCATTGCATTCTATCAATTATGATCTCAAAAGAGTTCTGAAACATTTTTAAAGTGAGAAGTAAGTAAATTATGGGTTTGTCTTTTAAAATGTGTTTTATTGTGTCATTACTTCAAATAATGTCAGTCACTCAGTACCAGTTTGAATGGTTGCCGAACATCTGTAATTCAAGGGGGTGTGATTATCATTGTATATTCTGGTATAAAAAAGGCTTTTGCCAGATTACTTTTTATCGGCTCATGAATTTAGATGCAGTTCTGTTAGTTCCATAATGCGGCTGTCTAGGGGTAGATATATGCACCTCTCCAGATTGTCTGCCATTGGAAACGTGTAGTCTGAATTTGATAGCTCAGGGTGGGGAGGGATCACTGCCTCTCCTGGGGAAGACTCTCTAAAACATACAGCTACAACAAAGACAAGATGAGATTTGGGTAAGCTCCTTGCTAGATGATATCTTTGTTCTTCTTCTGTATGTATCATAGGTCGGGGGTGTGGGCTGTTTGAGTTCATTTCTAATGATGTTGTTGATGTTGATGTCAATTTCCAACCCCTCCCCAAACAAAGGCCTATCTGCCACTAGGAATTATTCATGTAACTGACAAATTTGTTCTTTCCATTTAATGTGCTTCCATTAACATTTGCCATCAGCAGTTTTCAGTACATGGGCTGATGAAGAATGATGGGTATTTTCTCCCTTCATGAATGCTCACTAAAGAAAATAATTCCTAATCTTCAAAGCCTGAGGAAGCACACTGCACAATTTTTATTTTTTAATTTTTATTTTATTTGTTTTTATTACTTATGTATATAGTGTGTATACAGCCATGATGGTACCATCATTACCCTTCTCCCTGTTCTCCCTCCATGGGTAATGTGGGTCTTGCCTTATGAGGGTGCCCATCAGTTATGCAGGAGATGCAATGTCTCTGTACATAATTGCTCAACTTATTGCTCTAACAATCTTTCCGCCCCCTCTTCTGCAAGTTTCCCTAAGCCATGTTGGGTTCATTTTTGATCTATTTCAGTGACGAGGTCTTGGGAGTCTCTGTGTCTCTGGATATCTGATTTGGTAGGAGTTGAGTGTTCTTTGTGTCTATCTCCTTCTCCCTTGTGCTGGTAGCAGGTTCATCTAGAAAGCAGCACTCTTGTTCATTTCCCCAATAACTCTATGGGTTCAGCTGGTGCCCTGGTGAGTACTGAAAAAGAGAAACAAATTCTCCAATGGAGAGTGAGGTCAGTGCAAGGTAAATGGGTAACCATTATTGTTTTAGAGAGAATTTGAATAGTTGTAGGCCCTCTTATATCCCACTATTGGTGGGAGCTTGATATTGGAGAATGGGCTCAGTTTTTGAACTGGTTCTGACTTGTTTCCCTGTTCCAGGTATGGGTTCCATTACACTGAACAGATCTGTTAGCCAAATCAAGAGTAGTTGGTAACCCACCATGGATGTGTGCCACTATTGCACTTGTGTGAGCATCACATCAAGTTGTTTGCTGCTGAGTAGCTTAGACCATGAGTTGCTTAGACAGATGTTTGTTGTTTTCCCCCAATCTCTCATGTACCACCTTCTGGCACTAGAAAAACTAACTGTCTGGGGACTGACTCTCTTCCAGATTCCAGACAGGTCTCACCATGTTCTGTCCCAACAGCATATGGTGTCTTCAGCAGTAGGGTCTTACCAATAACCTTTGGTGAGTCATCAAGCACTCTGACAGAAGTCTGCCTTCCTTTGGGAAATCTTGTAGGTCTCATTGATCAACAGCTCATTGTGTATGTTAACCACATGCTGGTACTGTGAGTTATAGGTCAATTCCAAGAAGCAAGAAGGAAGAAAAATATAGGTAATATGAAAGAGAAAGAGAGAAAAGAAAGAAGAGGGATTGAGAGAGAAACAGGAGAAGATTGAGGTCAGTATTCATCATACTCTCTCCAGGCCCCTGTGATTCAGGTGTTCCCTCTAAAAGCACCTGGTGCAGGTGTGACTTTTTAGAATGTCTTTCAGGATATAGGATTTTATGGTACCATTTTCATTTGGATGCAGTTTTTTGTCCCCCTTCCACCCTTGCCTTGCCCTCCCACCCCACTATCCCTATTATCCAGTCCTAGAGATGTTTATCAGGTGTGTCAGCATCTCTGGCAGGTTCAGATTAGGAGCCACAGATGAGTGAAACCATGCAACACTTATCCTTCTGTGATTGGGCAAGTTTTTTTTTTTTTTTTTTTTTTTTTTTTTCATACAGAAAGGCTACTGATTTCTGTGCATTGATCTTATATCCTGCTACTTTGCTGAAGGAATTAATTACCTTTACATGTTTTGAAATGGAGGTTCTCAGGTCTCTTATGTATAGAATCATGTCATCTGCAAATAGAGCTAACTTAATGTCTTCCTTACCAATTTGTATCCCTTTGATTTCTTTCTTCTGTCTTATTGCTTGAGCTAGTATTTCTAGTACTATGTTGAAGGGTAGAGGAGAGAGTGGATACCCCATCTTGTTCCTGATCTCAGTGGGAATTGCTTCAGTCTCTCTCCACTAAGTATTACTGGGGCTTTAGTAGCTTTATATATAGCCTTTATTATGTTGAGATATAAACCATCCATGCCTATTCTCTCCAATGTTTTGATCATGAAGTGATATTGTATTTTTTAAAGGCCTTTTCTGCATCTATTGAAATGATCATGTGGTTTTTGTGTTTAAGCTTGTTTATGTGGTATATTACCTTGATAGATTTCTGTATGTTGAACCACCCTGTGTTCCAGGGATGAAGCCTACTTGATCAAGGTGGATAATGCTTTTGATATACTGTTGAATTCAGTTTGCAAGGATTTTGTTCAGGATCTTTGTGTCTCTGTTCATCAGGGAAATAGACCCATAATTTTCTTTTCTTGTGGCATCTGTGCCTGGTTTTGGATTTAGGGTGATACTACCTTCATAGAAGGAGTTGGGGATCTCTCCCTGTTCTCTGATTGTGTGGCACAGTTTGAGAAAAATTGGTTTCATTTCTTCCATGATGGTTTGATAGAATTCAGCTGAGAAACCACCTGGTCCTGGACTCTTCTTTTGGGGAGGTGTTTGATTACCTCTTCAATCTCTAAGGGTGTGATGGGTTTGTTCAGGAGATTAATCTGCTCTGGGTTTAGCTTTGGCAGGTGGTATGTGTCCAGGAATTCATCCATTTCCTCCATATTCTCCTGTTTGGTGGAGTAGAGGTTTTTAAAATAAGTCCTGATGATTCTCCTAATTTCAGTTATGTCTGTTATGATCTCTCCTTTTTCACTTCTAATTTTGTTTATTTGAAGCATCACTTTTTTTCAGTTGATCAGATTGGCCAGGGGTTTATCAATGTTGTTAATTTTTTCAAAGAACCAGCTCTTTGTTTCATCAATTTTCTTAACTGTCTTCAAACTCATTAATTTCTACTCTGTACTTAATTATTTATTTCTGTCTGGAGCTTTTCAGGTTGGCTGCTTCTTGTTTTCCAAATGCCTTTAGTTGGATGGTTAGGTTATTGATTTGGGATCTCTCCATCTTTGTTATGAAGGCATTTAGTGCTATGATTTTCCCTCTAAGGACCGCCTTCCTTGTGTCCCATAACTTTTGGTATGATGTGTTCCCATTGTCATTCATTTCTAGAAATTCTAGAATTTGTAATTTCATTTTTTTATTTCATCCAGAACCTATTTAATGTTTAAAAGTGTGTTTTCAGTTTCCAGGAGCTGGAGGGATTCCTGGTATATTTTTTTGTTGTTAATTTCTAGCATTAAAGCATTGTGGTCTGATATCATGCAGGAAATTATATTGATTTTCCTGAAAATATGGAGGCAAGCTTTATGGCCCAATATATGATCTATTTTAGAGAAGGTTCCATGGGCTGCTGAGAAGAATGTGTAATCTGTAGATTTTGGGTGGAATGTTCTGTAGATGTCTGTTAGCTCTAGTTGCTCTATGGTGATGTTGAGCTCTCTTACTTCCCTATTACTTTTCTGTTTGGATGATCTATCTATTGCTGATAGTGGAGTGTTGAAGTCCCCATCTATGATGGTGTTGGTGATTATTTCTGTTTTGTTGTCAAGTACTCTTTGTTTTATGTATTGTGGTGTACTTGTGTTTGGTGCATAAAGATTGATGATTGTGATGTCCTCTTGTTGGATTGTTCCCTTGATAAATAAGAAGTCACCTTCTTTGTCTTTTTTGATTACTTTTGGCTATTTTATTTGATATTAGTATAGCGAGACCTGCTTGTTTCTTATTTGCATTTGCTTGGAATACCATTTTCCATCCTTTCACCCTGAGAAGGTATCTATCTTTAGTGGTAAAGTGGGTTTCTTGAAGACAGCATATTGAGGGGTCTAATTTTCTGACCCACCCTGTCAGTTTATGTCTCTTGATGGGTGAATTAAGGCCATTAATGTTAAGAGTGAGAACTGTTAGATTTGATTTAGTCCCTGCCGTGTTGTGGTGGTTTTGTGTTTTTGGGACTTTGAAGGGTTGTTTTAAGTGCCTTCTCTGAGTTTGGTTATTGTGATCTGCTTCTTATAGGTACGTGAGGTTGGCTATTTGATTCTTCTGCATGGAGAATTCCCTGAAGTATTCTCTGTAGATTTGGCTTTGTTTTCATAAAGTTGTACAGCTGGGTTTTATCATAGAAAGTTTTTCTTTCACCCTCTATTATGAGGGATATTTTTTCTGGGTAGAGTAATTTTGGTGGAAGCCATAAGTTCTTGGACTTTGCCATGTTCCATTCCAGGCCCTCTGGCTTTGAGTGTTCCTATTGAGATGTCTGAGGTAATTCTGATGGGTTACCTTTATATGTAATATGTTGTTTCTCTCTAGCTGCTTTTAGGACTTTCTTCTTGTTATCAATATTTAGGGTTTTAATGACCCAGTGGGCAGCACTGCAGGCACAGTGGGTGGGTGGGCGGTGCATCATGGGGAGAATTGGGTGGGCAGAGCTACCTGCCAGCGCAGAGGGTGGGGGCGGGGCAGTGCAGGGACCCAGTGGGCTGGGCTAAGCGCTGCTGTGGAGGGTGGGGGGCAAGCGCGTGGGGTCCTGGTGGGCAGGACTACCCATGTTCGTGGATTGTAGGAGGTCAAGGTGGTTGTGGGGCCACAGTAGACAGTGTTCCCCCTTGTGGGGAGGGCCGGGTAACAGGGTGGTGCGGGGACCCTGTGGGCGGATTTACCCCCTGGCGAGCAGGGTGGGGACTCAGTGGGGGTTGCTACCCATGGGCGTGGAGGGTGGAGGGGCTGAAGAGATGGTTCAGCAGTTAAGGCATTTGCCTGCAAAACCTAATGACCTGGGTTTAATTACAAAGTACCCTAGGAAAGCCAGATGCACAAGGTGGCATATGCATCTGGAGTCCATTTGCAGTGGCTAGAAGCACTGGCACACCACCCACTTTCTCGCTTTATCTGCCTCTTTCTGTCTCTTTCTCGAATATATGAATAAATAAAATATTTAAAATAACATTTATTTTAATACCATTCTGAAATGTACTGAACTTTCATTTCCTTAGTGAAGTAATACATAGCCTGTGTAATTTCACACAAGTCCTTATCTTAGTTTCCCATCTTTCTCAAAGACAAGCCATGTTCCTCCCTGACCACTGGGTTTATATTACAGGCTGCTCTGAAGATGAGTTGAGTGCAAGGATGACCCAGTATCAATGTGTAGTCATTACTCAGTAAGGTCTCAAACCCCTGAGGCAGCTACTTCACCCTGTTTTTATTCCCACATTCATAAAAAAACAAACAAAAAAAACAAACAAAAAAACAAAAAAAAAAAAAACACCTAGACCATGGAATCCATTAAAAAATATTTTGAAAAATATTGAGTTTGCAACTGAAATTTCATAGATTTTTTTCCTTGTCACTATTCACTAAACAACACAGTATGGCAGCTATTTGCAGAGCTTATACAGCTGCTATTGTCAGTCATCTGAAGATGTCTTTAAGCATATGGGAAGACTGTGCAGGTTGGGTGCAATTGCTACACCAGCGTACAGAAGGAACTTGAGCATCTGCTACAGGTGTTTTGTATACACATGGGTTCCTAGTGCTAATCCCCATGGAGACAGATGACAGATTAAAACAGCAAGCTTCCAATCATGTTTGCATACCATGTGGCCAAATTTAAATTATCTGTGGAGTTCCTGTCTGTGACTAAGACAACTTTACAATATATATATATATATATATATATATATATATATATATATATATATATAATCTCCAAAAGTATGACCAAAAGTGTGTTTCACCTTTAGACAATTTCTTTCCCTTGAAATTCTGTGTGTGTTTCACATGCATGGAATTAGAGGAACCTTCAAGATCATAAGGCAATGGCAACAAGAAAACAAATGTCTGGAAGAAGAAAAACATGGGAATGAATGCATCTCTACTCTCTCTGGATCAATGGCCCCATTATTGTGATGGATAGGCATCTCATGATCTCAGAGAAAGAGAGAGAAAGAGAGAGAGAGAAGACAGATAAGCCACTAGGAACAGGGAAAACCAAGTGTTTTTGAGAGATTTCAGAACCTGACACTATGATTCTTGGCTCACTCAAATGTGAGCACAGAAATGTGGTAGCAGAAAGGCTAAAGGGTTAGGTTTATTTGATACCAAAGACTCTTTAATGAAAATGGATCCTCCTAAACTTTTTTACTTGTGGTCAAGTTGAAACTTGAAAGGTTTCCCATGTTCAAGTTTTATCACAAAGATGGAGATATAGCAAGATCTTCAGGAACATATATGTATTACATAAAATGAACTGAGCAATCAAATGAATACATAGAAGTTCTTCCCACTTCTCTTTCCTGGTTCTGGGGATCAAAAGAGGACATCTGACAGTCTAGTTGAAGATTATTCCACAAAGCTGTAGTGCTAGCCCGAGACACAGCTTTGTTGACTCTCCCAAAGCATCCAGGTCAAGGGAAACTCCAGTGTGGGGAAAGATAATTTGTTTGGGGAAAACAAATCCTGAGCATCTGTTTACAGTCAACATAAGGAAGGAGCACTGGCATTATCTTGCAGGGGTTGTTTACATAAATCTAACCAGAAATTCTCAGAGAAGATTAACCTGCAAAGGCAGCTTCCCTTTTGTGTTTGTTGCTGTCTCAGGTAGAGAAGCATTTGTCATTGCAGAAAGCCTTCAGGACCTTTATCTCCATCTCTCCCACAGGACAAAAACCCAAGGTCACAGGGGAACTGCACAAGAAAAATGATGGCGGATCCTCTCTGGTGACCAGCATGAGGACGTCCGGGCTCAGGAGGCCTTGTAATGGCATTACTGAAGACACTGAGACACATTATGTGCTTCAGGCTGAAACTCCATCACATGAGAGCACCTTGTCTTCTCTAGGGTTTACTTGTACACGAATAGGTATAGAATGAAGCCCATGTACAATACAGCTGAGAGAGAGGTGAGACAGATGGTCACAAGGACAAAACACAAGGGGAAGAAGAGCCAGAGGCAGTTGGGAAGAAGGGAAGACTTTAAGAAAATGACATCAGAGAATGTAGTCTTCATCCTAAGCATAAGGTAAAAACAGCACAATGTACAATCTGTAGTGTGCTCAGGGTGATAACCGGCAGCAGACCTCAAACACAGCCTAACTCCTTCCTTGAATCTAACAAGCCCACACATTACATGTGTACCAATAGAAACATTGTATTCATCCCACATATTACAAAGTGTTTTTCTTCACATATTTTGTGTTACATAACATGTCTGACTTTCAATCAAAGTCCTAAGACATGGTGAAACAGAAAATAAATACATTTCTAAGAACAGATATGAGTGATGTGAGAGTCATAAGACAGAGGACACAGAGCACAAGTTACTATAGTCTTTGATGCTCAAATGGAAATAAGAGACTGGACACAATATCAAATGAGTTACTAAGGCAGAGACATGAACCCTATGAGAACAATCAAAGTAAAGAGCTAAAAATAAAGTGTACAGGAGTGAACTATCTTCAATGGTTTAATCAGTAGATTTAAAAAGTTAATTAAAAAATAGATGGACTTGAGGACAAGTCAATATGAATTACTCAAACACAGAAAGGGAAAAAAAAAAAAAAAACAAAAAAAAAAAAAAAAAAAAAAAAACAGGGCTGCAGAGGTTGCTTAGCAGTTGAGGAACCTGCCTGCAAAGCCCAATGACCCAGGTTTGATTCCCCAGTACCCATGTAAAGCCAGATGCACAAGATAGTGCTTATGTCTGGAGTTTATTTTGCAGTGTTTAGAAGCCCTGATATGCCCATTCTCTCTATTTGCCTCTTTTTCTTCAATCTCATGAATAAATAAATAAATAAATAAAGTATTTTTAAAAAAAAAAACATAAAAACAAGGAATCAGCCAAAAGATGCAGAAGATATCAGATGCTGTAAGGTATCTAAACTACTGGAATTCTACAAGAAGTGGAATAACACACTTGAAGAAATAACAGACAAGAATTTTACAAAACTAATGACAAACACCAAGCCATAAACCCAAGAAGGTCAGAGAATTACAGACACAATGTTCTTCATGCATGTGTCCATATATAACTGCATACATTACATGCAAACTCGTGCAAACCAAACATGAGGAGAAAATCCCGAGGGACGATACAGAACATGGGAATAGTACCAAGCAAAAACAAGGGGTAGATGCTGTCTTTTTCTCAAAATTTCTGCAATTAATAGATAAAGAAAAAAATATCCTTAAAATGCTAAAAGAAAAAAGAAGAGAAATGAAATCAAGTAAAATAGTGTAATTACAGAATACTTCTATCCCACAAAAATATCTTTCAAAAGTGAAGGGGAAATAAATACCTGCTAAGAAACAAAGCAAGAATCTCTAAGTTTTTAAATGCTGCTAAGAAAACATTAAAGAACATTTCCCTGGAAGGATGATAAATGGAATGGGGTCTACACAGGAAATAAACTCTCGACAATGCTGAATGTTGATTTTATTTTTTTAAAATAGTGTGTGTGTGTGTTTGTGTGTGTGTGTGTGTGTGTGTGTGTGTGTGTGTGTATGCGTGCGCACCAGAGTATTTCAGGTGCTGGGACCCTCACCCTCGGCCTTGTTTACTGTAGTTTGCCAAGATAGCTGGCCAGCAAGCTCTAGACAATTCTCCTATCTCTGACTTCTATCTGTCTGCAAACATTTAGGGATTTCAGATTCCCACTAAAGCACCCACCTTTTACCTGGTTCCGTGGATTTGAACCCATGTTTGCATGGTAAGCATTGACCTATTGAACCATGTCTCCAGCCCTTAATTTACTTTTTATGTAAACACTCCAAAATATTACCATCTAAATCAAAAGAATAACTGCTAGCAAATACATTTGAAAGGAGTAATATATTATGTAAAGATGGCTAATTAAAAGGTCTGAATTTGAGAGTAACCATTAAGAAAAATATAAATATGTATGCATGCTAAGCCCATAGAAGAGGTAAAATTGAACTATGAAAATGCTGAATGGACCTCAAACAAAACAGAAAAAGGAAGAAAAGGATGAAAAAAAAAAAAAAAAACCTATTGGAAAGGAAATACCTAATGGGATGGGGGAGGTTAAAAAGGTGTTTTAAAAATAGAGTCCATTCATGCTAACTCCCCTCTCAGGATTCTTTAGTTTGGTTTGTAAATTCTTGCCTATACTGGTTGCAGTTACTTTATTATTTCTGGGACAAACACCTGGCCAGAAGCATTTTATGGGAGGAAGGAGTTTATTTTAGGCTTATAGAATTCAGAGGAAGTTGCAACATAACAGAAGTAGTTGTCTCACTCCAGCATCCACAGCAGAGAGAGAGGAAAAGCAACCCAGCAAGCACAAAATAATCAGAGCTCGAGAACACTTGCTCAGAACACATATTAGTGCTGGACTACAAGGTCTGCCTTTAGTGACAGCTCCTTTAGCAGGCGGCTGGAAACTTAAGTAGGAAGCGTAACCATAATCAAGAAGTTCCTGGGTCCATGTTATACACTGAAACTGAGTGATTGAGGTTAGGAAGATCGTTCAATAAGTAAAGTGTTTGCCACACATGCATAAGGATCATGCTTGTTTGGATCCATGTCACCTGTAAGCCCAGTGCACAGGAGAAGGACATAGAATCCCTGGTTACACAGAATGCCTGAATCCTGCAAGCACTGATATCAAGTGAGAGACTCTACTTCAATAAAATAAAGAAGATAATAATTAAGGACGGTTCCTGATGTCAACTTCTGACCTCCATATGCATGTGCATGTACCTAAGCACATGTGTTCTCACATGAATACACATGTACACACACATATACTCAGAATTGAAACTAAGTATTTCATGACAGGCGAATTATATTACTTTCAGTAACATTGCACTTTCAAAAGAACTATTCTTAACAACTGTCTAGCAGTTCAGTCAGTTGTAGCATGATTTGATACCTGTACTCACCTTACTGGTTTTCCTTTTACATGCTGTAGTTACACTGTTTACTGTATCACCATTCCTGGCTTGTTTTCTCAGTCAATAAGGTCAGTTATATGAAAATTTCTCCTACAAGTCATGAGGTCAGACTTTTAGCGAGGCCACATTTTCTCCTATAACATTCTGTGAGAGTAGATTATTAAGCTTATCTGTATACAAGCAGATCTGTTAAGGTAGTTTGGGGTCTAGCACAGTAGCAATGCCTACCTGACCAATTTTATGTTTCTTTCCTTAATTAATAGTGTAGGAAATATAAAGGATATATTCTATGTCCAAGGATATATTATATCTAAATTTAGATTTTGCTCAAATAATGAGTCATGAATCATAAAACATTACCTTTAATATAAAAGTCATCATCTTTTTGAGACACTGCTTTACTAAAGCACTAATAGGAAGCTTGTCATTCGATACATGATAGAAGTTATTAGAATCTGACAGCTCACTGTTACAGAGTCGCTCATTTGATTTTGAACCATTTTTTAAAATGTTACTTGCACATGTTTATTGAGGGGCTGGGTGTGAGTATACCAGGGTATCTTTGCTGCTGCAAATGAAACCCATCAGGCTTTACATGCGTAGCTGGATATTTGAACCCCGGCCATAAGATTTTGCAATTGATCCATTTTTGCATCTTTAATTGTTTACAAGGAAGTTTAAACACTTGCAATTTAAAATATATGAATGTGTATATTAAAAAAAAAAAAAAAAGGACCTTGTACTAGTTTTGACCATGAAGCCTAGAGTTAACATTCAGGAAGAAAATGAAGCCATATGAATCTGGAACAGGCAAGAATGAAAATGCATGTGGAAAGTGCCAGTTAGGATTTTGTGGTGGTTTGATCAGCCCCCTTCCCCCAAACTTGCGTGTCCTGAATGCTAAGTCCCCAACTGGTGGCAATTGAGAATTGGAACCGCTTGGAGGTTAAGTATTGTTGGGGGTGGCCTTATGGGTGTTATATCCAGCTTCCTCTTGCTAGTGTCTGGCATACTTTCCTGCTTCTGTTGTCTACCTGATGTTGGCCAGAAGGTGATGTACACGCTCTGCTAATGCCATCATTTTCTCCTGCTGTCAAGGAGCTTCCCCTGAAGTCTTTAAGGTAAAATAAACCCTGTATTGCTATCAGCTACTGTTTTTTTTGGGGGGGAGAGGTAGGGTCTCCCTCTAGCCCAGGCTGACCTGGAATTCACTAAGTAGTCTCAGGGTGGCCATTGGCTCACAGCTATCCTCCTACCTCTGCCTCCCAAGTGCTGGGAGTAAAGGCGTGCGCCACCTTGCCCAGCTCCTGTCAGCTACTTTTGATAAGATTCTTTGTGCCAGCAACATGAAGTTAACTACAGCAGACTTTAAGCATTTTTTTACATTTTTCTTTAAGCAAACTTCTGCTTTGTAATGCTTGATAGTGAAGTATTCAAACATAACTAATATCCCACTTGTGAGACACAGCCTGAAGAGACCTGAAATAATATGTACTTACCAGCAAGTTTGACTCCACAGCTAAGAGAGTCTGGGTGGGTTGGGTAATCCTGTTATGAGACTTGCAGCCTCTAAGATTAATGATATTTTTCAATATCAGAACCTGTGGGCATGGATGTCTATATAAGCATAAATTTTAGAATTAATTTGGTATAATCCAGCAAATACTTATTGAAAATCTACCATTTGCAAACTAAATGCAGTCAGTTAAATGGTTAGTTAGTCCAGAAAAGCCTATGATAAGATTATTAATTTGATTAAATAAACTGGATCAGCTGGGGAGATAGTATCCTGTGGGCAAAAAAAAAACAATACTCATTTTTCCCAAAGGCTCACATTTCAATGTTTATGAGGAACTGGCAATCTGATATTTTTCTCATAAATATGAAGCCATTAACTTTATGTGACTGACTATATAAAATCCATTTGAATCTACCAAAACTTGTTAATTTCACCTAAAAACTTCTCATAGCACTGTTTACTTTTCTGCCCTTTCTATATCACCCTTGTACCAGCCATCATCTGCTCCCAGTATATTGCAGTATCTCCTGCCAGTTTGGCTGCTTTCATCTGAGTATAATTCTTCCTCATTAGCACATCTGAACTATTTCCTTAAATATTTCCTTAAATTTAGGACCTGTGATTCCCTTGTTTAAATTGACACATGATGCCCCTTTATATGCAGAATAAAATACAAACTGCAAATCCTAGGCCAACTAGTTGTTGGATTCTCTGGGGAGAAAACCACTGACTGTATCTCATTCAATTCTAAAGCAGTACACTTCTGCATATCCAAAGCTGGCAAAGTTGAGACTCAGGAGAGCCACTGAGAGAAGCGTGTGGTCAGGAGCTCTCTCCTCTCGTTCCTAGCCCCTGACTCTAGTTTCTACAAGGAAGCAAAGGACCTCTGCACTTCTAGCTGCCACTGAGAAGTCCCCGCTTTAGTAAAATCCCTACTTAGTTCTCAATCGACTTCTGTTGCCATCCTCTGGATTGCCAGACACTACTCTAATTTGCATGCCAGATCTTTATTACTTGTGTTATGTGTTTCTCCTATTTAAATTACGTTGTTTTAATAATTAGCTTTTGTTTTAAGAGGGCATTAAGTTTTGTGAATTAAAGATGAATCAGATGCCAATACAAAGAGCTTGGTGTCTTTGCCTTCTATATTCAAGTTGTCTCTTTTTTTTGGCACATGTGTTTATGTGTATACTATGTATGGTATGTGTGTGTGTTTATACATATATGTGACATATGCATCTGTGTGTATAGATGTTCATGTGCATGTGCACATGTCCGGAGGCCAGAGAAAAATATAGAATGTCTTCCTATATTAATATTCTGTCTTGTTTCCCTAAAACACAGTCTTTCTCTGGACTTGGACTAACCAGCGAGCCTCAGAAATTCTCTAGTCTAGTGCCTCCCAGCACTGGGATTATAGACATGCGTGGCAATGCTAGCTTTTTACATGAGTGTTGGGTATGAAACTTGCATCCTCGTGCTTGCACAGGAAGTAATCCCCACCATTGAGCGATCTTTCCAAACCCTAGTCTTCTTATAAAGGTGATTGATCAATCCTTCACTGGGCATATTGATGCAAGAATGTTGTTGAATGTTTTTCTGCTATCCATACATCTAAAATAGTGACCCAAACTTGCCAAATGTCATAGAATAAAAAATACTTTAAAATCTTCAATCAAAGGTTAATGGTAACATCAAGGTTCAAATCCTGTGGAGTATGGAAGTGAATCATATGAGTTATCTAGGACTGTTTTAATAGTACCAAGAAATAAGGTGACTTATAACCGTACAAACCTACAATGCTGACTGAAATAAAAGCATAATTTGGGCAACTGAACTCTCTTTAATGCATCTGTGGGAGAGTCCTCCCGAAGTCTGCTATTTGTGTCTGCAGCTGTGTCCAAGTTTCCCTCTTCTTTTGTTAAATATTGAGAAAGAGATAGATAGATAGATAGATAGATAGATAGATAGATAGATAGATAGATAGATAGGGAGAGAACGAGCACACCAGGGCCTCCAGTCACTGCAAATGAACTCCAGGTGCATGTGCCATCTTGTACATCTGGTTTCTTGTGGGCACTGGTGAATTGAACCTGGGTCCATGGGCTTGGCAATCAAGTGCCTTAACCACTAAGCCATCTCTCCAGCCCAAGGTTTCCTCTTTTTAAAAAGATAACAGAGTGTTGCATAATGACCTTCTCTTAATTAGATTACTTTTACAAAGCCCCTACTTCCAAATAAGGTTACCTTCAGAATCATTGGAGTTAAGATTTTCAACATATATTTTTGGGGAGACAGAAATCTACTCAGACCAAGAGAGCTGGGAAAATCTGAGTTTCCCTGACCTGCAGTTTTTTTGTTGTTGTTGTTTGTTTTGTTTTTCATAATTTTATTGCTTCTCTAACTTTAGCACTTTTTCAGTATATTAAGAATCAGAGTGGTTTTCTCTGTGTGTTTCTTCTCTACTCCTTGTCTTAACAGCAGTCTTTGAAATCCCTCCTTGAAAATCACAATTCCTCTTTCAAATGAGGAGGAAAAGCCCTAATACTCTTTCATCTAACACAATCAATATGTCCAAACTGACCAAGCTGTTTCATACTGCCCATCCCACACTTATTTATTGCCAGAAAAGTACACTTACTGAACCTTTCAGAGGAGCTAAAAAATAGACGCTTCACTGCAATGTCTGGCAGGGCACAGCCCACATTGTAACCTTCTTAGTGGTGATTCAGTAGTTCAAGTTGTAAAATACTAGAGTAGATGCTGAAAAGACAATATTTTATTGCCTTCTTGGGGATCCTGACCTCAAATCCCCTTCTAACATTTTCTTACCTAAAGGGAATTCATTTACTGTCTCTAAACATAGCCTCAAGTACACGTTTTTAAGATCTATTATTTACTGTGTTGGTTAGTAAGCTTTTATCTCTTATTTATGATCAGGTAAGTTTTAATTGGAAATAAGCTGGAAGCCAGCCAAGCTAGGTAGGTACTGTGGTCCCTGCTGTAAATTGATCTCACAAACACCTGCTTGTTGTGTGAAGTTATACAGAATCATCCTTGAATGGAGCTTTCACTTTTTTCCCCAGTCCTTTCATTTTTAAATTTTTAAAGCAAGGTGAAAGTTGCCAATTAAATCAAGAAAACATAAATAAATCTATGAATTTTAAAGAGACATACACATCTTTGTTGAAAGATTTTTCTCTTGGCTAAATTATATTTAATCATTTTCATGTGCTATAAAGTTTTATTATTTTTACCTACCTTATATTTGATAATAAGGCTGTAAACTCACTTTGAAGAGGAAAGTAGAAATAGAAGGCCTATGACCTGAAGATATGTAGAGGTTAAAACTTCGGGGAAAAAAATGTCATAAGTATTTGAGAATCCCATGGTCTAAAAAGTTTGTATTGTTTTTTGTTTGGTTTGTGTATGTGTCTAGTATGTAAGACTTGTGTGTTGGTCTGTGTGTGTTTAGTATGTGAGATATGTGTTTTGTGTGAGCAAATGAATAGACTTGTGCACAAGCGTGTGGAAGCCAAAGAGGACTTTGTTTTCCTCTGTTGGGCTTTCCCCTTACTTCTTGAAATAGAGGCTCTCACTGAACCCAGAGCTGGTTTTCGAGGTTACAGGTATACGGGAGCACGCCAACTGTCTACGTGGGTAGTTAGGGTTAAATTAAGATCTTCTTGCTTGTACCAGAAGCAGTCTTACACACTAGCCCATCTCCATAGTCACTAAAACTTGTATTTTTAAAATATTGGCAGTATGTTTTTCTTTTTTTCTTTTAGTCTGCAAAAGAAATATGGACAGGCTACTTCCTGGTTTTTTTGTTTTTGTAAGCAGTGAGTCAGTATTTTGCAAAGTTAAATCAATGTTTCATAGATACTGGTATTTAGCATCCTTTAATGTATATATGTGTATATCTATATTTACTTATTTTTTTTCCATCTGAACTTTGATTTGATATTGTCATTTTGGCAGATAAATTCCACTCTCGGTTATATAAGCTAATAGAGAGAAACAGAGGCATGATCGATTCTGAGAAAGATTAACTCTCAATTGTCTTCAGATAGTATTCTATCATCTTTGCTGCAGCAGAAATAAGGAATTGCCTTCCTCATTCTGTCTTGCTTGGCTGTTCAATAAGTGAACATTGGCTCATGTTGAGATGGGAAGGTAGTCGCCATGGTCCCTCCCAGGTTGTCCTTGCTAAAGGTTTATGACCACAATTGATTTAAGTATGTGATACAAACATAAACACTGATATCATAAATTTGGTCTCTGCTGTGGTTATTGTCTGAAGTAGTAGAAAAATGGCCCTTACTGAAAGGCTCTGTTATGTTCTGAGTTTTGCCCTTTCATCAGCCAAATCTTCTCCTTTATCCTGAGGTTAATAAAATCTCACTTGAAAAGTCAAGCAGGATGTCAGGTTAGAACAAAGAATAGGCTTGTTTTGGAATAGCAGGTCCAACTATGAGGATATCCAGTGCTATTATTTATAGATGTATGTACATGCCACTGTGGTCTCTTCCACCGGCCACCTAATCTGTGAGAAGAGATGAAATTTTTTCATACTAGCTGCTCAAGGCTATTTTAATTCAAATGGGTGAATTCAAGGAGAAATGAGAAGAAATCACGGGAAAGGTCATTTTTTTCTTATTGGAATACCACGAGTGTAAGATGTATCTGCTTGCAAAGGAGCAAGTTTCCTGAATAAACAGTTCAGTCACTGAAGAAAGCTCTTTAGACACTTCTTCACTCAGGGAGGCATTTGAGGTACCCCATTGTGTGGGCTGAAGGGAATAGGAATAAGTTCCAGGAAACAACATTGATTCCTGATAGGGCCCCTGCTACAGCTTAGTCATGGGCTTCAGTAATTTCTGTAAGTTACTCTGTAGTGCTTAGCAGGACTATTACTGTATAGTGATGAGCAGATGACATTGTGTGTTCCTTCTTCATTGAAAATGAGAAGATTGAGGGAGACTTTGAATAAGTCTCCACACAGTGGAAGTGAGATGTATTTCCCAGACTTTGTGTCTGTAGAGCATGGCTCTGGATTATGATGTTATAATTAATTTCTCTTTATCATTAGTCTCTCTCTCTCTCTCTCTCTCGTGTGTTTGTGTGTGAGAGAGAGAGAGAAAGAGAGAGAGAGAGAGATTTGTGTGTGGTACACAGTGTGCATGTAGTATATGCTTGTGTATATGCACCTGTGGCAGGGTGTATTCACCTGTGGTAGCTGGAAGGGAACATCTGATGTTCTTCTCCTTCATTCTTCTCATGTTCTTATTTGAGCTGGAATTTACTGATCCTGGAGCTTGCCATTTTTGGGGAGTTCCAATGATTGTCAGGTCTCTGTTTCTCTATAGGACTGGGCTAGACACATGTGGCTCTATACAGGTATTTACGTGAGTCTTGGGATTTGAACTAGAGCAGTCTCACAGGACAACTAAGGCCCTTATGTTTGCATAGAAAGTGCTCTTAACCATTCATCCATCACTCTAATGCATGGTTTCACCTACAGAATAGAGCAATAGAACTCAACTCTGACTTTGTGAAATGCATGATATGAAATGGGTGAATATTATTTTTAAATGACGTAATTACTTGTTTTATAGAATGAACAAGAGTGGAAGAACCAAGGTAATGGTAAAAAGGTAACCAAAAAATAATAATTCCAATAATTACTTATCTTTCCATGTTGCTTTTGGTAAGTAGTGGTGATGCCATTTTAAAAGGGAATACGTTCAGCTGGAATTTGTAATATGGGAATTGGGTTGTTTTTGAGAGTGTCAGAGACTTATCTTGGCTCCTGGACTGGCAAAAACAGAGGAGCTAGGGCCCAGAAGCTTATCGGTCACACTAATTTCTAAGTCAGTGACTTCCAAATTCTGGTCTTAAGAATTTTGATGAATGAAATCTATAGGCCATAGAATAATGTTTAGAAAAAATTAATTATAGACTTAGAGATGCTTATGGCAAGGTAAAAGAAAAGAATGCATAGAGCTCCCAATCATGAGAAGGCAGGAGTTGGATTCCTAGAAGTGGGAATATATCTAAAGAGAACCAAATTGGGGTCTTTTATGTAAGCCCCATAAATGGATGGTTAGACTAGTTAGTTTACTCTTTATGCTAGACAAAGTCATTCACTTTTGTGGTTATGTTACCCTCAAACTGCCTCATCTGTTTATTTAATAAAATAGAAAAAGATTAAGTGATAATAAATGTAATGTCACATTATGAATAAATCATATTATGACATGATACACGAAGGCCCCATCATTGTGGAAAAGCACATGGTTCCCCAAGAATACCTCCAGGGCTCATCACATTAGGATGGAGTATTTGGAGGACAATTAACAAAGTTGATTCCCTTAATTATGGGCAGGTTGGTTTTAACTAGAAGTGGGTTGGAAGGCATTTGGGAAAGGAAAATGTGGCCATTCTATCACTCATAGCTGTCATGTTGTTCTTCAACAATTCTGTACAAACCCCTAGTACACGAAGAAGGTCTAATCAGATGTTTTAGAAAGCACACTCTGTTCCTATGCTTATATACAAACTACTGCAAAGAAAGCCTTTAATTTAGGACTGGAGAGATGGCTTAGTGGTAAAGAACTTGCCAGCAAAACTAAAGGATGCAGGTTTGATTCTCCTGGACCCTCATAAGCTAGATGCACAACGTGGTGCCTGCATCTGCAGTTTATTAGCAGTGGCTAGAGGGTCTGGTGCACCCATTCTCTCTCTCTCTCTCTCTCTTTCTCTCTCTTTCTTTTTTTCTTTCTTTCTCTGTCTCTCTATTTCTCTCTCTCTGCATGCAAATAAAAAAATTTAAAAAGAAGGCTAAAGAGATGGCTTATCTGTTAAGGCACTTGCCTACAAAGTCTAAGGACTCTTGTTCAACTCTCCAGACCCCACATTAGCCAGACTCACATAGATAAGATAAATGCAAGGTTGCACATGTCCACAAGGTTGTACTATTGTCTGGAGTTCAATTGCAGTGGCTGAGACCCTGGCATGTCAATCCTTCCCCCACTCTCTCTCCTTTCTTGGTTTCTCTAAAATAAAATAAAAAATAAAAAAAAAATAAGAGAAGAAAAAAAAGAAAGACTAATTTAGAGAAGATGTGGCAGTTGTCCAGATGAATAGAAGAATGCAGACTAAAGTCAAGTGTTTTTCTAATTATCAGCAAGGAGAGAATTGGTATCCAGAATGTTTGGCTCTCCCTGGAAGCCACATTTCATATCATAGTATTTGGATACTGAGAAATGACTGAACAGTGCAGCCACTACTCCCCATAAAGTCCATTATGACAATGCAAGCAAGTCCCCTATTGTTACTTCTTTCTTCCTGAAACAGTACAGCCACCCAAAATCAACTCCTACGCTGAGCCATCTTTCCTCTTTTGGAATACTTCCAGACTTTTTGTCTTCTGTTAACTGAGACCAACCTCATGTTCCTGAAGACCAAGAGAATGTCTCCTTACTTCTAAAATCCCCATTGACACTGGACATTTGCCAGTCACAGGCTTTCTCAGTATGTTCTGTGTAAAACTTATTCTGAAATAAAATATCCTCTCCTACTTAACACATGTGCACCCCTGTGAAACTAGGAAAATTGAAGGCAGCTTCCTTGGAAAGTATATTTGTGAGTTAATAGCATTTATCTTATCTCTCAGCTTCCCATTCTACTATTACTTTGGAGTATAGTTGAAGTTGGATCTAACCAAAACTCCTGGTGGCTGCAGATGAGTCCAGACCATTCCCAAAGAGACCCCAATCAAAGATACCAGGCTGGCCCTTTCATTTCTGGAGAACCCCTCCTGCTTTTATTATATTAAGTAGCTCTGCCTTCTTTCCTTCCCTTAAGCTCTATAATAAAAGCTTTCTATACTTCCCCCTCCATACTTTATGTATTTCATTCATCAAATTTGTAAGACAGCAATCTTGAGGTCACTGACTCAGGAGAAGCTTTTTGTGGTCGTGTATGTCTAGCCCCCTAAGTCCTGAGTTGCAACCGACCCAAGAGTAAAGAAAAGCTCTGCTACTCTGGAAGACATCCCACATTCCTGTGCTCCTAAGACTTCTTAATACCTGAGACTTTTTGTTGTGCTTCTAACCTCAGTATGACCTTTTGCTTCACCTACCCTTTGTCCCATGTGTGAATCCCTTTATGAATTAACTCATCTTGTGAGCCTGGAATTTTCTTCACAACTGAAGCTTGGTCTCTGGAACAATCAATAGTCATTACACAGGATGTCCCTGAACATAAAACCCAGCAACTGCTCATTGAAAAAGGTAGTTTTCCCCTTTGAGGTCCATGACTCTAGCTTGGCAAAGACATATGCCTTCTATGAAGAAATCCATATATTAGTTAATGCTAACTCATGGATAAATTGAAATCTCCTTTTCCAGACCACTAGAGTCTAATCAGTTATGAAAAATTGCTTTAGTCTATGATTCCAATTTATATTGTTCAAATTTTAGGTCAAATAATGATAATACAAGTTATATAGGCACTTTCACAGAAGAACTGTACAAAACATTTCTTTTTACTCAAAACCTATACTGCTCTTACTTACTATCTTCTATAAAGGCTGAATGAACAACATTTTAATTTGAAACTGCCAATACTCAAGAGGTGGCTTGAATCAGAAATCCCTCATAAAGTCATGTATTTGAATGCTTGGTTCCCCAGCTCATGGGAATTGGAAGGTGGAGTCTTTCTGGAGGAGGTGTGTTTCTGTGGGAAAGATGAGGGGTGCTATTTCCAGATCGCCTTGCTAGAATTCAAATCACTCTCTTACTGCTGTTTTTCACCTGCTGTGGCAGAGGTGATGTTCAGCCTCTTTTCAGGCCATGTTTGCTCCTGCCATAATGAAGCTTCACTTCAAGACTACAAACCAAACTAAGTTTCCTTCCCTCAGCTGCTTTTGGTCAGGTACTTTGTCCTAGCAATGAGAAGGTAACTACAACAGCAAATTTGTACCAATGGAATGGTGTATCCACCCCCAGTAACATGATTGTGTGGCTTTTGGCCGTTTGGATTTGCAGTAGGAATGTGGATGGATTTGAAACCTTATCTAAGAGAAGCCATTGAAATTGCAGTAAGCAGGGTCTGATGGACAATTCTGGTCAGAGTTGAAAGACCTAGATGCAGAAAGAACTGTGGAAAAAGCACTTTGTCAGGACGGACCTAGAAATAGTTTGTGTGAGAGACTTGCTTGATTTTGCCTATGTCATGAAACTTGATTAGGGTTGAATTTAGAAAGAATGGACAGGTATGAGCAGATAGATACGGCAAAGAAATTTAGGCAAGAGACAGAAGCCTAGTTCAGTTCAACTGTGTGAGATTGGGCCAGCTTTTCTGCATTGGGACAGCAGGAAGAACTTGACTCTTCTGAAGTATGGAGCCTGAAGGAAGAATGCTGAAGATGGTTTACTGCTTTCAAAGTTGGCATTATTAACCCTTGAGTTAACAAATTTTGTAGCCTACCTGGTACTATGGTAATATAGCATGCATGAATTCAGAAAGACAGGTTCATTGAATTTGCAAAATGATTTTTGGAAGTTAAAACTGAACAATGTTGGAGTCCCTGAATGGAGGCCTGATGGATGGAGCCATGAGTATTACTGTGGACTTAAGTGTATAGCCCAGGATTGTGGGCATACCAGGACTGTGGGTTGGCTTCCACAGAGAGCTGCTAGCTCAGTGAGATTTCTCCAGATTGTGGGCAGCATTGCTAGAGGGATGGAATGGAAATCCCAGAGACTTTTGTCACTGGTTATAGATGTTAGACTTGGGGCAATAGGAATTGACGTTTGTCCTGTTTGTTTTAGATCTTGCATTGGTTCAATCTTTCTTTGCAATACCAATGCGATCTTTTGTAGAATGAATATGTATTCTGCATCATTATGCATCTTTGATTTTACAGGTTCTCAATTAAGAGACTTTGGACTTTGGGGATGTTTGAACAGTCTTGATATTAATAAAAATGATAGGTGCTTTTAAAGTTGTACTGAATACATTTTTTAATCATAAGATGATCATGAGTTTGTGGGGGTCAGAAGTAGAATGTGGTGGTTTGAATAAGATGACACCATAAACTCATAGGCTGTAATTGGTTTTCCTTAGTTGGTAGCAATTTGGGAGATGGCAACCTTCTGGAGGAGGAGTGTTGTTGGATGCATGTATTTAGGTGTTTTATAGCCAGTCCCCCATTGGGAAAACTCACTTCTCTTGCTGGTGCTTTCCACCTGCTGTAGTGAAAATGGTGTTCAACCTCTGCTAATGCCATGCTTTCCCCTGCCATCATGAAAGCTCCCCTTGAGACCATAAGCCAAAATAAAAACTTTCCTGTCATCAGTTCCTTTTGGTTGGATGCATTGTTCCAGCAACAATAAGGTTATTATAACACTCACAGAAACTCTTGAGTCCCTCTAGCAAAATGAATACCCTTCTCGTATATGGCCATTTCTCTCATCTATTCAAGGGCACATGGTCATCTTTCTAGGTTTTTGTGAATGGAAAATAGAAGCTTGTAGCTTTGGGGCAGTGTCATAACTCAGAGGTTATAAGCCTTCCTTCTACATCTTCTTGTTTTTCAAATAAGAAGCTCTTCTAACTAGAAGAGGCATTGAGGAAAAATTTCTTGTTGTCCTGAAGATATGTAACTGAGATCACTCTTGGTGCTAGGTATCAGTTACCAGGTATGTCCTCTCCCTGTGATGAGGTATAGAGCAGCTGATATCTTGATGGACTGTACAATGGCCTTTCATCCACCCCAACACCCCAACAGAGAACAAAGATAAGGCCTCATGAACAATACAAGTATTGTTGGCACCTGGAGATTCAGTGAGGAGAGTCAGTAACCAGAGCAAAGTCAAGGTCTGGATTCCAACAGAGACAGAGCCCAAAGCATGGGCTGTGGAACACACTCCTGGAGCAGCAAATGCCACTCTGATTGTCATAACAGTTGGCCATGGGGCTGGAGAGATGGCTTAACAGTTAAGGCACTTGCCTGTGAAGTATAACGACCCAGGTGTGATTCTCCTCTACCCATGTAAGCCAGAAGCACATGGTGTTGCATGCATGTGGAGTTCATTTGCAGTGGCTGGAGCTCCTGGGATGCACCCATTCTCTCTCTCTCTCTCTCTTTCTCTCTTTATGTATGTTCTTCTTTCTCTCTCTCTATCTAATAAATAAATAAGATAAAATATTTTTTAAAAGCTGGATGTGGTGGTGCATGCCTTTAAACCTAGCACTAGGAAGGAAGAGACAGGAGGATGACCATAAGTTAGAGGCCATGCTGAGAATACATAGTGAATTCTAGGTCAGCCTGGGCTAGAGTGAGACCAAAATAAGTAAATAAAATAAATAAATAAATACAAGGAAAAAAAAAAAAACAGTTGGCCAAATACTTATTATTCCAAAAAGTGGTTTGTCACAAAAAAAAAAAAAAAAAAAAAAATTGAACATGTTTTCTCTTTTGAAATATACTAAACCTGCTTACTTGTCTTCTTGAATCCTACCAAACATGAACAAATTTATGTGAAAACTGGTTAAAATTTCTTCTCAACTTCAGACATCTGTTTTCTGACTTGGTGGGTCTCTAAAAGGTGTCACTAGACACTAACCATAGCGGAACTCCCTCTTCCTCATAGCTGCTAGGATCTAATGGTGTTTCATGTTAGACACTGTTCTGGCTTCATTGGCTTCATGTATGGGAAACTCCAGCTGTGGAACACTGCAAATTCTTGACTACTGGGAAATAAACTACAAAAGCCTAAATGATTTATTGGTTACAAAACAAGTTTGAGGCAAGGGCAGCATGTGGGCCTGGGGCTCAGCTTACTACCTGATGCCTCGAGCATTTGTTTTGAATGAATTTGGTCTTCACTTGTGGTACTTTACTTTTACACTCCTTCTCACACTGAACAACAAAATTCAAATTGTTCTATACTTCCTCCCTTGGGCTATGCTTAGTAATTCATATGACAAAGTCAAATGTGAGGGATTCCTAGGTGAAAATCATGGTATCTGAGAAAAAATAAGGGGGTATCGTACCTTGTGAGAGTTGGCCAAAAACATGGACTGGACTTATCTCAAGACTTTTAAAAAGTAATTTTAAAAACTTTCAATCTACATTCAAAATGTAATAACTGACACAGTCTCTTCTCTGGCAGGGTAGAAATGCATGTATATTGTATAGTGATGAGCAGTGTAGTGTTTGTTTTCTCTCTCTCTCTCTCTCTCTCTCTCTCTTTTTCTCTCTCTCTCTCTCAGAGGTAAAAGACAGAGATACAAGAAAAGAAAACTATAGGCCTATATCTCTGATGGACTTAGATGCAAAGATCCTGAACAATTTGCATTTCCCTAATGGTTAGGGATGTTGAACATTTTATTAAGTGTATTTTAGCTATTTGTGATACTTCCTCTGTGAACTCCCTATTCAGTTCTCTGACCCACTTTTGGAGTGGATGGTTTGATTTTATATTGTTTAGCATTTTGAGTTCTTTGTATATTCTAGATATTAGGCTTCTGTCAGTGGTATAGCTAGTGAATATTTTCTCTCACTCAGTGGACAACCTATTGGCTTTGCTTATGGTGTGTGTGTCTATACAATAACCTTTTGCTTCAAGACATCCCATTGGTTGAGTGCTTGTTTCATTTCCTGGGCTACTGGGGTTTTGTTCAGGAAGTCTTTCCCCACTCCTATTTGGACTTGATTTTTTTTTTTTTTTTAAACTCTGGAGGGCTGTCGGTCAATTCCGAAGCCCTGACTTTATTTAGTTCAGCCTTTTTATACTTCTCAGAGCACAAAAATGCAAGCAAAACAAATGGTAAATATTCACACAGGATTTCTTAGACAGGCTACATCATAAAAGTTAAATCTTTGCCTTCAGGTCAAAGGACACTCCCTTCTCTATTTCCATAATCTCAGCAGGTATGGACTTGATTTTTGTGCATGGAAAGATGAGTGGGAATAGTTTCATTTTTCTACATATGGTCATCCAATTTGTCCAACACTATTTGTTGAAGATGCTGTCTTTTCTCCAGGCGACCAAGGTTTAGGGAATACCAGCAACCCCACTGAGGAGGGCCACCTGCAGAATGGGGGCAGGAAGGAGAGAAAAGATGGTACCAACACATGATGTATCCATACAAAATATGTTCTTAATAATTTAACAAAAATGATATTTTTCTATATTTCATCCTCTATAGCTTGAATTCTTGGAATTATACCACCTGAAAATTGAAACTTCAGACAACCATTTGTCTTTTTAAATTTTATTTATTTATTTATTTTCAAGGAGAAAGAGCAAGAGATAGAACTCCGTATGCATGCAACACTGTGCATATGACTTTATGTAGGCACTGGGGAATCAAACCTAAGTTGTTAGGCTTTGCAAGCAAGCACTTTAACCAGTGAGCAATCTCTCCTGCCCTGAAAATTGAAATTTTATTTTATTTTTTTTTTTAGTACGGTCTTTCTCTAGACCAGATGACCTTGAACTTGAACTTGGACTCATTGTGATCCTCCTACCTCTGCCCTTCAAGCTCTGGGATTAAAGGCATGTGCCACCCTACCCAGCAATCTTCACTTTTTCTTTCAATTTTACTTTGTCCATATGGGATTTATTAATGGTGAACTAATGGCAAGCTTCAAATACACAGATAAGTGGTGTGATAGTTAATCTTGATTATCAACCTGAGGACATTTAGGATGTTCATGGTCATGAACCTCTGAGCATGTCTGTAAGGAACATTTTATATGAGGTTAATTGAGGTTGGAAGATACCCCATATGTATGTGTGTGAATGGTATTATATCATGGCTGGGGTCCCAGGCTCAAGAAAAAGAAGAAACTGAACTGAAGATGCAGCACTCATCTGTGTCTGCTTCCTGACTTCAGATGCTATGTGACAAGCCACCTCCAGCCCCCATTACCAAGCCTTTCTCACCATGATGGACTGTATTCCCTTCAACTGAAAGTCAAGTTAACCTTTCCTCCCTTCAACTATTTTTTGGTCAAATATTTTTAATAGTAATGAAAATGTAACTAATAAAACTTTATGCATAAATCAAGCATTTTTAAAATTTTAAAGTCGATTTATACACATGCATTGAGAAGTCTATAATTTGTACATATTACATTTTAATTTAAAGAGAATGAATTTTTTTCTACTGACTATAACAATGTAGGGCATAGATTTCTTTTCCATACAATATTTTTGAAATTTTTAATCTCAACTTTGAGAAGATCTTGTAAAATATTTCATGTTTTCTTATAACTCTTCCCAAGCTTCCTTTAATATGAACTTGTAGACTCTTTTTAAAATAAGAAAAGTAGAATTGTTTTCTTTCCATAACTAAATAATAAACCAGGATGCTAGTAAAATTTCCCAGCATTCCCTTAGGTGTCTTTTTCTCCCCTATTCCTGTCTTGTACTTAGCATTTGACAATATACTGTTAACAGTATCTTGGCCTTTCTTTGTCTTTCATGATCTGATCAATTTTAAAGACTTCCACATGGCTGTCTTATAAGATGCCCTTCAAATAGAGGTCATGAAATGTTATATAAATATTGGAAAGAGAACATCTCAATGGTTGGAGTCATACTAACTGCAGTGATCTAGAGATGTTAATTCTGATCACCTGGTCAGATCCTGTCCTATGAAGTCAGCTTCTTCCCTACTGCACTTAGAACACTGGGCAACATCGTGAAAAAATCTATAGACCTTTACATCTAATTTTATAATTTGTTCAATGGAACTTGTCTGCTATCGTCCATCTACCTATTCTGTATCCATCATCTATTTACCTGTCCATCTATGTATTTAATTATTTGGTGTGTGTGTGCTCATATATGTAAGACATGCTCATGGAAGTGAGAGGACAACATTTGGATTGATCATTGTCTTCACAGTATTTGGAGCAGAGTTTCTCATTGTTCAACACTCCACTTTTCAACTTCCAAGAAATTGCCCTGTCTCTACCTTCCTTCTCACTATAGATACTCTGGGATTACAGAAGCCAGATACACCTTTTTGGCTTTTTACCTGGGATGTGTGGATATAGACTCTGGTACTCCTGAGTACCCCACCACTGGCTGTGATAATTTATTATGTAATTTTTTTCTGACAATAATTACTTCTTTATTTTACAGTTATTTATTGGAATTCTGACATAATAACACACTGTCCCATATGGCTCCTTTATTCATTTTAATTTATTTATAAATAAAGGTCAGCATTTATGATATATGACTGTAAATGCATATACATATTTTATGTATTTCATGGGATAAAATCCAATGATGTCATTATTGTCTTGTTTCCTTTTTGTACATGCACACTATTTTATTGTTTTTATTTAAAATTAACCATTTTGTAAGAAAAACATGTAACAAATTATATAAGCAAAATAAAAAATTATATATATATATATACACACACATATATATGTGTGTGTATGTATATACTAAAATTAAATGACTTGATTTTAAAAGTTTAACCTTTGTTTTAAGTAGTTTTTTAAAATTTTTAATTATTTATTTGCTTCTCTCTGTGAGTATAGATCCTCCACGGTCTCATGCTACTACAAACAAATATCCATTCAGCTTTACATGGGTAGCTGGGGAATTGAACTCAGGCTAATATGCTTTGTGAATAAGTGCCTTTAACTGCTGAACCATCTATACAGCCTAAAACTGAAATTATTTTATGACCTTTTTGACTTCAAAACTGATAGGTTACCTCAGATAAATTAACAACTTTAATGTATGTTTGTCTTGTAATGTATGTATACCTCTGTCTCCAAGAACCATAGAAAGTTCTCTGAACCCTTTTGCTAACTATTTCCTCCACATTACAAGTACCTGTAGATTTTCTGCTTTCAGATCAATCAATGGAAATCATTGCTTTGCTCAGTCCATTCAAGTAGAATTCAACCTCCAGATTGTTTTTCCTGAAAATATTACTTTCAAGAGTAAATGGAGGACTGAAGAGATGGCTTAGTAGTTAAGTATGTGCCTGTGAAGCCTAAGGACTCAGGTTCAGTTCCCCAGAATCCACAATGTAAGCCAGATGTACATGGTGGCACATGCATCTGGAGTTCATTTGCAGTGGCTAGAGGGCTTGGTGCTCCCATTCTCTCTCTCATAAATCAGTAAATAAAAATAAATAAAAGTAAATACAATTTTGTTAGATAAGTGGATATTTAAAATTTTGAATAGACATAATTTTGGCTCATAATAATTTATAACATTACAGGATGACAGAAAATGTAATATTTGACAATAATTTTCTTCAAAAATTGAATGGAATAACACATTTTACGGAGTAGCAGATACTGTCACCTGACAGAGACCTGCTTACCTCATCTTCCCCTGCTTTCTATCTCAAAGCTAGTTGGTAATTTTCAAGATTTTATTTTCCAAACATTTCCAATTCTATGTAGCTCAGATCTTGTCCCATATTATAAGCTATCTATGATAATAAACAATAGCATTTTTTGTTTGGGATAATGTCAAGGTATGTAAATAAAGATTTTACAAAGCACATACATCTACTGCCTTGTCAAGTAGGAATTAAGCCTTCACAACACAAGGACTGCTTTGTTTTCTGTTTTTCTCTTTCTTTTTCTCTTTCTTTTTTAAATTTTTTTATTATTTTATTTATTTTTGGAGAGAGACACAGAGAAAGACAGACAGAGAGGGAGAGGGAGACAGATAGAGACGGGTGCGCCAGCAGTCTGGCAGCTGCTGTGAACGAAATCTAGATGTGTGTGCCCCCTTATAGTTAAGTGCAGCATTGCACCCTTGCGTCACTTTGCATCTGGCTACACGTGGGACCTGGAGACTGGAACCGCTGGACATTGGAACCGCTGGACATTGGAACCAACATTCTTAGGCTTAGCAAGCAGGTGTCTTAACCACTAAGCCATCTCTCCAGCACTCTTTGTTTTTGTTTTTTTTTTACTGTTACTCCATTTGACATAATAATAAACCTAAGTCTAAACGTCTCTTAAAGATCAACATGGGCCCCTCTCTCTGACAGTTGATAACCAGGTGGGCTGGATGCAAACCTTGGGTCACATCCGTCAAGCAGAGGCTTATATTTATTTTCACGGTGATTCAACATCTCATTCATTCTTGCCATTGTGATTTGGTCAGAAAGACCTTAAGTTGCTTTCTATGATATCAAGTCAGTTGTTAGTAACATACTGAGAATCTGAATTTAAAGAAAAGATCACACCAAAAGAAAATAAAGTTTTTCGTGTTTGGTGTGTGTGCTAGATTTCTTCTATATTGTCTGAACCATCTAATTACTATCATCCCCTAATCCTCAGTTATGGAAAGACTCAGCCTGACAGAAGGATTTTGCTTTTAAGATCACATGACAATGGTGTGCTAAAATTAATCCTGTAGAACACTTAGGAAAACAAAATACTGTTCTTTTTAGCATTACTTCAATGACAGATATAGAAGATTCACTCTTCTCCAGAAACAAAAAGATGTTAATTCTTGTAAAGACAATGGTTGATTTGTAAACAAACACATGTGTTTTTGCATGTAGTCGGTATTTAACTGGTGGGCTTTGATGGTGATTATCAAAGCTTCAAATCTAAGAGATGAATAAGTTGAATGTAAGCGATGGAAGATCTTCATGGAAGGATCAGAGAGATGTAGACATTGGTAGGTAGATGAGCACTCTGATGCGCCCTGCACACACGTCTTCTATGTGACAGGGAGCCGAGCATCAGGAGGGAGAAGAGAAGCCAGCCGCTCTCAGATAAAACCCTGCTGCAGGGAAGTTGGCAATATTCAGCCAGGAGAGGTAAAGTCTATATTTCACTAATCCTTTAAGTATCTGGCTTGCTTCACTGGTATCTAGTCACTGGGAGGGAAAAGCAGTATAAATAGATTAAGGCATTTCCAAAAAAGTTTGGAAATTAATCTACAAATAACACCGCCATCTTCCTCAGCCCCATAGCTTATTTCTGCTCTGGTCTCATGGCAGGGCGACATTCCCAAATCAAGGATTTAAAGCTTGGCTGTGAATTTCCTTTCCATGGTCTGTATCTCCACCCTCCTTACCAAGTTGATGGAATTATAAAGTTATTAATTCATGTACCTTTCTACCCTTATAAAGCTCTGCATCCAAGTTCATTGTGTGGGCACATAAAATGACTTAAATCCTCCATGTTACAGACTGCAGAGGCAGTGGCTTTTACAGCAGCCAGTGTGAAGGTTTGTGGGAGGAGGTACACTTTTATGGCTTTACTGATTTAGTTGAAACTAGAAACACCAAAAGATTTGACATTCTACAAACTTTCCTGAAAGGGAAAGCATTAAACACCCTCTGTCCTTCCTCCCTTCTCATGATGTACATAAAAATAAATAAAAAAAGAAAACAATCCCCAGGGTTTAATCACGATCCCCTTTGGAACTTGGCAAATCATAAAGCATTTTGTTTTTTGCTACTGGAAAATAGCATTAGATCTCCCTGCTCCCAGCAAGGCAAGCTTCATAATACCTACCATAGTACTTCTGGCAACTCCAGGGTTCTCAGTACTTTCCAACCCTCTTAAAGAGTATAATGCGATTATTTATTGCTTGATGCACTAAAGATTTAAAAGAAATATATTTGCTGCACATGAGAGGTGAGCTATGCCAGATTAATATGTATAAGACATTGCCAGCTGCCCATTCCATTCAGAGAAAAATACATGCAAAGCTCTTTAGCTGCTGGTGGTACAAAGAGCTGAACCACATCTGTCCAGGGGCAAAGCCATTGCTTTAAACTGCTCAGCTGTGTCCCTGCCTCAGGATACCTTGATTGTGGCCAAAGTGGGATAGACGAGACTATTAGATACAAAGATGAAACCCACTGGGGGAGAGAATCAGGCCCTTAAATCTTCAGCACATCACGAAAATAAATGTTTTCTTTGACTCCTTCCTTTTAGAAAAGTTAAATAAATTCCTCAGCAAGGCAGACAATAAAATGTAGGTATTTATGGTTTCTGTACTCAGCTGTTTAAGAGTTGATACCATGCATTTTAGACTGCTGTTAATATGTCTAAAATTGCTGTAGTATCTTTCCTACATATTCTTTTCTGAAAAGCCAAGCCATTTCCAATCCATAAGGAATGACCAATTGCAAAATGCAGGAGTGTGTGTGTGTGTGTGTGTGTGTGTGTGTCCCTCCTCTCTTTTCATGCCACTGTGTGAAGAAGAGATAGATCAGGGCCATGAAACAAATATTTCAGAAAGCAAGAGGTATGGGGAAGATAGTGATCTATGAAAAGATGCATGTCCCCCTCCTCTCTTTTCATGCCACTGTGTGAAAGATAGTTTTTTGTAAAATTATTTTCACATAATAAATTTATATTTTAGATAGATCATTGAATTAACTATTTGGCCATGAAACAAATATTTCAGAAAGCAAGAGGTATGGGGAAGATAGTGATCTATGAAAAGATAAGGCAGGAATGAACTGTTTCCCTGTGCTGCTAAGAAAAGAAGGAATGATACAGTGTTTCAGGCCTAATGACTATTTAGAGAAAGTGTGGATATGGGAAAGTGTGATAGTTTTTTGTAAAATTATTTTCACATAATAAATTTATATTTTAGTATGCTGTTAATACATATATGTATTGAATTAACTATTTGTGCAACCCTCTATATTGTCAGCATATACTTACTACACATACCATCTACATGGGCATTTCTGAGTGCAGTACATATTGCCCTACAAAATTCTTATCCTTATAGGAATGAAAACTTCTTTTCTGCTTTGGTCAAGAAGACCATAAGCCACATAATCCAGAGGCTGAGACATAAATTCTCATTATTATCAGTGAAGTTACCAAAGATGAGGTCTTCATAATCCTAGGTATTAGAAATGATCCCAAAATAAAGTTGGATATTTAAATTGGGATGGGATTATAGTGCTACCTTCATCTTTATCAATATCTCTATCAAAATCTGTCTTGTACTTATGATGGGCAAAGCCCTTTGTTCCCTCTCACAAAATGTATGTGCATGGCATACATGCAATATGCTTAACAGCAGAGACACGTTATCAGTCATATTCAACTGCACCATGTATAGAGTGTTGTGTGGTTGCATGAGCTCTTCACATCTCAGTTCGATAACCCTCAGCTTAATCCAGTACATTAGGATAACAGGCAAAGGGGTATAAAACAAGCAATGAAGTAGGAATTAAGAGACTTTTAAATGCCATACAGAAAATCAGAGAAGTTTCCACATATAAGCAGCGATGTGTACTGAATGTGCCTGGGCAAATTAAATTGAGACAGTGTGCCTGCAACTATAAAGTCATGAAATATTTTCCTCTAATTTCACCTCCATCTATGCCTATGTAGCTGCCTTCCTGCATAGTTTTATGATGACTGTCTACTGGGAATTAAGCTGAGAGATGGTAACTTATTATACAATCTTAATTTATTTTTTCTTCTCATCTATTTTGCTAACAGAAAGAGAGAGAGAGAGAAAGAAAGAGAGAGAAGGAAGAGGAAGAGAGATAATGATAACAAATTGCTCTGAAGTTACTAAAGCAATAGACAACTACTTATTACAAGTCACTAGAGTATTACTGGGACAATATTATTTTCTATATGCTTGCTTCATTCCAATTTAAAATTCTAGCAATAATCTAAATCTCTACTATCATTAATGCAATGAAAAACAGGCCCCAGTAGATGAGGCATTCATGTAGATGTCTACAAACCATCTTAAATGCAGCTTATGTAAAATAGAGAAAGGGTTGGCCAGATCCCCATGTACCAAATTCTTATCTACCTCTCAACAGATGGTACCACACTCTTGAGGTGGACATTGTTCAGATAGAGCCTACTGTCACCACCATGTGATAGCTCTTTCATATCACAACAAGAGTTAGACATTTCCTATTCTATATGTTAATAATGATCATGCCTCTTGTGATCTTCCTCCCCTGAGGCAATTCAGTTGCTTTCTAACTGGCTTCTAGGCTCCTATACTTCATACCAATAGTGTCCTCAGCTTGCAAGCAAGAACATGCTTTTTAAAATACACATTAGATAATCTCAGTGACATATCTTTGAGTTGCCATGATTTGTTGTTGAACTTCATACTAAATCTACACACCAAATGATTATCCCAAAGGCCATCCAGCCCACCAATTGTGGTCATGACCATCCCCAACATGACCTGTCTGCCTAGGTCACACATGCTTTCTATGTAATCCTCAGATAAACCATAATTCTTTCTACCACTTTAGCCTTGACTCTGGTTAGACATTTTGTCCAAATTGATTGTAGGATGTATCTGTTGACTGTGTTCATGTATATATAGCATCAGCTCCATTCTATTGAAGACCCTCCTCCATTTAGTTCATCAAAAGTAATCCTGGGTGATTTGCAAACACCTTATCTTGATGAATTTGTTTCAAAAAATGTTCATTGTTTAATATATTGTATAATTATGTGTTGATATCAATATTGATCTGCTGTCAATTAGACCAGAACAAAAATCAGATGAGGTCTGTCTTATTTGCCTAGTGTCCAGAAGTTTCTAGAACAGAGGAGGTCTTCTATATATATTTTTTTGAAGTAGGGTCCCAGTCTAGCGCAGGCTGATCTAGAATTCACTATGTAGTCTCAGGGTGGCCTCAAACTCACAGCAATCCACATTCCTATGCCTCCCAAGTGCTGGAATTAAAGGCATGTGCCACTACTTCTGTTCTCTATAAATATTTGTTCTGTAAATGGACTTGTATATATCTAAAAATTTGAATATGGTGTTTTCACTTGAAACTGCTTCCCCCAGGGAAATGAAAACACATTTCTCTTCACCCCCAGATAATCCTGAGAAGACAATTAAAAGCATGATTGCAGTTAGGAGGATTGCCGAGAGTTCGAGGCCACCCTGAGACTACATAGTGAATTCCAGGTCAGCCTGAGCCAGAGTGAGACCCTACCTTGAAAAAACCAAATTAAAAAAAAAAAAAAAAAAAAAAAAAAGCATGATTGCACCAAAATTCAATTTGGGTGAACCAGTGAGTTTATTGGTGTTACTTCCAGACCACAGATGAGGGGTTACTCACAGAAGCATTGATAGCACAAAGGCCATTGTAACATTGCATATTTCACAGCACCCTGAATGGTGACCTCATGGAAGCTGCATCATCAATTCTCCTTCTTGTATACTCTAGTTTCTCTCAAGATTACTCGCAGCTTGGGGAAGGTTAGTAGCAAACAATGGCTGGAATTCCATGTGAGGGTCTTTTGACCCTCTGCTCCTCCATGGACTGGTTAGTTTCCATAGCTTCATCACCATAGCTTTAGACTTGGCTCTTACTGTATTGTTCTGTTCCAAAATTGCCACGGCTACCTGGCTGAAACATTCTCTCCCCTAAGATGGCATCATGTTAGGACCAGAGGAAAAACACCATGAAACAAATGAATATATTGAAAAACTCTTAATTCAGAGTCTTCATTTAGATTGGCATTGGTCTAATCTGTGTCATGCCTCCAAGGTGCCTTCCTTTTTCATCACTGAGCAGCTTAAGTTTCATGGCCTACTGCACAGTGGAGTCAGTACAGATTCTGGTGATAATCTAGCCATCTCTGTTCTACAAATGTACTCACAGACTCAGCTTGTCTTCATCTCACCATTTTTCCTGCTTCCCTCATGGATGTATGCTGTATTTCTGCTAATGGAACAGGAAATACCTGCCCAAAAGGTAACCTAATCCACCAGTGACCACTGAGCTTGTCAAGGCCACAGGGACCATGGTTACTTCACAGTATTGCTGATAATGTTCCTGAGGGAACTGAGTGAATGACAGACTCATAATAATCAATATCAATCCATGTAACCCATGTAGGTCAAGGCTCCAACCACTCCCCGCAAGAAAAATCACAATGCCATGGTTTCACTTTCCCATAGAGATTGTATCCCCTTGTTCTGCTCCACATGAGAGGTTAGTGCATTCGTCGACCCTGTAGCATGGATCTAGTGAAACCTAGGTGGGATAATGTTGAGCATTTCTCAGCTCTGGTTGAGCTTAGCTTAGCGGTTAGATTTCTAGACAGTCTTGACAGTATTCATGAGGATTCCTCAAGCCAGTGGATCTGAAACAGAACTTGGGTGGGGTTCTAGGCCCAGGCACCAATATAACGTGGGAATTTGAGGTGTCTTTGAGAGCACCATCATCTTTCTCATGGTTGGGTTGTAACTCAGGAGTAAGAGTTGTTGGGACTGTTCAAGGTTAGACAACACTTCCGCTGAGTCAGTGGCCCCTACCCCCTTGCCCTATGAATTCAAAGAACTGAAATCCACAGACCAGAAGGAGAGTTTAGAAAGATTTTACTATAGGAATAATAGAGCTTGAAGCGCTTAAAAGAAGGAAAGTGAAAGAATATCTATAGTTCCTGAAGGCAGGAGCAGTCTTCCCATAAATGGTAAAGCTCACCTAGAGACTCAGACTGGGGTCTTTTGTAGGTTCTCATTAGTAGCTGAATTAATCAGGTGCCTACATAGACAATTAGGTCTAATCCTTCGAGGAACCCAAGAGCTTCTATTCTCAGAAAGAGGAACTCTTTCTAGGGAGGGACTCAGGTTCATTTAAGGAAAAACTGTCTTTAGACAGAAAGAGATAAGGAAAAGTCATACTGATCCTTCCCTGACCTCAAGCAAAGTGGACACTACAAGAGCACCCTCAAGGATATTCCCTACATTTACTTTTGGTGTCCTCACACTCCTAAACTGCCTCAACTCTCTCAAGTCCATTGTCCTACAACTCGCACAAAATTGACAGGTGTTGACAAGTAGAAGGACATGTTATGCAAAACTTTATCCTTAGAAAGTAAAGTAGAAAGCTCTCAAGCCTGGCAGATCTGTAAGCAGGTGACCCACTTGGTGACGAGGACCAGTGGCTTTTATGCTCTCAGGAGTGTATAATGGGGATGATGTCAGAATGGATTAGAGTGCTATACTTTGAATGTGTGTGGGGGTTCCTCCGTTGGGGATGTAAATCAGCCATCATGTTGGGGTGTATTGGATTGGCTACTTTGAAATGCATTGAGGGGCTTGATAAATAAAGTAACAAGGGGTGGTGGTCAGCTGACATGTTGGTGACTCAGTGTTAAGTCAGGAACTTGGGGAATTCAGTCCATGGACTCTGTGCTCTGGACTTATTATCAGTGATGTTTTTCTTGGGCCTGAAACCCTGACTAACTGTCTACACAATGGGGACTTACTCTTAATTCATATCAGTAATGGAAATTCAAACTACTGCAAAAGTAGGTGGCGGCCAACTCAACACTTTACAAGTTGTTGACTTTTCTTCACACACATATATGGTATCTTATTTGCACTGCAACCAGCTTTCAGTCAACAAGAAATTATATTGTAAGTTTTTGTTTCCCCCCAACAGCTAGCATGACTAACATTTTATGAAAAGTTTCAATGCCCACATACTCTTTTTCCTTCTTGGGACACCTTTAATATCCCAGGGACTTGAGATTGTTCTTACTTATTTAATTACAGAAGGTTTTCCATTTAATTACAGCCAAAGGATTTTCCATTGGTTAGATATGAGTTCCTGTCCTGAAATAAACTTCCCAAAAAAATGCTTTGATATATAAACTAGGCAAACCTGGTTCTGCCCTTTGAATGTTGGACATTTTGAGGCCTATCCTCAAGAGACCCCCACCCTTCCTGGAGGAGCAACAGCCTGCCATAAAATCCCATTTGCCCTCTTCCTGCCTCCCAGACCTCTGTATGAATAATAATAATAAAAACTAGAGACTTCTTGTCAATCAAGATAAGCAAAAAGCCTTATATAAACTAGGCACCTGGTTAAGTTTGAATGTTGGTTTCCCTCCCACCCTTCCTCCACTCTAGAGTTGCAATCAAGCTGTTCTGGGCATTCCCCTTCCACTTTCAGGGCATTCCCTTCCACTTGCCCAACAAGTACAAAGAAAAATGCATAATGTACAATAATGGTCAGACTGTTAAAGTAAATAGTGTGGTAGAAAAAGGGTTTCAAACAGGATTAATAATTCTGCAATTTGTTATACAAAGTCATTTTTTTTCCACTTTCAGAGAAAAGTTTCCCAGTCGGTTTACTGGCTTACTCATTGTTAGGTATATATCACTTTTATTGGTTTGAACTTTTAAGGTTTATTTTAAAAAGACATCATTTATGAATAAAACACTTTTGGCTTCAGGCTACCATATTGAGTTGTCAGAAAGATTACACCATCCTTGTTATTTCGAGGTAAGGTCTCACTCTAGCTCAGGCTGACCTGGCATTCACTCTGTAGTCTTAGGATAGCCTTGAACTCATGATGATCCTCCTACCTCTGCCTCCCAAGTGATGGGATTAAAGGCATGCGCCACCATACCCAGCCCATCCCCCTTTTAAAATAATAACCAAACATACAAAGTAGAAATAGCATATAATTAGATGGGGTAGCCCCAGGTAGCATAAATCCCACTGCCTAAATCTTTTCTATGCTTCATCTGCTCTCTACACAGTGTCAGAAACACTCCTGTTCAGACCAGATAGTCACAGACATAACCACACAATTGAAGAGAAGCTCAGCAAGGCAAACTTCCTTTTGCAGAAGGTCTGTCACAAATTTGGGTGAGCAAGCACACCAAAGTCTGTTGAACTTTTATCCCTGTGCCTCACTTTGATTGGTAAAACTTTGACCTCACTTTCTATTGTGATTAGCTGGCTTGTATTGAACACAGTTCAGAAGTGTAGAAAAAGGAGGAGGGACTTTAATGGACTCTGCAAAATATTGAATATATTCAGAAAAGTTATACAAAATGGCTTTGTAGCAAAAAATGGAGTCAGCCAAATTGTTCTTTGATAGAAAAGCTTATTTCCTCATTTCTTACAATAAAACCTAGCTGAGGGTAGCTTTTTGTCTCTCTTCTATGTCTTTCAGGGACCTTTCTCACTCTTCTCAGTGTTGGATGATTGTATCTTCTCCTCTCTCTCTTCTCCATGTGGAATAACGGTGTCTCCTCAGAGGGACAGTTCATATGAGAGGATTGCGTGCTGATGACAGACATATTTAGTGCTTTTGCTGTTTGGATTATTCTTCATTGCTGAGAACTTCCTGTTTGGACCCTAAAATGAGACTATTTTAGCGATTAGACTTTTATATTGCCTATGTGGGAGCACACACTGCCCAGGTACACACGTCCTTCGGGTAAGTGTTCATAACTCAGCTTGAACAAAAGTTCGAGGATGGAGGAGATGGCTCAGTGTGTAAAGCATGCGGCCCTGCGTTCCATCTCCAGAAACAATGTAAATGAGCCGTGAGTGATGCTGGAAGATGGTGTACACCTGTGATCAGAACCCTGGGGCTCTGAAAACAGCAAGATCCCTAGGCTCACTGGCTTGCAAGTCCAGCCTAATGGAGGACTCTAGGCCAGTGATGTACCCTATCTGAAAAGTTAGTGGATAGTACTACTGAGAAATGAAATGACACTTAAGCTTACCCTCTGACCTCCCCATGCACGTGCAGCCATGTACATGTACACTTATCAACACACGCATCTTCACATGCGCACATACACACACGCACACACAAATGCAAAAACACATGTGCATAAAAATTCAGTAGAATACATGAGTAACATTCCCATCCACACACTTATTAATTTGGTGACATGTCTGGTGGATATCTCCTATTTCAGAGAGGATGAGGCTGTCAGCCAGACAGTGTGATGCATACCTATAATCTCAGGACTTCAGGAAGTGGATATTGGAGTATATTCATTCCCAGACTTGCCTGGGCTAGGCACCTTCTCAAAAGGCAATAAATAAATAAATAAATTAATTAATTAATTAATTTTAAGAAAAGTTCAAGATTTTGCCTAGGGCCATGGGACTATCTAAGCAGAAGCAGAACGATGCATGGTTAGACCTTAGATCTTTTGCATGTCAGAAGCCAGTAGTAGATCAATGAGGGGACCCACTTGTGACTTCCAGAGCTCCTTCTCAAGCTGATGCCTTTCCCCACAGCTCTTTCCCACCTAGGTATCTCTGACTACACTTACTTTAGCTTTTCATGCTGTTAATTACTAATTGTAATTTATTTTAATAAAACAGAAAACTAAACAAAATTATGAGGTTGTTGAAAATTAAAGAACAATTACACTGACATAGGACCATAAGTTTGTGCATTGTTTCCTCACATTTTGGCATTTGTAAGGAATTATTTCAGTTTTGATTGGTATTTTATCTGATGCATTTTAGCACTGCCTGTTGTTATTGGTGATAAGGTAACATCTGAAAACCTTCAGCAGATTAGAAATTAAAAGGCTGACTCTCTAGGACTCTAGACTATATTATTTGTATGAGGGAGAGATTATATAGAAAAGATAGCCATGGTTTCCTATAAGTTACTAAAATTATTAGATTCCTCTGCAGATCTCAAGCTTAAGGGGTCCTCATTGTAATTGAATTTCATATGCCTGGGGCAGTGGAATTCTCTTTTATTTGACTTAATTTATATTGCAAAATGGAATAAATCAGTCAGCCAGTCAATCAAACAATAATTGACTTAGTCAATCATTTTGACCACTGCTTTTCACTGGCTCCCAATGTGTAATTTAGCCCAAAGGGTATGTACATGTACAGTGTGTGCTTCCATATGAGTGATATAAAAATACAATCACTGAAACAGTCTCATTTTACAGTCCAAGTAGGAGGTTCTAAGCAATGAGAACCTGCTGGGAACAGTTAGTTTGGGGTCCTGATTAAACTTGCTTCAGAGTGAGATATTAAAACAGAAATTCCTACCATTCAGATAACACCCAGCCTCCTGGGAAACCCTCCATGTGCAATCAAGACAACCTCTCTTCCTTGGCACATACAAGAAGGAAGGTACATAAACTGAGGTAGCTTAACCAAGGCCCAAATGTGCTAATCTTATTCGCAAGCTGCAAAGCTGAAAGCTGGCCTTTGAGGGGCAGTGGCTATCACGTATAGGTAGAGTCAACTGACAGTATCTGCGTTGTGTTGTGAAGGTGATCTGTCAAGATCTTTCTGAAGCAGTAAAACTTAATGACCTGCCAGATTCCCAAATGTTTAAACAGACATTTCTTTTGTTCGGATGTGAAGAGACCCATGTGGTTTCTTCTGAGACTATGCATAGGTTCTCCTGTTCTCTTGAAGGTGTATCCCCCTGGTAACCCACAGCATGTCTATGTGAGCTAGAAAAGGTTCCTTTATAATGTTCTGTTGACATTGAGGTCCTTCACACTCTTCAGTTTTGTTGAGTGACGTGAATTAGGCTGATATTGACGTATTGATAAAAATAAGAAAACATTGTGAGAAGCATAAAACTGAAGAATCATCTCATCAATAACCCAACTGAGCATTTGAAAATAAACATTTCTGGGTCCTTGTACAATGAACACATAATCTTCTGTCTTTTTGTTCATAACATTTTTATAGTAGAATTTGAAAAATTTAAAAACTTATGTGGAAAACTTGCAGAGAATACCGGAAAGTCTTTGTTCTTTTAGGGTATGGAAAGAAAATACAACCAATAATGGGGCTAGAGAGATGGCTCAGTCTGTGAGGTACTTACTATTTACACATGAGGACCTAAGTTCAGATCCCCAGCAAACACATTAAGAGCTAGTTGTGGTGTAACATACCTGTAATCCTGGTGCTGTGGAGGTAGAGTTAGAACTAGAGCATATTAACTACCTAGTCTACTTGAAGTAGTGGATTCTAGGTTAAGTGAAAGACTCTGTCTCAACGAATAAGATGGAAAATGTTTGGGAAAAACACCCAACCTCAACCACTATCTTCCACATGCACATTATCCATAACACATGTGCCCACACACATATGAATATGCATGAATACTATACACACATGTACACACAAATAGAATAATTTTAAATATAACAATTATTTGCTTTCCCATTTTTTGATATACAGGTCAATAGAGCATCATAGGAGAAAACTGGAAATGGCATTGCAAAGTGGCTTATGATAGACTCAACCCTTCTTTTGACAAAGAAGGTACACATTTATGAACCTGGATAGAAAGTATAAGAAAATGCTGTCCATTGTTTCAATACTCAGGTTTTTTTTTTAATTTTTTTTTTTTTTTTTTTTGGCAAATTCCCTTCTAAATGATACACAGTGTATAGGTGGCTTTGGTTGCCAGATGTGGGCATCTTACCTACCAGACCACATGTAAATATGCTACATTAATGTGGTATAATTTATAAGTTATTCAAAAGCTGAAAAATTCAAATAAGTTCTACTTGATAAATATAGATATGAAGGTTGTTTTAACATTCCTCATTCTGTATATATAAATGAAGGTCTCATGCTCTACTGACTGAGAGAGCTGGGCTGTATATGTAAAATATATATATACATACACACATGTGTGCATTAAAATTCAGAAACTGAGAATATCCTCACAATTTTAGTTGTTTTTCCTGGTTTGTGTTAGGTCAGACAGGCTCCCAAAATGGTGTCACCAAGGACAGCCAGATGGTGACAGAGACACAAGGAACTGAATTATCCACATTCCTCAAGAAACTGCCCAGCCCAGCCATTATCTCCTTTGCCTAACAATGCCCTAGGTCATGGTTTCTTGCCCCCTTATCTCATAAGTTGCCTGGTCATTGTTCTGGTCTCACACCCTAGCTTTTTGAAATGGCTAATGTAAAGAACAAAGTTCTTTTCCCTTCCTCACCTTCCCCCAACTGAAAAGCCTATAAAGCCGACTACCCGAGAAACAGGCTGGCTTTGCTCCTCTCTGAGCCAGCCTGGCAGCTCATGCTTTTCCTGAATAAAAGCTTTCATTTTTACCTCAGAGTTGTTTGAATGGTCATGGTCACTCCCAAACCTTACAGTTCGCATCTTTAGAAGTAGGTACATAATTGAGAAGGAATATAGGTAAGGCTATTGATTATAGATAAAGTGATTTTTTTAGTCAAAAGTAAGACACTTTTTGTTCTTTCTTTCTTTTTTTCTTTCTTCCTTTCTTCTTTCTAGATAGGCTCTCACTATGTGGTACAGATTGTCCTCAAACTCAAGATACTCTTGTCTCATCAGAGTGCTGGTATTATAGGCATGCATCCCTCACATCTAACTACAGCCATAAGGTCATAATATTAAAATATAATGTTACATATAGTATTTCCAAGCTCTGGAAATTAGCTCATGAATTCCCAGGCTGGGCCATTATCCCACAGTCCATAGCTCAATGTGCCTAGTTAATAATTACACAAAATAGCAGGGCATGGGTGACACATGCCTGTTTTCTAGCACCAGGAAGGTTGAGGCAGGAGTATTAGCAGTTCAAGGCCATCTTTAGCCTAGGTTATGAGACCCTCTTTGAAAAAGACAAAATAATAGATATAATAAACTACTTGACAAAAGTATTTCAAGAGGTAAAGTGAAAAATTTCACAATAGTAAAATTCATTTCATAAGATTATATATGTTTGTATATATATTATATATTATATATATCATCATATAAGCATATGCAGCAGACAGCTTCAGGTTCTCTGAGATGAACTTCCAGATCAGGCACAGTTATGGAAGAAAGGAAATTTATTGAAGCTTACAGATCTAGGGGAAGTTCCATAATGGCACAAGAAGCTGGCCTACTTTCACAAGTACAAGCAGAGAGGAGAGAAGCACAAGCTGAAAAGCCAAAAGCCACACAGCACAGCACACTTCAGGAACTCCAGCTAGGTACACTTTGCATATTTTTGGAATGTAATCTCAAACCCACCACCACACCTTAGGGCTGGACCCTAAGATCCACCCAGTGATACTGTCTCCAGCCAGGTGCCTGCAGATGCAAACTACAAATTAATAAAACACTGAATATATTGGGAGCCATCAATTCAAACTACCACATCATATCAGCATAAATTCTGATATAAACATAAATTCTTATACAGCTGGTTTCAAAGTTTCAAAATATTCTAAAATCAGACAAAATATAAAGCAAAATAAAGTACTTAAAATCATAAGTAAGAGCCGGGCGTGGTGGTGCATGCCTTTAATCCCAGCACTCGGGAGGCAGAGGTAGGAGGATCGCCGAGAGTTCGAGGCCACCCTGAGACTACATACTTAATTCCAGGTCAGCCTGGACCAGAGTGAGACCTTACCTCGCAAAACCAAAAAAAAAAAAAAAAATCATAAGTAAGCCTTTCTCAATAACAGATATAGAACACTGACATCTAGGCACATGGAAAGTCATAAGGAATAAATGTCTGATAATACATGTAGGAATATGGTGCTTGATATTTGTAGGAAATGTTGCTTTGTTTTCAAATGCACATGACTCTTTACTCAAGGTCTGTCATGTACTAGAGGTAAAATGAGTCTCCAGATACTTAATATCTTTGTAATCTTTGGCAGAAACTTTCTGACATCAATGAAGTAAAATTAGGAAGTAAAGACAGACACTTAGAAATGTTCCAAATGTTTTGAAATGGAACAGCTTGAGTATAAACAGTAAACATGCTAGTAAGAAAAGTTTTAAATAATCTAAAGAAACAATATTGAAAATAGCACATAAGGATTTACCTGAGTGTCAATATTATTATTAAGCATAATTACTAAAATTAAGTTGCCAATTCTTTTATCTTATGGGTAAATTAAAAAATAAAATAGATGTAATAGTGAAAACAGACATGAAGGTATTTATGTGAACATTTATATGAAAATATTATAAGGTAATTAACATGATCATGGGAAAATCAAAAAAATAAAATCCATGAACTACTGCTACTGATGTTGCATATATTGGAAATATAGAAATGTATAATATTAGTAATTTTCCTTCTCATTTGAGAATTTAAATGGAGTAAGTCCATTCTTCTTGTAGCACAGCTGATGTGAGAGAAAAGGCGGACTGAATAGGTGCATGCCCATTAAAGAAATCATTGATCTTTAAAAATACATACACAGCTACATTTTTGCATTCTAGCAAATATTTAAGGAACAAAGGATATGTTAAAGAATTATTTATTCAGAATATGGAGAAGGTGGTAAAAATTAGTATCCTATTTCATCAGGAGAGTATAAAAGATACATGAGAAAGAAATTATAGTTCAATGTACTTATAAACTGCAATACATTCTTTTAAATGTCAGCTGTTTGTATACAACAACATAGGAAAATGATAGTCCATTCATTATAAATAAGTGGATTATATCATAGAATTAAAGGATTGCTTAATTTTAGAAAAGTAAAAATTATAAAAATCAATTAACAAAATTTACTTTTTTACAAAAAAATATTTTATTTTTTATTTATTTATTTGAGAGAGATACAGAAATAGGTAGGTAGAGAGAGAGTGGGAGAGAATGGGTGCTCCAGGGCCTCCAGCCACTGCAAATGAACTCCAGATGCATGCACCCCCTTGTGCATCTGGCTTACATGGGTCCTGGAGAATCGAGCCTCAAACTGGGGTCCTTAGGCTTCATAGGCAAGCATTTAACCACTAAGCCATCTCTCCAGCCCCAAAATTTACTTTTAATAGAATAAAAATAATACACTCCAGAATTTTACTCTCTGCATTCATAATAAAACATCTCAAAATATTAGAAATAGAAGAAAACTGTTTCAGTTGGATAAAAATCAGGTACAAAAATTGTATAGCAATTATTATTTCTTTCAAGAATTATAAGCATTTTCTGTAACAAAATTTTCATGTTCATTCTGTCCACAATGTGAGCTCTCTTGCTTATCCCATGAAGAGCTAGACTCGCTCTCCCCTTTCCTCTTCCAACGGGGTATATCATTGCATTGGCCAATACAACAGAGCAGAAAGGATTCCATGTTTTTCCCAAGGCAATCTCATCAAGGTTGGCTGACCTTGCTGAATGTGACCCAGTCTTTTGTAAACTTAAGAGGACAGAGAAGAAGTATGACTGTTCTGTGTCTGTCCTTGATCCTGGCACTTGGGAGGTTAAGGCAGGAGATTCTCCATAAGTTTGATGCCAGACTGGTTTGCATAATGAATCTGAGCAACATGTTGAGTTCAAGGTCACCTTGGGCTACATAATGAAAATCTGTCAAAAAATAAAAATGAATTGAAAAAGAAAATAAAGGAAAAAATAAACTACTCTAAAATTATAATGTCCTATGCTGGGGGCACAGGGACAGTCAACTATACCAGCCAAAGGCCATAACTGACCACCAGAGTCAAACATCAGATGGGGGACTGCAAGTCAAGGAAAGTTCAATCAATCAATAGCCCAATTTTCTTGAAACATGAGGCTTCCCTGAAATGCACCTGAAGTTTAAGAAACAGAAAAGTAGGCACATCCAGTATAATTGTTTAATTTTCCAACCAAAAATGTTAATTTTCTAAGAATATGCGATTCTCTCCCCCCCTCTCTCTCTCTCTCTCTCTCTCTCTCTCTCTCTCTCTCTCTGTGTGTGTGTGTGTGATGTGTGTGTTTATGCAAGCACATGCATATTTGCATGTGCACACACATGCATGTGCTTGTTCATGTGGTGATCAGAGATTGACAAGTGTCTTCTTCAATTGCTCTCTAAATTATTATTTTGATTTTTGTGTGTATATGCATGAGACACATGCATGTAAATGTGCATAATCACGTGCCTATGGTCCTACTTGTGTGTGCAAGACCATATGCATATGTGTGTGTATGCATGTGGAGGCCAGAGGTTGATTTGGGGTGTCTTTAACAATCTCTCTTAACCTTATTTATTGAAACAGGGTCTCTCACTTGAACCCAGAGCTGACTGATTCTGCTACACTAGGTAGCCTGCTTGTTCCAGGGGTCATTTGTCCCTGTCTCCCAATCACTGGGAATACTGGTGAGGTGGGCCACCATGCCTGCACAGCTTTTACACGGATACTAGGGTGATCTGAACTCAGGTCCTTAGTGAGCCACCTTTCTAGTCCCTGCACCTAATGTTTTTCAGATAGGTGTTGTTGCACTAAACTCGAAGCTCACTGATTCCAAGAGAATAGTTAGCTGTTAAATCCCAGGAAGCTCTTTGTTTCTGCCTTCACTGTACTTCACTGTATGAGAGGTGTGTATCAACCATGCCCAGTTTTTACACAGGCACTGGGGTCTGTCCTCAGGTTCTATGCTTACACAGCAAGCATTTTGCCTACTGAGCCATCTCCCCAGTCCATAGTATTTTCTTTCCTCCAATTACATTTTGGGGTGGGTAACTGGAACACCTCAAGCCTCCCCCACTCTGTTTAGAGACAAAACAAAGTTATCTAATCTTGCAACATCTATTTTGTATTACCCCGAAGGTCTAAGAAGTGCAATAAAGAAAGACAACACAGTAAAGGTATAAAGATTGGAAAAGGAAGAAGTAGAACATTTAATTTTCAGAGAACATGATTGCCTCTCTAAAAAGTCCTAAGAATTCTACAAGGCAATTACTTTAGAACAAATAAGTAAATTTAGCAAGGTCACAGGGCAGGAGACCAATAGAAAAATCAATTTTATTTATACATACTAGGAGTAGACAATGTGAAAATGAAATCAAAATCAATAATATGTACTACAACATCAAAAGTATGAAACAGTTAGGGATGGATTTACAGAACACTGGAAAAACTCTGGACTTAGTTCTATTCAGTAGGATTTTAGTAATTAATCTGTTTTATTTTGGAAGAGATATTTTATAATGTTAAAAGTTACTAAAATCCACTCTGCAAGTATACTTTCTTCAGAAATGAATGGTTTAACAATTCAGTTTCTATTTTAGGATTTTTCAACTATTAACAAAATAAAATTATAAAAATTATTGGGATCATATTAATCCTATTGGAAAGGAATTTAGAAATACTGGAAAATGAGTTTGATAATAAACTCTAAATGAAGAAAAAGTCACAAAAACAGAACTTGTTTTGAAATAAATTGGTGAAATGTAAAGAATTTGAGAGATAATATAATATTATTTATTGAATAAAACAGAAATCCATGAGTCCACATTGATATAAATGAATAATGAAAGTGAGTGTTGAAGGTTTGAGCTCTTTACTTACATGAGACTCTCAGCCAATAAACACAGAAATAACTGTCTTCAGTGGTTGCTAAAATTAGGAGGTGGACATTGGATTAGATATAAGATGTTCATAAAGTCTCAAAATATCTGCAGAAAAATCAATTACTTATTACAAGGGAGAAAAATCACAACTTTACTATGAAGAGATCAGGAGGAGCCGACTTTAACAAAATCATTACAGTGACATCAATAATACAGTATGTCTGCTGATAGAAGTCATCGGAAAGGAAATATAGCCTAAAATATGTTACCCAAATCTATTTATGGGGAAAGAACAGAGGCGCTTTTAGTGAGGGTCTTTCTAGAAAGTAATTGATTCTTTTATTGAGGTTAGGAAAGTAAAAAAAAAAAAAAAAAAAAAAAAAAAAAAAAAAACACTGAGGTAGAAAAAGACCTGATGAAACGTGCATGTGTCTCAAGGAACCATCACAATAACACTGAGATCAAAGAACAACAATGAATATAGGTAGGGAAGTAAGCTTCTTGCTGCATTTTTGATTTGGACATTGCAGGTGGTTAATAAAAGACAATTTGCTTTTACTTACTGACACTAGTTCATGACATCATCTCCAATTGTTTTAAAAGAACTGTGTGCCTACATAAACAAATGTGCTCATGTATGCAGATGGAGAGAGTGACATAGCAAACAAGGGAGAAATGAAAACAACCAGTTGTTTTAGAAAAAAGAGTGTGTATAAAAGTTCCTTTTATTATCCCTACAACTTTTCTACTTTGAACTAATAGAAAGATGAATATTACACAAACAATAAAATGTTATCTTAAGGTAACATCTACTTTATCGGGTTGAAGTGCACACATTGAAATTCACAGAAACTTCATCATTCTGAAGCCAAATATGAGAATATTAAACAGGTTGCTTTTCTCTTTGGAAGAGCAGACATGGCTTTCACGAGTGATTGACAAGGCTTAGAAATGAATTTCTTTCTCTCCAGAGGGCAATCACACCAAGCTGGAACCACCTCCGTTAATCTGCTTCACCTTGGCCCTCTTTGCCACTGAAAATGGTTCGTTAATGTTGCCTTCGGGGCTTATTCTATCCTTGGTCCTCAGAATACCCTGACAACTACAAGGGCATACACAGTGTTTTGAGATCTACATGCTTCTCTCCAGGGAACACGGTCAAAGCTCTGGTATATTTCACATGCCTCCCAGAAACAGCTTGTAAGGATTGATTCTCCCACACAATTCATCTATGTTGAGAGCCATCCACAATCTGAATACACAGGAAGAAATGACCATGTTTTAACTACTTTGGTCTTGGAGGAACTCAAACACATTCATTGTTCACCTGCTTACAACCTCAGCTCTACCCTGTGCACAGTGGAAAATAACACTTGAACTTAAAATTGTAGCCCCCAGAGCTCAAGTGCTTATATACAGCTTGGGAGCAGGGACAGGAAGCCCATGACTAACACCAGATAATAAACTCAGTTATGTGCTATGAGCATACGGTCAGTTTCCTAAGTGGTTACAAAACCGCAAAGTTTACATCTCTTGAAATAAAATTGAAATACAGAAAAAATATACAATAGAATGGATGCACCCTAATATAGTAGTTATTTGTCTAATAATTTCTATGCATTGTTTCATTCAATACTTTAAAAATTGAAACTTATTTTATTTATTTAAAAAAAAATTTACTTATTTATTTTGAGAGAGAGAGATACAAAAATAAGGAGATAGAAAGAAAGAAGAGAGAGAGAGAGAGAGAGAAAGAATGGGTGTGCCAGGGCCTCGAGCCACTGCAAACAAACTCCAGATGCATGCACCACCTTATGCGTCTGGCTTATGTGGGTCCTGGGGAGTTGAACTGGGATCCTTTGGCACTGAAGGCAAGCACCTTAATCACTAAGCCATCTTCTCCAGGCCTAAAATTTATTTTTTAAAAATGAAACAGAGAACTGAATACCCCAAATTATATAGATCATAGAATTCTTTCTCAATTTACATAATAATTTTGCATCATGTATGGCAAGGGAAATTGTCATTCTCAGAACATGGTAGTAATAAATTAAAAATCATATAACATGAACTTGCTTATCTAAAGGGCAGACACATTGAGTAACTCGTTTTATAAACTTATACAATAATACATAAGAATAAAGGTTTTAATCAAAACAAAATATGGAAAATAGTTTTATGCATTTAAATATTTTTTGGAGGGCTGAGGAAAAACCCAGTGGATCACAGGCTTAGTGGGCAGCCATAAGGATATGAGTTCAGAAACCCAGCACCTGTGTAAATATGTACCTGCAATCCCAGGGCTGGGAAGACAGAGACAGAAAAATCCCTAAGTCTTGCTGGCTAGCTAGTTTAGCTGAATATGTGATTTCAAGGTTCAACAAGAGAACCTGTCTCAAAAAAAGAAAGAAGAAAGAAAGAAAGAAAGAAAGAAAGAAAGAAAGAAAGAAAGAAAGAAAGAAAGAAAGAAAGAGAAAGAAAGAAAGAAAGGAAAGGAAAGGAAGAAAGAGGGACAAACAAAAGATGGAGAGTAATCGAGGAAGACCCTGGACACTTATGCACACACAGTGCATGCCAACATATACCTGTGAACACCCATGCTTTAGCATACATACTTTTGCATACACACCAGCATGTACATCACACAAATACAAACACACAAAAGAATTTAAACAGAACAATTTTTTTTTTTTTTTTTTTTTTTTTTTTTTTGGTTTTGCAAGGTAGGGTCTCACTCTGGTCCAGGCTGACCTGGAATTAACTATGTAGTCTCAGGGTGGCCTCGAACTCTCAGCGATCCTCCTACCTCTGCCTCCCGAGTGCTGGGATTAAAGGCATGCGCCACCACGCCCGGCTAGAACAATTTTTTTAAATGATTTAAGTCAAATAGTTGTATAGAGCAAAATAAGGAACAGAAAAATACCTAAGGAAACCAGAAGGAGTTGTAAATTAATTGTATTACTTGTTAAAAAAAAAAAAAGAGTCAAAAATCATCTAAAGGGGGAAAAAACCCATTTAAAATGTTAACTCTGGATTGGGAAAATGGCTCAGTGATTAAAGGCTCTTGATTGCAAAGTGTGCAGGCCCATGTTTAATCTCCCCGTGTCCATGTAAAGTCAGATGCACCAAGTGGTGCTTGTGTCAGATGAATTATTTTTGCAGTGGCACCCATTCTTCTTCCCCACTCTCAAACAAATAAAAATATTTAAAAATACAAAGTAAATAAAATATTAAAACATCCCAAATTAAGTTTTTTTTCCCAATTAAGGTTTTTTTTTTTAAAAAATATTTTATTTATTTCAGAGACAGATAGAAAGAGGGAGAGAGAATCACTGAAGCAGAACTAAAATGACCCCAATGTGGCTGAGGGAAACTTGCGGAAGAGGGGGCAGAAAGATTGTTAGAGTCATAGTTGGGGCATTATGCACAGAGATTGGGGTCTACCCCCCAGAACTCTTGACTAACCTCACAATGCATGACCCACATTCCCCATTGACGAGGGTCCCTTTGAAAGAGGGAGGACAGGGAGGAGGACAATGGAACCAATACTATGAATGTAAAATCAAAATTATATATATATATATATTAAAAAAACACAGTGGACATTAAACAGAAAAAAAAAAAAGAAAGAGGGAGAGAGAAAGAGAGAGAATAGGTGTGCTAGCACTTTCAGCCACTGTAAACCAACTCCAGATGCATTTGCCACCTTGTGCATCTGGCTTACACGGGTACTGAGGAATCAAACCTTCGTTCTTTGGCTTTGCAGGCAAAGACCTTAGCTGCTAAGCCATCTCTCCAGCCCTGAAATTAAGGTTTTTGAAATCATCAAGAATATGTTCATTTAGAAGCAAAGGATATAAAATGCAAATTAAACAACAGAAGCAAAAGAAGAGGCGAATAGAGAATTCACGAACTCAAACACTTAATAATGAAGAGAATGAGAATATTTCCTATAAGATCAATGAAATGCACAATCTTACACATCCTATGACTACTGTCATTTGGGTGCATAATGCAGTCAATGTTCATTTGACAGTAGGCTAACCCCAGTTGTAATTGTTAGCAGAACCTCTTGCATGAATAAATGCATCGTTTTTTCCTCAAGATCTGGATGGAAGATTGTACCTTCCAATATTACCATTCAAGTAGCTTAAATAATTTTGAAAGAAAAAAATGTGCCTTCATTTTTCTCGTAAGTTTTCCTAATGGCATCTCTTGGAGGATAAAATAAAAACCAGCATCAAAAATATCAGAATGAATATCAATCATTTCCAAGAAAGTCCTAGAAAGAACAGAAAAGTACTTTATAAAGAAATACTGTGTCATTACATGCTCAGTAGCCCACAGGGTGATATTTTATGTCTTAAATAAACATACAATAGTGCCTGGGTTAAAAGTGATTAAAGATATAGATTTTTTTTTTGACTATGTGAAGGTCTTAAACTCACAAATTTAGTTTGTTTTTTATTTTCATGACAAAAGACACGCTTCACACATCTACATGTGAATAAGTATTAAAAATATTCGGTTAAACCAGCAATTTTCCCACAAATTAATTGGTGATGAAATTTTTCTTATAGGTCACACATAAAACAGTAATGTTTCTTGCCACAAATAATAAATGTTTATAAGGGTGTTATTAATAGTAAGCAATTTTAAGGCAATTTAAACTTTTCCAGAGCATGAAAGTATATATTCTCATTTTTTAAAATTTCATTTGAAACAATAGCAAATGGGGTAGATGCAGTGATAGCAAATTCTGCTAAACACAAAGTTATAAAAAGTTTCAGTATAGATATGGTAATACTAAATAAAACATTATCAAATAAATTAATCAGTCCAGATAACACCAAAGCCACTTTAACCTTAATAACCAGAAAATAACTTTATTAGTATAATTTCTCATTTTATTTCTAGATGGATAAGAGTGATGAACAGGTGAAAGAGATAAAGGGTGGCCTATGGCCATTGAACCCTGAATATACCTGATCTCAGAAGCTAAGCCACAATGATCGAGAAAGGGTAAAGAAAGCAAAGTATACAAAATCTACTGTTGAAAAGAAGTAAAGGAAAATACTATTAATTCAACACAAATGTCATTGGTGTGAACAATATTAAAGGGGAAAATGTATATCTTATATGTATTATATTTGAATCTATATATAACATTAAACTCAAGACTTATTTTTAAAAATATTTTATTTATTTATTTATTTATTTATTTATTTATTTATTTGAGAGAGAGAAAGAAGCAGAGAGAGAGATAAAGACAGGGAGAGTGGGCACTCCAGGGCATCCAGCCCCTTTAATGAACTCCAGACGAATGTGCCCCCTTGTGCATCTGGCTTATGTGGGTCCTGCAGAATCAAACCTAGATCCTTTGGCTTTGCAAGCAAATCCCTTAACTGGTAAGCCATTTCTCCAGCCCTCAAGACTTTTTTTTAGTTATCTAATAAGATACTTTTGAGATGTGAGATACAAAAATTGGAAATTTGGACTACTTAAAAAGTTAAAATCAGGGGCTGGAGAGATGGCTTAGTGGTTAAGGCACCTGCCTCCTAAGCCTAAGAACACTGGTTCCAATCTCCAGAGGTTCCAATCTCCAGGTCCCACGTTTAGTCAGATGCAAAGTGATGCAAGGGTGCAATGCCGCACTTGCCCACAAGGGGGCATACACATCTAGATTTCGTTCACAGCAGCTGAGAGACTGCTGGCGCACCCATTCTCTATCTGTCTCCCTCTCCCTCTCTCTCTGTCTGTCTCTCTCTGTGTCTCTCTCCAAAACAAAAAAAAAGTTAAAATCAGTAATATAAAATTATAAACTCACAGAGTAGATCAGAAGTGAATCTAAATATGGTAGCAATGGAAACAAGCAAATGTAACTTGTTTTCAGCAAAAACTTAACATTTACATAACAAAAAATTGAGTTATACCACAAGGGAGATCTCAAGATTTGATATCATATTTTGTTAAATAGAAAAATTACAAATATGACATATAAAGATAAAGTAATATCTGGGAATCAAAATTAAAATGTAAAAATAATATTTGGAGCAAAGTCAAAATGCATCTTAAAAATCTGTTTTAGGGGCTGGGGAGCTGGCTCAGAACAGTGCTTGCTACAGAAGCAAGAGAAGCAGTATTCAACCCCCAGCACCCATGTAAAAATCTGGGCATGGCTGCACACCTGGAAGCTCAATGCTGGGGGAAAGAGGGAGCAGGAAGAAGGGGTACTGGGCCTCATTGGTTAGCCAGTCTAACCTCAAAACGGGGAGTTTGTGATTCAGTAAGAAATTTGTATATGCAAAATTAGGCAGAGAGCAACAGAGTAAGACACCTGATATCTTCTTCTGGCCATTATATATGTGCACATGGGGTAAGCACACCTGCACATGCCACACACACATGCACATGCAGCAGCATACATACACACTACACAGACACACAAAAAATTAGAAACCTATTTTATTCATTAAAAATAATGCTCAAATCAAACAAACCTGTTCAATACACGAGAAATTTGAAAATGTGCATTTATTAATAGATTTTTAAAATACTAAAATAAGTGTAAGCATGGAAGGTAACAAATATGAGGAAGTATGAAAGTAAAAATTATTGATGAAAAGAAACAAATCCTGAAATGGAAGTTGACAGATAAAAATAGACTCATTGTCCCTGACAACAAATGCACAGTAAGAATTAAACATTTAATGAACTATCTGAGGGTGTGTATCCAAATATACAGAACCTAGTTATTCTGAAACCAGAACCTGATGTAAATAATATGTGCACGTAAGATAAGTTCACAGCATCCCAATGTACACTTTTCTAGACCACAGGGAAGGAGGGTGGCAAGAGATATGAGTGATGATACAAGAGTCGTGTTGCGTTCTAGGGATTCTTGAAATTCAGATGTGAAGGTCAATTGCTCCTACCCCTTTCAGTTTCACAAGCAGTAGCAATGGCATTGTTATTTGTTTCTTTTGTCCTCACAGGTCTTTATCTGCTACCATTTCCAAACTATTTCTTTGTAGAATAATTAGAATATTCCAAACCTAACCAATTGTTAGAGGAACGTGAAAGGCTATAATATGTAATTGTAGTGTAAATTTGCCAGAACTTCTAGTGAGGCCATGACAAAACAGCCTCCATCCAATCTGTCAGTCATTTATTCAGTGCAATTCCAGAGGGACATTGTAACAGTAAATCACAAATACAACTTCCTGGTCCTTACTTGTCAACATCTTAGTTGATAAAGAGTAAAAATCAAAATTTCTATTTCAGATTTATGTCTCTCTGCACATATGTGTGTTTTTGCATCTTCCTATGTGTGTGGTCACATGTGTGTTTGTGCATGTACGGGAAGGCCAGAGGTTGGCATCTATGTGTGTGGTTACCAGTGTGCATGTGTGTGTGTGAAGGCCAAAGGTTGACATCTGATGCCTTAGTGTCTTCCTCGATTGCTCACCATTTTATTATCTGAGACGGGGTGTCTTACTGAACACAGAAATCACTGATTTGGCTATTCTAGCTAGCAAGCAGGCCACAAGGATTCTATTGACTCCATCTTCCCAATTCTGGGATTACAAATACTCAAGCCAGCACTCCCAGCATTCATGAAGGCCTGTGGACCTGGACTCTGGCTATCATACGTAGGTGGCAAGCACTTTACTACTGAACTTTCATCCTAACCCTCCATTTCAGATTTTAATGATCTGTGATATGATTTAATGATTTAGTGATTTGAAGTAAGAGGTCTATTTGATATAATAGTCTATTAGAAGCCTTTGTACTATGCTGCTGGTCTCCTGGTGATGTCAGGATAGAGGTGAAAGGAGTTAGACACTGAAGTGATTCTTCATAAAAAGAGTTTTCAATGGGAAGTTTCCATCCCCTTAGAGACAATGAGTTTCACTCGGGGTACTTTGTTCTTATACTAATAAGGCCCAGAGGGACTCCGGATTGGAGGGCTCCAGGGAAACAGTCTGCCATCCTGCCTCCTCCTTGCCAGGCCTGCAACAATGGGGAAATGTTTCCCTGCTTACACCTTCCTTCACTGGAGAGCGACTCTCAGTGCTTAACCCTTTGGGGGTTCAGGAACCCAGTGGGGAAGTGGCATGTTGTTTTGCTCGGCATGTTCTATGGGCTCAGTTATCTTGAGGTCGGGGATGCTATGAGGATCTCTAAAACATTCAGAAAGTTTATGTACTTTCCACACTTCCTTTCTGGAAACACCCAACAAGTTTAAAGAAACCAAGATGTTTAAAGCCAGTGATACAACATGAGTAAGTGACCCTACAGGAATTCAGTGTCTTTGGAAGATGTCCAGAGAGAGGCCTTTGGTGAGACATGAAGATCAATGGATCAAAAAGCAGAGTTAATGAAACTAAAGGATTTAATTTGCATGGAGAAAAAAAAGAAACTGTTACCAGATCAAAAATGACTTTGTTCAAGTTAGAACAATCAAATAAGTAATTGTGTGGAATTTCTGAAAACATTCCAAAGAAACTAAGTCCTTAGAGCATGTGATAGTGACACTGTATACATGACATCATTTTCCACTATGAAATATGACCAGTTGAACTTTTCTTACTTTTTTTGCTGTTTTTCTTTTTCTTTTCTTTTCTTTTCTTTTCTTTTCTTTTTCTTTCTTTTCTTTTCTTTCTTTCTTTTTTTTTTTTTTTTTTTTTTTTTTTTTTACTTTTATGTTTTCTTATTTGGTCCATTGACTTGTTAGGTTGAAATGAGATCTTTTTTTTTTTTTTTTTTTTTTTTTTTTTTTTTTTCATTCTATGAGGAAAGTATTTTCTCCAAACAAAAAGATAAATGACACATTTTTACCTAGCAATAAAAATCTTGGTCATTTTGCATCTGTCAAACCTTGTGGCTTGATTTTAAAACTTGAACTGTCGAAACTTCTTGGTGAATATGCCAGGATTTCCATAGAAGTACTTGAGAATGACTGTTTTCCTGTGGTTTTTAAAGGAAATCCCCTTTTTCCATATAGAGCTGTATCATCAAAATGCAAGAGCAATTCTATGGAGTGACATCCAATGCAATAGATAAATGATCAGGTGGCAAAGAGAGGATAATGGATGACATTGGAAGCACAGGTCCTGAAACGCTCAGGGAAACAATTGTAAATGCTTTCTATCACAGCAGTAAGATGTTGCCCTCAAGCATGGTGTACAGGCTTGTGCTTTTCCTCACTGATGTGGGGAAGAACAGGAGAAGCTGAAAGTCTGCATGCTGACTTAACCTGTCCTGATACAAACAGATCATTCAAGGAAACTTGTCAAATGACCTCTCTCCTCACCCTCTGAGTGATGCAAAAATAGACATGGAGAAGATGTTTGGCTTCTGTGATGGTGGTAGAATTGTGCTGCTTTATAAAATGACATGACAGGTTTTTTATGAGTGCAAATGATACCTGTGTATATACATATTATTCAATTCTGATAGGAGACAGAAATTAGCAAGGCAGTTTATGGTAACAAAACCCAAAAATAATGTTTTTTTTTTTTTTTTTTCCTTGATTAAAGCAAAAAATTTCATTGAGCATGGCTCTGCAAAGAGAACCTGGATTTTTTCCTGATCTCTTTCTTCCCTGGAATATTACACCAACCAGGACAGATTTCGATAGTAAGCTTACATCATTCCTAGATGACAGAAACTTTGACACTTATCTAAAATTTTGAGAAATATTGCCCCAATTTACAGAAACTTGTGAAATCTGATCTTTGTGATCTCCTGGCATAGAGGCCTGTAACACTTCCCATAGTCCCCTCACCACCACTGCCACCTGAGTCACAAAACACCTCTACTACCCAGGCAAGAGATCTGCCTTGTTTCCCTCTCTTATATTGAGGGCTTACCAAACCCCGTCTTGCTTCCTTGAGCAAGAGCTAGGTCTTCCTTCTTTCTCTTATGTCCCCTTTCTCTTAAAGCTCTCCACCCTTACAGCTCTAAGTTAGAATAAAACCTTTCTGAACCCTATCCTCAACTCTATGGATTTCATTCTTCAAATTCATAAGCCAAGGATCTGGAAACACCCCAAAATTGTAAGTATATCAAGTGTACATTGTTATATTGTCAGAGGAACCCCCAAATTCCTGAATCAGAACAGAGGTGAAGTTTGGAGAGAGGGTCACTGAACTGAGGAAGAGGTCCACAATTACATGTAAGTAATTCAATTGTCATCAATGTAGCATTTATCTAGCCATTCATCATCTATCCGCTATTGGCCACCCATCTATCTCCCATCTAGCATCTATCTTCTACCTATAAACTATCCATCTTTATATCATCTACCATCAATTTTTTTCTATCTACTATCTATCTATCTTCATCATCATCATCATCTATGTCATTCCTCTCTCAATCTAATATTTAATCTATACAATCACTTAATCTATTGATCCATATATTTATTTATCCATATCTATCACCTATCTCTATTATCTGTCTTCTATCTATTTATCTTCTATCATTTCCAGTATATTACCAATGCACATTAATGTTGACCTATCATAAGTCTATCTTCTGATCATGTCTATCATCTATATCTATCTATTATACATCTTTCTATCTGCCACCTATCAATCTATCATCTCCCTATTTTCTAGCCATCCGTCTATTATCTCTGTCTCTATCTTTCTAGCTCTCTATCCCTTGTTCCCTCACATGAACACACTATAATTATGTTAATTATATATGACTAATCATGAGTTTGTGAAAAAGTGTTTAGTTATTCTAATATAAAATTTGACAATGGTATCTCCCTTGTTTGCTAAGTGGTTTTTGGGATGGTAAGTTGATGAAGTAATATGGCTTCTGAATTATTACAACTCTGTTTCCTTTTCTGATGCAATAGAAACAATGTTCATGAAACAGACTATGTTTGTGGTACTTCTGGGTGGAGATGAGAGGGCCCCTGAGCATGGGGATTTTCCTGAACTTGATAGCCAGAACTTGACAGTCCAAATGTTCTGCTTCCCACCAAAAAAAATTGCTTTTCTTCAACACATATTTTGTTTCTACTTCTCCATTTTGTCATTTACAATCACACCTATTCAATTTAAAAAAAAAAAAAAAAAGAAAAAACATGGCTGAAAAGATGACTTAGTGCTTAAGGTGCTTGCCTGTGAAGCCTAGGGATCCCTTGTAAGCCAGATGCATAAAGGTGAGGAAAACGCAAGTTTGCACATGCTCACTAAATGGCATAAGCATCTGGATTTTGATTATAGTACCTGAGGCCATGGCACAACAATTCTCTCTCTGTCTCTCTTTAACACTCTCCCTAAAATTAAAAATAATAATAATTTTTAAAAACATAGCTTTTATAAAATGAAGCCTAAAAACTAGACCTCCATATATTGTGCTTTATGGCAGATATGAGAATAGTCTATTTATAAAAAATAAAGGTGAACTCAATATTTAATAGACAAAAAACATGCTGTGAATGTGAATTTTCAGAGGTCTGTTCACTGAACACATGGTTGCCAGTGATCTGGAAGTGAAGATGACATATCTCTTCAGAGTGGATCACTTGACTCTGGTAACATTTATATTCTGCAAATGGAAATATGATTTTTTTGTATACTTTTTGGTGGTAAGACCTCCTCTTTGCTGGGAGGCAAAACAGGGAGCCCATCAAAGTCAAAGCTGAGGAGATGAACTAAGCATGGAGAATACTTTCTTAATTTTAGGGGCAGAGAACCAGGGTGTACATTTCTGTCCATTTTCCTGTGACCTGGCATCTGCAATCTCAGAATAAAATGAGTAAGCTCAGAGGAAAAGAAAAAGGAAGAATGCATTTTTGTTTGAAATTGTTTTTATTTTATTTTTGTTTGTTTTTGCTTGGGTCACAGACTAACTTGCTAAATTCCAATGCAGGTAAATTCATGTGGGAATAAGAGGGTCTCTTCCTTCTTCTTTTTTCCTTGGTTACATCTCTATCACACCCTCGAAGGCTCAGTGTCCATTGCAGAAGAAGAGGCAGAAAGAATGTAAGCACCAAAGGAAGGGTACGACTCCTTACAAAGCAATTGTCCAGACAGCAATTGGTTTTGATTACTATGACCTTGAAGTGCCTAGCAACACCTTCACAAGACCCTCATAATAGGAGAAAAGGATGATGATTTTAAATTAAAAGAGAGACTAATGGAGAGAGGGAGAGGATATGATGGAGAGTGAGGTACTGAAGAGGAATGGGGAGAGGGGAGGGAAAATGGTTTATTGTCTGTAAGTATAGAAGTTGTCAATAAAAAAAAAAAAAAAAAGAAAGAAACAAAGATGCATAGTATAGTAGACAACTTAATGTTGCTGAGATGAACCTCCAAACCAGGCACAGTTATGGAAGAAGGGAATTTATTTGAAACTTACAGATCTGATTGCACTTTCACAGGTCTAACACAGTGAGAAAAACCCACAAGCCACAGCAGCACCATAAGCAAGCACACTTGGGAACTCCAGGCAAAGCTAAGCCACTTTGCATATCTTTGGACTGGAATTTCAAATCCACTCCTACACCTTAGAGCTGGACTCTAGGATCCACCCACATGACACCTCCTTCAACAAGGTGGCTGCCAATCTAAATTACAAACTTTAATAAAATCCTGAATATATTGTGGGAGCATCCATTCAAACTACCACACACAGTAAACTTTGGTTCCTACCAGTCATTCCAAGTGTGTGTGTGTGTGTGTGTGTGTGTGTGTGTGTGTGTGTGTTTCACCTGCTTGACTATCTATGTTTATAAAAATGAAACCTCAAGACCACCTGAGATAGCAGTTGGGTTATCAATATAAATTCAGTTAGGACTCAGAGATATAAAGATATTTACAAAATCCCTAAGATTTGAGATCTAAACATAGTCCTTTCATTCATAAATTTAAGAACTCATGGATCAACCAACATTGAATGTAAGTATATATCCGGATGTTACTGTAGCAGACAGCTTCAGGTTTGCTGAGATGAACTTCCAGACCAGGCACAGTTATGGTGGAAGGGATTTATTTATTGAAGCTTACAGATCCAGGAGAAGTTCCATAATGGCAGACGAAGCTGGCCTGTCTTTTACAGAACCAGGCAAGAGAGAGAGAAGCCATAAGCCAAAAGACATACCTCAGGAACTCCAACTAGGCACACTTTGCATATCTTTAGATTGAAATCCTAAACCCACCACCACACCTTAAGAACCACCCAGTGACATTGCCTCCAGCCAAGTGGCTGCAGATGCAAACAACAAACTAATAAAACACTGAATATATTGGGGGCCATCTATTCAAACTACGACAGTTACCAAGAACTATTGTTCTCTACCTGAAATTTCTATGCTTGGACTTAAATGGAAAAATGGAAGGTGGCTCTGCACACTGCAGAATCAAGGGAGTGTCTCATATTTTGGGAAATTCTCAAGAGTCATGCAGCTGGGAAAACTCAGTGATGTGATGACTGAGTGTCCATAAGGCTTGCAACACCTGTTCACAGGGGAAGAAGGACAACAGCAGGGGACCTTCCCATTTAGGAACCCCCTTTATCTCCCACTTTGTATTCTATGATTCCATTTAGATTTCTTTTTTGATGTTGTTGTTTCTTTCCTAGAAATTTTATGGCAGAGAAAGACAGGTTTTTTCTAACTAATTGTCCCCTAGTTCCTGCTAAATTTTCAATTTCCTCAAAATATGGGGGGTATCTAGAGCAAATCCCAAATTCTGACAGTAACTTAGTTCCTCAGAATGACAAATAACTTTCTAAATTTGAATTATCAGTTAGAACGGTAATTCCTTTCTAGCTTCCTGCTCTATTGCATAGACCACCCTGCCCTAGAGTTTATAGAGCGCACACATTTATTTCACTGAATACCAAGGTTAAATGTAAGCCAGGTGCTGCATGACATAAACATAAAGTAAAATGAGGAAGCATAAACACCAGCAGTAAAAGCCGGTAATGTAAGAATATCTGCACTTATGAACAATTGGGCAACAACAATGTTGTATCATTTAAAAGAGCACTAATAGTAACAATCATCATAATAGCTAACTTTATTACTCACTATGCACCCAGGATTATTCTCAGCTTTGTGTCACTCTTTTCCACTCGCTCTATTAGTTAGTTTCCAGTAGCATTTTTATAGATGAGGATAGTGAAATAAAAAGAGAAGGTGTGTGGCTTGTACAGGGTCATACAGATATGTATGTTTGCATGATACATATGTGATCTAAGCATGCTTACCATTTTACATTCCACATCTTCATAGCCAGGAACTAAGTATGTTCACTCACACATGCATGCATGCACCCACCTACATACAATTGCCCATATTATAGCTATAGTTAGTCTAGCTCATGGAGAGGCAGTATTTAGATAGAACTATAGCCATACGAATATAGCATCTTTATCAGTAAGTAACATGGTAAAATATTATTAGTTTTTATGTCTATAAGTTTTACTGATTTATCTTTGACAAAGTCTGAAATAGTACACTGGTGACATTTTTAAAAATTAGACTTTCTCATTTAAAGACCACTCACTATTGTCATCTGTCATTGTTCTGCAAATGTCACATTGATTTTATCCTCCTTGCAATAAATGGTAACATCCAAAAAAAAAAAAAAAAAAAAACAAATAATGGTCTGACACTTCAAAATCAGCTGCCAGTCACAAGTAGAGCAAAAATGAATAAAAGGGCAATTTTACTTGAAGGACAGTGAAAGAAAGCGAACGAGCAGAGCTCTATCAGACTCTCACAATATTGACAATGGTCCAACTAACCTAAATTATAATATTTCATCTTTTCCATTTAAGAAATGTCACATAAATGATAAATATAGCATGTCATATCATGGGTCTATTAAATTTTGAATATCATGGTAAATTTTCTGAAAATGGATTTAGATATAGAACCATAGTAAAGATTGAAAATTGCAAAATCAATGTCCATGGAAGGCAGATGATTTCCAAATAACATATTCTGAAACTCCTGGATCATGTTCCATTAATGATGTACAAGCTAAGAGAGCATGTCGAACTTATTGAAGTTATATTAAGCATTATCATGTGAACAAAGTAAACTTGACAATGTTGGTACAGAAGGAACTGGGATGCCTGGAACTAGGCATTCAGAGTTGTGGGCATCATAGCCACCTCTTCAAGGGACCATTGTTGATCTTATGTAGATAATTTTAACTAGCTATACTTAGTTTGTTCTTTTGTCAATGGCACTAAATAGAACAGAAGCCTCCAGCACATTCCCATGTCCTATGAGTCTATGTGCATCAGGTCTCAGATTTCAGGAAGGATTTGAAGTCTTTATTCAAGGTGTTCTACTGGAGCACAGGTGGATGGAGGCTGCACAGGAGAGCAAATGGACACACATGCTTTCCTGCCCCTAGTGGAGACACATTCGAGTAGGATAATAAGTGAGTTAGGTTATAGAAAAATGTATTCATTTATTCCCCCTCTCCCAAAGTTGGTCTACACCTGCTTTGTTCTCAATGCAAGAAGAGTATAAAGGTGACATGGTCTATGAAGTGGTCTTTAGCTTGCAGAGAAATTCACGCTTTTCATTCTTTTCTCAGAATGGAAAGAGGTTGGCATTAGTGACTGTTTCTACTAAAATTATGTTTTTTGATAAATATATTCTCACTCCACAATCCAAAAGTAAAATCTTTATGGGGACTATTATAGGAATACTATACTAGACAAAATAACCACCATATTTGAAGACTTTCATTAAACATGTGTGTATTTCTCAAGTGTTGAATCTGAGCTGGTTTTGTAAATCTCTTTGACCAATGGAATGCCTCAAGAAAATACTTTGGAGCCTGACTTTCAAAAAGTATTGTTTGTGTCCCCTGTTTCTTCAAGACATGTCTCCTCTTTGACTGTTCTAGGTTAACCTAACAGAAAGTCAGAGACCACAGACAGCAGGTTTGAGAAGTTCGAGCTGAGATTTTTCAGGGCCAACCAGTCCCTTGAGAATTTGGAAGCTGAGCTTAAACAAGCTAGTACAAGGGACAAGACCTACATAGCTCAAAATAGCCACAATTGTCAATTTGTAGATACTAACTAAATAAATACTATCTTAATATTAAAAAGAAAAGCCCTCATGTTGTGGATTAATGTTATGGTAGTTATCACTTGCTATTCTTCTTTTAATTTGTACGTAGAGTTAGAATGCAGACTTTAAAAATTTTTAATTTTAATTTTTATTTTGAGATAGGGTCTCACTCTAGCCCAGACTGACCTGGAATTCACTATGTAATCTCAGGGAGGCCTCAAACTCAGAGTGAACCTCTTACCTCTCCCTCCCAAGTGCTGGGATTAAAGGAGTGCATCGCCATACCAGGCCAAATGTAGACATTTTTAAGTTGATATAAAAAAGCTATTTTATACTACAACTAACCCTGGGAGTGAAACTTTCTTATTCATCAACCTCAGAAATGTGAGGAAGAAAAGATGTTGACATTAATCTGCTGATTTTCTGTAGAGTACATCCCATGTTCTTGCTTCTTGCAAATGTTGGTCATAGACATTCCTTTAGCAGTAGTCATCAGCGAAAGTTCATATTGATGCATTCCTTCCCAAAGCACATGCCTGGAATTACAGTGTGAGAAGCACTGTGTAAGGACATGGATACAACTAATGAGAAAGTAAACTTTCTATGTCTTTGTGGCTCATACAATCTATCTGACTGCTTCCTTTAAAAAATATTTTATTTATTGATTTATTTGAAAGAGAGTGTGTGAGAGATAAAGAAGCAATTAGAGAGAGAGAGAGAATGGGGGCAGAAGGGCCTCTAGCACTCCAAATAGACTCCAGACACATGTGCCACCCTGTGCATCAGGCTTTACGTGGGTAGTGAGGAGTCCAGACCCTGGTCATATGGATTTGCAGGCAAGAACCTTAACTGCTGAGCCATCTCTCCAGCCCCCATTGGACTGCTTTCTGTCAAAGGAGATAAACCTACCTGGCTGTAAGCAAAGGACAAAATTTAATGAGTCAATTCTAAATCTATAGCACATGTTTTTGATGTGATATGATAACAGAAGCTGCCAATTCCATGACAAATGTACCAAGTGCAATGTTTGCCCATGTGGAGATTATACCACATAAAAAATGATATATTGTCTTCCCTGTCATAGACCAACCAAATGTCTTTTACAGCTGTGTAGTCCGGGCAGGTTCTGAACTAATGATCCTCAAGTCTCAGTCCCCCAAGTACCTGGCATTATAGGCCTCTACTTCCAGTTCTATCTCACATGTAGCTTTGATGAGTTCCAAATTTCAGTAATTTCACAAAGGAGGGTTTGAAAGCCTGGTGAGGCAGAGTGTCTGACTTGACATTCTTCATCAATTCCACTACCAGTGATTCTACTGGAAATATATGTGTTTGGAAGACATTGACAATAAAAGGCCTTTGTAAGCAGGCAAGCATTCATATGTATATCAGGGATAGCATTCTTTTAAAAATGATTTATTTATTTATTTGAGAGAGGGAAGAGGAGAAAGAAGAAGAGGCAGATAGAACGGGTGCACAAGGGCCTCTAGCCACAGCAAACAAACTCTCTATGTATGTGTCACCCTGTGCATCTGTCTTACATGGGTTCTGGGGAATCAAGCCTGGGTCCTTAGGCTTCACAGGCAAGTACCTTAACAGCTATGGCATCTCTCCAACAGAAGATAGCATTCTTCAGAGGAAAAATAAATAAGTGGAAATGCATCATCTTAAGAAGAAAATATTTTTCTTTAGGCATGTTTAAAACTTTAACTTTATGTAATGAAGAAATAGTGTGAATTGGAATAGTCAACAATGCATCAGCCTAAGTATTAATTTAATGCTACAGACCTTTTACCATCTTCCTTGCCTCATGTTGGACTTTTGCCTCTCAATGGAGTTCATTCAAAATTTGTTAATTTTAGCCTGGTGTGGTGGCGCTGGCCTTTAATCCCAGCACTCAGGAGGCAGAGGTAGGAGGATCGCCATGAGTTCGATGCCACCTTGAGACTACAGAATGAATTCCAGATCAGCCTGAGCTAGAGTGAGACCCTACCTTGAAAAACCAAAAAAAAAAAAAAAAAAAAAAAAAAAAAAAAAGTTAATCTTTTCTATCCAATGATGCTGAGAGTGACAAAATCACTCTAATACTTAAATAATATGAGTTTGTGTAACATGACAGTTGTGTTATTGCCAGGAAGTAAGAATCATCTTTTAAAGGGTGAGTCAGGGAACTAAAACTTTTATGATTAATAGGGGAAATGATTTATTATAGGAATTAGATATTGTTCAGCTATGGAAAGATGCAGAGAAGTGGACATCCAGAAGGGAGGGTGGAGCATCAGAGGCATCACAAACAAGTAATCATTGGTGGCAAGTCATAGGAAGAAACTGTGGAAGAAAGCCCAGTGGGTAGTTCACCAGCAATCTGTGTTCATGGCTCTGTATGCATCTCCAGTCAGTTAGAGATGTGTCTTGAATTGCTGTTGAGCCAGATTCAATGGGATTTGAGAAGACTTGATATAAAGGAACGGATTGTTGGAATCTGCAGTCATCTTTGCAGCTGACAATCCAGACAGAGTGACTTTCAGGGATGAACAGCTGATGCTTCTCTTCCTTCCTCACATGCCCTCCTCTGCTGGGCAATGTTAATCTACACCACACAAGGAGTGGGTTCAAGAGGTCTGACTTCACCTTACTGCTCACCCTGTCCTGTTTTGGTTGACTCCAATCTGGAACTCTTTGAGGAGTGTCTTCAAAGGTCTAACCTCAGCTCACCTTGAACATTATCTTCTGTTGACTAGTTCTAATATAACACTACATAAATAGAGGCTTCAAGAAGTCTAATCTCAGCTCAATCCAATTAATTTGGCTCAAGAAAGTATGGTTGTAAAGTAGTTGATAGAACATTTACAAACTCCTATATATTTAATCTTATACTTAGTAGAAGATTATTGCAATAGGTCTTGATCATGAGAGACACAGACAGGAGTATTGTTATAGTATGGCTTCATATACTGAAGACATTAATTCATTATAGTGAATAATAAACATTGTTCCCTTTCTTTTCAAAGTGTCTTGGGAGGAAAGTATACAAGAATTTTTATAAACAAGGCACTGGCTGCTACTCTATATTCTACCCTTAAACCATGTAAAAGATTAACAATCTTCTGCAATCTTGTGAAAATAATGAATTATCTGTCATCATTCCCTACTGTTGACCTATCTCTACCCCATTTCTAAGCTATAAGATCTAAGCTCTATTTACAGACAGCTCTACTCTATACTGTTAGGTAAGTGCCATCATAACTGAATGCAGAAAATTTCCTGAATTTCCTTCAAAATCTCCTGATATCTATATTCTCCCTCTTATCCCACCCTGCCTCCCATAACTGTAAGATTGTGATTACATAGTACAGTTTAATCTTTGGTAAAAATTATACAAATGGAAGCAAGGTGTATGTCTTTCTTTCTTTCTCTTTCTTTCATTCATTCTTTTTTTTTTTTTTTTTTTGAGGTAGGTTCTTGCTCTAGCTCAGTTTGACCTAGAACTCATAGCAATCCTCCTACCTGGGCCTCCTGAGTGCTGGGATTGAAGGTGTGTGCCACCATGCACATCAAGGGTTGCATCTTTTAAGTGTATCTTCTTCAGTCAGTATAATGCTCTTAAGATTCAGCTATGTATTAATCATCATATTTCTTACTGCTAAGTAGTAGTTCAGTTAATGAACATGTCACAATTTGATAATCAAATCAGCATTTAATGAGTATTGGGTTAAGCCACTTTTTTTTCTGGCCATTTTGAACAAAGTTATTAGGAAATTTTATTCAATATTCTTGGATGAACATATGTTTTCTTTATGGTGGAATATATTTAGAGGTAATATTGAGATTATATGAAATTAGTATGAGAAATTGTCACACATTGGTCTACAATGACAAAGTTTTGCTTTCACACCACTTGTACAATCTCAAAAATATCTGGCACATCCTCTCTCTTTTTTTTTTTTTTTTTTTTTTTGGTCATTCTTCTCGGTAGTGAATTGTGTCTCATTCTGGTTTACATTTCAGATGATAATTCATAAAGAAGAAAAAATACTGACAATATCAGTTAACGAAGTCATAGGAACTGTGCAAAGTAAGCAAAACATCATCCCCAAACTGGAGTCATCCCAGGAATGTGTGATGAGACCATCACTTATTACCAAAAAATATAATATGCCAATTTTTCAAAATTACTGAAATTTGAGATGATTAAGAAAATACACATAAGAGTATGTTGATGAAATAAATTTCGCTTATAATAGAAAAAACAATGTAAAAATTATGTGGAATAAATTTTCTTTATCTGATAAAATATCTATGAAAAAAAAACACTAAAAAACACACAGAAAACAGCTCAAACAAGGACATCCACACTGAACATAGAACCAGAGCATTCCCTGGGAAACTGATGCACAAGAATATGGTAGATGATAATGTCATTCCTATCAGCAGTATTTGAAAAACTTGAAACAATAAATTAACACCACAGCTATGAATGCATTCACATATCTGTCATTGTCTAACTGGAATAAGAAATGATGAATATGGTAGTGATGATAAAGAAGGCATTTTTAATATTTCATATGATGCACAATTAAACACAGTAATACCGAAAGAAGCTAGAAAATATCACACTTAATAAGATTCAACAAGCTTATTAATATTCAAAAGAGAATGTAACTTTTATGTTGTGATAGCACATGAATGAGACTATAAAATTATGATTTACAATAGCCTAAATGATTAGTTTGCAGAAGAAAATTTAAGAAATCATGTGGTAAACTTCCCTTTATAGCAACAGCTAAAACGTCATTGAGAGATGACCAAGATGATCCCATTCTATCAAAAATAATATTTCTATGGAATGGGAGGCTTTACATTTTATGATGTGAATTATCCTCAATTTAGAAGTATAATGAAACATCTAACCAATCCAAATCTTCTCTTGGTATTTGATAGAATAGGAGAGGCAAGTGTTTTGATGTATGTGATGACAAGGCAAAGTAAAAGATTAGTCCATTTGTTCTAGAATAAAAGGCCCAGGAAATTCTCAGATTACCACAATGTCCAGTGGAGCTTCCTCCTCTGGGCCACTCATACCAGGAAACCATCATGAATAAGAGATTGTAATGGTGGCCTATAGAATGAAGAACTTAGCCACATAGTCAAGGACAAGAAGATTAGCAAAACAGAGAGCTAGCTGGTTGGTAATGGCAATGAGGCTGTTAACATTCCATTGGCAAGGGAGATAGCATCAGTAGACTGTCTTATTGAGAGTCACGGTACCACAATGTCATAGTTATCTTCTCTGTGCTGTGACAAACACCCAACCAGAAGTAGCTTATGGGAGGCAAAGGTTTATTTCAGGCTTACAATTTCCAGACAACCGTCATCATTATGACAGAAAAATCTGTCTCATTTTATCATACATCCATATCAGTGAGAAAGAAAAAAAATAGAACAGAGTTCAAGCTTACTTAGAACACACCATAGGGCCGGCTGGACTCAAGATCTGCCTCCGGTGACACATCTCCTTTAGCAGGGCTACACCTGCTAGGGACTAAGAAAGCTTAATAAAAAATACATGAGCCTGTGGCTGATTTTCACAATCAAACCATCACGCACATCTTCCTGTCTCTAGCTGCACCCATGATTTGGGGAGGTGCTTGGATATATAAAGGTGGTAGATTGGCTGGGAGTTGAGACATTGGAGATGTAGAACCCATGATGGAGTATAACTTTTCAGTGATGCAGCATGGTCCTATAAGTAACCCCTTATCCATCCTTCTCTGAGTAACCCTAATAAACTCACTGGTTCACAAAGATGCATTTGGATGGAAGAGTTTCTTTGATTTGCTGCTACCATTCCTGGGCAGATTTTTCTTGTCTCTAGAGGAAAATGAATTAAACATCTGTGGTAGTTTGAATATATGTCCCCCAATATATTCAGTATTTTATTAGTTATAGTTTGCATCTGCAATCACCTTGTTAGAGGCAATGTCACTGGGGGCTGGTCCTAAGGTGTTTGTGGTGGGTTTGAGATTCCATTGTAAAGATATGCAAAGTGTGCGTAGCGGGAGTTCCTGAAGTGTGCTGGGCTTTTGGCTGTAGTTTTTGCTCTGTGTGCTGTGTGCCTGGTTGGTTTCTCTCTCTCTTCTTGGCCCTGTGAAAGCAGGCTGCTTCTCCTGCCTTTATGGAACTTCCCCTGGATCTGTAAGCTTCAATAAATAATATCCCTTCCTCCATAACTGTGCCTGGTCTGGAAGTTCATCTCAGAGAACCTGAAGCTGTCTGCTACAATATCCTAACCAGAAACTGAATCTTAGCCTAAAGCTGCTATAACTGAGGTTGTGTGATGACAGCCCAAGCCTAAGAGGCCAGCAGAACAAACTAAAAAGCTCTATTGAAGCGTCCCTTAATGCCCACCTGACACTCCTTTTAGGACAGAGGTAACAATGAGGAGCTGCCTTGATTGTCTCAGCCATATAAAATGCCAATTAGGCAAACTCCATCTATGCTATTTATAAATTTGTAAATATTTAATAAACTTACAAGCACATAAGGGATTTAAAATGTATAATAATTGAAGATGGGGGTTTCTTCCTGCTAAGGGGCACAGAGAATGCTTTTGAGTTCATAGATGAGTCTATTTTGTTCAGGTGGATGAGTAAATAGAGGGAAAGTTTTTAGAAAACAAAAAATCTATTATATCTCTGTTTTGCAAAAATTATCTGCATGTATATTCATCTATACACTTTAATGGTTATATATAAAACATAGGAACTTTATTATCAGAAGTAATCATATGATATCATATTCTATACATTTTGTGCATGTGTTTAAGCAATTGTTAAATTACCCTTAATGCCTAAGTGTCCTCTTCTATGAAATGAAAATAATATACATGTGTTTTATTGAAAATAGGATTCAGAATGTCCAGATATTTAGTCTGTTCATGCTGCAACTAACTTATATTGTTTCTGACTGAGTTTCCAGAGCACATGATGGGCAGTCACTATTTCAGTCCTTGCCTCATTGCTTTTGGATTGACAATATTGTTGAAGAAATTCCCAATAACTGAGATTCATTCATTTGCAGCATAACTTCTGTGAGGTAAGTGGTAGAACTCTGTGCAGAAGAGATCTCTGTGTGTACAATGAAGTCCATTCCTGGATTAGGAGCCTTTAATTCCCTCCTCAGGGCAAGCTAAAAACTAGTGGCAGATTCAGGTCATGGTAAACTATCAGTACAGGATCACCATTTGTTTGTTCGGAACAGAGCAATTAAACTGTAATTGAGGGAAGAAGAATTATCTGGGAATGGCATAAGATTAATGCAATTCTACTCTCTGAGACCCCATCAATTCTTCTGAGGAAAACAATGGACATTTTGCTGGAACAAAATCCTGATTAGGGCAGGCAAGTATTTGTAGAATGAGAAAGGTGTGCTAAGTCCAGATTTTAAGAAGGTGGTTTAAAAATATTCTACAGGGCTGGAAAAATGGCTTAGCAGTTAAGGAGCTTGCCTGCAAAGCCACAGGACTCAGGTTCTTTTCCTTAGCACCCATGTAAGCCAGATGCACAAGGTGGTACATGCATCTGGAGTTGCTTTGCAGCAGCTGAAGGCCCTGGAACACCCATTCTGTCTCCCCCACCCCCCCGCCCACACACTTTCTTTCTCTTTCAAATAGAGAAAGTGAATTTAATTGTTTTTAATTCTACAAATGGAATGCATATATTTTGCCTTTGAAAAGGATGGGATTAGAGTGGAAGGAAGAAATAGAAAGAAAGAGAAGGGAAGAGAAAGTAGGGCTGTTTTTGATAGAGAAACTCATGAAATTCTTCGTAGATTGTTACATTAATCATTTGGGAAGCGGGGTTTGTGCCCTTATTTATATGGGGCAATGTAGCATATGAGTACAGATTTGGAGTTTTTAGGGAAGAGTTTTATCTGACAGATCCCCCTGAACTCACAAGAAGGTTTTGTAAATATAAAAATTAAGATTCCAGATGCAAGATTCCACTATGTTGGGACAATGAAAAGCTCAGAAAAAGCAGTCAGTGTGCATATGCATTTACATTTTGGATAAAAGGGGGGTCTTAAACATTGAGCATACTTGCAAATGAAAAGTTGAAGCCTTTCATAACAAACACAAAAAGTAAATGTTCTGAACCTTTTATTTTCTCTGAAATAGGCCCTTGGAGGTGACAGAAGGGAGAACAGAGGTGCCCAGACCACCTCCTCCATTCTGCAGTGCTAAGGCTTTCCTTGGAGGTCACGCTCAACACTTAGCTTGGAGGCCCTGGATTATTGATGGCAGCAGCCAGCAGAATAAAAATTCCATAGGTAGGCAGTAAATATTTGAAAAGACCTTTCAGTTTGGAGAATGGCTTATATTGTTGCTTAAAAATGTAGTCTGAGAGTCATGGGAGCCTGTGATTGGGTGCGGTGTGTTTTACAAATGACACTCATTTGTCCTGGGCAAGAAACATTCCACCCTGTAAATGTCAGGTTCACAGTGACCAGATATGATGAATGAGTCCTCTGGCTCCTATTAATATGGAGGTCACACATTTTGGGAAAAAAAAAAGAAAAGAAAGAAAGAAACCACAGTAAAATTAATCCCCTCCCCTCTCTGTGTGGCTAGAGCGATAGGAAAGGAAATAGAGAAAGCAAGTTTGTAAAAATATGAAACATGAAGTTTCTTTCTGAATCTTTCTTTGAGCTTCCAACTTCATAAAGAAATTACCTTAATCATATTGAAAAAAAATGAGAGGACTTGAAATATGATCACAGATGGAAACTCCAACACAGGGAAGCATAGCATAAATTTCTAGGCACTCAAGCTTGGGATATTGCAGCAACATTCCATAGCTCAGCCTATGAAAGGAATAATAATTAATATTTGGCTATTTGTCAAGGTGAGGCTTCCTCTGGAGAGAATGTCTTATTCAATTTGGGAGCTGAAATCATACAAGTGGTGTGATATTAAATAACAGCACAAAGCTGAAAGGGGAAAGAGGGAAGTGAATGGCGGGATTGTAAGTGAGGAATAAGGAGATACAAAGTGTAAGGAGGGCTTGGATAAGAAGGTGTTTGGCTTCTCTGATGATAATTTTAGGCATGATCTAATTATATTCGAATTCACATCTTTTTTTTTGTAAACCATACGTGTGGCAGTTAATGACAAATGATGCCATTTTGCAATTACGAGGTGGGGTAAGTCAGTTAATCAGCAAATATGTATTAGGAACCTAATATATTCAAAGCCAATGCCAAGTGTTATGCAGATAATACAGATACAAATTGTAGTCCTCCACTTGCAGATTTACATGAGGGATAAGACTATTCACAAAATTCAGTTATACAAGATGAAATAGGGAAGGTTATGAATGGATGATGCCACATGATTGCAAAAAGAAAGTATAGGCATGGGTGAGACACAATAGTTGCTGTATGTTTCAGCTTTGAAGACAAATTTATAGTTCCCTTTTAAATATGCATCTAACCAATGTTTATTATGTTCTAGGAATGAAACAATTCCCCTATATACAAAATAAATGAACTCTTTGCTATTCTGCTCTCATTTTCCCTATTGGGCAAAGTATTTCTTGTTGTACATTTGGACAGAGGTAGTCAAGAAGATTATGTGCTGATTTCTTTCACAAAAATCAACATATACCCTGGGGGAAAAATCACATGTGGCATATGGCTTGATCTTTTGTGTCCTGGCTTTAAGTACAAGCCTACACTAAGCTGAGGAACTGTTAATGTGTACCAATACATATTAAAACTAAACTGTTTCATTTGAAAATTGAACATTGGGGGTCAGTTTTCACTCATTAATGTCCTTAAGGAAAAGGCTGGCTTATATATGAGTCATTGGGGAAATATTTAGGCATTGGTATATTTTACGAAGACGGCTGCTTCAGGGTGGGGGTTAGAGCAAGGACAGGTATGTTTTCTTGACAAAAGCATTGAGGTATCATTTATAACCTCTGACCATCAAATTAGTCTCAGCTGGGCATGTCACTTTAAATTTACATGGAAGCAGAGCCTTAAATGTCAGGAATCCAGTTAGAATGAGGACTCTAGTGTCTTTAATTAATGCTTCATGTTCCTGTTATAGTTATTTAGAATTTGCTGAAATCCCTAGAGCCATAAATTTCTTTTACAGGTCTTTGCGGTATGAACTTTAACAAAACAGCTATAAAGGGGTAATAGGCAAGGACAATATATCACAGCACAGCAGCAGCAAGGTGGGTGGAAGGAGGGGATATTTTGCAAACAGATTAAAAGATTTTGTTTTTGTATAGGGGTTTGAGGCTGGAACAAATTGGACATAAAACTTAGGCCAGAAAGAGTGATCTCTTTTATGCCTCCAGTAGGTTTAAATTGCTACTTTCATATGATGGGCAATTTACCATAAAATCTTTTCAATTCAAATAAGTTCCATTTAACTGAGCCATTCATTTTATAAGAATGCCTACTATGTGCCTACTGTTTTGTTACTCGCTGTGAAAGTGACAATTGAAGAAAAATGCAAGTTTCTGTGTTGTTAATTTTGAAAAGCTAGGTTTCCATATAGGAAGTACTCGTACACCATCACCATACTTGACATAAATCTACTGGCATGCTCAGAGCAGAATCTGAATTTTGAGTGTTGCTGCTTCCCACAGCAAGATCAGTGGGAAATAGAATTATCCTGGGATCCATCCTAAAGTGGGCAACATGAAGGGCTTCTTGTAAAAAGGATGGCTATGTGGAATGTGAAAACACTGGGAATCTATCCCAGAGGAGAAAATAGCATGAGGAAGATTACAGAGGAAATGTTAAAAAAAGTACTATTTTTTATTTGGTTTAGAACATGATTTCAGATTCTGAAAAATATTGTCATGCATTATTTAATGGAGTATTGTGTTATTTGTTTTTGTGTTCGAGAGGATTTTATGGATAAAAAATGTAATGTTTAGAATTTTGGATATTTCAAGGATAATTTAAAGAGCTAGAATTGGTTTTATAATCTCCTGTGATCTTTTGAATATACATTATGAATGTACAGTCGTATAATAGATAGATCACTCTGCTAAAGGAAACAAAAGAAAGAGAAGAGAGGATGGGAGGGGAATCCATCTTGCTTCTTAAACTCTAAATACCTGAAATAGTTTCACAAATTAAAAAAATAGTTGTAGATTGCTTCTTGGGATAAATAGAGATGAACTGGTCATGAGCTATGACTTGTTTGCTATTATACACAAGGGCAATAATAAGGACTGCTGTGGTGATGTATGGTCAGCATATCAAGGATTATTCTAGATCATTGCTTCTTATTCCATGATAAATGCTGGAAATTTGATATACTACAAATGATTCTTACCTAAGACAGTGTTTATACCTATCATATTTGTTAATTGTGATATCATTTAAGTCAGACAAGGCCATCATATGCAACAATCACAGACTCTTAAAACACAAAAAATAAAATATTTACCTTTCTTCTAAGTGACATGTTCATCTTAGGCCACAGGTGTTCTTTTCAGGTGGTTATCATTTTGGAAATCACATTACCCTGGACTTTACCATTTGGATGATCTTTGGTTTCTGATACAAACAAAAAAGAAAAATGTTTCATGGCAACCAACACTTGAACGTTGAAAAGACATCTTTTCTGGGACTGGAGAGATTAAGGTTGTTTTGTAACCTCCACTTGCATGTCATGGCATGCACATGCCAGCATTTACACACATGTTACACACACATAGAAAAGACTTCTTTCTTATAGTGCTTACTCAGTTCTAGTCACAGGGGTCAGAGAACCTAAGTAACAGGTGAATATAAGTAATGCCAGATGAAATTAATGCTGACTACAGAGGAGAAAGACAACATTGACCCTATCAAATGCTTTTCCCATGTGGGCTGAAGGACACAAATAGCATGCATGCAAACAAACTACAGAGTGTTAGACAGGGATGAGTGCATGAACAATTGCAAAGAAAATTAATCTTGTCTGGTGAAAAATAATACAACCATTTGTGAAGGGGCTGTCTAACTTACTGTAGTCAGAATGTATCTTAAAAGCATTGGAAAGAGAACAGATTGACTTAATGATTAAGCATGAAATTTTTACCAAAATAGCACTTTTGGAAAAAGGATGCCAAAGAAGATTTGAGTTCAAAGATAAGGTCTCTCATCAGCAGCATTATCTTGTGATTTATTTTACTTGCAAAATTTACATGAGAGAATGATAAGATCTGAGTTCTATTTTGACATGTCTTCATGATGATTACATGAGAATAGTTATGAGAAAAGAGCAACACAGGGAGAGCAGTAAGAAGCTCAGTAATAAGGGCAAGCAGGGAACTGGGTGCAGGAGTCAGTGGTGATGAAAGGATGAACTGGAGATCTCAGAATGAGAGCTGTGCTAGGTACCCACCTGTTTTAGTGAGGAGGAGGAGAAGTCATGTTCAGAGAACCTTGTTTGGTAGTGATAGGGTTAAAGTTTGGGATAAAGGGTATTGGTGTTCATGTATCACGTGATGATAATGCTACTCATGCAAGTGGATGTGGAGAATTGATCATCTGAAGTTCAGAAAACTATTACTGCTGAATTTGGATTCAAATATCTACTGTTCAGAGGCAAAACCTTGAAAGATAATTTAAGAAGAGACTATATATATATATATATATATATATATATATATAGAGAGAGAGAGAGAGAGAGAAGAACATTGTTCTTTTCCTAACACCATGGTCTAGGGAGAGCAAATACAACAGGCAAGATAAGTAGAGTGAGAACATCCAATGATGTATGGAAACAGAAACATGACAAGATACACTTTAAGTGAAAATAAAATATTTCAAATTTGACATAAAACTGTACATGCAGGAAATTTATTTTTTTTGAAATTGTTTGGCATATATTTGTTTGAACTTTAAATGAACATCTAAACATAAACATAGAAAATATTAATAGAAACATGAAAATAAAAAGTAAGTAGTGAAATATGAAAATGTCAAACACCAAATTGAAACACCAAAATGAAAAAAATGATAGAAATATGTAACTTTGAGATATTTTGATATAATCAGAAATAAAGATATTTTTGAAATACTAATAGGTTAAAGTCAGCAAAAATGGATAATAATCTGAATTTGAGGCACCTAGTGGAAATTTTGAACAAAATTCCATCTTTATTGGAAAAGCTCCAATTTATACTAGTGAAATATTTCAAGACCACTCTCTTAGTGACAAAAAACAAGTCAGAAATTAATAAGAACTAATACACATGCACATAATTTGCACATCAACATGATTGACATATAACAAGACATTTCAATATGATGTCTCATTATATTGAGCATTAAAAAGTTTTATATCGGGCTGGAGAGATGGCTTAGCACTTAAGGCGCCTGCCTGCTAAGCCTAAGAACGCTGGTTCCAATCTCCAGCGGTTCCAATCTCCAGGTCCCACGTTTAGCCAGATGCCAAGTAACGCAAGGGCGCAATTCCGTACTTGCCCACAAGGGGGTGCACACATCTGGATTTTGTTCACAGCAGCTGAGAGACTGCTGGCATGCCCATCTCTATCTGTCTCCCTCTCCCTCTCTGTCTGTCTCTCTCTCTGTGTCTCTCTCCAAAAAAAATAAAATAATAAAAAAAGTTTTATATCAATTTTATGAGTTGAGATTTTATCATTATATGCTATTTATTTATTTGGTATCTTTCCCTATCATAATGAATGTACTCCAAATATCTCTTCATTAACTTGGCATATCTTTTCCCACACTTTAACTTTTCACCTTATATGTATTGTATTAGATGTGAATTATAGGAACCATTTATTTTGATAACTTTTAGAATAAGTTATAATATGTATTTTTTTGTTTTAGACTATGTAAATGAAATTACTGATCAAATAAGAGAACTCAACTATGTCATTTGATTGTTTCCTGTATTTGTTTGCATTTCATTGTTGTATGTTACATGAATGTGCTTTATATCCTATCCTGAGTTACTAATGAGGTTTTTTAATATGTCTCTGTGTATATTTATGTTTACTCCAGAGTTGGTAACAGTTTATCACTTTTATTCTAACATTTTATGACTTTATTACATATTTACATAGATTCCTTATATATTATATGTCTCATTATATGTGCATACATTGACAATCACATCAGATAATGCATATTTTGATTTTGTGAATTTGGACACTAAAATCTAAATAGGAAAAGATTATTTTATTATTTTTCCTACATTTACAGTTTTGTTGCTCTTCCTTTGTGTTCCACATCTACTTCCATTATCATGTACTTTAGGCTTGAATAGATTTTTTTTTTCTCATAATTCTCTTTTTGTGTGTGGTACTGGAGATTGAACCCAGGGCTTTTTAGTGCATGTTAGGCAAGCACTCTATCACTAAGCCTCTCCTATCCAGTTCTATTTGTCATTCTGTTAGAGTAGGCCAGCTGGTGCTGTGTTCTGAGAATGATTTTTCTGACCTTCCTTCTTCATGGATATTTAACTTGGATATCAAAGTACTATGAATATTTTTTTGAGTTAGTAGTATTGTTTTGTCTGTTTTTCCTTAGGAGTTTAAAAATGTTCCACCATATTCCTTGACCTCAGTGCATTTCATGGAGTTGTTTAAACTACAGTCTTGAAAACAGTGGGTCTATTATCAAGCAATGGTCTAAAATGCCAGCCAGAGAGTAAAAGAACTGTCTGCTTCAGTATGTCATTGAGCTTAAGAAACTTGCCATGTAGGTAATACCATTTCTTGTTAATAGCTCTCATATTTTATTATTACTTCATTTTTACTTTTTATTTTTGTTTTACAGATGTTCTATGTTGCTTTTCACAAATATGGCTTTCTGAATTATCAGTAATGGATCATCTCTCTCTCTCTCTCTCTCACACACACACACACACACACACACCCCTGAAGCTATAACCCTATGCATCAAAAGCAAGTCAGCATAGCTTGAGAAAACACTGTAGTTTAATATTATTAGGAACTATGTCTATTAATAAATGTATACGATCAATGAACAGTCATTCAACAAATTAATTATCCTAGCAGCAATAAGCATTGTGAACATTTACTTATGCATATTTTTCATAATAAACCTCCCATGAAACATCTCTCTCTCTCTCTCACACACACACACACACACACACACACACACACACACACACACACACACACCATAGGCTGAAATCAATACAACTAATGAAAAAGGCCGATGCTAGAATGTGGAGAAGTATAACTCTTCTAGATTGCCAAGAGGAGGATAAGCAGACAACATTTTGAAATGAGAATTCTACTTTACATTACTTCCAGGAATGGACAGGAACTGGAATCCTCTAGCATGCATTCATAACATCCTCACACTATGTGCAATAGGAAAATGCATCAATAAATTAGTTATAATAATATGAATAAATATTCTACCACAGTGATAATAAGCAACAAGCAATGCACACACTTACAGAAATAACTCAAAATCCAGAGTTCTCATGAATATGATACTGAATAACGTAAGTCTGACATGAAATAATCTATACTAATTCATAGTGATATTTATGTAATGAATTAATGAAAGTCACACACTTGTATATATACATATGTGTGTGTGTGTGTGTGTGTGTGTGTGTGTGTGTGTATGTTTTTTAAAATAGTAAACAATATAGTTTAAAGGTAGCCTAGCAAGTTGTATTGTTAGGCTTGCTTCTGTCATGCTAGTTTTTGGTCTGGGTGGTAATTTCATGGTATTTCTGCTTTCTTGCAATTTTTTTGTTTCATTTTGTGCCTCAGTGAGAACATTTGAGTTTATGCAAAGAAATGAATTAAAAGTAAAAGAAGAAATAGAAGGAGAAAATCTAGAGCACATATATATATATATTCAAATGAAAAGACAAATCTAGAAAAAGAACATGATGTAAGAAGGTGGAAAAAAACATTAAGAGTATGCTGCAGCATAGGCATTAGAGAAGAAAGAATTTCAATGTATCAGTGGAAGGCAAAAGTCAAGAGGTATATTAACAGGTTGAACATTCATTTGTGGATATGTTGGGTTAAGAGACTTTCTAAATGAGTGGAAATTAAATAGAGATTGAAAATGAGCAGTGTTACCATTAAAGTAGTTTGGTAGTAATGAGTTGTCACCAAAGATGGTAAATCATCTGAGATGAGAAAGCATGTCTCTCTCTCTCTCTCTCTCTCTCTCTCTCTGTGTGTGTCTGTGTGTGTGTGTGTGTGTGTGTTCATGTGTAAATTTATGACACTGACACTACACTATGTTTATTTAGTGAAAACAACCCATTGGCACAAGAAAAATGTAATTTTCAGAAAGATATTCTGGGACAGGTGAGAAAGAATGGGAAGCAGTATTTCTACTCTGATATCTATACAAAGCAAATGTAAATTAAACAAAGGCAATATATTTGAATCTATATTCAGATGTGGTAGATTATTTGCTAATAAGAAATTCAGTTACAGATTAGGTAACTACATGTATCTTTTGAATAGCTTGTGTGATAAGGCAATGTAAGTAGCTGGGTGAGGAAGACAAAATATTGGGAATGTGGCAAGGCAGTAGCATACTTGCCAACTAGAAAATAGAGAAATAAGTATATGCTCTGGACATGATAGTTTGAATGTATTTCCCTCATTGACTCCAGTGTTTTAATAACGCTTGTAACTTGGATCTCTAGCTGCCTGGCTGGAGGTGTCACTGGAGGTGGATGTTGGGGGTCCACCCCTAAGGTATATTTGGGGGCAGATGTGATTTCTAGTTCAAAGGTATGCAGAGGTATGAGCTCAGTGGTCCCTGCTATTTGTTGCTAGTTTTATGCTTGTTGTTTTTGGTGTTTACTAGCTGATGATGGTTTCTTTCTTCTTAGATGTATGGAAGCAGCTTCTTCCACCACTGACAGAACATCCCCCTGGATCTATAAGCTTGACATAAATCCCTTCCTCCACTAAACTGTGCCTGGTTTGAATGTTCATCTCATCAGCATGTAGCTGACTATAACATGTATGTTCCTGGAAAATTTATAAGTATCATCATACACTTTGACTCTTCATGTGAGATTTTTAGCCATCCTTGAGTCTCTTTGCTTAACACACCTAAGAAATTATTCAAGGATTACAAACATGGCCATGTAATGGTGATTGGCTCAGAAGAATTGTGGTTTTAAATGTTTGAATAAAATGAATATGGGAATATTATTCAATTAGTGTTCAGTTACAATATTTCATGTAGACCAACACAGCATAAATGAGAGCTCTGAGTCTGCATTACAAACTTTTATTCTCAAAGAAGATGGTGATTGAGACATATTAAGAAAGTATTCACCCAAGCATGCCTTGATGTATTGACTAAGATACTATAACATATCAGCCATGAGTCAGAGTATGGTATACAACAATTAAGACAACATTCCCTGTCCTCATGAGTCAGCTATTATAGAGAAATTATAGATACCCATTTAACTTTCTCTGACAATTTGTAAAATCACTCAAATGTTTTCTCAGAATAGAAGATTCTTAACATGAATTATGAAGTTAATTTGATGTTTGTTTTCTTCCTGAGCATCTAAAATTATAAAAATTAATAAAGGGGAGATGGACTGTATAAAGAGAAATATGAATGTTATGAACCTATGAGCATACCATCTTTGGTACCCCCTTGATAAAGAGTTTCAAAAGAGAAAAGAGTATACTCATCTTTTTTCAGCCACTCACACTTTAGCAAAAAGGAACAGGCTTCTTTCTTAATTTGTATAAGAATTATCTTCAACTTCAATTAAAATGAAGGTGAGCGATATTACTAAACTGGAGAAAACAAAGTAGAAGACATTTACTTGATGCAAACACCATTTCATATTGTATAGTAATAAGTGAGGGTTCAATTTAATGGCCTTCTATTCAAAATAAAATTATCCCCTATTTTATTGTGAAAATTGACTAACAGTTAATGTTCTAGTACCGCTTACAATAGGAGAATAAAGATAAATTCTGAATGTAGTTAGCTATATACCAGTGGAGCTGGATTAGAATCTTCATCTAATAATCTACAAAATTAATAAGTTTGATGAAATCAGTTTGCTTTTATGTTGTCAACATGTACAAATATATTTTATTAATTCCAAAAGTCAGGATTGTGAGATATTTGTATTCACTGAAAATGTCTTGAATACTTGGCCAATTGTTGAATGGAACAAAGATGTAGAATTAAATTTTCTTGCTAACTAATATGAAAAAAAAAATGTAAACACACTTGAAATATAACATGTGATCTACTTGTTGATAACATCCCAGGAAGAGAATATGCAGGCTTAGAGATGAGGGAATCCCCCAACACATGCCTGTGTTTCAGGCTTTGTATCTTTATGTCTTTAACTGAAGATTTTTTTGTGTGTGTGTGGGGGTTAAGTAATATGAGAACATTCAGAACCAGAAAAGGCATAATGAAAATGACAAATAAAAGATAAGAAATAAACAATTTCCCTTCCTTCCTTTACTTTTTTTTTTTTTTTTTTTTTTTTTTTTGATAAATAGTCTTGAAATTCCATTGATTTTAATCCCTGGGGAAAATTTCCATAAACCTGGGCAACTGGTTTCACATAGTGGCAACCACGTTAATGATATTTATTCCTTGAGGCTTTCCCTTCTTTGCTTTGTTACTGTCCCCATCCATCACTCTTGTTATCAGGAACACAATCCATTACAAAACAATAGAATATAAGCCCTCTGCCCTAGGGTCTGTGCTCCGTAGAGCTGAGGACAAAGTAATAGCAAAATAACAGAAGAATTTTGTGGAGATAGACCATCATGGATCGGATTTATGACTTAAATTAAAGGTATCTCTTATCCAGAATAAGTCTTTCCACAAGGTTAGGAAAGGTCAGTAAATATCAGTTGTGTTCATGTACAAGGTTATCAGTGATGCTAATAAGACTATAAGAACTTCAATGAATTTATAAATAACTTTAATTTTGCCACAAGAAGGTAGGAATTATCCAGTCTGGAGCTACATTAGTGAATTTTCAAGTATTAGCAATCCTGAAGTGTCTTCCTTAGAGTGAAAATAAACACTCAGTGTAAAGCTGTTTTACATGAGATATTTATCTGTGGTATATTTCACATCTCATAGAATTTGGATTGGATTGAGTTTAAGGCATGGAAGAAGCAAAATTTTTCCAGAAATGATCTTCCTTCTTTCATTTTGCAAAGAACAATAGCATTTTCTGTGATGAGAATGGGGTGGAAAAAATGTTGATGTTGGTTTAGGCAGACAGTATGACAATATTATTCTTTGGGACATGTTACACGGTGACTATTTTACAATATCCATGTAAAGACTATAGATGAAGTCTCAGCACACTGATAACACACAGATATCTGGGGATTCATTAGATTCTCCAACATGGGAAGGGGGAAAAGTTTTATAATTAATGTTCTGCTCTAAAAACCATTGTCAAGATTCTGAGGAAGAATGGTAAAAGACAGAGAATCAGTCAAACCACAGTCATCAAGAGAGTTTTTCAAAATCAGGACAATTGTAAACAATGTTGAGTGTCATGGTAGTTTGAATGTGTGTTCTCCATTGACTCAGGTCTTAAAATTAAACTTGTTACTTGGATCTCCAGCTGCCTGGCATAAAGGAGGTGTCACTGGAGGAGGATCCTGGAGTCCAGCTCTGAGGTATCACTGGGGTTGGATCTGAGGATCTGAATTTTAGCTAAAAGTTATACAGAGAGGTTTGAGCTCTTCCTGGGTAGCCCCTGCTGTTTGCTGCATGTTTGTATTTCTGCTTCTGTTTTATGTTGGATGCTGGTAGTTTTTCCTCTCTGATTGGATTTATGAATAAGAGCTAGCTTTTTCCAACATAGATGGAGCATGTGGTAGTTTGAATAGATGACCCCCAATGTACTCAGTGTTCTATTTGTTTGTAGTTTTGATCTCCAACTACCTGGCTGGAGAAGGTGTGGTGGTTGTTTTGAAATTCCAGTCTAAAGATATGCAAAGTGTGTCTACCTAGAGTTCTTGAAGTATGCTGTGTGGTTGTGGCTTTTGGCTTTTGGGCTTGTGGCTTCTCTCTCTCTGTTTGGTCCTGCAGGGCCAACTTCTTGTGCTATTATGGAACTTCCCCTGGATCTGTAAGCTTCAATACATATCCCTTCATCCATAACTGCACCTCTTCTGAAAGTTCATCTCAGCAAACCTGAAGCTGTCTGCTACAGAAGTTGTTACTGATAGTGGTGTGAGAGGAGCCTGACCAAGTGGATTTTTGTCTTTCAGAACATTCATTTTGGAGCAACAGACATCGGCATGGTGCTTGCAATTGAGGAAGCCTTCTGGAGTGGTAAGCCAAGTATTATGGACTATTCTGATAACAGATTGAAAATGCTAAATTGCATACAATATTGAACTTGGAAGCTTCGATGATGAACTTCCTAAGGGGAAGGAAAGACTACAGAGGACTTTGTTGGAACTGGGTTACTAGCATAAGGGTGACTGCATTCTGTTGCCCAGACCCAGATAGTTTGATCAAGGTTAAATTTGTAATGGACTGATGTGCTTGCCTAAAGATATTGGACTGAAAGATTTAAGATTTTAAGTTGGAAAACCTCAAACAAGTTAAAAATCACAGGCATTGAGATGGATTTTAGGTTACTGAAGCTGCTATTGTGAACACATTAGCATTCTTAAGGAAGGTGGCCCAACTGTTTTACTTTAAAACAATGGAGAGGATACCTGAGGAAAAACTAGGATAGAAATGCAAACTCTTTTGGGAGAGAGTTGAGAGGAGAAGGAACCTTGCTTTTCAAGGTTACAATTGCTTTTATCCCTGAATTAAGATTATGTCTGTGTCTTTCTCACCTGGTATTAGATTTGGAAGCATGAAAAAAATGCATGGAGTGGATCAAGAAGTGCACACATGGTTCCAGGAGCCACTGCTGAGAAGAGGCAGGGCTGGAAGAGCCTTTGGAAGATGGACTGTGGTTTGCATGGAGACCTGAAGACATTTTGGGTATACCAGGACTGTACAAGGGCCACTATGGAGACTGTAGAGTAAGATGATGTTGTTAGGGTCTGAAAATTGCTGAAGGGAGACTCAGACTCATATAGCATGTAAAAACATATAATGTTTATTGTGCAGAGAATTCTAGCATGCAGGGGTCCATCATTTGCACTAAATGGCGACCCCGGGAAGAGCTCACTGGCTTTTTTTAAAGACAGCTAAACAAAGACCTCTAACATATTTGGCTAATTTGAATGATACAATACTTGTGCACTCCTGACTGGTTATAATTCTGTGTGTACGGGCCAAAGGAGGCTAAGGGAGGGGGGCTCTAGGGAAGGTAAAGTTTCCTAATGTGGCCAGTTAAGTGGCTAGTAAGCATATCTCACATTCTTTTTTTTTTTAATTTATAGTACATTTTATTTTCACTGATATTTCATTTAATACAATTTCATAGTAGGGATGCGCCCTCAGATGGGCAAAGACATACATCCTAGATCTCATCAAGAGACCTTTTTTTCACTCTGTTCTTCTGGGCAGGAAGTGAGGCTTTTACAGCCCCCAAGGTGGTCATCTACAATCTTACCCCGGTGCAGCAGGGGGTAGACAACCTCATCATACAAGAATGTAAATATGCCAATGCTGCCCATGTTTCTCTTCATACAGTAAAAATAGCGAAAGTCTGGAGATTTTTACTTCTTGGGTTCAAGTTGGCACATGACTCTTAAGGATGTGGTGTGCTCGGTAAACTAATTCTAAGCTTGCCAACCATGAGCAGACTGGCGCCCACAATCAAACCTGCAGGCATAAATTTTCCAGAGTTGTAGAACCCCATTCCCATAATGCCAGCCAAGGTCCCAGATGTGGCTAGGAAAACCCACACGTTCCTGGGATTCTGAGAAAGCTGGTAAGCACCCAGGCCTGCTAAGCTCCCAAACAAGAGTCCAGCAGCCAGGGATGGCTCACTACCTGCTTTTGCAGAGCCAGCGATCCCTCCAGTAGCCACCAGAGCTGCACAGCCAAAGCAAAATAATGTAAAGGCACTAGGGGGCTGGTGTCTTTCAGCATTGTTATGTCCATCTAGGTAGGAGCCCACACCAGGCCTGCATCCACCCAGCCTGCACGCTGGGGCCAGGAAGCCCAGTCTGCAGCCCCACGGAGGTCGCCATATCTCACATTCTTTTACTTCTGATTGGCTGGGGCCAAGAAAGGGGGCATGGCCTTAGACATCTCTGAAACCTTCCAGGAAATGACTTGGTTCTTTGTTCTATTCTCCCAGAATTTAGTTCAGGCTTCTTGAGAAATTAAAACTTAGGCCTAACTAGGAAATATCATGGTGTTGGTTTGATTCTTTCAATGTGTATCTATTTCATGATTTCTGCATTAGAATGAAAGTCTTTACCCAGTTACCCAGGTTGTTGACACAATAAGAGAATATACTGAGGAAATAAAGTAGCAATATCTTGTAGTTTGTGAACATATTTGAAATTTGTTTTTCTGAATGAGTCACCTTCCTGATACTGCTGCTTCAGTTAGTCATAACTTCAAGCATATGAGCTATCAACGTGTGTGTAGAGAGCACAAAGGCTAGCTGAGTTCATATGAAGATGATATTTTTGTCTAGCAGTAAAATAAATGCAGAGGAGGATACTCACATTTATTCTATATATCAACTATAGAATATGGCAATGACAAACAAGAAGACATAACAGTAGAGATGGTGTGTGGAAAGTAGGGTTGCTAAATTCTAAATACATCAGAGACATTCAAATGCAGATGGCAGATTAGGTGAGCATGAAGACTAAGGGAGAGGTTCTGAGAGGAAGAAGCAGAAAGTTGAAGTCCTGTTGTTGATTGTACTTTGTGGTGTTGAGGTTTTGGGTCAGGGCCAAGGTGGTAAATCAATGAAGTGCCATGGAAAGTGTTCTTTTATAGGAGACCAAGGCCATGGATGCTGAATACATATGGATGTTGAGTATATTAAGCATGGTGGCTGGTCTTTGGTAGAGAGAAGAATAGTGACACTGTTTACATGGCTAGCACCATATCTCCAAGTGAGGAGATTTAATAATTTTCAATTTTTTCCTCAATTTCATTAGTTCAATACTTTATTTTATTCACTTTGTGCATCTGGTTTTACATGCATACTGGGGAATCAAATCCAGGTAGTCAGGTTTTAAGGCATGGCATGCAAGCAAGTTCCTTTAACCACTGAGCCCAAATACTTATTTTTATTTTATTTCCTTATTTGAGAGAGAGAGGGGAGGAAAGAGAGGGCATGCTAGGGCTTCTATCCACTGCAAATGAATTCCAGATACATGTACCATCTTGTGCATCTATCTGGCTTACTTGGGTCCTAGGGAATAAAACCTGGGTTGTTAGGATTTGAAAGAAAGCACATTAACCACTACACCATCTCTTCAGTCCTGAAATACTTTAAATTTAAGTTCATCATTTATATGCTTTATTTTTATACTCAAAATTACCTTTGGGTAATGAGAAATTTAGGATAAAATAAAGATCCTTATTAAAAACCATTGAATTTTTACCTCGAAACTTTAGTTACAAATTAATGACAGAGCAAAGCCCCTGAAATTATAGAGTTGTTATTTCATGAAAATACTAACAACAGAATGGAATCTAACTATCAGACTTTCAATATCAGGTAGAACATTTTTAAGTAAGAAACATGATCTCTACAATTTATATTTTTCTGTTGAAACAGTCATGATTTTGAGAAATAAAATTGTGAATTGCATTACATAAATCATGCACTTAGGAAGTTGTGGAGATATAGTGTTTTTCATGCTTTATTTTCTTACATTACTCTATCTGTGGGGTTCAAGTGTCAGGGGAAAAAATGACTTGTTTCATAAGCTCAGCATTGGAAACAAATGAAACTGGCTCCTTTCTGTATTACACAGTAGAATGCAATTTACTGGATTCACCAGCTCAAATAAAGTTTCTAACTGTGATCTCATTATCATTTTAAAAAATACTTCCAAGTCATCTAGCCTTGGTAGATGCTTGAATCTGTGAAGTTGCTCAGAGAGGCATTCTACAAAGAATTTACTAAATTTTGGAGACTGTGTGTGTGTGTGTGTGTGTGTGTGTGTGTGTCTGTACGTAATGAAAAGTTAACTTCTTGTTGGGCGTAGTGGCTCATATCATTAATCTCAGCACTTGGGAGGCAAAGGTAAGAGGATCACCATAAGTTCAAGGCCACCCTGAGACTATATAGTGAATTCTAGGTCAGCCTGGGCAAGAGTGACACCCTACCTCAAAAAAATAAATAAAATAAAATAAAATAAAATAAAAACTTCTGTTATTTATATAGGAAAATATATATGATTGATAAATGATAAGCAAATGTCTGCAAGGCTTAACAAAATTATGATAGTAGCTAATTTTTGGTTTGAAGTTTTTAATCATTCTGATGCCATATTATTGCATATTTTATTTCAAAATTCATTTCATTGATATCCACTGTGCTCCTGGAAGTTTCCATTGGAAATTGGAAATGATGTATAATGGATGCAAAATAGAAAGGCTCTATGGAAAGATGTGGATGGGATAGAGGGAGCTGGCTTAGCAGTTTAGAGTACTTAGTGCATAATCAGGATAGTATTACCCAGAACTCACATAAAAAGCAGGGCATGCCATTCACTCCTGTATCCCCAGTCCCTGGGGGCAAATAGCAGAGAATCAGGGCTCGCTGAAAGACAGAAGTTCCGGTTTGATGGAGAGACTCCCATCTCAAGGAAATTTGCAGATGAGCTATAAGAAAATGACACCTGGTGCTGTCCTTTGGCTTCTGCACACATGTGCATGGAGCACACACATTTACAAACGGAGATGCATCCTCCACATGTTACAGCATACCACACACATACTACTACTACTATTACTTCACACACACACCCCACAAAGATATAGATGCAAATGTGAATAGAAATATGTGACAAAATGTATACAATTACTTTCACTACAATATAAATTGCCCAAGGTTTATGCAAATGTGCAAAGATAGTTGATGAGGGCTTTTCCTGCTTATTTTTAAATTTTTATTTTAAATGTTTATATACTTATTAGAAAATAAATTTAAACAATTAAAAAAAAAAAAAAAGAAAAAAATGGACCCCAGAAGAAAGAAAAATAGATGAAAGAAGAGAAAAGCAGGGGCAGGAAAAAGGAAGGAAAAAGGATTAGCTCATAAACCTATAAAGATAAATAAGTTTTTAAAATACAGTTTATTTATTTATTTGAGGGAAAGAAAGAGAGAGCGGCAGATAGAGAAAGAGAGAATGAGTGTTCCAAGGTCTCAAGCCACTGCAAATGAACTACAGATATATACACCACCTTGTGCATCTGGTTTTACATGGGTACTAGGGAATCAAACCTGGGACTTTTGGCTTTTCCAGCAAGCTCCTTAAGTGCTAAGCCACCTCTGCAGCAGTAAAGATAAAAATTTTATCTTATTTTTTTTTTTTTTCCTTTTTAAATTTTTATTAATTTATTTTTATTTTTTATTATTTTTTATTTTTTATTGACAACTACTTTAATTGTAGACAATATCCCATGGTATTTCCCTCCCTCCTCCCACTTTCCCCTTTGAAACTTCACTTTCCATCATATCCCCTCCCCCTCTCAATCAGTCTCTCGTTTCAATTGATGTCATCTGTTGAGGTGATGGGAATATGGTCAGACAGAATTCCTAGTGCTACAGGCATAGCAGTCCTTGTCCACCACACAGCTGGTCATAACTTTTCTGTGGGCTCACATTTCCTCACACAGTTTACATGCATGCATTCACAGCAAAGCATCTTTTAAGCTTCTCCCCTCCTGGAACAAGTTTCTATTTGGACTAGAGGATTTCATTCTACCAGCTATCACCATGGCTACCTTGAGATGCCTTCAAGGCCAGGCTGAGATGTGTGGTTGGTGAATGGTCAACAGGCTCAATTTATTGGTCAGTGTCCATCCAGAGGCTAGTTTAATATCTGTATTAATAACACTCCCTCCATTTTTGCTGTTCACAGAAATATATAAGAATCATTGTGAGAGTGAACTGAAAATGATGGTGGAAATAAAGTATGACATGGAGACTTCTGTGGCAGGGGCTTATTGCAAGTTGAGATAGAACGAGTATCTGTGGGTGTAGTTGACAGTTCCACAATGATGGGACAAACATCCACACCAGACGCAGTTTATGGGAAGCAGGGGTTTATTTTAAGTTTGCAGATCCAGGGGGAAGTTTCATCAATGGCTGAAGAAGGTGCTTCCATACATGCAAGGAGAGGGAAAAACCTCCACCAGCCAGCAAACACCAAAAGAACAGCAATCACAAAACTGGCAGCCAGTGGAACCCCTAGAACTCAAACTGACCTCTTACATCTTAGGACTGGAACTCAGATCAGCCACCAGTGACACCTTAGGGATGGACTACAAAATTCCTCTCCCCATGCCCATTACACCTCCTCCAGCCAGGCAGCTAGAGATCAAAGTCACATGTTTAATTTTAACACCCAACTCAATGGAGGACATTATATCTACCACAGTGGGGGGGGGGGTTGCAGGTCATTGGGTTTTATCTACTTTCTACTGGTTTCCTCTGACCCTGTGGTTTCTTTGTCCTCCCTCTCCTTCTCCTCTGTGCCTTCCCCATTGTGTTTCAGTCTTATTTTCTGGGCAGTGGCACAGTGCTGCTGTGGCCAGCACACAAAGTGAATAAGAGAAGAAGCTGCTGGGGAAAGGGGTGAGATATGAGGCAAATAAATGTGTCCTCAACTTCCATGACATCGTTCTGTCAAACACTAACCCAGGAACAGTGATGCTCACTCTTCTACAACATTTCCCCATTTTTATATATGGACACATAAAACCTGAAAATTGACAATAAATCACCAATCCTGACCAATTAGGATATATTTCTGACATCTCACCTTGAGTCACTGGTGAGATTTCTTACCTCTGAAGTTCTTTTTTACATTTTTTTCCTATGCTTGTTTTGTGGTTCTTGGGATTCAAGCCGAGACCTGACTCGTACTACCCACACAGTCTACCATCTCATCATATGCCCAGCATCCTTATGCTTATTTGCAATCTGAAAACTCCAGAGAGTATCCGGTATATGGTACACTGTTATATTAAATAAGTGACAAAAAGAAGGCCTCTCTGCCACTTGGATCTAAGCTCAACTGTTTGGTACCAATGAAAAATTAGCCCGTCCTCTCTAGCCACAAGATGATAGCACTTTTTTTCTCCACCAGACCTCCAGTTCCTACTGTGCACTGGCTCATAAGTTCATTTCAGAAGAATGAAGAGGAGGGAAAGCCAATCCAATTTTCTTTCTGAATAGAGGTCTATGGAAGCCCAGGATGGAATGACAGACCCAGTCTGTGGAGTAGAATGCTGACAAAGAGAAGGTTTCCTGAAAGCCAGTCAGTCAGTCAGTGTTTTCAACAAGGCGAAATCCTCCTCATGGGGGTTCTTCACATTGCTGGGTGTAAGTCAGAGCTGACACATTTTCAGATTCCTTCTAACTCTGACTTTTTATAACATAAAATAAATTATTTCTTTTTTTTTTTCCTGTAGGTCATATTCTAGAACTTTTCTGAATGCAGCCGCTAAACACCAACCTTCTTGAACTTGGAGCCTTTGTAATACTATCTTCTGTTTATTGACATGATCTTGCTATTATTTCATGACAGTATTGTGTAGGTTACTAACACAGAGTTGGTAATAAACATTTGCAATATCAAATTGGATTCATGTCTGCAGGTCTCAGCCTACCACAGTATACATATGGCCTTAATTTATGTTCAAGTCAGAATATTTAAGAACAGATTAAATTAAAGTGCCACCTGCCAAATTTCTACAACCAAGGGAAAAACAGATTTACAGAATAATTGGTTCAGGAGACGAGAAAGCAAGCACAGAGGACAAAGACCAGATTTCATTCCATCCGTTTTAATTTAGCAGATATTAATGAGTGTCTAGTCTGTGGAGACTCTGTTTGTTGCTGTGGTGAGATGAAGGTGCTTGTGTACAGAATCAGCCTCACCAGGTAAATAGTGATCATCTCCCCTCCATCCATCTCATGAGGACACTGGAGTCACTGACTCTGTAGTTTACACAGTTAAAGTAAAAATAGACATGGCAGTTGTCTTCCAAGAGTATGCTGTTCAAGTGAGTAACACTGCATTCAAGGCAGGACCTTTTGAGTTGTGGATATGTGTCCCAAACAGAAAGGTAGCCCTGTTGATGGTCACCCTAGGGCACCCTAGTGACAGATGACCTGGGACTCTGAAAGAAGTCCTTTGAAAGAGTGCAGACTCAATTAAATGGCAAATCAAACACAAGCATAGCAACATCTTTTGTTGTCTAGGAAGGATGTCTTCCTGTTTACATAGGAGCCAAGAAAAAAATACATTCCTGAAGTCCTTTGCTTCCGAAAGGAAAATTCTTATAACCCATGCATGGCCTTCAAGGCATGTAGGACTCTCACAAGATGGACAAGGCTCCTTGCCTGGGATATACACTCTGCTGTAGGAAGAAGTTTCAGTGCTGTGCGATGCATTGCTCTTTTGTGTTACAGGAGGTAGTCATTGATGCATAAGAGGCCAGGCGCAGTAGAAATAAACTAATGAAACCTGCCGATTAGGAGCGAGGAAGAGAGACGGCAGACTTGTGTTCGACAATACAATGCCATGCTCTGCTGGTCTATTCCCTGGCTCTCCTCACTCAGTGAGTTTTGAAAATATACTTTTGTCCCTCATCTAGTTTCTGACATGATATTTCCTCCTTTCTCATCACTTTTTCTATTTCAACACTGACTTTAATTGTGAATAAATTCAACTCTGCAAGAGACTGAATATAAAATATAATGTCAGCATCAGAAGAATCAATGTTTTTTTTGTGCCATATGAAATCAAGAATGCTTGATATGGATAACACGTATTGAAACCAGCCCCAGCACAGGCTCTAAAAACACTTGCTTTCAAAGTCATGCACAGTGTTCCTGAACGTATGTGGGGCAGTGTTGTTAAATGCTTCATGTCCTTCAACATCCACAGTAAAAAGATGCACACATAGATATGCATGTGTGTATTATGAATGTGCATATGTAAATTTTCTCAGGTGTCTATGTAAAGATTTGGCAAGGGGATTATGGCAGCTGAATGACATTTGTTTGTATATGAGTGATGGTTAAATTATCTTATAAATGCAAACTCACTCTAGTTTTAATTTGAGAAATAAGAGAAATTTAAGATGGATATATTACATGTATCAAGCCTTCTGTTTTTCTTATTTATCAGATGGTACCTTTGTACTCAGTAACATAATATATAATTCTATTTTGTGTCTTGTCTCTTCCCTTCCTCCTTAAAGCATGGACTTTAGGGTATATTCTGCTATACCTACCTAAGATCAAATATGACACCCTGTTCAGTTTAAACTCTTTGTTGTTCCACAAGAATGTTGAATTTGATTTCATGTACTTTTGTCTGTTAGTTTTCATATTTTTTGAAGTCCTTTTAAAAAAAAGTATGTTGGTACCAATACCAGCCACACTTTTTGGATTTATGAGTTATTTTTGAATTTTGCCTTGTTAACATTCAGTTCCCAAATGTCATCTCCATCCATGCAGATGAGTCCTTGTGCCTTCTGCCTGTCTTTGGTAGGATGTCACCAAAGTAGATTTCACTGTCGGCCAAATTCACGTCCTGGAATGAGCTAGGACACTTTAGCTAGAGGGGCACACTGTGATTTGACAGACAGAGGAGAAAGGCTACGTCATAAACCTTGCAAGAGGGCAGCCTGATTTTGCTATCTAGGCTGCAAAGGACCAAAATGAAACAAGTAAAACCGATTTCCCAGGACATGAACCTCCTCCTCTGACATAGCCCACCCTCTGAGGACATAACGAAATGAGCCCAGGCAGGGAGAACACATGGCCAAATGCCACGGGGTGCCACTGCTGTCAGGTGGCATAGATTTACTCTCCAGGCGAGAAGCTGATGATTTGATTTAGGACAGCAGTTGTTACGAGCAGAAGGAGCTGTTGGCACGAATGGTGCCCCTCTTGGCCAAGCATGCTTTCCAACTGTCCTGGATTTAGGAGGAAGGAAAAAGAGCCACATGAGGGAGAGAAGGAGGGAGAGAAGTAGCGGCAGACCTATTGAAGAGTTGGGCTATAGCTCACTCAGAGGAATTCCATTAAATGAACTCATCCGTCATCTTGCCTTTTATTGATGAGTGGCATTGCTTGGTGGCAAGTGACATAGCAGAACAAATAGCATTAGAGTCCTGGCTCCTGTTCCGCAGTGCACACAGACGTGAGGGCCCCAAAACAATGAGTCATTACTTATTACATCCATTATTAACTCAGCTCAGCCTCATTAGGCTTAGAAATTGAGGAGAAAAAAAAAATTCCGAAGCTAACAACACACATTTAGGGGGAAAAGGGTGGTCTGGGAGAGACAGTGTACAAGTGAAGGGCACTTAAGCCCCGAAACTCAGCAATTTTGACGTTTTCAAATCCTGAGGGTCACTCATAGTTGATTGTGTGTTTTCCTTCTCCTGACATGATTGAGTTGAGACTACAGCTTAAAGCAGTGCAGATGACGTTGAAGAGTATAGGAAGTATGTGAATAGCGGTCACCAGCCCTTCAGAAAGAAATTCCATAGAGGTGGTTTAGTACCTGTAGGTGTGACCACATTGACACTCTACCCATGTACTCACATGTATGGCTGCTGCACCCAAGAGTACACTTTTTTTTTTTTTTTTTTTTAATTTGTGTGCTAAGATAATTACAATACACACATTCTTTCATACATTAGTGACATTTAAAAATGATGGAAATAATAGCAAGAATAGCTAAGGTGGTCTCATTCTTTGGAAATATTTTTCTCCTGGGACAAAGGACAGAGTCATATTTATACCGATGTATGCAGACATATTGTTGTAGTTACCTTCTCCTTGCTGGAACAAAGCACCAGACCAAAAGCAGCTAATGGAAGGAAATGACTAATTTTGGCTTAACATCTCAAGGGAAGCTCTGGGATGGCAGGGGAAAGCATAGCATGAACAGAGACTGGACATCACTTCTGTCTTGGCAGGTGGAAAACAGTAAGTAGAGTGTGATTCAAACTCTAGAAAACACACTTCATCCTACCCCAAACAATGCACCTCCTCCACTGAGGCTCTACCTCCTAAATTGCCACTAGCTGGGGACCAAATATTCATGAGTTTGTGGGAGAAATCTGATTCAAGTCACCACATTTATTGTCTAGTGTTACCCTGAGTAAAGATGTTTCAGAGGACTTCACAGGACACAGACTGATCAGTTCTGTCAGCTAAATTTCTTAGCTAATAAATTAAAATTATTGGCTCTGTTTTTCTACATGAAGGTTAAAAAAAAAAAAAAAAAAAAAAAAAAAAAAAAAAACTATTTTGCCCACGAGGCACAAACTTCTAAATATAAAAGCAGTGAACTTCTTGGGATAAGAATTACATTCTTCTTAAAATCAATCTACAAATTAAATTTAAAAAAAAAGTAAATCAACTTTTTTTTAAGGGATAAGGCCTGAGTGACACCCAGGTTTTTATTAGTTTAGTTTTAGTTTTTTAAATTTTATTTTTAGAGAGAGTGAGGAGGAGTTCTTTTAGGTGTGAAATTTTATTTATTTTTATTTATTTGAGACAGAGAGAGAGAGATTGAGAGAGAGAATATGGATATGCCAGGGCCTCTAGCCACTGCAAACAAACTCCGGATGCATGTGCAGCCTTGTGCATTTGGCTTATGTGGATACTGGGAAGTCAAACCTGGGTCCTTAGGCTTCTTCACAGGCAAGAGCCTAAACTGCTACGCTATCTCTCCAGCCCATATTTCAACATTTTAAGAGAGAGTTGAGAATGCATTCCTAAGACATACTTTTTTGCACTGTTGGCACATTTATTTCTCCATATGGCTGGCAAAATACATATGTTTTTAATATATGTCATATATACATTAAATTATTCAATAAGGGACAGAGAGATGGCTTAGTGGTTAAGGCATTTGCCTGTGAAGCCTAAGGATCTAGATTCGATTCCCCAGGACCCACATAAGCCAGATGCACAAGGTGGCACATGCATGCATCCAGAGTTTGTTTACAGTGGCTGGAGACCCTGGTTGTGACCATTTTCTCTATCTGCCCCTCTCTCTCTTACTCTTTCAAAATGAATAAGTAAAATAAATTATTCAATAAAAGTGTGTTACAGGTTAAGGTTGGTAAATTCCAGGGAAATGAAATTGAAGAATAAGATACAAACTCTTCCCTTCCTGGAGTTACTATTTTATAGAGACAATCATTTGAACTATGTGACATTTCGCAATGATTGTGAGCTTGAAGGACCTAGAATCACCTGTGAACAATTATCTACACTGAACTATCTCTGGGCATACCTATGAGAGATCACCTTAGTAATTTAATTGAGGTGGGAAGATCTATCTTAACTGTGGGTAGCACCATTTCCTGGGTTGGGGTCTTGGAATAAAATGGAGGCCATTTGCTTTTATTGTCTCTGCTTTGTGCTGCCATGCCCTCCATACCATGATGGACCACATGCGGGGTGGTATATAGAATAAACCCTCCCTCTTGTAAACTGATGTCCACGAAATGAGAAGGCAACTAATACGCTTAGGAAATACAGGGCAATCTAGTCATCACCATTGGTCAAAGATAAAGGTAAATTAATGTACATGTGTAAATATTAATTTTCTCAATGTGAGTTTCTATGTCTAGATATAATTATACTTTTGGAAAAATAATTAAATGTTTCTAAAAGTATAGTTAGTTATACTAACAGACTTCTGGACACTGCATTTTATGGCATAAGTATTTGGGATATATTTTAATATCTTATAAAATCAGTGACTTATTCAATTTTGCATTCATGAAGGCAACTAACATGGACTTATTTCACAGTCATCATGCTTATGAAATTATTACAAATTTCACCTTATTCTACAAATGACTAACCTTTCTCTCCTGATAGTAGGAAGCAATGAGACAAAAAAGACTTGAGGGAAAGAGAAAAAAGTACAGGAGTAAAATTATAAATGTATATTTTATACCATTTTGAAATTAAAGCTGGTTATTAATTTTTTAAAGTTAAGTTGGTAATTCACTTTGTTCTCCTTTAGGTTGAATTATGCATTTATCAAGTGGGCATGCTTTGGATGAAGGCCATAAGGCAAAGAAGACTGGATTAGATGTAAATGGTACCCGCCTACATTATTATTATTCTTGTTTTCCTTGAGTATCAGCTACTTCAAAATATGTTTATACTTATGCTTGAATTAACCTTAGATCTACCAATTTCATATATGCATAAAGCTTCATTCCCATAACTCTGCCTTTTGGAAGAAAAGGGTACATCTTGCTTTCTCAGTAGCCTTTCTTCAAAACTATCAAAGGGCTGATTCATACATGTGTTAATTCTCTTTTTGGTTTAAGACAACACACTCAACTCTCCCCATTCCTTGTATGAACAGTCATTGCAACTCAGGCCAATAGGTAGAGATCAGGCATATGGCAGTGGCAGTGGCAGGACTATGGTTGTGATGCCTTGGTCCTCCTTTCTTCCTACTTGCCTCTTCCAATTCTCTGGGGATACCCAGTAAGCTTCTTTTTTTCCCCATCCCACAGATCAAATGTGGAATAGCCTTGGTGTTCTCAAGAAACATTTTTGTAGGACAAAGCTCTTTTATAGGAGGGATGCCATGTTCCTAGATGTTGTTATCCTAACTTGAAATTTTTGTTGTTGCTGTTGTTGCCCATGGGGATTTTGCAAGCACAATCCAGTCCATCTTATGTTTCAATGAAAATTGTCTCTGTCTTTTACTTTCTGACCAGATGATTCTTTTGAGAGTTATTGATAAGAAAGGTGCTTCTCTTACCAAGTATGCCTCTTGCTTCAGAGTAGGGCTGTCATGTGTTCTCAGTTGTGTGTAAACTGAAAGAGTGCAGGTCATCATCTGCTTTCCTCTTTGTTAGATTCACCTTGACTAAAAGGTGACGGGGACACACAGAAATGCATGTACTGGTAATTCTCCACCTCTGATTCTGATCCTTTTCTCCATCAAGGTTTATTTATTTATTTATTTCAGAGAGAAAAATAGAAAGAGGGGGAGAGAAAAAAAAGAGAAAGAGAAAGAAAGAGAGAGAATGGTCATGCCAGGGCCTTTAGACACTGCAAACAAACTCCAGATGCATGTGCCACCTTGTGCATTTCGCTTACATGGGGAATGGGGAATGGAACCTGCATCCTTAGGCTTCCCAGGCAAGTGCAGTAACTGCTAAGCCATATCTCCATTCCTCATCAAGTTTAAATTCTGAGCTCATCCATCATCCCATATTGTACAAGAACAAGCACTCCTCGTGTTGCTCAAGGGACGTGGGATTCTTATAAATTCTCGAAGCAAGTTTAAATTTTCTAAGAGTTGCCTAAAAGCATCCAAGAACACCTACCTTGTCACTTCTGACTTCTAGTAGCATATATGTGACAGGGCTTGAAAACCATTTGACCTCATGTCTTCTTCAGAAAATGTCTACTCATAGATTTTGTGCTATCCAGTGTAGGGACCCCCTTTTGGGCCCCCGAGGGGATAGTCGACCAGACCCGAGAACACTCACACGGAGAACACTCAATGCAAGCAGCAAGAGGATTTATTAGAGCCGAAGCAGCTTCGGGGCTTCACAGAATTCTCACTCAGGAGAAGTGAAGAGCCCTGTGTACCTGTGGGGGTGACTTTTTATAGTCAAAAACCATATGTGTGAGGAAATACTACAAATATGCAGGGGCTTTCCAGACATCTCCAGATAATAGTACTTTAGGTTATTTATTTCTGGAACAGGGGCTCTGTTTTTACTTAAGATGTTTCTGGTGGTCAAGGCCCCCCAGATGCAGTCCTCAAGATGCTTCCCCATTTTCAATTCCCGCTTTGTGCTTTGTGTATGGGTTGATAATTGCAAACCTTGTAACTTTCCATCTAGTCACAGGTTGTTTGTACAAAGAAATGTCTGTCCTGCGTATGCAAGCAGTTGCATAGAATTGCTGAAGCATATTAGTTACATTTCCCTTTGAAGCAAGCAAGTGTACAGAAGCTAATTAGAGCAGTATAGTTATATATATATATTTTTTTATCCTTTCACCAGGACTGTTTTCAAGGGTAGGGTGCACTTCTAGGCAGACACTAACTCATTGTTTGTTTGAGCGGCTGTAGCAGACAGCTTCAGGTTCGCTGAGATGAACTTCCAGACCAGGCACAGTAATGGAGGAAGGGATATTTATTGAAGCTTATAGATCCAGGAGACGGTCCATAATGGCAGAAGAGGCTGGCATGCTCTTACAGGAACAGGAAAGAGAGAGAAAAGCCAAAAACCAAAAGCCGCACAACAAAGCACACTTCCGGAGCTCCGGGGAGGCACACTTTGCATATCTTTAGATTCAAATCTCAAACCCACCAGCACACCTTTAAGATCTGCCCAATGACATTGCCTCCAGCCTGGTGTATCAGATGCAAACTACAAACTAATAAAACACTAAATATATTAGGGGCCATCTATTCAAATTACCACCGTGGCTTTGGGCTAGCACAGATTTGTGGTAGTTTAGCTGAATCAACCAGGTCCCTTTTGCTGCAAACCACTGTCTGCTCTGATGTTTGAGTTCAGTTATCTGCTAGAGATACTAAATATATTTCACTTCAACTTGAGATTCATTTTTCCTTTACTTTCCAGAAGTGAAACATGGAACTCTTGGATTGTGGAATGCTAATCAGTGGGCTAGGTATTTTTCATAAAATTATGAGGATTTCACCAAGTACCATGTGAAAATGCCAGGTGTTGAGGCACACATACGTATAATCTCAGCACTCAGGAGCTGAGACAGGATGATCCCTGAGATCCACTAGCCTAACCAGTGAGTTTTTAGGTTTAGAAAAAACCTGCCTGAAAGAATAAGGTGAAGGACAATTGAGAAAGAGCCTCCATGTTGACCTAAGTCCTTCATGTGCATATATACACATGTACATGAACACCTGCGTGCACATATGTATCCCCACACACAAGCATGCATATATGCTCATACACATTCATTCATACATACACAATTGAAAATCTTTACGCTTGATAACATAAAGCTCAGGATTTTTTTTTTTTCTTATCATAGATAACTATCCATGGAAAAGGCAGGTATACTAACCTCTAAGGGCAGCTACATAAGTATAGACCCAGGGAGACTCCACACTATTTGAGTGGAGTTTATGAATGGAATTAAACCCTGTATAATCAGTACAAGGAATGATCTGAGGATGAGTTGGAAAGAGTGGGTAGTACTCAGTGCCCAAGTGAATGCAAGTCCCCTAAGCTATCATGCTATTGTTAGAGAGAATCATTCCTTTGGGTATTTTTCCTAATATTGCTATGTAAAAATGAAAATGTTTTACTAGAAATAATGGGAAATAAAGACATTTACAGTCATTTTAATTTTAGGAACACTTATGACATAGGATCCTGAGGTAGAGTGAATCCAGGAACACAAGATGCATGAAAGAATTTTGGGCTCAGAAGTTAAAGAAATATCTCAAAGAAGACTACAAGAAGTTGGTGACAGCAGGGCATTATATATTAGAGGTAATGAACCTTCGCAGGTAATTCATTGTTTCAATGAGAAACCTTGTCTTAAAGAGAGAGTAGAAAGTGACTAAGAATGCCTTGCAAAGTCACACATATGCCTTTTCTATGGACAGTTGCCTATGGGGGGATCCTGGTTTATTATATCAAAAATCAAAATTTCTGACTTGACTTTTTAAAAAATGTGTATTGTCAGAGTATGATTGCTTGCATACATGTATTTTTGCGAGAGGGCATATGAGTGTGTGAGTGCAGTCATACAATGTCTGTGCACATGCACATGTAGACAAGATAACAATATCAGGGGTCTTCCTAAGGAGTTACAAAGGAATAATGAACCAGTTAGGAAGAGAACTTTCTAGAAATTACCAATTAAGGAAAAAGCTGCTTGTGGTGCTGTTAGCTAAACCAAAACTGATGACATGGAGAATTTAGTCCACTCTGGGTGTGTGGGAAACAAAAAACCCTAAATTTTTCTTGGTACTTGAAATGGAAGCATATAGATTTCCCTTTGTTGGGAGAATAGTTGACACACTTTTTCCTCAAGTTTCCTATCTATGTTTTTATTATTTGCTTCATAGTTCTAAAGAACATAAACTTAGCAATATTTGAAGTGAGCTAGGCTTTATAAGGTAAACAATGGGAATAAACCTGTATTTGTAGAAGTCAATTTGATGGGCATAATGTATCTATTTAGCCAAAGAACAATGGTAGCTTCCTGCTAGGGCCTATGCCCTTCCATGTTATAGGCTTTTGACCCCATTTTCAATATGACCCATGAATTGCCTCCACACTGAACATGCCTCAAATCCACTCAGAAAGCAGTTGGTACCTCCATAGCTTATGTGCTAATATTGCACTCGTGGGCACATGTTTCCTGGATGGTTCATTGGGTAGCTTTCAGGATCCACTGCTTGTTAATACTGTTGATAATTTCCCCCCTACCAATCTACAATCACTTTCCAGAATTATGGCAGCTAGCCTGCAGGAAGGAGGCTTCTAGCTCAGTTGCAGCTTAATTTCTCAGTGTCCTACAGCCAGAGCATGTGATGTTTTCAACAAAAGGGACTTACCATCTAGTTCTAGGGGGTAATCAAGAGCACTGGAAATAGTCTGCCTTGTTTTGGGGGGTATCATGGGCTTTGCTGACTAACAATACACTGTGAGGTGACCCACCCCTGGCACTGGAATCTACCTGTAACAACCTATTGCTTTAGGGAAAAGCTTTCTCCATGCATGACAGAACTCTCCCTTTCTCCTTTTCAATTATATTTTAAAGTAATTAATGAAGGGGTTGAAATGATTTTTTTCACAACTACTTTACTTTTACATATCCCCCATCCCTCCTCTTCCCTTTCTTTTTCTCCTGCTCTCACTTGGAACTTTCCACCCACTGTATTCTGTACCTCTACTTTTCTGTCTACTGTCCCTTCCCCTTCTCCACCCTCCAGGCCTCATTTTTGAAAGCTGCCCTACATGAGTATGAAGGTCATCTTAGAGATGACACTGATCAACAGCTTCCAGATGTTTTTTGCAATTGTGTCGGCAGAATGGTGCAAAGCTTGGCACAGCATGCACTCTGTGAAATGCAATGTCTGTAAACAATAGGCTGTCAAGAACTCATCCATGTTGAACCTTTTCTTCGACAGTGCTACTAATTTCTGTATGGGCTCCTGATTGTTAAAGCAGTCACAAAATTATGCAGGATTCCTACTATGTGTAAGAATCTATGATGAGAACTCAATGTAAAATGATAGAGTAAATCATTTTACTTTCAGTGGGTTTAAAAATTTATGAGGGATACAAAATATAAAGTCTATGTTCTAAAGTCAAAAATAAACTCAATTCTTGCATAGACTGCACACACATGTACCACATACTACCACACATACTACACACATGAAAGAAAAGGACATAAATTCAAAAAATATTGGCTGAAAGTACTGGGAGTAGTACTCCAATGATAGATATACAATTTTCATATTCCCTCTACTTACCTATGATGGATAACTTTTCCAGGTCTCTTTATCATATCCTAACATGCCACTTAATGGGGGGGGGGAGCTGCTCCCATAGGAGTCATTAATTGATGTTAATTAAAGAAGCTTTATTCTTGCCCTCAAGCAAAGGATGTCAATTTTGACTGAAATATTTGTTTTGGGAAGTGATTGAAGTTACAGGTTAAATCTTCTCATTCTGAGATTTCTGAAAATACCTTAATACTAAACTAATATAATAGAAAGACACTTTTATGTGATTGCTGCAGAATACCTGCAGATCATTCAGAAATTGTTTTCTTCTCCTCACTAACCATGAAACTGAAATTTCAGGTTATGATCAATGGCTGGAGTTGATGATCAATGTCCATGTTGCTTGGCCCTCAACACGGCCTACATCGTATTTCTATACTGTATCTAAAATACCAAGACTCAGGGTGTATTTACTGAAAATGAATTCTAGCACCCTATGGATCATGACCTTGGCAAGGCCAGTTTTATGGGCCACAGTAAAGTTGAAGCAGCCCATTCGGGGCAGCCCTAATTCCTATTCTGCAGCTTTCGCTTCTCTGAGCACTTGGTCCTCCCCTGCAGTAATTCTGCAACCCTGCTGTCACCTCCCTCCATGTGGAAAGTTCTTTTACTGCCTCCTCTTTCTTGGCAAAGACAAAGGAGAGGTGAGATACACAAATTGAAATTCCCAGACACTATCATTGTGTGCGTTTGAGCTCAGAGCTTCTGGCCTAGGATCTTCCCCCTTTCTTGGTAAGGTTATTGCTATGACAACATATTCCATACAGTGCCGTGTGAAAATCCTCTGCTCTTAGGAACCACTTAGACACACACAGCAAGTGTTGACCTCTGATCTATACTTTGGCAGCTTCTGAAGTTCATCTTTGTTGCAAGGTGATGTGCTATATACTATTTTCTCTTCATTAAACTTGTGAGTTTTAAGAAGAAAAGATCCTGTCACCTTTACCTTTATCCTGAGCATCAAGCATGATGCCAGATATATAATGTGGAAAGTGAATGTTTATTGTTGAGAAAAAGATTGACATGGGACGGAATGACATCATAACGTTCTACTTATTTAGTTTCCCCAATTTTATCCTTAGCTCAAGTTCACAATAATATTGTACACATTCAGGAAATTCATGTGTGACCCCTTCCTGGAATGTACATTGAGAAAATTACTCTTCAACAAGGACAAAAGTCAAATAGTCACGGGCTGGAGAAATGGCTCTGCAGGTAAAAGAATTTCCTGTATACATATTAGGGCCTGAGCAGGCCTAAGAAGACTTGGTGTTCAATCCCCAGGATACATGTAAATAACTGGGGGTAGCCGCCTGTGTCTGTAACTCCAGTCCCATAGGAAAGCAGAAACCTGAGACTCCCTGGAGCTGGGGGAAGGAGTGTGTGTGGGGTGGGAGGGAACCAAGAGACTCTAGCTCAAATAAGAACTGCTGAAAGAGTGACGGAGTGTGACACCACGGCATTCCGCTTTCTTGAGTGTAACTAGACACAGACAAGTATAGAGAGCTGTTCTGGCCACATATACTCCTACACACACACAGTCAAAACAAAGAAGGGCTGGAGAGATGGCTTAGCGGCTAAGGCGCCTGCCTGCTAAGCCTAAGAACGCTGGTTCCAATCTCCAGCGGTTCCAATCTCCAGGTCCTACGTTTAGCCAGATGCAAAGTGACGCAAGGGCACAATGCCACACTTGCCCAAAAGGGGGTGCAGGCATCTGGATTTCGTTCACAGCAGCTGAGAGACTGCTGGCGCGCCCATTTCTATCTCCCTCTCCCTCTCCCTCTCTGTCTATCTCTCGCTGTCTCTAAAAATAAAAATAAAAAAAATAAAATAAAATAAAATAAAATACTAAAAGAAAACAAGGAAGAAAGTAAAAAAAGAAGAGTGAAATGGTCAGACATTTGAAATGTGCAGTGGGACTTTTGCCAATGATACATAGTTTGAAAATAAAAGAGCAAACGCTAGACTCAGGGTTACTCTGATTTTTTTTTTTTTTTTTTTTTTTTTTTTTTTGCTTTTGTAATTCCTCCAGGCTCTGTAAGTGATATTTGTTCTGACAGTGATGAAGCTGAACTAAGACCACCTGTGGACAGGCAAGGGTTCATGCCCTTAAATACACTTTTTTTTGCCTTTATCCTGGAAACAGCTGGATGATGTCCTTTTGATGTAATCATGTAGGAATTGTGGGTAGAGAGGAAGCTCTCCCAGTTCTGGTACTTCACAGCTTTTCTAACCCTCAACTGCAAGGACAAGCAAGTAGCAGCTCCAGGCAGATGCAGCAGGGTCCACTCTCTGGAGTTACAGTTCTCTTGCATGTCTTGGCTACTGGGACTCAGCCCTGTCATGGTTACAGAACCGTCCTTGTACGGGACCAGAGATTCTGGATTTGCAGTGCTTGATAGGGGCTGGGGATTACCCAACTGTTGACAGTGGCAAGTGTTAAGGCTCCAGGGTTGAGTATCAGGATGATGCATTCCTTGGCAGCCGTTAGCTCTTGTGGCCAGAGCCTCTGAGTGTCTTGGGTCTAGGGTCTTCCGATAGCTCTCTCTCACCAGAGCCTGAGTTTCATCACTCTAAAGAGAGGATGCCATCCCCCCACCTCCCCACCCGCCCGCCCCCGTTCACCTCCTGGTTACATATTTGTAAAAAGGTAAGGCTTCATACATTTCAGAGATTCATTTTGGATTCCTACTTTGAGCCATCTTTCTCTTAACATATTCATTTCTCATCACTTCCAACCTTAAATATCAAAGAGTTAAAGCTTATAGAAAATCAGACATACACTTGGTCCAGGAAAAACTATAAAGGAACCAATAGGAGCCCAGAACTACAGGCCAGCCATTGTCCCACCACTGCTAGAAGGAACACTGTCAGTAAGGAACAGTCTGTGTGAATTACAGATCAGCTCATGTGTTCCCCAACACTGACCTTCTCACCTTCAACATCCACTTTCCCATAGATCTTCAAATGTCAGACTTATTTTAATCTCACACAGTCTTAGAATTTCTCATAGAAATAAAAAACCTAGCCAGGTGTGGTGGCACACGCCTTTAATTCCAGCACTTGGGAGACAGAGGTAGGAGGATCGCCATGAGTTTAAGGCCACTCTGAGACTACATAGTGAATTCCAGGTCAGCCTAAGCTAGAGCAAGACCCTACCTCAAAAACAACAACAACAACAACAACAACAAATCTAGGCAATGTGGTAGTTTGACTAGATGACCCCCAATGTATTCAGTGTTTTATTAATTTATAGTCTGCATCTGCAGACACCTGACTGGAAGCAATGTCACTGGGTGGATCTTAAGGTGCTGTGGTGTGTTTGTGATCTCGGTCCAAAGACATACAAAGTGTGCCTATGTGGAGTTCCTGATGTGTGCTGTGGCATTTGGCTTTTGATTTTCTCTCTTTCTTGCCTGGTGCTGTCAGAGCAACCCAGCTTCTTCTGCAATTATGGAACTTCCCCTGGATATGTAAGCTTCAATAAATATCCTCCATAACTTTACCTGGTCTGGAAGTTCATCTCAGTGAACTTGAAGCTGTCTGCTACAAGGTCCACCAGCTACCATACTGCATTGACATGAATCTGCTCTCCTACAACTGGGGGTGATGTCACATGTGTGAGTGTGTGGGTGTGTGTGGGGGGGTGTTTGTAGGTGGTTTTTGTGTTTAGATAAATTCATTCAAAATTAATTCATCAAGAAAGAAGATATCAAATTGATACATATTTAAGGGGACGAAAAACAACAGCATGGGGAAGAAAATGTTTTCATTGACTTCTTAATAGACCTGGGTATTGTCACAAAAAGTTGATATTTCCAAAATTTCAAATCAAAATTAGCAGACTCAGTTACATTTAAGGAAGCTCTGTAGTAAGCCCTGGGGAAAATTCCAAGAGTGAAGATTTGAGCTTAAATAAATAAGATAAACACCAGCTCAGTTCATTTCCTATGCAAATGATTTAGTTCCAAGCTTCGCCAAATTTCAGAATAGACATAAACAATAAACTTATTGAAGAAAGTTAAATAACATTATGATGAAATGTCATCTAAGAACACCAACACTGCTCAATTATAAAAGCATGGAACTAATGCAAACCACAGGTCAATGAGGAAAAAAATAAATAAAAAAGCAAAGCCATGGACACCAAAGCATGAAGACCTTCCAGCTCTCCCTGTGAATTCTGGAGAAAAGTGTTATTAATAGACTTGTTTCTAATGTTTCTCATAAATAATGATTGTTTTAATAGCTATACTTTCTCAGACCAAGAATGCCTCCTTCAGTTCAAGTTTTTATTATTTTTAAAAATATTTTGGGGCTGGAGAGATGGCTTAGCAGTTAAGGCACCTGCCTCCTAAGCCTAAGAAGGCTGGTTCAAATCTCCAGCGATTCCAATCTCCAGGTCCCACATTTAGCCAGATGCAAAGTGACGCAAGGGAGCAATGCCACACTTGACCACAAGGTGGTGCACACATCTGGATTTCGTTCGCAGCAGCTGAGACGCTGCTGGCACGCCCTTCTTTATCTGTCTTCCTCTCCCTTTCTCTCTGTCTCTCTCTGTGTCTCTCTCTCAAAAAAAAAAATATTTATTTATTTATTTTCAAGCAGAGAGAGCTACAGAAGAGAGACAGACAGAAAGAATGGGCACTCCAGGGCCTCTAGCTGCTGCAAAGTAACTCCAGATGCATGTGCTCCTTTGTGCATCTGGAGTTATGTAGGTACTGAGGAATTGAACTCTACTCATTAGGCTTTGCAGGCAAGTACCTTAACTGCTGAGACATTTCTTCTCACTATCACTTTTTTTTTTCAGAGAGAAATAGAGAGAGAGAGAGGGAGAGGAAGACAGATAGAGATGGGTGCTCCAGCAGCCTCTCAGCTGCTGTGAACGAAATCCAGATGTGTGCACCCACTTGTGGTTAAGTGTGGCATAACGCCTTTGTGTCGCTGAATCTGGCTAAACGTGGGACCTGGAGATTGGAACCACTGGAGATTGCAACCAGAGTTCTTAGGCTTAGGAGGCAGGCACCTTAACCACTAAGCCATCCAGCCCGCTCACTATTGCTTTTTGCAAGATATTTTATGTCTCCTACAGAATCATCTGGAGCTATGATACCATTTTATGTTTCTTTTGTTGCTTCTCTCTATGTTGGGCATTTAGAAGTAGTATTCCTAACTCTTCCAAAACATGAATAAAATTTTGCTTATTCTGGGCTGGAGAGATAGCTTAGCAGTTAAGACACTTGCCTGCAAAGCCTAAGGACCTATGTTCTACTCTCCAGATCCTATGTAACCAGACACACAAGGTAATGAAAGCAAACAAGGTTGCATATACACACAAGGTGGCAATTGCAGTGGCTGGAGGCCTTGGTGTGCCAATTATCTCTCTCTTTCACTCTCTTCCTCATAAAAATATTTTTAAAATGCTTATTCTGATAAAAAAAAAAAAAAAATATTGGGAACTTCAGAATTTTTAAAAATTCTGTTTGAAATTATTTAATCAACATATGTTCACTTAGGGTGTCTGCTTCTTGGTTCTATTTATGTAAAATATGTTTTTCTGTGAATCTATTTTCATTTTTCCCATTTTTTGGTCATATATAGCTCATTTCCTTTTAAATTTTTGTTCCATCTTTACTATTATATAGTTTAGCTTTGCTTATTTTCCATGTCTGATTTTGTGTTTAAGTAATAGATTTGTATATATTATTACGGCCTAAGAGTCAAATTTTCATTTTCTTAAACCTGTTTCTTATTTTTAATTTCTGTTACTAAATTTTCTCTACATTTTAATTACCACTACTTTCACATTTTCCTTAGTTCTTTTAAATTCCTTTATTACGATTCTTAAGTTAAATACTTGATTTGTTTTCAGCTTTTCTTTAGTTCTAATATAAGAATTTATGGCTCAATACCTACACTTTAAAGTTTCAAACTGTGTCTTAGAAGTAATTTAGTGCATTTAACCTTATACATTTTAGCATCTTATGTTTTTATTATTTATTATTATTTTAATCCCAAAAGGATTTCAAGCATATTCTTTACTCAAAGCATTGGGATTTTTAATTATAGTTTTGCTATTGATTCCCCATATATTATGGTAGATAGAGATATACATATGCAAACATATTCTTGATGTTTGATGAAATGATTGTACCCAGTATGTTTTTTATATCTTTATTATCTATCTATCTATCTATCTATCTATCTATCTATCTAATCTATCCATCCATCCCTAGGGTTTATACTGCAATATATATGGTGTGTGTGTGTGTGTGTGTGTGTGTGTGTGTGTGTGTGTATGAAATCACATTTTGAGTTCAGATACACACACATATGGATATAAATTGAGTTTCTTAAAGCTCTATTTCTTAACTTTTGAACTACACTACAAGGTAATGTTTGATATTTCAGTTTCTGTGAAGGATATGGAAATGTTACAGTTGATGCCCCAGGTGCCCATGGTGTCAACTACCTCCAGAGCCATTATTTTTCTCCACCACAGGCAAGTAGCTTTCACAGCAGAACTTTTTCTCTCATTAGTCAGTGTTTCCTCTCTGCTGCTTCCCTCATCCTTCCTCATATTTTACACCAGGCATTAACAAATACTTGGCCTGCCAAATAGCCTGAGACCTGTAAACCCTTATTCCTTTTTATCTGGTGAGGCAAGGAAGTACTAGCTGTAGTGTTCCAGCCCTCAGCAGTATGGTCCCTGGGAATATTTATGAACATCTTCTTTGCAGCAGAATGCAAAGAATTTGTTTCTCATGAACATCCTTGTTCTACAAACAGGAGTTTTACTTCCTGGTCCCATAAGTGACACCAGCTGAACAATTTATTTTTTAATTCTTTGTTATGTGTATGAGAAAGAAGGGATCTTTTGTTGTTGTTGTTTTGTTGTTGTTGTTGTCCATTGAAGTACTCTAAATGCCTATAGGTTGAATCAATAGGTCTTATAGAATCACAGAGAGTTTATTTGGTAATAAAATTATTTTTTGAAATTATAAGAAGGCATAGAACAATCATCACTAACACCAGACCAATTAAATATAATAACAAGTAGCACTGACATTATAATAATTTCCTGTAACTGGCAATAACACTGTGCATATATCAATATATTCATTTCACTTTTGAGAAAATTGACCTCATTTGTATCACTTGTCAAGAGGTAAACTACTTAGGGTTTATTATAGGGTACTGATCTCTTGGAAGATTCTTTAATCATGAATCAGCCTCCCTTAATACTTATTAGTGGATTCATTGGTTTTATATCATTCTTATTTTATATCATTCTTAATGCATTTTTATATTTAATATCTTAATAAAATTAAATGTTCAGAGTCAAAGGTTCTACAAGTTTGGCTTTAATGACCAAGGGGCATGGAGTTGCAAATATCAGGATCTGACAAAGCCTTCAACAAAGAAAATAAAGAGAAAGCGAGTAAACATTCTGATGCCATAGGAATGATATATGATAGCTATAGAATCCTGTGTTGAGCTTTAGACCTGGTTTTCCCACCTGAGGGGCATGATCAGGAGTCTCACACCATCCTGTGTTGAGCTTTGGTCCTGGCTCATTTCAGGACACTCAAGGCATCCTTTGTTGGTCTTGGTCTGGTCTCTTTCCTTGGATTCATTCTGTATTTGATATTTTTTCCATCTGATGCATGGAGTCTATCATTATTTAAAGGAATTGAGGTACCTATTACTTCAGTAAAAAGTGCTACCACACAGTCTAAAAGAGGTATCTGATTTATGATTAAAAAGAAGACATTTTTGTTTTAAATCAACATGAAAAATGCTCCCCTTGATTTCTCTGCTTTCATCCCACCTAACAGAAATTTGTTCTCTACATATTCATCGTTTGAGAAAGAGGGAGAGAATATTTCAGCAAAAAAGTACCTTTGCCTCAGGTTATGAGTGCCTCCTCCAAGTACCTTAAGGACAGGTGAGTCTGAGAACCAGGAGCAAGTGTGGGTAGGCAGGTGTTTTCTTTTTATATTTAACAAAAAATACCAAATATACTACTTCATGTTGAATGCTTTGTAGGCTTTTTAGAAAACAGTAGTAGCTATGTGGAGAAGACATCATTCCAACTATTGAAAAGCACATAGGTCAAAGAAAGAGAACTTTACAAGTCATTAGAATTTAGGTTGCAGTTATCTGTGAATGAGGCAGGCCTGAGAGAGGTGTCCTGGCTCAGACTGCAATGGCCTTTCCCTAGGCTGGAGGGTCCATTGTGTCTTTTTAGAACAAAAGCTGCCTCACTTGAACTCAAGTCGGTTTGGAGAAATTGAGAGTTTCCACCTTGGCTGAGATCTGACTACAAAGGAAATATAGTCCTGGGCAACAGAAAAGACCAGAACAACCAGAAAATGAAGCACATCAGAACAGTCTTTCCTGTAAAAAAAAAAAAAAAAAAAAAAAAAAAAAAAAAAAAAAAGGGCCAGCAACTTACTGCTACTTGGTATTTATACCATTTGAACTTTATGTCTTTGAGTCTTCTGTTACCTGGTATCTCCCAGGAGTCCCTTATTAAAATGCAAATGAAGTTGGAAGTTGTATAAATCATAAGCCTCCTTATAAGTTAAAAACTCAGTGGATTTTAGAATAGCTGAGGAATGTTGGTGGAAAGTCGCCAAAGGAAACTTCATCCAGTATATAATTTTGCTGCAGGCCACCTCCACTTATAATTATCCTCCTGCCTTCTCCCCGGGAGGAATTATATTACTACTTCAGTGCCAAGACCTTGAGGCAGGGGCTTCCAGGCTGGCTAGAAGCAAGCAGGAGAGAAAATGTCATAAGCACACCCTCAATAGAATTTCCCCAACTTCTATAGGCTGAAAAGTGATTCCAAAGTTTTCTATGAAAACATCCAACTCTGGCCTTTTGAGATTTACCCATCACCAGTCTTTAATCCTTTCAAATGTGTGAAAATGATAATCATATCCCACTTCCCTCGAGTTGTGAAGATTGCATTGTGCTTGGTTCTTCATAAATCAATCCTGCTTGACACATAGGCGATATCTATGCAGCAGACAGATTTACAATTGCATTGTTAATTTAGGACAAGTTCAGATATTTCCTCATTCACAATCTGTTATAAAGAGGAAAATCTAAATAGAGAGGCAGGAAGAAGTCTGTCATATTTAAACACAACGTCATTGATTCTGGGTATCCCTAGTGGTGACTCATCCATATCCTCTCACCTCAGAGGTATGATAACAAGCCCCCAGTCAGTCATCTCTGTCCCCTCACCTCAAAGATATAATAAGAAGCCCATGGATGGGTTTTATAATTAGCTCAACCTTTTTGGTGTGCATAATATCTCTTACTTTCTGGTCTTCTGTGGCTTTTCCAGAAGCCTATGTGTGAATTTCTGAACCTAAAAAGGACATTTAAAAAAAAATAAAAGAACAAAAGCTTAGTGGAATTATCCAAGCAATGGAAGTGAGAAGTGGGGAAATAAAACAATGTGAAGGGATGCTGAATAAACAGCTTTTCAGTTGTCTTTTGACAAGGCCCAAGAGTCTTCATAGACACCTATCCTTGTCTTTCATTCCCTCCCTCAATTCCTTCATTCCTCCTTTCGTTTTTCATTTCCTCATTTCAGAGTACTAATAACTGATTGGTGGAGGACAATTTGGGTGTTGCATGCTACCTGGTGGATACAAGATTTGGACAAGGCTGAGTTTGGACTTTAAATATATATTTTTAATATTTATTTTTATTTATTTAATAGAGATGGAGGAGAGAGAGAGAGAGAGAGAGAGAGAGAGAGAGAGAGAGACAGAGAGAGAGAGAATGGGTACACCAGAGCCTCTAGCCACGGCAAATGAACTCCAAATGCATGCACCACCTTGTGCATCTGGCTTAGGTGGGACCTGGGGAATCGAACCTGGATCCTTAGCTTTTGCAGGCAAGCACCTTAACTGCTAAGCCATCTCTCCAGCCCTAAATATTTGTTTTTCTTTAGACTATATATTTATATGCCTAAAAAATTGAAGACATCATTACTAGTAGAAACAGAATTTATAAGATGAATCCTTTTTATTTGAAAAATACTGCATCATAGAAGAGTTTATTAAGTCATATTTTACTTGTTAAGCCAAATATTCTGTTTTTAAAACATGAAATAATTTCAGGCTCCATCTTCACACATGCAAAAAATTAATTACAGAATGCATATGATTTTGATTTTTCCCAACGTTATCTCTTTCATAACCTTTTTACCCATACAAGCTGTATGTCTTTGGTTATTGACTGAAGAAATGAATTAGATAGTTGACAACTCTCCCTTTATTATATGCCTATGTAGTCATAGTCTAATTAAACTATATAATGAAATGTTTAAATATATCCATACATTTTGCATAAAATATAAGCCCAGACCAGTCCTTATTCTTAGAATAGGGCCCCTAGGATATTCAAGGATGCACATGTGTGGCTAAGTCAGAAGTTCTTTCCCAGATGTTCAGTTTGACCCAGGGTAGCTCATTCAAAGTGCTTAAGGTTTCCAACATTCCTACTGGGAGTTTTCAGACAAGCAGGCATATGGGTTATTCTGGCAAATCAATTGTGCCAACAGAAAGTTACATGCAATAATTCCCAAACTTTAAATTTCCCTAAGAGTGAGGAAAATAAGAACATTGTTCAGCATGATCATGTTAAAATAAGCCAGTATGAAATGGAAGTAGGGGAGGAGTTGATATCAGGTCAGAGCCAGAAAGAAGAGACATAGAAAGAGAAGCAAAACAAACGAAAACACTAAAGGGTTAAAGCTACACATGTGAGTGTTATATCACTAAGAAGATATGGGTAATTTGGGGGCACAGCCTTGGAATCATACAAACTAACCTTTGGAGTCATTCATCCAAGAGTGAGCAAGTTGCTTCTAAAAGCAGAGCCTGCTGGATAGGAAATGAACCCTTGCAGTCTTTTACTGTAGATTTGGCTAGCTTCTTGCTATATCAGAGCCTGAGAGAAGGGAAAAGTACCCCATGGAGTTACCCAAGAGTGGGCTAACTACATCCATAGCAGGACTGCAAAGAAGAACATAAAATGGACCCTTAGATTCATTTAAACCAAGAGTGAACAGGCTGCATGGTCCATCACTGTTGTGCTGGAGTTCTGCAGCTGTCAGTTTCTCTCACAGGCACTCACTGATGTTTTTATCCAACAGACAAAATAAGTAATATGTGAACAAGTTGAATACTGCAAGGACAAAGGGCAAGGGACTTTTGACTTTGGATAATTCCTAAGCATTTGTTAAAACAAGGAATTTAGAAGTATAATCTATTGAACTCTGCTGATTCAGAATACATATACACACTACATTCACTAATGTTGTCACACTAGGCCCAACTATTATCTTCACCACATTTGTGGCAGGTCTGGGGACAATTCCTTACTGTGTTGTTTTCAATGTTATGGTCACTTCTAAGGCACATTGTTCTAGGTCAAGAGTCTAACCAGACCACAGAGGAAACCTGTGTAGAGATTAAAATCAGTCAGCAGATCTAAATATTCCTTGTCAATATTGGTCATCTGTGCTGTTCAAACCAAGGTACGTTAAGGCATTGCTTTGAGCAGGTGGATTACATGGTTGTAATATTAACTTCAGGGCACGTTATAAGTCAGGAATTTAAAAAGCATCTCACAGAAAAATTGTCAGAAAAGATATTTGTTAAGTCTATAAGAAATGTTCCCACAGTTCTTTCCCATATTTCATTCTTATAGCTCATTCCAACAGTGTGTTCAGATAGTTTATTTCCCCCCCAAAAAGATGGATAGGCAGAGATCTGAGGGTACCCATGTTACTGCCCACATCCCCAAATAATTGGATCTGTTCTAAATGTTCATGGAAAAGTGACTCTAAAATGTTCAAGTCATAAGTTAAAAAATTTAAAAATCAAAACTTTTTTGTTAAAATTTAGCTATATAACAGCTACATATTGGAGACTTATCATATGTCCAACATGGGCATGAAATTTAGTCAATCTGTAAGGTATTTGAATTTAAACACTTTTTTCTATGTATAAAATATGGGCATTGAATTTTCATACATATATATTTCAATAGTAGAGGAAATAACATATATATATATATATATATATATATATATATATTAAATTAAATTATTAGAACCTAGAATAAAATTTAAAATGGTTTAAATCACTAATGTTTAATGTTCAACTCATGATGGATATACGATATAACACTTTTAAAGACACAATGAGAAGAATAGTACAAAAGACAACAGCATAGATAACACTTGCTTTTTAGATGTATTCATGAGTCCATCTGTTTCTGTGAAGTCAATACCATAATGCCATTTGTCTTCATATATTTTAGACATAATCCTACTGATAAGGGAACATAAAGTATCTTTTATTTATTTTTTTAAATATTTTTTGTTTATTTTCATTTATTTATTTGAGAGCAACAGACAGGCAAAGAAAAGAGGAGAGAGAGAGAGAGAGAGAGAGAGAATGGGTGCACCAGAGCCTCCAGCCACTGCAAATGAACTCCAGATGCATGTGCCACCTTGTTCATCCGGCTCATGTGGATGCTGGGGAATTGAGCCTTGAACCAGGGTCCTTAGGCTTCAGAGACAAGCGCTTAACCGCTAAGCCATCTCTCCAGCCCCCATAAAGTATCTTTTAGAGTAGTGGTGTCTTTCTCAGCTCTTGGTTGCAGTTTTAACATTGGACTTACGTTACTGGATGCTACAGTCACACAATACTTTCACTAAGTCAGAGGCCTCCCAGTTCTTGTCTTGTGAATTCAGTGTTAAAGTCCAGAGACCACAGTGGGTGAAGTTTAGAAACATTTCATTATAGAACTTAAGAAAAGAAAGGAAGGTAGAGTTTCTGTACTGCAGAAGGGGTCCCTTAAGCCATGTATTTTAGGAAAGTAAAGCAGAAACTGCTTGAGTTGTTAGGGTCTCATGTTCATACTTGACTTGGATCATTATGATGGAGGATTTTGAGATCCAGGTGACCCTCAAATTTATAAACCCCAAATTTGGGATCGGTCCTACCTTTAACACAGAATTGATAAAGATGGATTCAAGAAGAACAAATTATGAATTATGAAGTTTATTTATGGAGAAATCACAAATTGTGGGGTTTATTTGAGGGAGATTTCACAAAAGGTAAGGTTTATTTTAAGGAGGATTGGGATCTAGGAAGGCTAGAATAGAGTCAAATATGTGTGAAAAGTAGGAAGTATGCTCTAATGTGGAAAATTGCATAGTTTCTAAGGTTCATTTAAAAGAACTTGAGGGTTTTTTTATTTTATTTTATTTTATTTTATTTTATTTTATTTTATTTTATTTTATTTTATTTTATTTTATTTTTTGTTTTTTTGAGATAGGGTTTCACTCTAGCCCAGGCTGACCTGGAATTCACTATGAAGTCTCAGGGTGTCCTTGAACTCATGGCGATCCTCTTACCTCTGCCTCCCGAGTGCTGGGATTAAAGGTATGCACCACCACACCTAGCGAACTTGAGTTTTTTTTTTTTTTTTTTTTTTTTTACACTGATGTTGGTGCCTCTGGTAGCCTCCTCCCTGTCCTCCCTCTTCCAAAGGGACCCTCCTCAATGGGGAAGGTGGGTCATGCATTGTGGGGGTAGGCCAAGTCTCTGTGCATAATGCCCCAACTTGTGGCTCTAACATTCTTTCTGCCCCTCTTCTGTGAATTTCCCTGAGGCACATTGGTGTCATTTTAGTTCTACTTCACAGATGAGGTTTTTGGGAACCTCTGTGTCTCTGGATATCTGGCTTAGTAGGTGGATGTCCTCTGTGTTTATCTCTTTCAGCCTTTTTCTGGTGTCCTGATCACCAAGAACACAGTACTCTTGCCCTTCCCCCACCTTACTCTGTGGTTTCATCTGGGGCCCTGGTTAGGTGTGATGGGCTGATCCTCCCTTCAGGTTTGCTGTCCATTTGAAAAAGATAAGCAAATTCTCCAATGGAGAGAGAAGTTAGTACTAGATAGATGGGATGGCCATAGATATTCTAGAGTGGATTTTATATGCATAGGCCTTCTTCTACCCCACATTTGGTGGTATCTTGATCTTGGAGACTGAGCTCATTTTTTGTACATGGTTTTGACTTATTTCCCAGTTCCAGAAATGAGTTCCATTCCACTGAGTGGATCTGTTAGACAAATCAAGAGCAGTTGGTTACCCACCATGGCTGTGTGCCACTACTGCACTTGTTTGAGCATTACTTCAGGTTGTTTCCTGCTGGGTAACTTAGACTGTGAGTTGTTTGGACAGATGTCGACCGTTTCTCCCCCTAGTTGCTTGTGTAGCACCCTCTGGCACTAGACTAGCTAACTATCTGGGAACTAATCCTCTTCCAGACTCTAACCAGGTCTCTACATGTTTGGTCTCACCCACGTATGCTGTCTTCGACAGTAGGGTCTTAACATTAAGCTTTGGTGTGTCATCAAGAACTCTGACAGAAATCTGTCTTTTTGGGAAACCTTGTAGGTGTCTTGGATCAACATTCAGTGTTAAAGTCCAGAGACCACAGTGGGTGAAGTTTAGAAACATTTCATTATAGAACTTAAGAAAAGAAAGGAAGGTAGAGTTTCTGTACTGCAGAAGGGGTCCCTTAAGCCATGTATTTTAGGGAAAGTAAAGCAGAAACTGCTTGAGTTGTTAGGGTCTCATGTTCATACTTGACTTGGATCATTATGATGGAGGATTTTGAGATCCAGGTGACCCTCAAATTTATAAACCCCAAATTTGGGATCGGTCCTACCTTTAACACAGAATTGATAAAGATGGATTCAAGAAGAACAAATTATGAATTATGAAGTTTATTTATGGAGAAATCACAAATTGTGGGGTTTATTTGAGGGAGATTTCACAAAAGGTAAGGTCTATTTTAAGGAGGATTGGGATCTAGGAAGGCTAGAATAGAGTCAAATATGTGTGAAAAGTAGGAAGTATGCTCTAATGTGGAAAATTGCATAGTTTCTAAGGTTCATTTAAAAGAACTTGAGGGTTTTTTATTTTATTTTATTTTATTTTTTGTTTTTTTGAGATAGGGTTTCACTCTAGCCCAGGCTGACCTGGAATTCACTATGAAGTCTCAGGGTGTCCTTGAATTCATGGCAGTCCTCCTACCTCTGCCTCCCGAGTGCTGGGATTAAAGGTATGCACCACACACCTAGCGAACTTGAGGTTTTTTTTTTTTTTTTTTTTTACACTGATGTTGGTGCCTCTGGTAGCCTCCTCCCTGTCCTCCCTCTTCCAAAGGGACCCTCCTCAATGGGGAAGGTGGGTCATGCATTGTGGGGGTAGGCCAAGTCTCTGTGCATAATGCCCCAACTTGTGGCTCTAACATTCTTTCTGCCCCTCTTCTGTGAATTTCCCTGAGGCACATTGGTGTCATTTTAGTTCTACTTCACAGATGAGGTTTTTGGGAACCTCTGTGTCTCTGGATATCTGGCTTAGTAGGTGGATGTCCTCTGTGTTTATCTCTTTCAGCCTTTTTCTGGTGTCCTGATCACCAAGAACACGGTACTCTTGCCCTTCCCCCGCCTTACTCTGTGGTTTCATCTGGAGCCCTGGTGAGGTGTGATTGGCTGATCCTCCCTTCAGGTTTGCTGTCCATTTGAAAAAGATAAGCAAATTCTCCAATGGAGAGAGAAGTTAGTACTAGATAGATGGGATGGCCGTAGATATTCTGGAGTGGATTTTATATGCATAGGCCTTCTTCTACCCCACATTTGGTGGTATCTTGATCTTGGAGACTGAGCTCATTTTTTGTACATGGTTTTGACTTATTTCCCAGTTCCAGAAATGAGTTCCATTCCACTGAGTGGATCTGTTAGACAAATCAAGAGCAGTTGGTTACCCACCATGGCTGTGTGCCACTACTGCACTTGTTTGAGCATTACTTCAGGTTGTTTCCTGCTGGGTACCTTAGACTGTGAGTTGTTTGGACAGATGTCGACCGTTTCCCCCCTAGTTGCTTGTGTAGCACCCTCTGGCACTAGACTAGCTAACTATCTGGGAACTAAACCTCTTCCAGACTCTAACCAGGTCTCTCCATGTTTGGTCTCACCCACGTATGCTGTCTTCGACAGTAGGGTCTTAACATTAACCTTTGGTGTGTCATCAAGAACTCTGACAGAAATCTGTCTTTTTTGGGAAACCTTGTAGGTGTCTTGGATCAACAGCTCATTGTGAAAGTTAACCCTATGCTGGAACTGGGAATTATAAATCAGCACCTAGGAAGGTGAGGGAAGAAAAATATAGACGATATAAAAGAGAAAGTGAGTATAGAGAGAAGAGGGAGAGAAAGAGAGAGAGAGAGGGAGGGAGGGAGAGAAGAGAGAGAGAGAAGCAGGAAAAGATTAAGGTTGGTCTTCATGATGTTCTCTCCAGTTTCCTGTGGTTCAGGTGTTCCCTCTGTGGGCCTGCTGAAGGATCAATGTTTTAGCCTGTTGTTCAGAATAAAGGGTTTTATAGTATCATTTCCTTTTGGGTTTCTATTTGTATCCCCCCACCTTTGTCCTCCCTCCCATCCTCTTGCTCCCTTCCACACTTACCCTCCCCCCTTCCCACCCTCCCTATTGTCTGGTCCTCAGAGTGCTTATTAGGTTTGGCAGCATTTCAGGTGGATTCAGGTTAGGAGCAACAGATAAAAGAGACCATGCGACGATTATCTTTTTGTTATTGGGTGAGCTCACTGAGGATGATCTGTTCCATATTTGACCATTGTTTTTTCCAAATTTCATTATTTCATCTTTCCTTACTGCTACATAGAATTCCATAGTATAGATATACCACATCTTTGTTATCCATTCATCTAGTGATGGACATCTGGGTTGATTCCCGCCCTTTGCTATTATGAATTGAGCAGCTATAAACATGGTTGAGCAAATCTCTCTGATCTGAGACTTGGAGCCTTTAGGGTAAGTGCCCAGTAAGGGAATAACTTGGCAGGTCTATGGTCATCCTTTTCAGGAGTCTCCATGTAGCTTACCATAATGGCTAAACCATTTTACATTTCCACCAATAGTGAAAGTTTGTTCCTATTTCTCCACAGCCTCGCCAGCATTTGTTTTCATTGTTTTTTTTTTTGTTTGTTTGTTTTTGTTTTTTTAATGTTAGCCATCCTTACTGGGGTAAGGTGGAATCTAATAGTTGTTTTAATTTGCATTTCCCTGATGATTAGGGATGTTGAACATTTTCTTAAATGTGTGTTTGCTATTTGTATTTCTTCCTCTGAGAACTCCCTGTGCAGTTCTCTGCCCCACTTTGTGAGTGGGTTGTTTGATGAGTTATTGCTTAGGCATTGGAGTTCTTTGCAGATTCTAGAAATTAGGCTTCTGTCAGTTGTATAGCTGGTGAAAATTTTCTCCCATTCTGTGGGTAATCTGCTGGCTTTGGTTATAGTATACTTGTCAGTGAAAAAGTTTTTCAGCTTCATGACATTCTAATGGTTGAATAATTGTTTAATTTCCTGAGCTGCTGTGGTTTTGTTCAGGAAGTCTTTTCCCACTCCTATGTCGTGGAAGGTTCCTCCTAGTTTTTCTTCCAGCAGTAGCAGAGTTTCTCTTTGATCCATCTAGACTTGATTTTTGTGCATGTTGAGATGTGTGGATGGAGATTCATTTTCCTACATATGGTTGTCCAGTTTGTCCAGCACCATTTGTTGAAGATGCTGTCTTTTTTTCCATTCTGCATTAGTAGGGCCTTTGTGTAATATCAAATATCTGTAGTTACTTGACTCAAAGTCTGGGTCTTCTATTCTGTTCCATTGGTCTATATTCCTGTTTTTATGCCAGTACCATGTTGTTTTTATTACAATGGTTTTGTAGAATAGCTTTAGATCAGGTATGGTGATGCCTCCAGAGGTGATTCTTTTGCTGAGGATATGCTTGGATATCCAAGGCCTTCTGCCTTTCCGTATGAATTTTGAGATAGTTTTTTCTATCTCAGTGAATAAAGAAGTTGGGATTTTTATCGGCATTGCATTACATCTATATAGTGCTTTTGGTAAGATTGCCATTTTCACAATGTTAATTCTACCTAACCAGGAGCATGGGAGGTCTTTTCATTTTTGTATACCTCCTCAATTTCTTTCTTGAGTGTTTTTATGTTTTCATTGTATAGGTCTTTCACTTCCTTGGTTAATGTTATTCCAAGGTATTTTATTTTCTTCGTTGCTATTGAAAATGGTACAATGTTAGTTATTTCTTTTTCTGATTCTTTGTCTTTTGCATCCAGAAAAGCTACTGATTTCTGTGCATTGATCTTATATCCTGTTACTTTTCTGAAGGCGGTGATCACCTTTAATAGTTTTGAGATCGAGGTTCTTGGGTCACTTTTGTATAGAATCACGTTATCTGCAAATAGGGCTAACTTAATTTCTTCCTTTCCAATTTGTATCCCTTTGACTTCTTTCTCCTGTCTTATTGCTTGAGCTAATATTTCTAGCACTATGTTGAAGAGCAGAGGTGAGAGTGGACACCCCTGCCTTGTTCCTGATCTCAATGGGAATTCCTTCAGTCTCTCCCCATTAAGAATTACTTGGGCTTTAGGAGCTTTATATAAAGCCTTTATTATGTTGAGATATGGGCCATCCATGCCTATTCTCCCCACTGTTTTGATCATGAAGTGATGTTGTATTTTGTCAAAGGCATTTTCTGCATCTATAGAAATGATCATGTGGTTTTTGTGTTTAAGGTTGTGTATGTGGTATACTACATTGACAGATTTCCATATGTTGAACCACCCCTCGTTCCAGGGATGAAGCCTACTTGATCAAGGTGGATAATGCTTTTGATGTACTGTTGAATTCGGTTTGCAAGAATTTTGTTCAGGATCTTTGTGTCTATGTTCATCAGGGAAATGGGCCTATAATTTTCCTTTCTTGCAGCATCTCTGCCTGGTTTGGGGATTAGGGTGATACTAGATTCATAGAAGGAGTTGGGGATCTCTCCCTGTTCTCCAATTGTGTGGCACAGTTTGAGAAGAATTGGTTTCAGTTCTTCCATGAAGGTTTGGTAGAATTCTGCTGAGAAACTGTCTGGTTCTGGAACTCTTCAATCTTGAAGGGTGTGATGGGTTTGTTTAGGAGATTAATATGCTCTGGGCTTAGCTTTGGTGAGTGATATGTATCTAAGAATTCATCCATTTCTTCCATATTCTCCTGTTTTGTGGAGTAGAGGTTTTTGAAATCAGTCTTGATAATTCTCCCTATTTCACTCATGTCTGTTGTGATCTCTCCTTTTTCATTTCTAATTTTGTTAAAGCATCTCTTTTTTTTTTTTTTTTTTTTTTTTTTTTTTTTTTGATCAGATTGGCCAGGGGTGTATCAATCTTGTTAATTTTTTCAAAGAACCAGCTCTTTGTTTCATCAATTTTCTTAATTGTCCTCTTAGTTTCCAATTCATTAATTTCTTCTCTGACTTTAATTATTTCTTTCTGCCTGAAGTTTTTCAGTTTGGCTTTTTCTTGTTTTCCCAATGCCTTTAGGTGGATGGTTAGGTTATTGACTTTGGATCTCTCCGTTTTTGTTATGAGGACATTTAGTGCTAAGATTTTCCCCCCTAAAGACTGCCTTCATTGTGTACCATAAGTTTTGGTATGATGTATTCTCATTGTCATTCAATTCAAGAAATTTTGCAATTTCATTTTTTTATTTCCTCCACAACCCATTTATTGTTTAATAGTGTGTTGTGCAGTTTTCAGGAGCTGGAGGGATTCCTGGTGTACTTTTTGTTGTTAATTTCTACCATTACAGCATTGTGGTCTAATATCATGCAGGAAATTACATCAATTTTTTTTTTTTAAATATGGAAGCAGGCTTTGTGGCCCAATATATGATCTATTTTAGAGAAGGTTCCATGGGCTGCTGAGAAAAATGTGTAATCTGTAGATTTTGGGTGTAATGTTCTGTATATGTCTGTTAGATCTAGTTGCTCTATGGTGATGTTGTGCTCTCTTACTTCCCTATTAATTTTCTGTTTGGATGATCTATCTATTGCTGATAGTGGAATATTGAAGTCCCTGACTATGATGGTGTTTGTGGTTATTTCTGTTTTGTTGCCAAGTAGTTTTTGCTTTATGAATTGTGGTGCCCCTGTGTTTGGTGCATAAAGATTGATAATTGTGATATCCTTTTGTTAGATTTTCCCTTAATAAGTAAGAAGTGTCCTTCTTTGTCTTTTTTGATCACCTTTGGTTTGAAGTGTATTTTATCTGATATTAGTATAGCAACACCTGCTTATTTCTTATTTCCATTTGCTTGGAATATCTTTTTCCATCCTTTCATCCTGAGAAGGTATCTATCATTAGTTGTGAGGTGGGTTTCTTGAAGACAGCATATTGAGGGGTCTAATTTTCTTATCCATCTTGTCACCTTATGTCTCTTGATGGGTGAATTAAGGCCATTAATGTTAAGAGTGAGAACTGTAAGGTTTGATTTAATCCCTGCCATTTTGTGGTGGTTTGGTGTTTTTTGGACTTTGAGGGGTTGCTTTGTTTTGAGTGCCTTCTCTGAGTTTGGTTATTGTGATTTGCTTCTTGTAGGATCTTGAGGTTGGTTATTTGATTCTTATGTGTGGAGGATTCCCTGGAGTACTCTGTGTAGATTTGGTTTTGTGTACATAAAGTTGTACATCTGAGTTTCCGGGTGGGCGTGGCTACCTGTAGAGATGGAGGGTGGTGGTGGGGGCTCATGGGAGGTGGACGGGTTCCCCCGTGGGTAGGGCAGTGGGGGCAGGAAGGTCAGGGAGGGGTTGCTGTGGCACAGGGGCCCAAGTGAATGGTGATACCAACCGGGTGGAGGGTGAGGGAAGGGGCCGTGCAGACACCTTGTGGGTGGGGGTACATACTGGGTAATGGGGTGGGGATTGGGGCTGTGGTGGTATGCAGTGGGAAGTGCTACCCATGGGATTGCGAGTTGTGAGGACTGGAGTTCCCCAAGGGCATGGGAATTGGAGTTTTTATTCCTCAGTGCCCTCCCAGATCCCCATGTGCTCCCCAAACTGCTAAACATCCCTAAAGGACTTGCATTTGCTGCCGCGCTGGGTGCGGCGTGCTTATAATGACACCATCTTGACTGGAACTCCACTATTGCACTTGTTTGAGCATCACGTCAGGTTGTTTACTGCTGAGTAGCTTAGACTGTGAGTTGTTTGGATAGATGTTGGTCATTTTCCCCCAGTTGTTCATGCAGCACCCTCTGGCACTAGACAAGCTAACTGTCTGGGGACTGATCCCCTTCTAGATTCCGACCAGGTCACTCCATGTTTTGTCCCAACAGCATATGGTATCTTTGGCAATAAGCTCTTACTGTTATCCTTTGGTGGGTCATCAAGTACTCTGACAGAAATCTGTCTTTGTTTTTTTTTTTTTTTTTTTTTTTTTTGGAAACCTTGTAAGTCTCTCTGATTAACAGCTCATTGTGAAATTAACCCCATGCTGGTACTGGGAGTTACAAGTCAGCACCAAGGAAGGTGAAGGAGGAAAAAGACAGGTAATATAAAAGAGAGAGGATAGAGAGGGAGAGAGAGAGAGAGAGAGAGAGAGAGAGATAAACAGGAAAAGATTAAGGTTAGTCTTCATGATGTCCTCTCCAGGTCCCTGTGGTTCAAGTGTTCCCTCTATAGGCCTGCTGAAAGATAAATGTTTTAGTCCTTTGTTCAGAATATAGGATTTTATGTTGCCATTTCCATTTGGGTTCCTATTTGTGTCCCAAAGATACAGAAAAAGAAATAAGCAACATTGTCCCATTTTCAATAGCAACAACAACAACAAAAATACTTTGGAATAACATTAACCAAGGAAGTGAAAGACCTATATAATGAAAACATAAAAACACTCAAGAAAGAAATTGAGGAGGTCCTACAAAAATGGAAAGACCTCCCATGCTCCCAGACAGGCAAAATTAACATTGTGAAAATGGCAATCTTACCAAAAGCATTATATAGATTTAAGGCAATGCCAATAAAAATCCCAACTTCTTTCTTCACAGAGATAGAAAAAATGATCTCAAAATTCACAGGGAATGGCAGGAGGCCTCAGATATCCAAGCATATCCTCAGCAAAAGAATCTTCTCTGGAGACATCATAATACTTGATCTAAAGCTATACTACAAAGCCATAGTAATAAAAACAACATGGTACTGGCATAAAAACAGGATTATAGACCAATGGAACAGAATAGAGGACCTGACCTTTGGGTTAAGTAACTACAGCTACTTGATACTTGACAAAGGCCCTACCAATGTAGGAAAAACAAAACAAAACAAAACAAAAACAAAACAACAACAACAACAAAAAAAAACAACATCTTCAACAAATGTTGCTGGACAAACTGGAAAACCATATACAGGAAAATGAAACTAGATCCACACATCTCGCCATGCACAAAATCAAGTCCAAATGCATCAAAGACCTCAATATAAAACTGGAAACTCTGCTACTACAGGGGAAAAAATTGGAGGAACCTTCCATGATATAGTGTGGGAAAAGACTTCCTGGAAAAAAAAAAAAAAAAAAAAAACAGCAGCTCAGGAAATTAAACAATCACTCAACCATTGGGATCTCATGAAGCTGAAAAGTTTTTTCACTGACAAATATACAGTAAACAAAGCCCACAGAATGGGAGAAAATTTTCACCAGCTATACAACTGACAGAGGCCTAAGTTCTAGAATTTAGAAAGAACTTGAAAGCCTAAACAATAAATTATCAAACAACCCACTCACAAAATGGGGCAGAGAACTGCACAGGGAGTTCTCAGAGGAAGAAATACAAATAGCAAACACACACTTAAGAAAACGTTCAACATCCCTAATCATTAGGGAAATGCAAATTAAAGCAACTATGAGATTCTACCTTACCCCAGGAAGGATAGCTAACATTAACAAAACTGATGAAAACAAATGCTGGCGAGGCTGTGGAGAAATAGGAACCCTCTTTCACTGTTAGTGGAAATGTAAAATGGTACAACCATTATGGAAAGCTATATGGCAACTCCTGAAAATGACCAACAGATCCAGTCATTCCCTTACTGGGCATTTACCCTAAAAGCTCCAAGCCTCAGATCAGAGAGATTTGCTCAACCATGTTTATAGCTGCTCAATTCATAATAGCTAAGAGCTGGAATCAACCCAGATGTAAATCATTAGATGAATGGATAACCAAGATGTGGTATATCTACACTATGGAATTCTACACAGCAGTAAGGAAAAATGACACAATGAAATTTGAAGAAAATGGTCGAGCATGGAACAAGTCATTCTCAGTGAGCTCACCTGATCACAAAAAGATAATTGTTGCATTGTCTCATTCATCTGTGGCTCCTAACCAGAATCTACCTGAGATGCTGCCAAACCTAATAAGCAATCTGAGGACCAGACAATAGGGAGGGTCAGACCAGAGGGGAGGGTAAGGGTGGGTGGAAGCATAAGGGGGGAAGGGAGGGTAACTGTGGGGAACTTGAGGTTTTTGACAGAAAAAAAGGAATAGATCTGCAGGTACAGGTATGGGGAGTGGAGTTAAACTGAGGCTTTCAAGGTAAAATAAGAGGGGAAATATCAAAGCAAAGACCAAAAAATTCAGAGAGAAAAGAGTAATGAAGAGAGTTACACATATGGTTACCTCAAGTTTAAAGAAATTACATTAGTTAGAGAATGCACCCACCTGGTAGATCTAGAGTGTAAGGGAAATATTAATGTGGTAGATTCAGAGATCAGAGGAAAATCAAATATGTAATCAAAGTAAGAAGTTACCCCAAAGTAGAGGCAAAAAAAAAAAAAAAAAAAAAAAAAAAGGTTTCCCCAGCCCAAGAAACTTTTATGCTCTGCTCCCTCACCCAGAGGTAGACTCACACATATCCAGTCACAGTTTAGAGGGAATCCAGACAGAGATCTGCAAAGAACTTCCCCAAGAGGAAAATGAGAGCCTTAAAAAAAAAAAAAAAAAAAACACAAACAAACAAACAAACAAAAAAACTTATTTTTTAAGAGACAGACACAGAGAGAGACATACAGAGAGAGGGGGAGAGGGAGAAAGACAAGAGATGGGCGTGCCAGCAGCCTCTCAGCTGCTGCTAACGAAATCCAGATGTGTGCACCCCCTTGTGGTAAAGTGCGGCATTGCACCCTTGCATCACTTTGCATCTGGCTAAATGTGAGACCTGGAGATTGGAACTGCTGGAGATTGGAACCAGCGTTTTTAGGCTTAGGAGGCAGGCACCTTAACCATTAAGCCATCTCATCAGCCCGATGAGAGCCTTTTTATGCAAGGGGAAGACTTGATTGGTTTGTAGATTTGGAGGGTAGACCCTTGAACCTGCACACCTGGACCATTTATGTAGGCATTGTGCTCCACTGTGGAGAGCAGGGAGCAAGTTTCATTCCTGCCAAGAGTTCTGTTCTTGTGCCAGGGAGATGTGGCATGTAGGTGGCATCTCCTGGTTCTCTCTAGGCCACAATGTGTACCAGAGACTACCTAAAAGAAGCTATCTTTTCCTATCCTTCTTCCATGATTTCTTATAACTTTGGGTATGTAAAATAGACATCCAGTTGAGACATGATAAACTTGTTCAGTTTAAATGTATATAGACAACCTGGATATGTTGGTATGTCATGGAGAAAAGTGCTGACTCAGTGTAATAGTCTTTATTATATGAGGAGATGAGCTGGTCAGTCAATGAGCTGGTCAGGCATCACATCTGGTTTCTAGAAAAAGGGTACTCATTTATGGAAAAAAAGAGATAAGGAAAAATCAGACCATCCCTTTTTGGCATTTTTGATCTCCAGCAAAGTTACTGCCAAGGACTTCTTTATTGACACAGAGATATGAAAAGCCAGATCTTCTTTTGTGAGCTCAAGAATGTTTTGGTTTTAGCCAAGAAAAAAAAAAAAAATTACGTTTGGTGCCCTCCTATCCAATACTGCCTAACCAATTTCTGTCTCCTGTTCATCAATGTGAATATTTAGTATAAAACTTTTTAACTCAGGAATTTACAAAAACATGTATGCATCCACTCAGTCATATTTATCATACATCATACAGTAAAATCACTGTAAAAGATTACACTACTTATTAACTATATATAATTAAACTAATTATCTTATAAAGTTAACATTGATCTATAAAGTAAAATGTGAAAGTTTACATTTATTTATTTATTCATTGAATTTTTTACATAACTGATCAAAGTGAAGATTACAAAATGTCAGTGGATTTCTTCCAGGTCTCCAAGCTTATGAAGATTCTATTTTTAGCACAGAGTCTCAAAAATCTCTTCTTGGTCATGGCCAGCATCATCAATGGGAAACAAAGGGAATCCAAAGCCAGAAAAAGTAGTCATTTTAAAAATGTCATGTGCAGCTGGGATGATTGTCCTCTGGTTAAAGGTGCTAACACAGATTTGATTCCATATCATTCAAGTGCACAGAGTGGCAGATGCCTCTGGAACTTGAGTGTCAAGAGACCCTGGTGTACCCAATCTCTTCCTCCCACCCCTCTCACATAAATAAAATTTTTATGTGATGTGGAAGTAGCATGCTTTAGTTTATCTAGTCATGTAGTCTTAATACTATGTTATCACATGAATAAACCTGACTTCAAGAGAGGATATGGTTTATAACCTTAGGCAGGGATGACACATGTAAGCATCACCTTACTTCCAATAGAAAAAGAAAAAAACAGATATTTCTAATGGAAAATTTGAGGTTTCTATTTTCTTGAGAAAGAATCCATATGAATTTTTTAAAAGTGAAAACTGGATTATGTTGCTGGATTATTTTTTAAAGTGAAAACTGGACATTTTAATATTGTTGGAGGGGAAAACCTTTAGAAATAGCTATGATAATCTCAAAAGCCCTGCAAATGGTATCTGTGAACTGTGTGCATTGTAGCAGATCACAGAACATAGTAAAGTTACTAGTGTGACAGAAAAGTTTCCAGACCTTGGCAAGAAGTCAGTTGACTTCTAATGGATGCATGGGGATTCTGCAGGAAAAAGAACTTTTGAGAAATTTATCTTTTGCACCAAGCACTCTGCTGCTTGATATTTCTCCTTCCTAAACATAAATTTCCTACTAGTTCTAAAATCACATATGTCATTAATCTATCTATCATCTATCTATCACCAATCAGTCTATATTTAAAGATATTATTGTTTATTCATCACATATGCTCAATGTTCCATATTTTAAGTTTTGTAGAAAACATACTTATTTTCATGGAATTACAGTAATTATAATTACTCTTATAAAATACTATTTGGGACTCCACTGTTTATATGAGACCATAAGTCTCATATTTTAAGTCTTATATCATGTAACTGAAATTAGTGAGTCAATGATTATCAATAATTTGATCAGTGAATTGAGTTAATTGCTTCTTTTGGGAGTTTTGAGTCTATAGATATTAGTTAAGACCTGAAAGAGGTCAGAAAATATCCAGGTCCAAGCTGATATTGATGCTACACACCGTCTCCAAGGTGATTCAAAGATGACTGTTGCCAGGCATTTGTTCAGGATCAAGCATAAGCTGATGTTCGGTTTCCTGGAAATCCACAGCTTGTGTGCAAATGCGTACATACTTACAAATCTTGAAGGCAGCATGATTAGGCATGATCACAATGTGTGTCATTGGAAAAGAAAAAAGTTTTCTTGATTTTCATTATTTTCACTACTACAACCAACTGCTTGCTTATTATCCTACAGAATTTATCCTGCATAAATTTTAACCTTAGATGCGATAGAGATTATCTACACAGGCATAGCCTTTCAGAGGTTTTAGGTATTACCTCGGTCATGTAGGTTTCCACAGCCATGTATCCATTGCTTCCCTTTCAACCAAACCATCTACACAATTGGCATTACTTCTGCTTTTCCTCCTCTTCCTGCTTCATTTTCTCTTCCTTTTTCTCTTCTTCCACTTTCTCCTTCATCAGGCAGAGCCTCATAAATAGTTTAGGCTAGCTTCAGTCTCACTAATGCATACCAAGCTGTCATCAAACTTGCTTCTGTCTCCCAAATGCTGGCATTACAAACATGTACCACCACACCAGCTCCATACTTGGTATTTTCAGAGCACATTTTTTTCTTAATGTTTACTAATTTTAACAATGAGTACATTAAGTAAGAATATGTCACCTGGCTTCTGACCTGATTCCTTAGCTACCTGGCAATATGCCATGGGCATTAAGAGCTGGCCCTAATTCATGTTACCTAGAGAATCTTTATGGCCTTTTCTTCTTCAAGCAGCTCAGGGCTTTTGATAATAATATCGGCTTTTATTAGCAGAAACTCAGTCTCCTCATTTACTTTTTCTTTCCTTTATGTTTTAATCTTGCTACTTTCTCACTTCCAGATAAAAATTTATCACTGAATTCAATACATGATATAGTACAATACAGGTATTTCAATTGTTCAATCTGCAGTGAATAACAGTGTGTTCTATTATTAGCACACTTGAAAATATGTGTTGTCTGATACTAACTTATTAAAACAAAGAAAATTTGATATTAGTTGGGATACGGACTAGAGTTGTGCTGAAGAAAAGAAAGAAAGAAGCTAAAATGCAGCATCTTTAAGAGCATAGATGGTCAATTCTCTAGGACATAAAACTGTATTTCTTGAGTCCAGGATGCTGTTTGTTTGGTGGTGCTAATTATTGAACTCAGGGCTTCCCATGGGCTATGCTAGCTCTGTAACACTCAGCTTCATCCCTAGCTCTGCCCTGATGTTTTTAACATAAATCCTGTAAATATAGAGGAGCGCCCATTCTCACCCTTTGTGAGTAGCTTGTAGCGGAGTTCATGGGGATTGTTTTCTGGGCAAGACTGAGAACTGACTACCCACAGTCCCTGTCATTTTATTGGCCAGAACACTGTCACATGAACATAACTGGCAGCAAAGGAAAGTAGAGAACGCTCTCTGTTGGATGGCCCTGTGCCTGGATACAATTCTATTACTACAAATTAGGTAGAGAGTGGATATCCGGCTACAGGTCACCATCTGCCACATGCTTTCAGTCCTTGGAAAATTCTGCATTGAGGTTTTAACATGACCATTAGTTTCCTGCAGTTGCAAGTGCCTCCGAATCCTGTTTATTAAGGAATAAATGCTCCAGTTTACCACTTCTTTGAGCCAAGGTCACAGATTTCAGCTAGGAAAGCAAGTACTTTAAAGTTTAGTCCCACTTTTTCTCCTCTCTCCAGATGAAGGGACAGGCCAACAACCTCAGCATTTAAGTAATCCATTTTTCTTCTACATGCCACATCTGTTAGAGTCTCTGAGTTCTCTCTCCATCCTCTTTTCTCTCGCAGGCCTTGCTAAATTGGAAACTCTGGTGACTGCCTCTCGGATGTTAACTGCGGATACCTCTGGGCTAAGAGGAAGGAAGGTCACCTTCCCCTAGTGTGCCCTCCCTCAGAACAGTTTCTCTCCTCTCCATAAATCCCTCTCCCTGGCCCTCACTGTCACTGTTTTTGACTCTCCTACTCCAGGTGTTGTAATTTCCTCTCCTTTGCTCTCTTTCTTCTCTTTTTCTCTTTCATCTCTCTCTCTCTCTCTCTGTCTCTCTTTCTCATGAATGCATGCCTGGTGATTTTTCTCTGTATTCTATCTCTCTTTATGCCCCCTTCTCCCTCTCTCCATTAAAATGTCTTAGAGCTAAGAAACTTTCTATTTTGTTTTTCCATTGTGAACCCCTAAAGCTAAGTACATGTCAGTGTAGTATAATTATGAGAAAATTCATTTTTAAAAAATGGTCTTGCATAATTTTTATTAGAATGTCTATACTTTTGTCCTTACATGTCAATTAAAATTGTCCTTCTTGTTTTACCATCCTGGAGCTGGTATGTTACATGTGTGTTTATCTCCATGCTGAAGGTTTAGGCTTAATAAATATGCACACTGATTTTTAAAGATCCATTTTATGGGAGAATTGCATCTATGAAGAAGGATTCATAAGCTAGCCTGCTTGGCATTTGCAATGCATTAGCACTTATTTTAACATTAATGTGAAAATAAAATATTCACTCCATTTTACTTTTCTTTTGCAACTTTGTTTTGATTGAGAATTTTAATGTGTGAACATACTACAATTTGATTGTATTCCCCTCCTACTGAGACACTCTAAGAGTTAATAGGGTGCCCAAGAAGAAACTAACAATGGTTAAAGGTAAGAAATGAACTCTGGCCTGTTAGGGGGAACCTGCTTTTCCTTATATACATTTTCCTAAAGGAGTTACATCCTTAAATATCTATTTCCTTAAACCTAACCCTTCCCTAGGTATCTTCCTATTTAAAGTAGTTTCCTCTCTTATAATAAAACCCTGATTAGAGTTATAAGGGAAATCACCTTCTCAGGACCCCTGCCTTCTTTCCTCTGTAATTGTGCATGATAAAATCTTTCTAAACTCCACCCTATATAATTCTGTGGATTTCATTCTTTGATTACATAAGACATGAACCTGGTGGCCACTGATTCAGTGGAATGTGTGACCACAACAGAATTGTACCCTAACTCTAGCATTGAAACCCAACCAAGAGCCAAGAATGGCTCTACCTCACTCAGAGACACCCCAAATTTCCTTATCACGATTTCTTCTTGGTACCCTCTCTCCACAGTTATCCTGCTGATCCCGTCTCTTTCCAAGTTGTCTTTCTTCTGGTTTCTTCTTATGTTCACTGCTTTAACTGGTTAGCATTTATATTTTTTAAAGGTACTTAAAATGGTGTCATTGAGTGAAAACAAATAAAAAATTAAAACAATTCATTGTTGTTAATCTACCTTATTTGCAAGGTCTTATGGCAAACCAAATTTAAAAAATACTGTGCATTAAACTGATCATTTTGTACATATTCTTCAGCTAGGAAAACAGAATTTACTTTTTTTAAAAACCTGAACATGTGGAAAGTTATTAAAGACAAATGAAGGGCTTGGGAAATGGCTTAGCTGTTAAGGAGTTTGCCTGTGAAGCCTAAGGACCCAGTTCAATTCCCCAGGACCCACATAAGCCACATGCACACGGGATGTATGCATGCGGAGTTCGTTTGTAGTGGCTGGAGGCCCTGGCACACTTATTCTCTCTTTCTCTCTGCCTCTTCCTCTCTCATAAATAAATAAATAAAATATTTTTAAAAAGAACATTTAAAGTTTATTAAAAAAATTAAAAAATAAAGAGAAATGAAGCAGACATAATTGTTTATAGATGTTGATGGTGAAGCAGAAATAGGAAAAAAATGAGCTGCTTTCAGGCAGTTAGGGACAGAAGCCCAAAGAGATAACAAGGAGATGCCATTCTGTCCATATTGGCACTTTGTTCTGATCCTGTCTCTTCAATATGGCTGTCAGTGACACACCCAACAGTAACTTTCTGCTTTTTATTGAGCTCACCCTCTCTGGCTCAGCCCCCTGAGTCCACAGAACAATCAGATCTTGGCCACTCCTTACACATTTTAGCCCAATGACGAGGGGCACCCTGATAGGGTGTCTGATATATCTATATAAAGGAGATTATCCACATGGCCCAGGCCTACTGCCCTTCTCTTACTTTTGCTCTGTAAGCATTCCAAAATGACTAAGACCAGCCTGGCTAGGAAGAGGAGAATATTTATCTTGGCTTGGGTATTTTTCTTTTTGTCTTCTATCTGTGCCATGCTTTGGGGGTACCTTCTCACTTTGTATGTAAGACTTATCTTTGATCTTTGAGTTTTTCACTATTTCTTAATTCTCACTGGTCTGTTATCTGAAGGGGTTTCTATGTTTGATTGTGTGTGTGTGTGTGTGTGTGTGTGTGTCTGCTCCAGCCGTTTCCTAGATATAAATTTCCCCTAAATAAACCTCATGAATTATGATTTCTCCCTAAATAAACTCAATTAACTCATGATTTATCCTCCTTAAGTCCATTTTATCAATACTCTCTTAAAAATGGGATAATGACCCACAATTGGGATTCATAAGTCCTAGAGACCTTCCTGAACCCCAAAATCCTGATCAGTGGGAAAGGAACTTTTTACCAGAATCTAAAAAGATGTTGATAGGGGAGGACTTTGTAATTATAAATTAAAAGAGCTGTTAATAAGGGAGGAACTTCTAACCAGCTGTCTAAACAAATGTCAATAGGAGAGAGACATCTAAGTAGCAATTTATGTTCTGTTTCTTCAGTCAGCACCCAGTAGGCAAGACTATACAATATATCATTCTTAGTTGGAACAATCAAGTAGTTGGGGCTAACTTAAGTGGAGACAAAAGAAAATAAGAATAGATAATTGAACATCTTTTCTTGATTCGAAAAAGTAGAAAGTGTGCCTTTATGAAAATTAGAAAAGCTGTATTAGAGCAAATGAACTGATTTAGACCAGTTTTTTTTTTTTTTTTTTTTCAAATGTGTTTTGTGGACAGATCATACTTTTCTTCCTAAGCATTCCAGGCTTCTAAGTTCTCTGTGAGGTAGTTAAGAGGTTGAGTTTTTTCTTCCACCTTTTGGGTATTGACAAAATGGTACAGACTTCATTTAACACTAGAGTTCAGGTCTCTCCAACTTTGAGATACCAATGTTAATTCCTCTCTCTCTATCTCTATCTCTATCTATTTCTATATCTATCTATCTATCTATCTATCTATCTATCTATCTATCTATCTATATATATATATATATATATATATATATATATATATATTCCTTTATATTTATATTTATTATATTCCTATATATTACTGAGAACTAGGATTACCTTAGAACACAAAGAGATATTCAGGGTTCTTTTGTTTGTTTATTTTGAAATTTGTAGAAATATAGATGGAGCCAAGGACACTGTGTTTAGTAATATAAGGCAAAAAACAAGCAGATAAATAGAGTAAGATCCCACTTTTATATGGAAAATAAAAAGGCAAATCCATGGAGAATCAGCAGAATGATGGTGGTAGGGCTGTCGGAGGAGAAACAGGGATCTGTAGAAAATGGGTATAGAGACTCACTTCTATCAACAAGCAAGGGTGGTTGACCACAACATCGCATAATACCTATAGTCAGTAACACTCATTTCCAAACACAATAAAGAGAAGTTAATTAATATAATTGATATGGTATTTTAGGGTGCCTTTGAGAGTGAGGGGGCCTTTTGTGGCTCTTGGTTGGGTTTTTAACTCAGGAGTTAAGTTTCCAGATGTTCACAGTCACCAAAATCTTCCATTGAGTCAGTGGCATTGAGGTTCTTGTCTCATGAACTTGATCAGTGAAATTACAGACCACAGAGGGTGAGGTTTAGAAAGATTTATTATAGAGCTTAAGAGAAGGAAAGAATCCAGAGCTCCTGTATAGCAAGAAGGATCTCCAGAAATGGGATACCATTAAGCAGGACTCACTTAAGGAAGAAGCAGAAGGTTCCCATTTGGGGAGGGTTCCTGAGCAGGTGGTTTCTGTTGTGAGGGGTCCCAAGGAGGTGATACACACTGGGAGGGGTCCTTTGCTTGTAATCTCCATAGTGACACATCCTGGGATTTATTTTTGGAATGTTTTATTGGATACAGAGGCTGAGCTTGTCAGCCAATTTCCCATGCCAGGTGACCATGCACCTTGCAGTCTTATTCTCATCTTTCTATCTGATTTCTAGCGAAGGAGAACACCTTTAAGCAAAAAGAGATAAGAAAAAGCAGACCCACTGTTATGGTATTTTTGACCTCCAGCAAGGTGGAGGATTTTGAGGACTGCTTTCGTGAAAAAGAGATAAGGAAAAACCAAAATCCCCCTTGTAAGCTTAAGAACATTTGCTTTTAGCCAAGAAAAGAAAGAAAAAAAAAAAAACTGTTCACCCCTAAACTGCCTACCCAATTTCTATAAAAATAATAATATGATGCTCATAAAGAATAATGCATGATGAATATGTGTATGGCCTGATGGTGGTAATGATTTTATAGGCACATTATTATCCCTAAACTCATTGAGATGTCACATTGAAAATGCACAGCTGTTTAAATGTTAACCATATTTCAGTAAGGTAGTTCAAGAACACATCTTCTCAAAATACACACTAGCTCTGATTAGGAAGTGAGGGTTACTGTTGTATTATAAAACTTCCCTGGGTAGGGAGGTTTCCCCAGGTATGTAGATCAAGTTGCCACATTTGGGGTAGCAGCTTGCTCTCTTTAGCCTCTGAGCTCAGTTCCTGTAGAACACATTAACTTTCCCCGTGCACTCAATTGCCCTGTCCTTCACAACTATGCTGAAAATGTGATTTTCATAGAAATGTTCAATTTTGCAGCTTAGAGACTTTGTAAAATGGAAAGTATTATTTTTTTTCACTCAAACTGCTCCATAAATTGCTCAGTTTAGAAAGTTAAAATTGGTACTGATCATAATGACATTTGACCAGCATCTATTATAGTAACTTTTAACCCTTTCGTCTTACATTAGCAATGTCCTCCTTTCATCTTGTATCTGAGTGGCAACTATACAACAGGCATGGAATGAAGCTTTTCAATATCTAGCCTTAATACCTATCCCCAGACAAAGCTAAGACCTTTGATACTAAGAGGTGTTCAGATTTGAGCTTTTATTTTTATACCAGGATATGAATAATATTTTTGAGTCTGGACTGAAAGAGAAAGGAGACATTCAGAAAGAAATCTAGATACATAACAATTGTACATATTTTTGAGGTTCCTCATGATATTTGATGCATACCTACATCACATTAAATTGAGGCAATAAGCTAAATCCTGGTAATTAGCATATTCATCACTTTTGTATATTCAAGAAAAGGAACAACAATTTCTGTCTGAAAGAGCTGGCTTTTGAACTTAGTATATTTCACCATCTGCCTCCCAAACACCTGAACACTTGCTAGCACACACCAAAACATCTGGACACCAGCCAACACACACCAAAACACCTGCACATCCAGTAGCACACACCAATGGTTCAATTTCATTTTCATTCTCAATGTGCGGGAGTCTGTGAACGATCTCCCCTTGCTGGGGTTCGATGGCTAGCATAAAGCAGTAAGGGTATAGTCATACATATTTAAAGGTGAGGTTGCAAGAGACTTCACATCAAAAGATAAAGCTGTGCATTTATTTATCTTTTAACAAAATCATTGACTGGTTTTATGAGGTTCTCTTTGACTGCTCTCTATCATAGTGTCTGTATTGAATATTCTAGCACTTCTAACACTGTCACTATTTAATCTTCTGATGTAAGCAAAAGTTAGGGTTTTTATTTTCACTTCTACACCATTATTTGACTGAATGCCAATTTATTTTAGAATGAATGTTATTCAAAACAATTTAAAATGTTCCCAATAAGCAAAGTACCCATACCTGATGGATTCTTTCTTACAGTTATCTTTTTGACTCTACCAATCAAGAATAAATCAGAAAATAATTATTTCACAATCAAACAGAAGAGAAAGCTCACACTCTGCTTCCAGGAAGGAGTAACCCCCTCTTTGACAACTCAGCCAATTCCCATGCCTTTTCTTACTTGCTTATTTGTACTTAAAATTATCTTCTATTAAAAAAAAAATATCACTGACTTTTCTAATCATTACTTCTATTTCTATCAATAAGTGCATATTCAGCATCAGACATCTGTCATATCTTTCTTTTATAAGGATGCAAATACATATTAGACACTGTTCATCCAATCTTTTAGTAGCTTACAACTTAATAATGATGAAAAATATCTGATAATGTAATTTAAGAATGAAAAGAAATAACATAATTTAGTTTGGGTCTCAAAGCTCCTAATCATAGGAATCCCTGGTGTAAGTGCCAGGAGGCTTAACTTGGATTCATTGCTGAGTTCTTCTGAGTTGAAGGGTGCTTGATAATGTGTTAGTTGAAGCTGCTGGTTCATTCACCATCCTTGGTGCCATGACTCAGATTTTGTTGGAAATAGTCATGATAGACTGCCTTTTTCATTGGTGACTCTGGTTTGATTATGCTAAATTCCATAAATATGACCTCATTTTTACAGAGGAGAAAGCAAACAAACATGAAGAAACACACACAGTTGATTAAATCAGTGTTTTTCAAACTCGCTGCTTGGATTTGAAAGGGAAATGTTCTCTATAGTTTCATGGATTTGAAAACTTGGTTCCTAACTGGTGGGACTATTGAAGGAGTGTGTGAAACCTTTGGGACTGTGGCCTAGGCTTCAGGTGGAGGTTTCTTGGGATAGGCATTGATGGTGACGTATACTTCTTATTCTGGCTAAATCCTGCTTTGTACTACATCCTATAAACTATTAACCAAAGCAAATCCCTTCCCACTTGAATTGCTTCTGCCAAGTATTTTGCCACAGAGGTTAGAAAAATAACCAACACACTAGCTAGCATCACTTCTCAAACACACCTTACTTTTCCCTGTTCCCACTCTGGGGAGGAAGTCAGGAAACTGCAAATCTCAATACATCTTTGATAAATCTCATGCAAATTATAAGCTGCTCCCAAATTTACCTCTGTGTGTGTGTGTGTGTGTGTGTGTGTGTGTGTGTGTGGCATATGTGCACATGTGATACCAGCCAGCTCACCTCTGGTCACTGGAGGGGAACTTTGGATATCTGACTTCAGTGCTCTTCTGTCCTTACTTGAGCCAGAGTTTCTGACTGATCTAAGAGCCTGCCAATTTTTCTCAAGCTCCAGCAATATTCTGGTCTCTGTTTTCCACAAGACTGGGGTTTACTGACCCAAAACCCAGCAGTTTATATATGTCCTGGGTATCAAATTCAAGCTGTCTCTCAAGAAGCTTCAGGCACTCGTGGTTGCACCAGAAGAGCTCAGGAACATCTCTGTAGCCCTCACCAATATTTTTGAGCAGGAGTTCCATTTTGATTGAATATCACTTTCTCCTAGAGACTTCAGGTGATAGAGCCTCTGGACTGAAATATGATACTGAGCAATTACTCACTTTAAAATTTTGGTGGAGTATGGTAAGTATTTACTCTGTCTTTCCATGGGTGGACAATGGGAGGCAGTGGGAAAGAGAGAAAGCCTAAGAATAAAGAGAGTGAATGGTTAGAGAAAGGATGCCCAGTTTTAGTAACTTATATATGTCTTCCATGCAACCTGCCATCAAGCTGCATTGTGTGCACAGATGTGTGTGTGTCTGTGTGTGTGTGTGCATGCACATGCACTTGTATTTGATGTGTGTTTAAGAGGGAGAGACTTCATCCTACGAAAAAGAGCTCAAAGAACTTGAAATATTTTCAATGTTTACTAGCAGTGTGAAAACAGTACCAATGGAAGGAATTGAAAGTTATCTTGCCTGACTGTTTATCTTCCCTATGAAATTGCAATTTTCTTTGCCTAGGGACCTTCCCTCTCCTTGGTTTTCTGCCTTAGTCAGAACAAACAGTCACAGTACATTCTGGGATTGTTTTTCAAGTTTGTTTTGCTATTGTTTTCAACTCTTTTTTGGCTATTGATAGTGCTTTGTTTTCCCCTTCAAGGACAATGTCATATGGGGAAGTTCATGAGCTGAGAAATATTTACAGAATATGAAACTTTAACATTACCCCTACAGGAGCTGTAAACAGGTGTTAAGTGATTGCTACTTTGGCACTGGAAAACATTATGCAAGAATTTCTGCCAATATTTCTACAACATATGGATGACTATTTTAAGGATCAACACTGGAATCTTGGAAATGGAAGAGAATAAAGCTTTCTTGAATTGACACTTTGTACTTTATATATACTTCTCAACAAAATGAAACCTAGGCATTTAATAACCAATTTACCTAGGAACAGCCTAAGAATAAAAAAAAACAATACCCAGGAAACATTAAAGTGTTTTGTAAGAAGGTTTAACCAACTTAAATGCCCCTAGCTAGAATGTGTTAGAGGTTAGACCCAACTCAGGACTGATTCATCACTATTGAAAAAGATATTTGAGAAAGAGAGAGAGACAGAGAGAGAGGGAGAGGGAGAGAAATGAGCATGCCTGAGCCTCCTGCCGTTATAAACTCTAGGAGCATGTGCCACTTTGTTCATCTGCCTTTACATGGGTTCTGGGGCACTGAACCAAGGTTTTCAAGTTTTGGATTCAATTTCTATTAACTGCTGAACCATCTCTCCACCTGAAGTAATTTTTTAATCTTAATGCAATCACTGGAAATTCTTAGGTATTTTTCATCAGAATGATATAGAAACCTGAGTGGAATTTGAAACATGATGATGCAATTTTTCATTTTATTTATTAACATACAAAGAATTAGGTTTCATTATAGTGTTTTCAAACATTTTTTTTTCTCTTCTCCTTTCCTCCTCCCTACTTTCCCTCCAACATAGCCTCCTTTCTGCTTTCCTGCTCCATGTTTACCTGTGTTCCCCTTTGCAACCTCTTTTTCTTCTCTCTTGCTCGCCTCTCATCATAGCCCATATGCATTCCCTCCCTTATTATATACATTCAAACATTAAAGTTAGGACCCATATAAGAGAGTGAACATGGATGAACTTTTTTAACCTTTCTGGGTTTGGGTTACCTCACTTAGCATAATTCATTCCAATCCCATCCATTTTCCTGCGAATTTCATGTGTTCATTTTTTGAAGTATGAGAACTGGACAGGCCTTTTGTGTAGTGTTTATGCTACATGATAGAATAATTTAAAGAGGGTAGTTAACTATGTGGCTGAAGCACTGAATGAAAGTCTCTGTCTCTTGACTCAAAGCAGATTAGGTGACAGGAGAAATCTACCAAATGCCCAATTCTGGACTTGTAAAGGCCCCAGTGGTCTACAGAATGCCATATTCCAAATGAAGTAAGTTAAAAGATTTGTTCTTTCAATACAACAGGTGTTGTCCCTCGATTCCCTCCTCTCCATGGGAATTAGGCATGGTGTTAGGAAAAACGGAGCCAAGAAAAAAAGCTGTCAGAAAAAGGACCAGGGGAGAGAAAGCTACTGTTAACTTCTCACCACATTTAAGCATCTAGCTCTTGCCTGAACCTCCCTCCACCTCTGAGTGTTACTGTGGGGAGGAATCCTACTGACTGCCTCACGAGACAAGCTCTCTATTTTGACAGTTAAGGCAAGAGAAGCAATTTGTACCTTACTAGGAAGTTTATTGCATTTTGATAATTGCTTTTCTCTGGAAGCTACAGAGTTTTAAAATATAATTTTTGTCGAACTATAAAAAGGAAAAAAATCCATATAACTTTAAGAGCATTTTCAAAGCTTTTAAAGCCTCTACTAAAGTGTCACCAAGTTACCTTGTTCAGTTGCTTCCAGTTCACATAGTCATTTTTATTAACCCTCTAACACTCAAATATACCCAACAAAAACGACCTGAGCAAGTTAATCTTTTATAATAGACATTGGCCAGGAACAATGCATCCAACAAATAAGAGAGAATCAAGGAATTTATTGACAGTCAGGTAGGATTTGTTTTGTATTGCATATACAAATAACAATGTGTCCGAAGTGCTCCCATTCATAGATACACAATAGTCACTCAAATTGTGCCAATTAAATAAACTTACTGGGTAAATTGCCCTGTGAATGGTCATTTCCCAAGCATAGAAATTCACAAGGGCTGTTAGTTGAAGGTGAATGTGGGTTATAAACATTAGGAGAATAACTTACACCCACCAACCCCTTATAGATTACACATCTCTTTCTTAAATCTTCCTGTGCAAAGCTTTGCAGCTGGGAAATATTTGTCTCATTGATATCCCAGCAGGTTAATCAAGGTCTTAGTGAGTTAAAACACCCTGTTTTATATTCAGTGCTACATTGCTGGGACAAACATCCATCTAGACACAGTTTAGGAGAGGAATGGGTTTATTTCAGACTCACAGATCCAGGTGAAGTTCCATCAATGGTAGTAGAAGCTGCTTCCATACATCCAAGCAGAGAGAAACTGCAGCAAGCAAACACCAACCCCGGCACACAAGCCAAACCCTGCTAAGAGCCCAAATTGCTCTTGCCACACCTTTAGGCTGTAATTCAGATCTGTCCCATGACACACCCCCTCTAGCAGGAATCTGGCTGCTAGGGGCTGAAGTTGTAAACTCAGTTTTAATAAAACACCCTAGTCTATGGGGCCATGCGTTCAAACTATCACACCCTGTACTATTTTAAGTCATTTCCTGTGATTCCATTTGGATCTGTGCATTTGCCTCCGGACTTGTGTGTATTAGACAAAATGAAATCAGTACTGTTTGGTTTTAATCAACAAATATACCCATCTGTGACTTAGCAAATAATATATATTATTTATTTTGTTTTATTTTATTATTATTATTATTATTATTATTATTATTTTTGGTTGTTCTGGCCCAGGCTGACCTGGAATTTACTTTGTAGTCTCAGGGTGGCCGTGAACTCATGACAATCCTCCTACATCTGCCTCCTGGTTGCTGGGATTAAAGGCATGCACCACCAAACCTGGCGATTTTTTTCAAATCAACATTTTTTGTGGAGTGTGTGTGTGTGTGTGTGTGTGTGTGTGTGTGTGGTTTCCAATGTGCTCACCTCATGGACAAGTGCAAATCTGCAGTGACTTGTGGGAAAAGCCGGGTATCTCTTTCTTGTGTGAGCTGGAGTCTTTCTTATTGATCCAGGAGCTTGCGATTTTCCCTTCTAGGCTCCCTGGGGAGCTCCAGGAACTCCAAGATCTCAGCTCCCCTATAGGCACATGTCTCCACACCCAGCTATTTAATGTGGGTCAGGAGACTGGAACTCAGAATTTCTCTGGTATCCTTGGACCCTCACTCTTGTTCCAGTAGTACATTTAGTTGCTGAGTAATCTCTCCACCCTGATCAACTTTTTGACCATAATATTTACAATTACCTCATTTCTTTGACCATCAGAACAATATTTCATGGTGCTATTGCTTGTCTTTTCTGAAGCATGTCAGCTAGCTAGTAGAAAGTTTAAAAGACTTGTCAAGATACCACAGGTTGCAGTAATAGTAAAATAGAAATCAGAATTGTTAATTTGAGAGTTAAGTTAGAAGTACCCACTGTGACACTGTTAGGCAAATTATCTTCCACCAGAGATAAATGCTGCCAACATTACCTATGAACATGGAAGCTGTAGCTTACTGTGGCATCATAAGGTTGAGATCTCACACACAGTGAGCAAAGAGAGAATTATCTACAAATGACTAATGTCTAGGTTACATAGAAATATTTCAAAGAAGGAACAATGAATAGAAACCTTTACATTTTAAAAAGTATTTTCTCTTGTGGTGAAACAAATTATTGGTTTGTTATGCCCTGTGTGCAGTAAACTCAGTGTGGTAGTTTGAATTATGTGTTCATATAAACTCATGTGTTTACTATGCTTTGTTCTGAGGTGGTGGCAATTTGCAAGGTGGAGCCTTGCTGGAGGAGGTGTATTATTGGGAGTGGGCTTATCAGTGTTATTTTCAGCTTCCCCTTGCCAGTGTTTGGCACACTCTCCTGATGCTGTTGTCCATCATCTCTGGCAGTAGTGATGCCCAGCCTCTGCTCTTGCCATGTTTTTCCCTACTATCATGGACCTTACCCTCATGGAGAGTGCCAGAGTGAGAAATGACACAGAAGAGAAGCCACAAAGCTGACCTTACCCTCATGTCTGTAAGACAAAATAAAGCCTTTTTTCCCACAAACTGTTTTATGTTTGGTGTTTCATCCCACCCAAATGTTACTGCAACACTCATGGATGAGATCCATAATGAGTGATGAAAGGAAAGTAGGTTAATAAAAATAATTTTCATATATCTATTATTCTCTAAATTTCATGATATTTTCAATCATAAATAACATTTAATAAAGCACCTTAGTATGGTTGCCAAAACAGGATGTTTTTTCAGTATTTGGCAAAAACCTAGTTAAATGACATTATTTTGTTAAGTTGAACATCTTATGTATAATATATGCCTTGAGTTCATGTGTTCTGAAAAGTAATAATAATTAAATACAAAACAATAAAAATGAACTCTTCACTTGAACTGTTACCTGCACAGTAACATGTGAAACATATAATTAAAGGATGCGGACACAAGGGTAACTAGAAAAGCAGACTTACTTATTTGGGCAGTTGGTGCAGAGTGAGGGCTAGATTGGGTGAATCAGATCCTAGAGCAAACACAACCATGGAGTTGAAGCTGCAGCATCCCTATGAGAGGAATTATCCTTGCTAGATGTGTCAGGACACTGATGGTAGGGGTGTCTCTTGGCTTTTATGATAAGAAGTCATATCCTCATGTTATTAGATTTTTTTTCCTCCATGAGTTTTATGAAAGCTTCCCCCCTTCATATCACAAGATTGTTCAACATAGCATTGGGAAGCACTTTGAACCAGGAAGGTAAGTGTTATTTAATTGCAAATTGTTATTAGTCCTTCGACTGTCATTATGTGCACCAGCACTATTCTGGAGTTAATGCATCTCCATATTACCTCTGTTGATGTCCTTCACTTTTTTTTTTCCAAGCTGGTCCAAGAGCAGAATTGGATGTCTCAGGGGACTGGTTATTGGAAATTGGATTCAGAGCCTCTTGCTTCTAGGTCTTTAATATACAACACATTGCTGTATTACCCCATGTTGAATGGTATTTTAGTAGCATCAATACTCTTCTCACACAATTCACAACCCTGTAACATTACCCACTGGATTTACTTGATGAGAATAGATCAATTTGCAGAGATGTAACTCTTACCCAGGCTTACTGGTTAGAACATTTCTACCTCCACATATAATTTATTCCACTAATTGTATTCCATTTCTTCTCTTTATAAAAGAGACATTTACCATTAAATTGCTTAATCTGTACTTTAAGGCAGTATCACATGATATATTCTTTTAGGTTTCCACTTCTCTCCATTTCCTCTGCTCACAAGTAATTTTAAAAGCATATCACCTGCTGGGGATATAGATGTTCATTTCTGGTTTTTCATCTCTTAATGAGAAAGGTAGTAGTGTATATAAAATACATTAGGTGTTCATCCAACCTTAATCATCTTGCAACTTAGTTATAATGACATTAAGGACTCTGCTCTCTTCTGTCTGTTGACTGCCTCTTTTCCTAGATGCCAGGAATTTTTTAGTTTCAAACACTTAGGTGCTGCTTACTTACATGGCTTAGGGGAGCATTTCTAGGGGTCAAAGTGTTAGTATTTGGGAATAAGACAGAAAGTAAAAAATAATTATGATGATAAATATTCAATGAACAAATGCAGTAAATAACCATTTTAGCTCCCAAACAAAGCTATCCTTGAGAAACAGTTATACACAAGATTGCTATTTTTCCTTCCTGTGAAAATATGTAAAAGAAAAATAATAAATTGTGTGCCAGGCATGGTGGCACATGCTTTTAATCCCAGCACTTGGGAGGCAGAAGTAGGAGGATTGCTATGAGTTTGAGGCTGCCCTGAGACTAGTACATTCCAGGTTAGCCTGGGCTACAGTGAGACTCTACCTCAAAAAATCAAAAACAAACAACCAAACAAAATAATAATAATAATAATAATAATAATAATAATAAAAAAAATAATAATAAATTGTGACAAATGCACTTGAGGAATTTGGGTTGAAAATGCACTCTGTATTTGCAAGGAGATGGTATCTGATTTTCCTACAGCAATTTTACACTATAACCTTATCCTTTAGTTTCTTATGTGCATTTAATACAATTCACCTCAGTTTCAATCAACTTATCATGTGTGCATGTATGGTCATCAAGTTACTTCTCTATGTGCTCATCATCAGCAACTGTAAGCTATCATTAGAAAATAGGATTTGTATACTTAAAAACAATAGTGGTACAAAAGATATGATCTCATAGCTTGCTTACATCAAAGCTTCTGGAAAAAAAATATTTAACAAAGGGAAATAGGGAAAAAGAAAAGGAGGGAGGAAAGAAGGAAGGAAAGAAACAAGATGGTTTAAAGTTTGGGGAGATAAAGTGTGGTTTAATTTCACCATAAAGGACTTGCTAGGCAGGAAGCTAATCTTGTTTTAGTGAATCCCAAGCCCAGGGTTCCAGTGCTCAAAGTTTATCTGGATAGTGCCAGAGTGAGAAATGATACAGAAGAGAAGCCACAAAGCCGAGCAGCTGAGGAGCCATGAGCTTGTGGCAACATTTTCCCATAGGTAGGCTGGAGAGCTGAGTAGTGTTTAGACCACCCACAGAGCCACTGTCTTGAAAGATCTGTGGAATAGTGGATTCCTACCCACACACACCCTCCACAATCTGGACAGGTCTAAAAGACCTGCCAAGCTCCACAGTGAATTCCCGAGACACACAGAGGCAGCTCTCCATCTGATGAAACTAGAGAAACAGACCAGAAGGGAGTTTGGAAAGTATCTAAAGAGGTGAATACAAGAGGTTAGCAAGAGAAAAGGGAAACAAGGAAGCAAGGCTGCAAATTAACATAAAAATAAACAACAACAACAACAACAACAAAACCCTCTCAACTACATGAAAGGAGATAAGGTCAGTGTAAGAAAAAAGCATACACAGAAGCATGCAGGTGCCAGATGTCAAGAATTAAAGTCATGGCCAGGCATGGTGGTGCACGTCTTTAATCCCAACACTCAGGATGCAGAGGTAGGAGGATTGCCACAAGTTCAAAGCCACCCTGAGACTACATAATGAATTCCAGGTCCACCTGGGCTAGAGCAAAACCCTATCTTGAAAACAAACCAAAACAGAACAACAACAAAAATAATAACAAAAAGAATTAAAGTAATAGACCAATAAGCAGATTCTGCAAAATAGGATACTGCTTTTCAAAGTCTGTCAGAAGTCAAGGAGAGTGTCCCTTCATCAGTAAATTTTAAAATTTAGCATGTAATGAAATAAATTCTTTGAGAAAATCTGCATCACATTGGATTGTGTACGATGTTTGTGGATAGCTTATACTGAGAAATTATTTTGAGGAGAATTAGACCCTGAATTGTTCTTTAAGGTCTATAAATATTATCTCCCTTGAAGATGCTTTAATTTCCCCAAGAGAAAATTCATTTAAGGTGGCACGTTACCTTTTTGTGGAGGGGGGGATTGAGGTAGGGTCTTGCTCTAGCCCAGGCTGACTTCATGGTGATCCTCCTACCTCGGCCTCCTGAGTGCTGGTGTTTCAAAGCACCACTACGCCCAGCCAAATGACCCTTTTTGCAAAACCTAAGAAGGTAACAAAACATTATTTCACCCCAAAAGTGATTGATACATATCATGACTTATAGTAAATTTTAGCAACATTCAGTAACACCCCACTTTACACAGATTTTTTTCTTAATTTTGGTTGACATTGTTAAAAATTAGGGTTGAGCAAACTTAAAAAGACAAATAGTGCTGGCAGGCACTACATGAACAACCAGGGGAAACTGGCCAACATCTGTCTGAGCAACTCCAGGTCTAAGCTACTCAGAAGCAAACAACCTGACTTGATCTGTGCAACAGTATCACACAGCCATGGTGGGTAACCAACTGCTCTTAGATTGGGTAACAGATCTGCTCATTGGAAAGGAATCCATATCTGGAACTGGGAAACAAGTCAGAATCATATCCATAATGTGTTTGCTTTCCAATATCAAGCTCCCACTAATCTTGGGCTACAATAGGATCTACACCCATTAAATTCTGTCTAAATTAGTAATGCTTATCCCGTTTAACATGTGCTGACTTCATTCTCTGTTAGAGAATCTGCTTCTCTTTTTCAGAGGGGAGTGGGACCTGAGAAGATAAACCATCCATCGCACTTCAGCCTGGCCCTAGCTGAAACCACATAGGAATTTGGGAAATGAGCAAGAGTGCTGCTGTGTTGTTAACCTGATACCAGCACAAGGTTGAAAGAGATAGACACTGAGGACACTCAACACCTACGGATGGAAGAGGGGGCAGAAATATTGTTAAAGCCACAAGTTGGGACATTATGCACAGAGACATCGCCTCCCCCCATAACTGACAGCTGCCCCCACAATGCACGCCTCACAATACCCATGGGGATGTCCCTGAGGAGGGCTCCTTTGGAAAAGGGGCAGGGATGAGGGAAAGGATGGTACCAAAATGTATTGTTTACATACTAAGTATGCCCATAACTAATAAAATAAATTAAGGAAATACAAATATCACATGTTTTCTCTCTTATGCACAGTTTAGATAAAATATATTAAAATTGAAATACAAGGACTTGGGAGAAGAAAGGCTTGACGTACTCAGTATGTAAACAACACATGTTGGTACCATTCTTACCCTCATCTCTGCCCCCTCTCCAAAGGGACCCTCCTCTTTGGGGATTGTGGGTTGTGCATTGTGGGGGCAGCCATCAATTACGGGGAAAAGGCAATGCCTCTGTGTGTAATGACCCAACTTGTGGCTCTTAGAATCTTTCAGCCTCCTCTTCTGTGAATTTCCCTGAGCCATGTTGGGTTCGTTTTAGGTTTACTTCAGTGATGGGCTCTTAGGAGCCTCTGGATCCCTGGATCTCTAGTTTGGTAGGAGTTGAGTGTCCTCAGTGTCTTTCTCCTTATTTTATACATTTGAAAATGTGATAATAAAGTTATTCACTTTGCATAATTAATTACAATTAATAGTTCTTTAAAAATAAAAATATTAGAAAAAGTATAAGGTCATACTATGTGATTATTTCACAAATACAAGCATGCTTTTCTATCTAGAATGTTCATTTAACCACATTCCATAAAACACTATAATAGTAAGCTATGATAAAAAAAAAAGGAAATAACACAGCAATATAAGTTTTCATAGAGGAAAGGGAAAAATCCAAAAATACCAAACACATGAGGACATCAGTAAATATATCAAAGTATGTGCATGCACGCTCGAGCACACACACACACACACACACACACACAGAGCATAAGAAGATCTATGTTAATGAAAGATCTAAACGTGAAGGGTAACATTTTGGATTGGTAGAAGCAAACTGAGAAGAATACCTACACATCATGAAGTGGGGATGAATTTCATATACAAAGCATGAAGAGCACAAACCCTAATGGAAGGTGATGACAAATTTGATTGAAATGGTAATTTTATTCTCAATTCAAGGTACCACAGATAAAGAGGATGTTAAAACAGGATAACTTATCCAAAGTGCTGAAGAGTTGGAAAAAAACAAACAAATGAGTCCTGATTTCTTTCCTAGTGCCTCTGATATGAGAAGAGAGGAAGGTTAGTAGAATTTGTGAAGGATGTCACTTTTGTTTTGTTGTTGTTGTAGTTTTGTTTTTTTGAGGTAGGGTTTTGCTCTAGCTCAGGCTGACCTGGAATTCACCATGTAGTCTCAGGCTGGCCTAGAACTCATGGCGATCCTTCTACCTCTGCTTCCCGAGTGCTGGGATTAAAGGCATGTGCCACCACGCCTGGCTAGGATGTCATTGAAAATACAATCTTATTTACAGCATTTTCTTTGACCTCAGTCAGGCCAGGTATTCAATACTGGCTGTGTTCCTTACTAGGTGTGAAGTCTTGGGCAATTAAATTCAATGTTACAATTAAATATTCAATTTAGTTGTGATAATTTAGTATTTACTTATTATATGTCCACATTTAACATAATACAATATAGATGAATATTCTTAGCAAATGAAACTTTTCTGTTTTCCCTCATTTCCTTTTTCTATTTCTCCTTTCTTCCTCCTTTTTTTTTTTTTTTTTTTTTTTTTTTTTGGTTTTGTGAGGTAGGTTCTCACTCTTCCAGGCTGACCTGGAATTCTTCTCAGGGTAGCCTCGAACTCTTCGATCCTCCTACCTCTGCCTCCCAAGTGCTGGGATTAGAGGCGTGCGCCACCACTCCCGGCATTCTTCCTCCCTTCTTTCCTTCATAGAGTACATGGCATCAGGCAATGAGGACACAGTAGAGATCTCTTCCCCATGGAATTAAGTCTAATGTTTAGATATTGAATAAATAATAATAATTACAATTCATTAATTTTAACAAATAATCACCAATGCTTACTATGCAATTATTAAGGATTACCTCTTTCCTCTTTCTCTCATTATCTCCTAGAAAGAGAAGCTTCAAAAACACTGGTTACATGATCTTAGTTTTTGTAACATGAGATTCTTGATCTTGCCTTCTCAGACTAAAGACTTCTAATGAATGAACATACATTTATTATGAAAAGTATGAGGTTAACACACATTTGCTGGACATCTGTTTCAATTGGTATTATTTACATCTTCTAATTTGAAACCTTCTCAACAATGCAATGAGGAGGACGTTGATGGCTCCGGTTTTACTCATGGGGAAATCAACAATGCTCTCTAGCTTCTACTCTGACAGCTGATGTGGGGAGTACTTATTTTCTTGCGTGCTTCCTAGGAAGTAGGGCTTTCTCTGCCTTTTTATCCCAGCTTTGTAGATTTCCCACTTCTTTTCATCTGCTCTTAGAACCTGTTGTATTTTGTGAGAGTACAGGGAATTTTGGCTCTTATTCCCCATCACAATGTTCTACAAGAGACTGTCTTTGGCAATCATTGACCATCAATGTAGGCAAGTGTTTCTTGTCCTGATGACATGCCTGGGGAATGTTCCTTAGTGGTAATATCTAATTTTACCAAGGAGCTTAATAGATCCCTCTTCCATGCAATGACTCTGACATTGATAGCCAGGTAAATGAAACAATGTTGAATAGACATACTTCACAGAGGAAGTCCCAACCACCACTCTGATTTACCCTGATCTAGATTCTTTGGAACCTTATATGCTATGTTTTTTTTAAGTTAGGAACCTTCATTTATTTCTTAAAAGCACAGAATTAGGATGTCCACATGAGGACTTCTCTGGCTTTTCTCTCAAAGTGATCTTACTTCCAAAAGGAAAACTACAAGGCGGTAAGCATGGTTGCCAAAGAATGACTTTGAGTAGGCTATACAAAAAAGAAAATATAGGGCTGGAGAGATGGCTTAGCGGTTAAGGTGTCTGCCTGCTAAGCCTAAGAACCTGGTTCCAATCTCAAGGTCCCACGTTTAGCCAGATGCAGTGATGCAAGGGCACAATGCCACACTTGACCACAAGGGGGCGCTCACATCTGGATTTTGTCCACAGCAGCTGAGAGACTGCTGGCGCACCCATCTCTATCTGTCTCCCTCTCCCTCTCTGTCTCTCTCTCTCTGTGTCTCTCTCCAAAAATAAATAAAATAATAATAAAAAAAATTAAAAAAAAAACAAAAAAAGAAAGAAAAAGAAAATATAATTCACTGGATTGGATTACAGTGGAAATGTGAATTGGGGATGGGTATTATAAAGGAGAGACTGTCAGTTACTCTCAGGAACTAATAAGCTGATTTCCATCCACTGGGACAAAGGAGAGGGAAAGTGGAATGCATCACCTTTTTCCACTGTAACAATGACAGCTGGAAGCCTCTTATGACTCTTCTGATGAAAATAATTTCCATTTCGATGGTTTCCTTTTCCAAGATGTCTAAAGCATTTTACAGCGATCTTTCCCCTCCATCCTCATGTTTCAAAGAGAAGAGACACAAATACTCACATCCTCATTTCATAGGCAGTATATGTGTCTGAAATTTTCTGAACACAGTGTACTTTCTCCAAAAAAATTAATAAGGTGAGCTGTGGAAAGTGAAGCATTCAGTCATATCTGGGAAGAAAAAGAAAGAAGTCTCATGTGTGGGCATAAAAAAAAATCCTCTATAAGTTCTCATTGTCTTTTGATAGCCGATCCATTGATAAAGGAATGTTGAAAGCTAAATATAATATTTTCTGTATATATAATATTGTAGCTTTTGATTAATATCATGTTTAGTCCCTTACAATTTCATTTATGTATATCTCTGTGTTTGATTGAACCCCTTTCTCCTTCACATCATCATATTTTATCTTTCTATGTTAACATCTATGACAGGCTGGGCAAACCTTGTGTAATCTATGAAGCTGAAGCTACTTGTTATTGTTCAAAGTATTCTCTCATAGCTGTAGACAGAAATGAAGAAAATCCCTCAATAAAAAAGGAACTGAAAAACAACAACCATCAAGACCAGTAAAATACCCTGTAAACAATAAGGATTTCACATCTCCAGTTTAGAACATACTTGCATCTTTGTTTTGACTCTATTTTCCAGTTTTATACTCTTTCACCATACAGAAAGAATAATGAGCTAGGGAGATGGCTGATGGGATACAGTACTTTCCATATAAGGGTGAATACCTGCCTTTTGTATTAAAACACACAAGCAAATGCCAATACATAGCAGCTTGTACCTGTCATCCCAGGACTTGGGAAATAGACACAGGGAATTCTTCAGTCTTGCTGGTTCACTATTCTAGTCAAACCAGTAAGCTCTGGTTCAATGAGAGCTAGTGCCTTAATAAATAAGGGTGGGGTGATTGAGGAAAACACTTGACATTGTCCTCTGGCCTCCACATGCATGCACATACATGTGTACACATACAAGTGCATACACATACAATTGCATACACATATACTTGCTCACTACACACATGTTCACAATGGAAGCAGTGAAAAGAATACTCTCCTCTGATTATGTGTGATAAACATAGTAGCTACCCAAAGACACTGCTGTTCTATAACCTCTGATAATGTGTAAGGGACATTAATGTAGCAAATGGAATTCAGCTAGCATCTAGCATAGCCCACACATTCCAGATTATCTGAGATTATTTGGACAGATCTTATGTAATTATAAGTGTTGTTTATTGTTATCTCTATGTTTTTATAGAGATGTCTCATGTAAGGTGAGGGCTGAACACTCAACTGCCACTTCTCAGCACCAGAATTCCCCAAAACTGCAAAAATTGAACACACACACACACACACGATAAGTCTGCCATCACCAAATGGGCCAATGTAATGTACAGACAGTTCACAAAAGAGGAAACACAAATGGGCAACAAATACTTCAAAAATGTTTATCCTCCATAGCCATCAGGGAAATCCAAATTAAAGCCACATTGAGATGTTGATACCCCAGTCAGAATGGCTATCATCAAAGAAATATGATAACAACAAATGTTAGGAGAAGGTGGGGAAAAGGGAACTCTTATTTACTTATGTTGGCAGTGCAAAGTAGTATAGTCATTATTGAAATAAGGATGGAAATGCCTAAAATAATAAATATATAATTTCCATATGGCCCAGTTATGTTATACCCCAAGGGCATATACCCCAAGGTCTCCATCTTCTTTTTCAGAGATAACTGAACATCCATGCTTTTTGCCACTCCACTTATAATAGCTTATATATGGAATCAGCGTGGATGTCCACTGACACATAAATAGATAATGAAAATGTGATATGTATACCTAGTTGGATTCTATTCAGTAGTATAAAAAGTGAAATTATGGAACTTATAGGAATGTGAATAAGCCTGTAAAGAATCATATTAAATGAAGTGCTCCAAACTGAGGTAGCCTAAAACTGCATGTTCTCTCTGATATGTAGATCTTCGCTTCTAATATCTATAATTATGTAAATAAAGGGGAGAAATGTAAGTTAAACCTATAAAAGGTAGGATGGGAAGAATGAGCAAGAATAAAGAGAGTAGAAAGAGGGCTGGAGAGATGGATTAGTGGTTAAGGTGCTTGTATGCAGAGTCTAAGTACACAGGTTGAATTCCCCAGTACCCATGTAAGCCAGATGTATACAGTAGTGTATGCATTCTGACATTCATTTGCAGTGGCTAGAGTCCCTGACATGTCCATTCTCTCTCTCTCTCTCCCTCCAAAATAAATTAAAAATAAATTCAAAAACTAAATTTTAATAAGTTAGCACGCCTCTTTAAAAAAACTAAATTTTATTTATTTATTTCAAAAGAGAGAGAGAGTGAGAGAAAGGGAGAGAGAGAGAGAATGGGTGCACCAGGGCCTCCAGCCACTGCAAATAAGCCCCAGATGTATGTGCCCCCTTGTGCATCTGGCTTACGTGGGTCCTGGAGAATCTAACCAGGATCCTTTGGCTTTGCAGGCAAATGCCTTTACAGCTAAGCCATCTCTCCAGCCCTCAAAAAATAAATTTAAAGAGAGTAAAAAGAAGTGTGGCGGAAAGGTGATAGGAAACATGTGACATTTGAAGAGAAGAATGGAAGTAAAGGGGGCGAGAGCAATTGGAGAGAGGACAGGGGAGGAGACTTAACTGAAACAAATTGTACTTGAAAATGCCAGACTGAATGATAGCTTAAATCTTTGTATGAAAAATAACAGATAAATATAATGAAAATAAATAAGTCAGTTTACTAATAATGACTTTGTTATACTCCTTTTTTGCAGGTGTATGTGTGGTGTGTGAAGGGTGTTTTGTATGTGTGTGGTGTATGTCTATGTGTGTGGTGTGTATCTGTGTGCATTTTACGTTAGTGGTGTTATGTGGATAGTGTGTGTATGTGGTGTGTATGTGGATGGTGTGTACATAGGTGGATAATTTGTGTATGTGTGTGGTGCATGTGTATATGAGTGGTGTGTGTGTGTATATGAGTGGTATGTATGTGTGTTCATTTTATGTTACTGATGTTATGTGGGTGGTATGTGTATACTGTGTGTATGTAGGTGGTATGTGTAGGTGGATAATTTGTGTATATATGTGGTGTGTGCATATATATGTGTTGTGTATGTGTGTGAATTTTAAGTTAGTGGTGTTATGTGGATGGCATATGTATGTGGTGTGTATGTGAGTTGTGCTTGTGTGTGGTGTGTATGTATCTATGAGTGTTTTCATGTGTGGACACACTTGTGTGCACGTGTATACGGAAGCCAGAGGTTAACTCCAGCTGTCATCTTCAATCATGCTTCATTTATTTACTGAGTTAGTGTGTCTCCCCTGAATCCAGACTCACTGATTTGGCTTGTCTAGCTAACCAGCTTGCTGTCGGGACCCCTGGGCTCTGCCTTCCTTAAGACTGTGATTGAAGACCAGTCACTCCTCTACCACCATTTACATTGTTGCTGGTTATATGAACTCAGGTCTTTACACTTGCAGGTCAAGCACTTTAATCACTTAGCCATCACTCCTGCCTTAATTTTATTCATTTTAACTCTAGAATCTTATGCTGACTTACATCTAATATGAAAACCATGGTGCTGGAAAAAGAATAAGTGCTTGTGAGATACAAGAAATGAAGTTTTGGAAGTTTTCAATCTTGCAATAATAATTATGATAACAAAGGACTTACTTCATTCTTCCTATCGGTGCATTGATCTTATCAATATGCATATATCAGCTAGGTTAATCCTCAAAACAATACTATGAGAAATCTACCTTATCTCTATTTTATGCATTGTTAATACAAATAAGTACAAAGATATAATAGAGTTTGTTCAAGGTCATACAGCTAAGAAGTCACAGAAGCAGAACTTTAAGTCTAAATAACTAAATCTTATTTAATATCAAAAATAGCATACCTATCTCTCTCCCAGGGTAAATGTGGCAGGCAAGCCCTCCATCTCAGCATTAAGTATTATGTTTTATTGGTCCATAAGAATATTGTTTCTGCAGATATTCTAGAGTAAATAGTGAAAGAATAGTAGAACTAATAAAAAGAAAGAAAATAAAAGGAAAGAAAATAAAAAAAAAATAAGGCCAAGAGAAGGGTGGGGAGAATGTATTACCCTTGTTGCTGTCCAGAGAACATGAAAGATTGAAAGAAATTAAAAAGGAAGATACAAGAGTTTATTCGGTGGTTGTTTGGAGGTGTCCAAATTCCAGAATAAGAACTTTAAGTTATAGGCTAGAGAGATGGTTCAATGCTTAAAGGTGCTTGCTTACAAAACTTGATGGTGCAGGGTTTGATTTCCCAGTATCCACACAAAGCTAGATGCACAAAATGGTGCATGCATCTGGAGTTCATTTTATCATGCCCATATTTCTCCCTGTCCCTTTCTCTCCCCCTCCTACCCTTGTTTCTTCTCTCTCTCTCTCTCTCTCTCTCTCTCTCTCAGCCTTGCAAATAAATAAATAAAAACTTTAAAAAAACAAAGACTTAAATTCTGTTTTATTATTAATATGAAATAGTAGATATTCTTTGCTAGTTTAGTTGGTTTATAGAAATAAATGGATTAACAAGAATTGTCATTCTAGTATCATGTGCTTTTTGTGAATGAGGCTCTGTAACACAACTGAAAACCAGGAATGAGGATACCTTTAGCACTGTTCATTTTGCTCAAGATTGCTTTGTTTATCTGTAGTATTTGGGCTTCCAGATCAATTTTAAGATTGTCTTTTCTATTGTTGAGAATGACATTGGAATTCTGATGGGGATTGCATTGAATCTATAGATTACTTTTGGTTGGATAGCTTTTTTCACAGTATTAATTCTTCCAATCCACAAGCATGGGAGGCCTTTCCATCTTCTCATGTCTTCTTTAATTTCTTTCTTTATTACCTTGAAGGTTTTGGTAGAGATTGTGAACAGAATAGAAGGCACACTTAGAAAACCAACATAATTATAGTGATTTATTTTTGAAAAAGATGCCAAAAGTTTACCTTAGAGGAAAAAGAATCTCTTGAACAAGTGGAAAAGGAAACCCACATGTAGAAGAAAGAATGCAAGAGCTCTCTAACATGGTATGCAAATCAGTTCTAAATAGATTCAAGACATATATGTAAGACCAGAACTGTTAAACTTATAGAAAAAAATAATTATAACATTGGAAGATACTTACATAAGCACATGCTTTCTGAGAAAGACTCCAGTGACTCAAGAAATAGTGCCAATTATTGACAAATAAGACCTTATGAAATTTAAAATCTTCTCCAATAGAAAGGAAAAAATTAATGGAGAAAAGAGACAGCATATAGTATGTAGAAATCAAAGACCCTAATCAACAGGCATATGAAATGAGTAAACAGTTTTCAAGATGAAGTAAAATGTTAATTAAACATAAAAGGTTAAAATTAAGCATCACTAGCCATCAGGGAAATAAAAATTGAAATGACGTTGAGATTCCACATCAGCTAGGTCAGAATGGCAGTCATGAAGATGAGGATGTGGCCCAGAACATTTATACACTGCTGGTGGGAATGAAAATTAGTCCATCTACTATGGAACTCACTATGGAGGTTTCTCAAAAGCTAACAATAGATCTTCCAAGAGGCATAGCTATTATCTATAGGACTATAGGTCAGTATGTCACAGAGATATTTGTGTATCACTGTTTATTGCAGCACTATTCATAATAGCTAAATTATAGAGTCAACTTATGTATTCAGTGTACAAGAATGGATACAGAAAATGTGGCTTACATATGTTATGGAAATGTAAACCTTTTCTGCCAAAACTTATGAATGAAGTATTCATTGTAGGAGAGTGGAGGCAACTGGAGATAATCACATTAATTAAATTAAGCTAATCTCAAAGAAAAGATCACATGTTTTAACTCATTTATGGGTCCTAGATTTTGTATAGGTACATAAAATTTTATGTTTGCATGACAGGAACATGTAAACAAAACTGCCTAGGTGAACAAAGAAAACTAATGGGAGCAGGGCAGGAAGTAAAGCTTTACCTCTCAAATTGCTACCAGATGGAGACCACGCATTTAAAAGCACATGAGTTTATGGGGGACACCTGATTCAACTCATCACATACCCAACTGCAGTAAATAAAGAATTGCCAAGTCATGTAAAGTAAAATATGTTTGTGTGAAAGGGAATTGTAGGAGAGCTTTGAGGCACAGAGCAAAGAGAGATACTGCAATGATCTGACAGTAAAGGCTGCTAAGGATCTGCATGCAGGAGGTGACTATGGGAGTGGGCGACTGGACTCAGATGAAGGAAGTGTTGCTGTGGTAATCCTCACAACTGTCTCAATATGTGAGGAAAAGAAAATTCCTGGATGATTTTGAGCATTCGATCCAAATGACAGGGAGACAGATGGGCATGAGAAGAGAGTCAGTCCACAGCAGCAGCCTGCAGCAGGCTTGAAGTGTAGTGGAGTGAGTGGAGTGGAGTGGAGTTAGTGAGTGAGTGACAGTGAGTGGAGTGGAGGGAGAGGAGTGGAGTGGAGTGTAGTGAATGGAGTAGAGTGAGTGGAGTAGAGTGGAGTGAATGGAGTGGAGTGGAGTGAGTGGAGTGAATGGAGTGGAGTGAGTGGAGTGAATGGAGTGAATGGAGTGGATTGGAGTGAGTGGAGTGAATGGAGTGGAGTGAGTGGAGTGAATGGAGTGGAGTGGAGTGAGTGGAGTGAATGGAGTGGAGTGGAGTGGAGTGGAGTGAGTGGAGTGGAGTGAGTGGAGTAGACTGGAGTGAGTGGAGTGGAATGGAGTGGAGCGAGTGGAGTGAGTGGAGTGGAGTGAGTGGAGTAGACTGGAGTGAGTGGAGTGAGTGGAGTGGAATGGAGTGGAGCGAGTGGAAGTGGAGTGGAGTGGAGTGGAATGAGTAGAGTGGAGTAAATGGATTTTCTCTGAAGATGCTCCATTGTAACATTGAAATGCATGGAGTCTTCCTATCATGTTTGTGGAGGTTGTTTACAGGGCACGTGGGGGAGACCAACATCCTTGGATGCTAACATGTCTTAAATAAAGTGGTGTAGCATTTGCATACCATTTACTCAGGTCCTTCTGTATTCCATAAATCATCTTCAGGTTACTGACAGGACATAATACAATGAAAATTCTATGTTAATTGCTGTTATTCTGTGTTATTTGGGAATAATGATAAGAAAAGAGCTGCTAATATTCACTGCTAATAACTATTTAAAATATTTTAATCTGGTTGGTTGAATCCATAAATGCTGAGGCCATATTTATTGAGAATCAATGGTATATCTGAAGCATTTAGCACCGTGAATAATGACCACCTGGATCGCGATTGCCTTTTGGGTGATTTGGAAAGCCCTTAAATGAGACTTGTAGTTTAAACTTAAATTTCTTTGACCATACCAATAGCTTTGTCAAATAAAGAAAAAAAAATAGTGGAACACACCTATAATTCCTACACTTGGAGGTGAAAGTGGAAAAGACAGAGTGGGTCTCCTTCTCAGGCTAGTCTTGATGACCCCCTCCCCCTTGCTATGGTGTCAGATGCTAAGTTTCTGATACAAAATAAGAGCAATCACAAGAAAGGTGTGTCAGCATTTTCAAAACCACATATATACACAAATAAAAACAAATATACACATATGCATTTACTTACATGCAAATATACATATATACACAAACATAGACACATATCTACACAAACACATATATGCATGCACACTCAAACACACAAACAATAACAGCTGCTGCCTGTAGTGTAGTTCTTGATGAGGAAGAAAATGATAAAAATAACTCCTGTATGCAAGAACAGCGATCCACACCACTCTCTGGTCCTTCGGGAAGCCCACTGGGAAATTAGGCCTCATCAGTGTCAAGCATCAGCTCCCAATTGCCACAACAAAGTGGCAGAAGTTGCAAGAGTGACACGCTCTGCTGCTGAGGTTCAGGCTGTTGTCACAAAGAAATGAAGAAGGACAATTATCCTGAGATTTAAGTGTGTGTAGACAGTCACCTTATATCATTCCAGACCTCAGGTTTCACATTGTTAGCGCTCTCCAAGGAACCTTCCCAACTTCTGCTGTATCAGTCCCTACAGCTCACATTACTTTTTACACAGTAAACTGGGTCTGAACTTGGGGGCTAAGGATGGAGAAGGGCATCATCCAATCATGCTGCATAAGTCTTGACAGCTTCAGGCAATGCAAGAAGCCTGGAACTGTTGTTTCCCAGAGCTTCCTTCAGACAATGACACATGTAACTCATGAAGATATCCCAGCAGATAACATTTGAAACTAAGTAAGTCTCACCATAACACAGTCAGACAATAAGCAAGGCATGGCTTCAGCTAGTAAAGACATCAGCCTCCTGGGGATACATTCTTCTGTTGCAACTACTGGTGGGAAAGAAGAACTGGCCCATGAAAGACTTAGGCTGCTAATGCCTGCAGGAAAGTGACTGGTGGACATCAAACTTCACTTCAGCTGAACATCTCAATGCAGGGAAAGGAATTCAGAGTGTGGGATCTGCTCATTGGGAGAGGCCAGGGAAAGGAAATGAGTCAACATAGTTACAACATACATACTTCACCACGGCAATGTGACTCTAGCAATGGGCAAGAAGGAAAAAAAAAATAGGTACAGGGGTCAGAGTTGAGCATAGCAAAGACTCTCAATAAATGTTACATAACATTAAACTCCAACCAAAAATTACTGCAGCAAGCAAGCATACAAAAATCCACTAAGAGGCTTATGCATAGAAATAGAAGATATTTTTGAAAAGAGTTCAAACTAACATGAATCTAACTGAGCATAATATCAGCAACTAAGAGGCGAGAGGCTGAAGGAAGAGGATGACAAAGAGTTTGATGGCAGCATGAATTGCCTAGTGAGGCATTATCTTAAAACATTATATATGTGTGTATGTTTGTGAGTGTGTGTGTGTGTGTGTGTGTGTGTGTGTGTGTGTGTGTATATATATATATATATATATATATACATAATGTTCATTAGTTAGTATATATTCATATAGTTAGTATACATTAAGCATGACATGGGACTAGGGAAATGAATGACTCAGCAGGTAAGAATGCTTGCCACTCAAAATTAAAATCTTCATAGGCCCTGAGTTCCATCTGCAGCTCCCACATAAAAGGCTGAGTATGGGAATGGCTGCCTGTAGCCCCTGTCTTGAGGGGTTCAGGAGCAAATAATTATGGGGGCTTTTTGATCAGATTAACCAAAGACCAGCAACTCCAGCTTCAGTGAGAGACCTCCTCTTAAGAAACAATGCAGACACATGATAGAGGGGGCCATCCAATGTTCTCCTCTGGCCTCCACACATAGAAGCACAGTGTGCACACAATTGCTCAAATGCATTCATACACTCTAAACACTATCTACATACATGCTACATACACACACCACAGCAAAAATACACATAAAGATTTCTGCTTTTCAGTATTTTAAGATATTGAATATAATTACATTTAACATAGAAATTAAATACTTTCATGCACATGTATATCAAATATTAAAATGTCTATACCATATTGTACAGAGCAAATCTTAGTTTTCAGTCATTTATATTATAAAATCATCCTTTTGAGACTCAAACAAAAATACAACTTAACCCTATGACAATGCAATCATACTTAAGAATGTAGCAATTGTGTTAAAGGCCTTCATTAGAAGACATTTAGTCTGATAATAAAATGCTAGTGCTACTAGAAATATGTGACATTATAAATGTAAATTAGGTAGTGTTCTTTATGCTTGAGGAAAATTTACTGAACATCCACAAGAAAGAAAAGACAGACAGCTGAAGAGAAAGACACAGGAGTGTACATTCTTGGGCCTTATAAAATTTTTGTCCCTAGTAGTCTACATAAGGAGATATGGTAGTTTGAATATATGGCCCCCAATGTATTCAGTGTTTTATTAGTTTATAGTTTGCATCTGCAGCCACCTTGCTGGAGGCAGTGTCACTGGGTGGATCTTAAGGAGTGATGGTGGTTTGAGATTCCATTGTAAAGATATGCAAAGTGTACCTAATTGGAGTTCCTAAAGTGTGCTGTGCTGTGTGGCTGATGGCTTTTCTCTCTGTGTGTTTGGTCCCGTGAAGAGCAGGCCAGCTTCTTCTGCCATTATGGAACTTCCCCTGGATTTATAAGCTTCAATAAATAATATCCCTTCCTCCATAACTGTGCCTGGTCTGGAAGTTCATCTCAGTGAACCGGAAGCTGTCTGCTACAGGAGACAATGTCACTGTCTTTCTTTCATAGTTATTTTCCCCAGTACTTCATCAAAGTCAGTGGCTTGAAGAGATGACGTGAATTGAGCTGAACTGGCAGGGAAAGGAAGTCTTAATCTCTCTCATGTACACACCTATGCATAAAGACACAGCCACACATTCGTGTAATTGAAAACAATAAATGTTAATACTTGTATCTTGCGCACAAAAAAAAACAATCTATGCTCATGTTCCATATAAAAGAAATTTAAGAATAGAAAGAGTGTATCTATGGTAAATCTTACTCCTGAGTCCAGAGAAGACATATTGATAAAGATTCTCCCCCATACGTCTGTGAATTTACTTGCAAAGTTTTATATCATCACCTTTATCAATTCTTGATACACATATTTTCAAATATTTTTAATGCATTTGTAGAATTTTGAAGGTTTAATAAACCAGTACTTAGCTTGGGTTAATGATATGATATTCTTAAGATCTTTACAATTTGGGAGGCAAAACTGGCCTTAAGATGCTAAAGAAAAATAATTTCATAAGTCACAACACATAAAGTGCTACAATAAGACCATATAACAAAAGCATATTCTGGAGAAACTTATGTGTCCACAGCATTGAAAGGGTAATAATTACCAGCAATAGGACCTTAGATATGGGAGAGATCAAGTAGAAATATTCATTTAAAACTGAACAGAGAAGGAGATATTCCATGGTCATAGACATGTCAACATAGTCTTTCTCATATTGGGAGTATGAACATTTTCCCTTATTATTATTATTTGATATCCTATGTAGGGCTCCTTCAATCCACCAAGGTTTTGTGGCCATTACTACAGTAAATGACAGCTTCTTGGACACAAATGCACATCATTCATCTTTTCAGGCCAGGTTCTGCAGCATGCTCCTTCTTTCTAAAGGAAGGGGAAGTTCTTTGAAAATTCTGTTTTTACTAGTTATGTGACTCTACTATAAAACATGTACAATATGTGGGCCATAATCTTTATTGTCCACTCAAGAATTAGCAGGATGGTGGGAACCCCATACCCTCTCTTACAAATCTACAAAGAATTCAATGATATAACAGGGATGTACAGAATTAAGGACCCTCGGGCCAGAGAAATGGCTTAGAAGTTAAAAGTGTTTGCGAAGCTGAAGGATTCAGGTTCAATTTCCCAGGACCCATGTAAGCTAGATGCACAAAGGGCACAGGCATCTGGAGTTTGTTTGCAGTGGCTAGAAGTCCTGGCATGCCCAGTCTCTCTCTGTCTGTCTCTTCTAACTCTCTCTCTCTCTCTCTCCTTGCAAATAAATAAATCAAATCAAAAAATATAAAAAAATAAAAAATGAAATATATACCAGCAAAGAATAGAGAAAAGGAAATTAATCCCTGTTCTGCTTAATACAGAGGGAATACAATATCTGACATATCCACATCAATGCAATTTAAGGTAAAAACTAATGGCCATTGTGGGAAGAAAGGAGATTTGTGAAGATGGTGTCCTAAGGCTTAAGGTTCATGACAGCTTTGATTTTCAAAGACCTTTTTGAACCTTCTAATTAGATTATACTTTATTATGTTCAACGTGTTTTTATATAATTTAATTGACTAGACTGTGTAGACACTAATTTATTAATAGCATTCCTCTGGCAATCTCATAGTCTATTATTACTCAAGCAAAATGCAATTTTTAAGCAAGGAAATTCTTAGGAAGATTTACTAATATTCATTTTTCCATAAAGCCAATTTCCAGATAATAATATTAATATTACCTTATAAATCTTGTGAAACTCACTGACTCAATTACCACTCAACATGTGTGTGTTTAACACCTATCTTTTTAAAAATGTTTATTTATTTATCTGCAAGCAGACAGAGGAGGATAAGAAAGACTGGCATAGAGAATAGATGCACAAGGGCTTCAAACCACTACAAAAGAACTCCAGACACATGCACCATTTTATGAATCTGACTTTTTGTGGGTACTAGGGAATTGAACTCAGGTCATTAGGCTTTGCAGGCAAGTGCCTTAACCACTGATCAATCTCTCCAGCCCTTAACACCTGTTCTTACATAGGCAGGGTTTCCCTGATGTACAACAACTGAGGTCCCATAATGATCTTTAAGAAGCATCTTCAAGTTGTACTGTGAGGTCTGCTTAGCCTTAAGTGACAACTTTTACCTAAATTCTTCTGAAAATCTTGGATAGTCAACAATGTGGGAGTGTGATTCTTGCCCAAGATGTTACAGGTCTTAAACCTCCATTATAAGTTATACTGAAAGGGCTATTTAAAAAACATCATATCATAGAACAGAACCAAAGGACAAGATATACCACCCCTCTGTGTCAAAGGCAGATCAGCCTGCTAAGTTTCTATTGTGTTGAGTCACTTTGTAACTGACAAAAGAATCTTGTTCAGAAACGGAGTTTCCTGAACTGTTGGTGGGCAATTTGGATTCACATTCCTTAACACCCAATAGTGATGAAGAATGCTAAAGCAAACAAGATGGGAAACAATTAATAGACATTGGATATAAAGGGTAGGAGTGAGGAAGAAAATGGCTGAGCAATGTCACAGCTGTGGGTGCAGAGAACATTGTTAGGTCAATCTCATACAAAGAGAGGCAGGTAACAGCTGTTTGGAAGAAAAGGCTGAAAGGACACCGATGAGTTGTCACATATATGGATATCTAGGGATTTGCTATCACATGGAGTGGGTACTCATGGGCTGCTTAGATGGCACAAGCATTGAGATTTATGGTTATAAAACAAGGGAAACCTAACCTCTACTCCTCCACTTAAACTCAGATATCATTTCACAGAAGACAAATGATGCTGTGTTAGCGTGCAGTTGATCTTAGGTTTCTAGAACTCGCACCACACCCTCTTGTATTAAACTGCTAAATACCATGAGTCACCCATACACGTTAGCTCTGACTGGCCCTGTAGCAGACAGCTTCAGGTTCGCTGAGATGAACTTCCAGACCAGGCACAGTTATGGAGGAAAGGATATTATTTATTGAAGCTTACAGATCCAGGGGAAGTTCCATAATGGCAGAAGAAGTGACCTTCTCTCACAAGACCAAGCAGAGAGAGCAAAAGCCAACCAGCCACCGACAGCACACAGAACAAAAGTACAGCCAAAAAGGTCACACAGCACACTTCAGGAAAACCTGCTAGGCACATTTGCATATCTTTCCAATGTAATCTCAAACCCACACCATTAACACCTTAATACCGGCCCCCAGTGACATTGCCTCTAGCAAGGTGATTGCAGATGCAAACTATAACTAGTAAAACACTGAATATATTGGGGGACATATATTCAAACTACCACATTCCACCCCTGGCCCCCAATATATTTAGCTCCTGGCCCCCAACAGATTTATAACTATCACACATTGTAAATTGTACTCAGTCCAATTTCAAAGGTTCTCATAATCTTGATCAACTTAAGATAGTGAGTCCTGTAAAATCAAACAAGTTAAATACTTTCAACATGTAAAGGCACAGAGTAAACATCTTAACTGTATAAGGAATAGCAAGGAGAGACTAGCATAATGCAAACTCAATCACCATCAGCAGTCATCAAACTTCTGCAGTTCAAGTTCAATATAACCAGAGACTGACAGTCTCCAGGTTTTCCAATTCCGCCCCTCCAGCTGGGCAGAGTCGCCAGGGAAAACTTTCATCCCATGCCAACACTGCATTCCATGGTAGCCCTTTGGCACAGTCCTGGTATATCCAAAACATCTTCAGGTCTTCATGCAAACCACGGTCCATCTTCCAAAGGCTCTTCCAGCCTATTCCTGAGGGTCTTCATGCCCTGCCTCATGCCGCATCTCATCAGCAGCTCCTGGAACCGTGTGCAATTCATGACCACTCCATGCATTTTTCATGCTTCCAAAACTAATACTGGGTGTGCAGGACATAGCCATATTCTTAATCCAGGGACAAAATAAACCATAGCCTTGAAAAGCAGGTTCCTTCTCCAGTCAACTCTTTCCAAGAATTTGCATTTTTAACAGTCTTTCCTCAGGCATCCTCTCCATTGTTTTAATGTAAAGTAGTCGTCAGGCCACCTTCCTTCCACCTTCCTTAAGATCGCTAATGTGTTTGACAATAGCAGCTAAACCAGTCTCAATGCCTCCACTTTTAACTTGCTTCAGGTTTTCCAACTTAAAATCTTAAAATCTCAGTCCGATATCTTTAGCCAAGCACATCCGTCCATTACAAATTTAAGCTTGATCAAACTTTCTTGGCCTGGATAGTGGAACGTAGCCATCCCTTATGCCAGTAGCCCAGTTCCAACAAAGTCCTCTGCAGTCTTTCCTTCCCCTTAGAAAGCTCATAAGCCAAGCCTCGAAGTTCAATACTGTCTGCACTTAGCATTCTCAAACTCTCATAAGAATAGTCCATAAAACTTGGCTTACCACTCCAGAAGGCATCTTCAGTTGCAAGCACCAAGTCCATGCCCATTCCTCCAAAACAAAGGTTGTAAAAGACGAACATCCACGCGGTCAGGTTCATCTCACCCCACACTCCTAGGTACCACTTTACTGTAGCAGACAGCTTCAGGTTCGCTGAGATGAACTTCCAGACCAGGCACAGTTATGGAGGAAGGGATATTATTTATTGAAGCTTACAGATCCAGGGGAAGTTCCATAATGGCAGAAGAAGCGACCTTCTCTCACAAGACCAAGCAGAGAGAGCAAAAGCCAACCAGCCACCGACAGCACACAGAACAAAACTACAGCCAAAAAGGTCACACAGCACACTTCAGGAACTCCTGCTAGGCACATTTGCATATCTTTACAATGGAATCTCAAACCCACACCATTAACACCTTAAGACCCACCCCCAGTGACATTGCCTCTAGCAAGGTGATTGCAGATGCAAACTATAACTAGTAAAACACTGAATATACTGGGGGACATATATTCAAACTACCACAGGCCCCTTCTTGCATGCGTATCTCCTAATCCTGCATGCTCACTCTAGCAAGCATGCATTCTAACACCAATGGATTCCCACAGGACTTTGTCAAATAGGAGCAAAGGGCATGGTCAAGGGCGGAGGAGGAGATTGGTAAACATTTTCCCCCAGCCTCCTGTGGGCAGGGCCACAAGTCTCAGTCTCACCTTCTCACATTCTGATTCAGCCTGTTGGCCAGAGCTTCATCCTGACACCACCAGTAAGTGGGGTGGTTTTCTATGTTTATTAAGCTTCACAGATTCCCATACAGTTTTATAACAACACCCTGCATTCAGTTATCTCTGTTGTAAGAACTATTGCTTTGATTGGGTCCTGCATAGTTGCTATTTGAGACTGAACATTTTAAAAGACACAAGAAATGTCCCAATATCATAAGATGCAAGGTGTCCTTCCATATTTAAGCTATTCATGTTACATGTACAATGAAATGCAGCACATGCTGGCCACAGCAATAATTAAACCAGATAATGTTAGATTCATAATTTGAGTTTGATAGTTGAAGCCTTTTAGGCTGAAAACTTTACTATATTACCAGGTCAGTAACTCCGAATCACTTACATTGTTGCTTTTGTTTTCTTCTCTTCTTTTTCTCCTCCTTCTGCACCTCCTCCTCCTCATTCTTCTTTATTCAATGTTTTAGAAAATGATGACACCCTTGAGAGGATGTGGAAGTATGAAAAGTCCATGTTAATGTTCCTTACTTTTGATTATCATGATGACAACATCACTTTCTCTCTTTATGTTAGTCTCTCATGAGCACTTTAGAATTTGATTTAACCAGTGGATATATCATAAAATAATGTTAGAAATTAAACTACATTCTGTACTTAGAAAACTGTAAGATTTTGATTAATGTCCAGCACAACCACCAAGAGAAATTATACTTTAACACTTTGCAGAAAAAAAATTGCATAGATCTAATCCAACCCACTCTTAGGAGAAACTGATATTGTTTAGATATTATGACAATGCTCATCTCAGTTTAACTGGGGATTTCTAACTGGTTTGCTTGTTTTTCTCCTTTATTTGAATGTTTTTCAAATATCAAACAAATTCTTCAAGAGCTGCACCTTTAGTAATTGAATTTTCACTGGGGACATATATTGCATACAGCTCAATTCCATGATATGCCTACGACATTGGAAAATCAGGTAGGAGCTTCAAAGAGATGGCAGTTAAAAATGAAACTTCCTAGGGAGGCTACCTTATTGTTGGACAGAGATGCAAATTTTCTGAGGTTCAATTCAGTGAAGTGTCCACGTGTTAGGATAACCTCTAACTTGCCTGAATGTATTACAGTTATCAAGTCAATCTGAAAATATCCTCTGTAGAGTCTTCATTTTGAAACTTCTTTCCTCCTACATCCTCTTCTTCCAATTCCGAAGTGTGAAAATAAGATTATTTTTACTCCCCTCCTGTGTTCTTTGAATGCAGACAGCATCCTGCTTCACAAATGGAAGACTCACTCATCTATAGGCTTTTGGGTGTAATTCATTACATCACACTATATCAATAGATGTTCAGAGAGGCAAGAAAGATGGAAACAGGACTCAGTTGCCAAACAATATTCAAATAAATTGTTGTGCATCAAATATATTTTCAGCAATACATGAGAGAAAAAAAATCGCAGGGGAGAATGAAAGAGATTAGCAGGATTTTGATATGTGTATAGCATCATTCATTACATTTTATTTTGTATAAGCCTTTATGCAAATACTTCTATAAAGTAAAAGGGAGCATACATACCTCTTTAGATTTATGCCTACTTCTTCAAAAACATAAAAAGAAACCTATTTTTATAAAATAGAAAGATAAGAAGCAGTAGGCTCAATCAATCCTAAAGATGGAAGAGATGATCAATTTTTCTATCAGTTCTTGGGATCATGTTAGAGAAAAATCAGTTTTGAATCTCAAGCAACTTAAATTTGTGACAAGGCAAAGGGAAGAAAACACTTTCTTAAGAAAAATGCTTTTTGATAAATTTTTATAAGAGACAAGATTGCACCTGGGGTTTTAGGAATAACAGGTGCTCACTTCAAAGCATCCAGGTCCATATTTCAAAATTCTGAAAACTTAAGCATTTTTATTTTAAAGTAAGAAAATATCTAACTGAAAAAAATATCAAGAAATATTCCACTTTGGGTAGAATGAAAAATTAAGAATTTATTATTTTAAAAAATAGATTAAGAAAATAATGAAAGGATCAATATTTTATAATTAAGTATTTGAAAGTCAGAATGGTGGCTGAGCTGCTTGGGAATGAATGCCCAGAATCCCAGGCTTAACCAGTAAGTTGTTTAAACTGTGGGGTAGATGTTATCTACTTGGTATTTAGGGAAGAGAAGGATTGAAAAATTATAATTCTTTCTTAAAAATATATAGAGTTTCCCACCCAGAAAGAAAGCATTTTATATACGTGATGGCTAATGCTTGTAATAGCACAGCTTCTAAGGCTGAGGCAGGTGGATGACTGCAACTTCAATGCTACATAGTAAGTTTAAGGCTAGTTGAGGCTACAGAGTGAGACCCTGTCTCAAAAAATTAGGAAAAGGCTGTTCAGCAGGCTTTTCAAATTGTATGAAAGGAAGTGATTTGTGATTCAGTCTGAAGATGATGAGGGAAGAAACAGCTTATAATTTCCCACAAGCATCTCTCACTTATTATCTGGAAATGGATGGCTTATCCTTTGAAAGAAAGGACCATGGAAAGACTCAACACTCTCTTGCTTCCTACTGAATGTGTCCACATTTGCTTTTTTTCACTAGCACTTAGCAGAAATTCTGGCTCAATTCAGCTTCAGGTGTCCTCAGTCTTTCCTTTTTCTTAGAAAAACTCTGCAAGCAGTACTCCTGGGCCTGGCACAAGGCAAATAAAGCTGATGGCTTATACTCACTTTCCGGGACTGCCAGCAACCTGGCTAGCCTGCAGTGACCTCTGTGCACGTGACTGAGAGTGTGCCGGACTGAAGAGCCATACAGCAGAGGAGGAGCACCAGCTCAATTTAACTCCCAGTTAGCAGCATTCCCTGTATAAAGCACAAGTGCAGTAACCAAATGTGCGATCCAGGGTGGGGTAGTCACTCTCAAAGGAAGGGCACAGTAAATGTATTACTTGAGGCAGGAAATAAAAGTATCTGAGCAGAGATTAATGGGCTTTCAACAAAGGCATGGTAGGCTTGAGATAAATCCATAAGGGACAGCAAAGCACTCAGGGGTGAACCCCAAAGGGGAAAAGCAAGGGAGTCATCATGACAAGGCAGAGCGGGTGTAGCAGTAGCTGTCTTGGTACCAGCAGCTGTACCAGCAGGTAAGCATGGATCTACAAGGACTATGACCTTGTAGATGAACACAGGAAGCACCAACTCATATCCTGCTTGACAAGAAAAGGTCAAAGGAGGAAATCACAGCTACTGTGAATCAGTGCCTGCAACGACCATATCTTGTCCAGAAGACAGCTTTTCACAGTCTCCCCCTCTTGTCCTGCTGTAACATAATTTCTGGGAGATTCCATGAGCCTTAGAGGGTCCATACAAGTAACCATAATTTAACAGTATGAATTTTTTAAAGTGTATGAAAATAAGATGAATATTAATGGGAAAGAAGAAGTGTGTTAGTAGGAAGAGAAGGGTAATTGGGGGAATAGGATCAAAATATACTGTAGGCATGAATGAAAATGTGAAAAAAAAGGAAAATATATAAAAAACTATAAAGTTTTCAGAAACAAAATAGGTCCAAAACTATTCAGTCTTCTTTCCTCTCTGCAGTATATCTCTTCCCTCTCTTTCATTGACTGACTCCAAAATAAGTGAGAGAGCAAAGGAGCCTGGTGGGTGTCAAGGGGGCCTGCCTCCTGTAACAGAGAGCAGGGTGTGATTGATAGGAAACAGATCTAACCAGGCCTGTGGAGCATATTCAGGATAGGAACGCTATGCATGGCTCCCTGGGCCTAATTGGTCTTGACACAAATCAATCTCTATCAGCCTGTCTTAAATACTTTCACTGAGTTATTTCCTGTTTGTTATTCCTTAAACGTCCACTGTGGAAGTGAGGGTTTTCATGTCTTTTCTGCTCTCTACTCCCACTGGATCAGAGTGGTGAACGCTCCCAGACTGTTTCCTCTGCTCTTTTTTCACTTTAATTGTTCTCCTTTTAAGACACTACTGAGGAACTTGGAAAATTACATAATAAGTTGGATCCCTGGATTCCAAGTCTTTCCTAGACAGGGCATTGTCAAGCCACCTTTCCTTCATGGACACAAGCCACAGAGTGTGGGGTCTAACGTAAGTGGCATGGTTCAGCAGGAATTCAGACTTTGGTATTCTATATTATCCTCTCTTCTCACACCTACTTCTATCGTTACCTACTGAGATGAATAGCCACATTCCCTTATGTATCTTAATGAGATCAATTATATGAATGATTATATCTCAAGAAATGGCCATTCAAGAAGTGGAATCTCTATGACTAAGAGTTCTATTAATGAAGTGAACGAAGACAGCTGCTGGTAACCACAACTAAGGAATGAATGTGGAGGAGTGAGGAAAAGACATGGTTCTTTCAATGAGCCACTGAGGTTTTTTAAAGACACAAAGAACCAAACAGAGATTGAAGTTGTGGATGAGAAAAAAAAAAACCAAAAATAATTATTGATTCACTCAGACATTACCTTGTATCCATTTTCACTATCATGGAGGGAATGTAAATTGGGATACATAGGAATTTTTTTCTGTGATGAGAAGGGATTTTATTCTTATCATTGAATTTCTTCACAAACATAAAAACAACTGTCTTTTTTTTTTCAACATGGAGGAATCTAGAATATTTTTCTCTTACTTTCTTAAATTTTCTATCCCTGAAGGCTGCCCTTTGAAAATTAATCCTTCAATTATCCTTCAAACTATCCAACCTCATCTGACCTTACATGCTTATATTGATGGAAGGAAATGCAGATGATTTCCAAGTTAATAACATTGGATTTTAAGAGCCTTCTAATAGCTTAATGCCCAAAATCAACATTGGGATTAATTCTGCATGTTCCATCCATTTGAAAATTAGGAACAATATAGTTGCATAAAAGAAACAGCCTTCTCAGAACTGAGGAGCTAGGATTTATTATTCCTAGGAAAATAAATTATTGCTCCATTTCCATTATTAGTTTTATATTGAGGAGTGAATGCTTTTTTATTCCATCTATCTCCCTCCCCTTTCCAAGCTTAATGAGGATTTGCTGTGTCTCACATTCTCTTTGGCATTGGAGAATCCTTACTATTTTTCACAACTAAATCTGTTCCTTGCTTTAAATACCAAAGGTAATTGAAGACACAGGTGAGAAGTTGTCATGCCATGGTATAGAACACAAAAAGATTAAAACATTTTCCTTGAGAGACAAAAATAGTACTACTCGAGAAATTAGTGTTTTTGTTTTAATGCATAAAATGTCACACTCCAACAACACAAAACAGTTTTTCTCAAACACATCTTCTTAACTGCTTCAATTGAAAAAGGTATGCAGCAATTTTCCTCACTACCCATTGGCCAGAAGTCATCACATGACTGCTACCCATCTACACATTAGTAGGGGAAATGCAGGGAAACAAATAAAATGCATGCCAAATATCATTTCCTCTGTAGAAAAAAAAATGAAAAACTAAAAAGCCAATATTCTCAACTGAATATGTTTGGGAACAGTTGAAAGTGAGCTAGAACATTTATGTCTGAGGGTTAAGACATGACACAATTAAACTTTAGGTTGATTCTTCCATGGAGGATGCCTTTTCATGCTAGTATGAGAATAGAAGTTAGGCAACAGTGCTAGGCAGAACCAAAATCAGCTTCTATACAACCCTGGCAGAATGCTTGCTTAGCATTTTGATCTCTATTTCAGTTTAACCCAACCTACCCATGAGTTATTTCAAATATAGGATTCAAGTTTATTGACTCTTCGATAGGTATTTTCAGGAATATGTAATTTTGCTTTAACAGAGTAGCAGGAATATAATTTCAGGGATAGATAAAAAGTTCCATGAGATTGTCCTCCAAAACATGAAGGACAACTTACAGTGAGCTTGACTGATGAATTCTGCGGTGATCAGCTCTAACTGCTTTTCCCTTTAAAACTGAGAAGGCACACAACTTAACAACTGCATCAGATCATGAGATCTAATTGTGGTTCTTACTCTCTGATTTGAAAAAGGTGGAAGACTTATATGATATGAAGAGAAACCAGAATATAACTTCCTGATTTGAATTGGTTGCTTGAGCAAGCAACCAACAGTAGAAATATCAGGCAGGAGTCCGGGAGTCACCGGATGGTTTCCATTTGGTGATTCTTAGTGACCCTTTGGTATGGTGGCACCTTACCAAACTCAAAACTATTCATTGTTTGGGAAACATGCATGGTTTCAGCAATAAAAGTCTTAAAGTGGATGGTATCACATGCAGCTGACTCCCAAGACTTTCTGTTTACCTGTGTGAGACAATGCGGGGTATAATATGATTTTGCAACATATGCTGGAGCAGCAGGATTTGAACTAAATACAAACAAAATGTAGCATTTGGCTTGGGCACATTGGTAAACAAGAGGAAAGTGTGTTCCCAGAAGATGTTTAAGTTACGAATGGACCAATTAAAATTCAGGGGGGTGTATTTAGGAGTCAAAATGGCCCAAACTTATACAGGTAGGGGGTAAATGAGCGAGGGCGTGCAGAGATCTGGAAAGAGACTTGAGTTCTATTTTGCTTCAGTGGAATTAGATGCCTCAGTTTGATCAGTGCTGCTATCTAGATGAGTCAAAATAACTTAACTAGAAGTTTTATCTTTTAAAAATTCCCTTCCATTAAGGTCTTTATAGGTTGTGTAGGAGTGGTAATGTGTACCTGTTTCCAGTGCGTTAGGTTGAACTGGCTCCTGAGTTAAGATGTACTGCTAACATCCATGGGTTGTCTAAACCACCTGAGATTTCGCTCAGACACGAGAAGAATTACCACACTTTTACTATTAGGATGGCCTCTACAAAAGTGGCTCTTAATCTTGCTTGTCCTTTGCAAATTGCAAAGCTCTGTAAATATCAGATACTTAGGCTCCATCACCTAGTCCACTGTAAGTCTATGGTTTGGAACAACCCTGAGATTTGAGCTCCATAGGTGATTCTTAAATTAAATCATGTTTGAGAGGCAGGGAGTGACTCAGTTCTAAATGCTTGCTATGTAAGCATTAGGCCTAACAGGGCCTAAGAACAACTAACTGCTATTTGTTAGTAGGCATATAAAAGCTGGGTGTAGCTATGCACTTCTGTAACCTAGTGATGTGAGAGGTAGAATCAGAAGAGTCACTGAAGATTGCTGATACTGGTAGGGGGAAAGGTCCAGCTCTGGGTTGAGGGGAAGACTCTAACTTAAGAAAATATTCAGATATATGCCTAGGAGTGCTATAGCTGGATCACATGGTAAATCAATTTTTAGCTGTCTCAACAACCTCCACACTGATTTCCAAAATGGCTGGACCAGATTACATTCCCACCAACAGTGTTCCAGAAGTGTTCCTCTTTTTCCGCATCCTCGCCAACACTTATTGCCCTTTGTTTTCTTGATGGTAGCCAATCTGATAGGAGTGAAATGGAATCTCAAAGTGGTTTTAATTTGCATTTCCCTCATGGATAAGGATGTAGAACACTTTCTTAGATGTTTATATGCCATCTGTATTTCTTCTTCTGCGAACACTCTATTTAGTTCCATACCCCATTTTTTTAACTGGGTTGTGTGATTTCTTATTGTTCTGTTTTTTGAGTTCTTTGTATGTTCTGGATATTAATCCTCTGTAAGATGTATAGCTGGAAAATATTTTCTCCCATTCTGTTGGTTGTCTCTTTGCTCTATTCACAGTGTCCTGTGCTGTACAAAAGCTTTGTAATTTCATGAGGTTCCAGTGGTTGATTAGTGGTTTTATTCCCTGAGCAACTGGGTTATATTCAGAAAGTCATTGCCTATGCCAATATGTTGAAGGATTTCCCCTGCCTTTTCCTGTAGCAGTGTCAGAGTTTCAGGACTGATATTAAGGTCTTGATCCACTTGGACTTGACCCTTGTGCATGGAGAACAGGATCTATTTTTATCCTTTCACATCAGACATCCCTTAGAGATACTTGCACAAACATGTTTATTGCTGCTCTATTCACAATAGCGAGGAAATAGAACCAGCCAAGATGTCCCTCCACAGATGAATGGCTAATAAAGATGTGGTACATTTACACAATGGAGTTCTATTCAGCGGTGAAGAAAAATGGAATTATGAAATTTGCAGGGAAATGGATAGATCTGGAACATCACATGTTTTCTCTTATATATTGATCCTAGCTACAAATGTTTAGACTTGTGTGTGAACTGGAACCAAAAATTGGTACCACAAACCAGTAAGGTGGTAAAAGGCTATAAGGGAGGGAGGAGATGGAAGGAGTTAAGGTTATGGTATTGTACATATGTAAGTAGAAGAACAGATTACAGGGAGGGGAAAGGCCTAAGTGAGGCCATGGGAAGAGAATGTGTAAAAGAAGGGCAGGGGGAGGGTCAATAACAATTCAAGATTGTCTGACTAAGACTTATGTAAACCTACTTTTTTTGAATAATGACACATCCAGAAGCTATAGATTGTTGCTAGAAAATTTTCAGTGCCTGGGATGGGATACCTTCCAGTGAGTTGTTGGCCAAGGAGGTCCCTGTAGCCTCCAAAACATTAAAGCTATTGCCAAAGCCCTTGTTTGCCCTTGAAAAACAGATGGTAAGACCCTATTGCTGAAGACATGTCTTGCCTGAGAGGCAAGATCACTGAGAAAGCAAGCTGGTGCGGAGCAGAAAACCTTCTCCCTATAGACCAGCCAACTGAAAGCTGAAAAAAGCTGCACTGCATGCAGCCTTATGGGAGACAGAAGACATCAGCAATGAAAACAGTAGACACTGGAAAATTCAAGTTTGGCCATACAGGCCCAGTGACCGAACGAGTGCAGTAGTGGCATGTCTGCACTTGGGGAAACCAACTGCTCCCTAATTGGCCTGAAGGCCCTCTCTATGGGAGGGAATACATGCCTCGTACTGAAAACACTAGTCACAAGTCTATGGCAGGGGAGGTCATGAGCCTAAGGTGTATAAAGCCTGCTCTTGTCTGGCTAAATGTATACATTATTCCCACCAAACTGTCTTGAAAGCACTACACTTAATGTTCATGTTCACATATTAATGCTACTCTCACTTCTGGTTAGAGAATCTTCTCTTTTCAGATGGTGATGACCACTGGGATGACCCAAAAGGCAACATAGTGCTGAGAAGAAGGGACAGAGGAGTGTCTGGCACTGAAACATCTCTGTCACACCCTCCAAGGCTCAAGGTCCATTGCAGAAGAGGGAGCAGAAAGAATGTAAGAGCCAAAGGAAGGGTACGGCTCCTTACAATGCAACTGTTCAGACAGAAAATGGCCTCGATATCCATGACCTTGCAGTGCCTAGCAATACCTTTGCAAGAGCCTCATAGTAGGAGAAAAAGATGATGACATCAAATTAAAAGAAAGACTAATGGAGAGAGGGAGGGGATTTGATGGAGAATGGAGTTTTGAAGGGGAATGGGGGGAGGGGAGGGAAATATCATGGTTTATTGTCTGTAAGTATAGAAGTTGTCAATAAAAAATTTTTTTAAAAAAGAAAATATTCAGATGGGTGATAAGGAAAAACATCTCTATGTTTTCTTCTGGCCTCTATTCATGATATAATGCACACACATCTACAATTGCATATGCATACACTATACACACATCATATCACACACCACATCACAAACAATTCCACACATACTCTACATACATGAACATGCAAACACACATGCACACACACATACACCAAAAACAAAATAAAGTTGAGAAGCATAGTTCCTTTATTTTTAGATCAGTGTAGTCTTTAGCAATGATGTGAGCATAGAAGTAGTTGAAAGATCCATTGTATCACATTTCTATAAAATCCTATTTTATGATGTACATGGAGACCTCAAAGAGTTCAGAAAACAGAAACAGAAAAAGGTGAAGGAGAAGAAAAAGAGGAGGAGGAGGAAGAGGAGAGAGAAAAGAATTCTAAAAATGACATCTGCAGCAGAATTCATTAATTACATATTTGGGATAAATATCCTAATTTCATATTTGGTTTTTGGTCATTTAGACAAAGAATGTTCCTGAATTTCCATAAAATTTTGAAGAAAATATATATTTTTAACAAAAGACATGAGGTCAAACATAAGCCAGGACACATCTATTTTATGTCTTCATGTTCTCAGAAATAAGGTAAACTCTAGGAATATCTTGAATTTCCTTTGGTTCTCAAATTTCCATGATTCCAATGTAACCTAGTCTATCCCTTTGATTTGGAATGCCTCCATTTTGCTCATAATACAAGTGCAGACATAGTTACTAAGTTTCTCCAATGAGGCCACTGATCAAAGGCCCTTATTGGGCATATGGACTATGAAAGGCGAAGATAGTATGGACTGGCATATAGCTTTTCTGTGAGGTGTCCTCTGGACTACCACAGTTAAGTGTAACTTATCTGATCTGAAACACTTACTGTTACTAGTGATGCTTCTAAATATGCTGTGTAGGATGAATCTGTGAAGGAGCCAGACCACACAGGCTAAGAGAGGCAGAATGTTGGGTATTTCAGACAACTTAAACAATTAACAAATTCAAAATATAAAAGTGTGATATCAAAATAACTTCTTCTCCATATACAGAAGGGATTTTTTATTAGGAAGTTAGAATTGCCCAAGTAAAACTTTGAAACACTTAAATGTGTATTCTATGAAAGAATTTGTTTGAAGACTATCTTAGTGATATGGGCTTATTGTTTTATTTATTATTCATTATTTGTTTATTTTTATTTGTTCAGTTTTGATAGTTTTCAAAGAACTCTCTCAAATAGCATTCACTAAACAATTTATGTTTTTTTTTTTTTTTTTTTAATAAAGAGAGTAAGTCATCCCTCATTGGATTCTTGAGAAATTGAGATGGCAAAATACAGAGACAATGAAATTAACTTAGATGTAGAATTACGTAATCACCTTTAGTAGTTGTGAAGACTAATTTTTATTGTAGATTTGATCAAAAGTGGAGTCAAGTGAGAGGCAGGACAATGAGGGCATTACCAGGAAGGATAAAGTGAGGATTGAAGACCTTCCTCCACAGCAGACTTTACCAAGTCTTCAAAGGCAGCCTACATATAAAGAGGTGCCAGGAAAAGACAGTGCCTTTTTCCTGACTGTCTAGGCTAGTTGCTAGGAAGTGTATCTACTCAATTGATAGTATCATTTGAGGACACTGAAATCCAGCTTCTTCAGCCTTCCAATGTGGACTAAAAACTACCAGTTCTGCAGGAATCCTCCACGCCTTCAGCACTAGACCTCTGAGGCATCCAGCCTCATGGACAGAGAAGCTACTGGGTTTTCAAACTCTCCAGCCTGCAAATAGCTATTGTTAGACTGCTCAGCCTCCAACCTGTAAGATGTTCTAATAAATCTGTTTTAAAATATTGTTCATTCTATTGTTTCTACTCTTCCAGAGAACCCTGCTAACTCAAGGCTGGTATCTAAATTAAGTAAATAGAAGATTCTGTCCAATGTCATCTGGTAAATTACAGAAAGGGAAAGGGGAGTAGAGTCCAATCCCATACTTTTTTCCATATTTTAAATTCTTTTTTTTTTGGGGGGGTTAAACTACATGAGTACTTAGGAGTAGTATAAATCCTAAATTTAAGTACTATTTTAGGACCATCACTATCTCCCAAGGAACATGAAATTCTATCTAGTAATTTTTTTCTAGACAGAAGAAGTTGCTTCTAATACAATATGATCATAGTGTTCCAAATAGAACTTGGACAATATTAAAACAGATGCATCATGCCATACTTGGGGAAACTGAAGTTAAAACAATCAGAGGTCATATTAAGGCTTTGCCACAGACATAGCTGACCATTAGCTACAATCAAGTCAGTAATCTGAAGAGACTTGAAATGATGCTGGCAAAATACCATAAATGTAAACATTGTTAAAAGATGCATTCTCTTCTAAACAAAGATTAGTGTGTTTATACCCCAACTGTGTTGGTTCATCTTAAGATGTCTAATAATTCAAACTGTAATATGAGAGCTCTGGGAACATATAACAAGCTTTCTGTCATTCAAATAGTCTTTCTTTCTGAACTCACACAATTGAAATTTAAGGTGACACTTTAGAGTAAGACTTTTTTTTCCAGGATGAATATGTACTGTAGACAAGTTCTCAGTCTTAATTGATTAGTTGTCAGAAATTTTAACCCAAGTCGAATCTTCAAAAAACCTACCTAATTAAAAAAAAAAAAAAAAAACAACAACAAAAAAAAAACAGCAATTCAGTATAAGTTGGAACAACCCAAAATACAAAGTTATCTATTGCCTTCTTTCATAGTATGTTTTGAATGTGTCATGATACTTATTATGTAAAATTTTCTTTTACTGCCAATTTTATTTGAGGCTGTCTACCGCAAAACCACAACACAACATTAGGGGATATGTACAAGATCAAATTTTATCAATTTCAAAAAACTATGTTCTTTTCATAAAGTTAATCCGAAGTTGACATGGGCTAAAGAACGCTGATTTTGATCTCTAATATCTCTTTCCACCCCGCTTATTTCAGGGCGTCTTTGGATCTGCTCTCAAGAATGAATCTCTACAACATTTAGCTCAGGAGTTTAGAATATGGAGAGGGTGTTGGGTTCATGGGCAAGTTTTAATTTGGATTTCAATAATGGCATTCCCAAACAATTATCTGAACACATGGAAGATGAAGGGGGGTGGTGGAGAAAAACAGTGATTCATGAGCAATAGCCTAACAGGCAGATAAACAGGCCTCAATGACTGTCAACCAGAGCGAGGACACCCCGGAGGCTAATCTGAACAGCTGCCCCTTCCGGGTTAACAAAGCACAGTGATAATCTAAGATCCTGCTTCCTGCTACTGTTCGTGGTTGAAGCTCCAGTGGAGCAGAGCCAGGGCTCATGTGCATCCACTCCCGTCTCTGTGGCATCTGAGTTCTTTCCAGTGAGCTAGGAAATGTCTGCTTTTTGTCATCCTGTTTTTCCTATTAAGTAAGATCAGCAAAATAATTCATGCATGTGTGGGAATTATGCTACATATAAATATGTACAATGTGTTATATGTATACAGACATATAAAATTCTTAAAAATCTTGGGTGGAAATTCATGCAGAAAATAGGACAACAATGTCCCATTTCCATGTACAATGACTAAAGTGTGTTTTTACTGCTGAAATTCCCAAACGGATAGGGTTTTACTCATTGCATTAGATCATTAGTGTCCAATACTTACACAGAGGAACCAATGCAAGAGGTTTAGTATCGGAGTAGATGAATGAAAGAAGGGAATATAATGCAAAACACCACCACAAACAACAACAAAAAGCACCAAGGAGGAAGAGGTAAAAAGAAAGACTCTGTCATCATATTCTCCTGTGTAGATGACGCCTGTTGGGGTCTAGGAGTACTAGGAGATAAGGAGATAATCGAAGTTTGCAGTTCACATTTGTCAAGAAAAATGTTAATTAAAACCCTGAACCCAAATCCTGAAAGGATTGAAAAGTGCCATTGCCATACAGATCTATGTCTCTTAGTCTGGGACATATTTTCCAATAGTCCTATTAGAGAATCAGACACTTAGCATGGTAATTAGTTTACTTAGTTGGGAAGCAAAGATCCATGTGACCACTGAGGCTGACAGAAAGAGATCAGCTGAGCTGAGATGAATTCTAATGAATGCAGATGGTAACTGCGTCTCATCTGTTCCTTCCTGGGTGGGAGGTTTCTTATTAATACCCAAACCTAGGTCCATTTCTGATCGTTTTCAAATGTCTCCACTTATTTCCCACTGGGGTTGGTAATGAGAGCTCTCCAAAGAAATTCATTGCTAATCTAAGTTTGCTTTACCCTCCAGAGCTTTATAGTGAAAATATTGCCTTTGTGGTGGCAACTGCCTTGTGGTATTGTGTTTTACCCACTCCATTTCCAATATAACACTGCTTCACTGTATATAAATATATATATGGACAGAAAAATATGATATAATATTCAAGAAGATATTTAGCAAGATAAAAAAGGGCTGGCATACTAAAATGCCATGTTTAAAAGGAACCCTCCATATCCAGAGGGGTCATGTGGACATTTAGTTGGTAGGTTTTCAAAGAAGCAATGAGGGCAGCACTGATTGGCTATTCTTGGATCTGAAATAAACTGCATGTGGCTGTTCATTGTTGATTGCTTATTTCATGTATAAGAAATCTATTGATGACTGGAGAGATGGCTTAGCAGTTAAGATACTTGCCTGTGAAGCCTAAGGAATCAGGTTCGATTGTGTAGTACCTATGTAAGTGGCTCATGTATCTGGCCTGCCCATTCTATCTGCCTTTTTCTCTCTCTCAAAATAAGTAAAGAAATAAAAACTTTTGTTGGGTGTGTTCGTGGCAGACACCCTTAATCTCACCATGTGGGAGGCAGAGGTATGAGGATTTCCTTAAGTTCAAGGCCACCTTAAGACAACATAGTGAATTCCAGGTCAGCCTGGGCTACAGTGAGACCCTGCTTTGAAAAAGAAAAATAAATAAATAAATAAATAAATAAATAAATAAATAAATAAAAACGTTTTAAACAAGAAATCTATTGAAAATTTGTGCAACTATAGCCAAGCTCATTACCTCATAAAATATTAACCTATCAGAGCTACATTTCTGACCTGTTTGCTGGGCTTTTCACAATAATGAGCATGTGAGTTTCAGTGATTGTGATTTTCACAACGAAAGACATCCTTCTGTACTTTTCTCAGTGAATGTTCTCATCAAGGTTGTTTGTTTTGAAACAACTTTTAAATTTAATGAACACATTAAAATGTGGCAGAAATCCTGGAATCATAAAAAAAAAAATGAGCTCCAATATGGATTTTGGATAGCAGTAGATTTCTGTTTTATTTGATATCAGTTTAAAGGGTTGCTCCTGATTCTACGGTCAGCCCTGAGTGGCTGACTCTACCTGTATCTTTCCCTTTTGTTCTAAGACTTTGTAGCAAATTCTCCTCTATTTCTATGAAGATATAAAGAAAATCTTCTCAGCCTTGTTGAAAAATTCAAAGACAAACACCCTTGAAAGTGTGAATGGCTGTGTTACCACATCTCAATTCAAAGCACTAAATTCATTTATGACAATTAAATTATCAGGTGTTTCATATGTATAGATGACAGTCCAGGGTCTATGAATGTCAAGTTGTTTGCTTTCCATTTTCAGAAGCATATTTGTGTTAGGAACCCTGATTTCACTATTAAAGCATCCTGAATCTGTCATGAGCCATGCTCACAGAAAGAGGGAAATGAACCTGTGTCATGATTGGGTATCCTGATTTTACTTAAGGAGAGAAAGTATTATCTATTCAGTCTGCTTGAATAACCCATTAATTTTATAAGCTCCTCTTTCTGTGGACTTCAGTTTAAAGCTGGAAGGAGAAATAAATATTATAACACAATTGATTTTTTCTTTTCTTTTAATCAACAAAGTATATCTGTGAACTGACTTTAGAAAGATACAAATCAAACAAAAATGATTAAATTAAAATGAGATAATTATTTTCCACATTAATTCATAACCAATGTCAAATGTCTGTGGTGTTACAAGTCAGCCCACGGAATCCTGAATAAATTAATTGACTGTCCTAGGAGACTTTACATTTTAAATGTCACTGGAAATTTATTCCAATTATATAAAATAATCTTTTGCCATGCATGAGAAAGGTTTGTTTCCTCCTGACCTAATGAATAAGGCTGCTTGCATGTTCCTTCTTGCTCCATTTTCCTGTGGTCTAATATTTGCACAGCATGCCAATTTTGCACTCTTACCCAGGTTTCAGTACTATTTAGGTAAATTATGAACATTTATGGCAAATTTCTTTATCCATTTGAACAGATAAATATTATAAGGTTTGTTTGACAGTAAGTGTGATGATACTGTCCTAGGTCAATTTTTTACTGCTCCAGAGAAGAACATTCCCTTTGCTTCCAAGAACAATTGTCCAAAATTACTTCGAGTAACAAAACCAGCAAGGAGAAGAGAAGAACTAGCATTTTTTTCCTTAAGCCTGATATTTGAGTATAACAATCTACTTAAAACGGAGCATAAAAAAGACATATAAGGGCTGGAGAGATGGCTTAGCGGTTAAGGCCTCCCAAGCCTAAGAACGCCGGTCCGGGTCCCACGTTTAGCCAGATGCAAAGTGATTCAAGGGCGCAATGCCACACTTGACCACAAGGGGGAGCACACATCTGGATTTTGGATTTCGTTCGCAGCAGTTGAGAGACTGCTGACGTTCCCATCTTTATCTGCCTTCCTCTCCTTCTCTCTCTTTCTCTTTGTCTCTCTCAAAAAAAAAAAAAAAAAAAAAGGACATATAAGAAGTCCACCTTCATTTGGGCACAATACCACATACCTATTGTAAAACATTCTCTTATCAATAAATCTAAGAACTCTTGGAAATAACATTTGCATGATACCAAGATATAGAAAGTGTTTTAATTCACAACTTATTTAAAGTAAGATAGGTAAATACTGCCGTGTGTGGTGGTGCACGCCTTTAATCCCAGCACTTGGGAGGCAGAGGTAGGAGGATCACCATGAGTTTGAGGCCATCCTGAGACTACATAGTGAATTCCAGGTCAGCCTTAACTAGAGCAAGTCCCTACCTCGAAAAACCAAAAAAAAAAAAAAAAAAAAAGGCAAATACTATCAAATTTAAATTTACAGATGCAGAAACAGGGACTCACAGTAATGACTTTCTTATCCAGGGCTTCAGTGATTACCATGGCAAAGCCAGTAGTTGAATCTATATATTTTGGCTTGAAATAATATTTTCTAAGTGACTGAAACTTCCAAATCAGTTATCTAGTGGCAATGGGCAATGAGGAAACAATTATGGAATTAACATCCAATTCTCTGAAGTTCGGAAGCTGAAATCAAAGAGGTTAACCCTTTAGAGACCTTAGGGATGTATTGATTTTCAATTTTCAACTCTCACCTTGTATCATTTGATAATAAGGTTTAACTACTTAAAGAACATAGATGCTGCTACTGGCTGAGCCATTCTGAGTGCCCCATTCGTCATCATCTCCCTACCCACACAGTAGATCCAGAGAATCCAGACACAGTGAAGAAACTAAAATGAAAATCATGTGACTTATCTAGTTTATGGTACTTAGCTAAGTATTTCTATAGCTGAATAATTTTAGGAAAAGCAGTAGTGATTTCTACTTAAGAAAAGCAGTAGTGATTGTGTTCATCACAGTCTTTTATAGTAGATGGAGTGTGAGACCCACATAGCCTCTCTGCTGACCTTCGGAAACAAAGATAGTAGCTCAACTTCTATGCTCTTTTTAGTCCACCCTTTCCTGCCTACATGTGGGCCAATTAGTGACTGATTTTGATCGCTTTTCTCAGAGACAAATCCTTTCCCACCTAGGGATGACCTAAGCCAACATGAGTAATTTATATAACGTGAACAGGTAGAGTTGGAGGGACCAAAAGTCAACAAAAGTATCCATACTCTGTGGAGAAGGGAAAGCTTGGCCTACATGTGTAGGAACTTGGGCATGGTAGATTTAAACTTTGAAAGTCAGTAGAACAAAGAAAGCAAACTTGCGGTATGTAATGATGATGCCCATTCTCACATTACCTTGCACAAAGCTTCTAGATAATACAGTATATATTTATTCAGGACCATTATGAAAGTTACACAAAATGAAGAAATCTAGCTATATGAAAGAGATAACAAAATATAATATTTTCCTCTGAAATTTTATAGAATATCTTATAAAATGTCGGTGCTTTAGAAAGCTTTTAATCTATCAACCAAATCTTAAGTTTCTCACTAAAAACAAACTTTATTGAATTGCATCTAAATTATTTAGCCATTTTAAAAGGCATAATGTAATGAGATACATAATGTATCAGAAGACTCCCCAAATATTTCTGATGAAGCTGGCCTTCTGATATTTAAATCTACACTACTTAGAGGGGAAAAAAAAGTTAGAGGGATTTTTTTGTTTGCCTTTTGCTTGCTTGCTTTTGATCTCTCACCTTTTCTTCCTCCCTCCCTCCCTTCATTCCTTTCTTCCTTTTTTCCTTTTCTGTCATTTGCTTTTCTTTTATTTGCTATGATTTTAAGAGGAAAATTAAAGATTAATTGTTCATTAACCACTTTTGAAAAGTATCCACTAATATTGCATAAATTACTGGTTGCAAATGCAATTAAATTCTCAGGTCCTATTGGAACTAAATATTATTTAGTTATCATTTAATTTTCAGGGCTCATTATGAAATGAGTCTATAGTAGAAATCAATACAAATACAGCATAGTATGAAGTCATTCACGTGTGTGTGTGTGTGTGTGTGTGCGTGTGAGTGTGTGCACGTGTGTTAGAGGAGTGTTTCAATTTTCTATGCACATTTTCAGTTTTTAGTCCTATCATTGAATGAAGATACCCCAGAACACTTAATTTACACCTGTGGTGATTGAATCTAACAGCCTACATTTACTCATGAGTAGTTCTATAGGGAAAAAAATCGGTCATGAAGGTCTAGATGGAACACAGCTATAATCCCAGCACTCCAGCAGAGTAGGCAGGATAGAATGGTGTGGCAGGAAAGCTTGTGGTACATAGTGAGCCCTTGTCTTTAAAAGAAATCAGTGCGGGATATGGGAAAAATAAGCAGAAATTAGACATACTTAGAAGTGCTTAAGTGAAAGTTGAGTATTCTGAATATGTATATATTAATCCATTAATTTGGCCTTCTAAAATATCCATATACCAAGTCCTAAGCATGCAAACCAATACCTGCAATGATAACCAAATTCTATCTGTCTAGTAGAAAAATTGAATGTTTTAAGCAAAAACATATTAATGAAATCATTACCTCCTAAATTATCTTTAACTTACTGCTTTCCAATGTATGTTATATCTATCAATTCTTATTGATCTTAAAATGTGTGCTAATTTACCAAGCCCTCCACAGGCAATGTCACACTGGGTCACTTCATCCACACAGGTACATTTTCTCACATGTCTGGAGTCTGCATGTCCAAGATCCAGGTGCTGGTGGAGTTGGGTTTCTACAAGGTTTCTCCCTGGGTCTGCAGATAGCCACAGTCTTGTTTCTGCTTTGACATGAGGTCATTCTGTATGTGTGTGTGTATGTGCATGCACGTCCAGGCTTAGTAGGGTGTGTGCATGCAATCTTGCTGTCCCCTGTGTTTTCTAATCTTTTTTTTTAAAGATAGTAGGTGGATTGGATTAAGGTCTATCTTTTTTTTTTTTTTTCCCTAATTGCTTCTGTACCAGAGATGAGCAGTCTAATTTACATAAAACAAGAAACTTGCTCATAATATGTGAACAATCCAATGAGTATTGATAAATTTATAAAGCTATGGATCCATCACCACAATCTAGCTTTGAAACATTTCCATCAGCAGTCTGCATTAAAGCCATGGTAGTAAATGGAAAGTATTGTCTTGTCATTTTAACTTTCATTTCTCTAACAAGAAATGATGCTGGTCATTTTACTATGTGAATAATTCCTCAAGAATGTTATCTCGGACCATATTTAATTCAATCTTTGGTTACTTTTAAAAAGTAGACAGTGTTTTTTTCTAATTCAGTTGTAAGGAGTCTTCAAAAATTTCATGTAAAATTCCATGGGATCTCTGCCTTTCTGGGACTTATCTTTTCATTAAGTTAATACTGCTGCACTCTTACTGAACTACATTCTACTTTCTTCCTGTTTTATGTGATTTTCTTAGTGTAGTGGCTTGATTCAGGTGTCCCAGGTAAAATTAGGTGTTCTAAATGCTAGGTTCCCAGCTGAAGATTTGGGCATTAACACATTCTGGAGGCAGTGTATTGTTGGGGGTGGGTTTATGGATGTTCTAGCCAGTTTCCCCATGCTAGTGTTTGGCACCCTCTGCTGTTGCTGTTGTCCACCTGATGTTGGCCAGGAGGGGATGTCCACCATCTGCTCATGCTATCATTTTCCCCTGCCATCATGGAGCTTCCCCTCCAGTCTGTGAGCCAAAATAAATCCCTTTTCCCCAAAAGCTGCTCTTGGTTGGGTGATTTCTGCCAGCAATGTGAACCTGACTGCAACAGTCAGGATTTTTTTCAATTCAGGTTTTAGTCATTTGTGAATAAGGGCAGTTTTAACTCTCTCTGATTTGAATTCAAGGCTTGATTGTGCTAGCTAGAATGTCCAGTATGACATCAACAGAGGTAGTCAGAACTGAGATCCTTCACAAGCTCTGAGGTTCGCTGGAGATGAACTTCCAGACCAGGCACAGTTATGGAGGAAGGGATATTATTTATTGAAGCTTACAGATCCAGGGGAAGTTCCATAATGGCAGAAGAAGTGGCCTGCTCTCACAGGGCCAGGCAAGAGAGCAAAAGCCAACCAGCCACCACAGCACACAGAGCAAAAAAACTACAGCCAAAAGGTCACACAGCACACTTCAGGAACTCCTGCTAGGCACATTTGCATATCTTTACAATGGAATCTCAAACCATCACCATTAACACCTTAAGACTGGCCCCAGTGACATTGCTCTAGCAAGGTGATTGCAGATGCAAACTATAAGTAGTAAAACACTGAATATATTGGGGGACATATATTCAAACTACTACATTCCGCCCCTGGCCCCCATTATATATTTAGCTCCTGGCCCCCAATAGATTTATAACTATCACACATTGTAAATTGTACTCAGTCCAATTTCAAAGGTTCTCACAGTCTTGATCAACTTAAGATAGTGAGTCCTGTAAAATCAAACAAGTTAAATACTTTCAACATGTAAAGGCACAGAGTAAACATTTTAACTGGTATAAGGCATAGCAAGGAGAGACTAAAATAATGCAAACTCAACCACCATCAGCAGTCATCAAACTTCTGCAGTTCAAGTTCAATATAACCAGAGACTGACAGTCTCCAGGTTTTCCAATTCCGCCTCCAGCTGGGCAGAGTCGCCAGGGAAAACTTTCATCCCATGCCAACACTGCACTCCATGGTAGCCCTTGCATAGTCCTGGTATATCCAAAACATCTTCAGGTCTCCATGCAAACCACGGTCCATCTTCCAAAGGCTCTTCCAGCCTATTCCTGAGGGTCTTCATGCCCTGCCTCATGCCGCATCTCAGCAGCGGCTCCTGGAACCGTGTGCAATTCATGACCACTCCATGCATTTTTCATGCTTCCAAAACTAATACCAGGTGTGCAGGACACAGCCATATTCTTAATCCAGGGACAAAATAAATCATAGCCTTGAAAAGCAGGTTCCTTCTCCAGTCAGCTCTTTCCAAGAATTTGCATTTTTAACAGTCTTTCCTCAGGCATCCTCTCCATTGTTTTAATGTAAATGCAGTCGGGCCACCTTCCTTCCACCTTCCTTAAGATTGCTAATGTGTTGACAATAGCAGCTCCAATAACCTAAAACCAGTCTCAGTGCCTCTAATTTTAACTAGCTTGAGGTTTTCCAGCTTAAAATCTTAAAATCTCAGTCCGATATCTTTAGCCAAGCACATCAGTCCATTACAAATTTAAGCTTGATCAAACACTCTGGGCCTGGATAGCGGAACGTAGCCATCCCTTATGCCAGTAGCCCAGTTCCAACAAAGTCCTCTGCCGTCTTTCCTTCCCCTTAGAAACCTCATAAGCCAAGCCTTGAAGTTCAATACTGTCTGCACTTAGCATTCTCAAACTCTCATAAGAATAGTCCATAAAACTTGGCTTACCACTCCAGAAGGCATCTTCAGTTGCAAGCACCAAGTCCATGCCCATTCCTCCAAAACAAAGGATCCAAAAGATGAACATCAACACGATCTGGTTCATCTCACCCCACACTCCTAGGTACCACTTTACTGTAGCAGACAGCTTCAGGTTCGCTGAGATGAACTTCCAGACCAGGCACAGTTATGGAGGAAGGGATATTATTTATTGAAGCTTACAGATCCAGGGGAAGTTCCATAATGGCAAGAGAAGTGGCCTGCTCTCCACAGGGCCAAGCAGAGAGAGAGAGAAACCAACCAGCCACCACAGCACACAGAGCAAAACTACAGCCAAAAGGTCACACAGCACACTTCAGGAACTCCTGCTAGGCACATTTGCATATCTTTACAATGGAATCTCAAACCCACACCATTAACACCTTAAGACCGCCCCCCAGTGACATTGCCTCTAGCAAGGTGATTGCAGATGCAAACTATAAGTAGTAAAACACTGAATATATTGGGGGACATATATTCAAACTACCACAACCTACTTGAAGAAATTTCTTTTATTCTGGGTTTTTTGAACATTTTTGCTCTTTTTTTTTTTTTGTTAGTTTGTTTTTGTCTAACAACATCTGTTGAATTGTCTGAGATATTTTCCCACATCTGCTGGCCTTTTGAGATAGCCATGTGATTCTTGTCTTTTGTTCTATCTTGGAGTCATCAAACTTGTGTGGGAATGTCCCCTGAACAAAACAAAACAGAGCTCTGCGTTCTCCATTAACTTGAAGATTTCCTGACATACATCTGAATTTGATATATGTCCTATGTCAATATTCATGGTCCTGTAGCTACTGTCAGTAATTTCTCCTAATTTTATTACTGCTTTTCTAAGTGAATTTCTCTGGTCATTGTGCAGTCATTAGAAAGTCTCCCTCTCCACCAGGGATGATTCTTGACCCAGTGATTAAATGTGCCTTTAGATTTTCCTCTTCTATGAGTGATATTAATGGCCCTCCATCACAGTGTTGGGAATATTTGGTAGGCACTGCACTTTAAATGGCCCACTGCAACATCCTTCGCACAGTGCTCAATAGAGAGTAATCACATTTCAACAAAAAATGGTTGTAATAAAACAGGCTTATTAAGAGATGACTGAGGGCTGGAGAAATGGCTTAGCAGTTAAGACACTTGCCTGCAAAGCCAAATGACCCAGGTTCAATTCCCCAGGACCCACATAAGCCAGATTCACAAGGAGACACGCACATCTGGAGTTTGTTTGTAGTGGCTGAAGGCCCTGGCATGCCCATTCTCTCTCTCTCTCACTCTGCCCTTTTCTGCGTATCTCTCACAAATAAATAAATATTTTTAAAAGAGATGACTGAAAAAAGGTTTGAAAATTCAGTATAAATTGGGGTGCTACATGGTATGTTCCAGGCAATCCAAGAGAGCAAAAACATAAAATCAATATTTTTTAATGTAACTAACTTCTTTGTTCTCAGAGATAGATCATTTATACCCTTTTATCTTCAACTTCCTTATTAAATCACTGCTACTTTGAAAAAATTCTGCCTTTCTTCTTGCCTTAGGGCATTGTACATTCAACTTCACCTTAGTTAATAAGTATAAGAACTATTTGGGTGTGTGTCTCATTTATTAATTTCCTTGGCAAAAGACTGTCCATTGCTTGCTATGATAGCACAAACCTCTTAAGAAACTTATAGCATATAGGCTGGTTCTGTGCATCAAAAATCTGATGCCAATAAGCATAAATAATTAAATAAAAATTCAAGGTTCATATTGTGGACTTGTTTGGGGACTTTCTGTCTATGAGTTTGACTCTTTGTTTCAATATATGTTCTGTATTTTGAAATAGTAATAAATTTTAAGACAACTAAATGCCATCAAACCTCATTTGACGAAAACCTCCTATGACTTATAAATATATATATATATTTATTTATTTATTTATTTATTTATTTATTTATTTATTTATTGACAGAGAAAGAAGGAGACAGAGAGAGAGAGAATGGGTGTGCCAGGTATCTCAGCCACTGCAAACAAACTCCAGACTCATGAGCCCCATTGTGCATCTGGCTAATATGGGTCCTGGGGAATTGTACCTGAGTCCTGAGGCTTCTCAGGCAAATGCCTTAACCACTAAGCAATCCTTCCAGCCCTCCTATGACTTTCATATGGATGTATATATTTGAACTAGAAATCATCCTTGCCTACTAAGCATCTACAATTTGGGCTTTTGTATAATTGCTTTAGAGTATTCTGTAATTGGCTTGAATTTCTCATGAATACAATATGGTATTCACTGATGACTGCTTCTTGTGAAAAATATATTCTAGAGGTGAGGTTATGATCATTTCACACTTCCACGAACATGTTTGTATGTAAGAAATAATTATACCATAATATATAAAATTTGAAATATCTCAGCAGAAAATGAAAATCAGTAGGTATGAAGGAAATAGAATACTGTGAAGTACACCCAACAACTTTGAGCTTGCATGCACATTTTGATGAATTCTTTAGTGCTTTCTTCTATTATTCTTGCCTTACAAACTTTCCAACTTCTATCTGCTCATTTCTTTTTCCTTCACGATTTTTCTGGATAAATGCTTTCTTACTCTCCTCTGTTTAGCCTACAAAATGCCTCCTTACACTTTCTTTCTCTTTGTATTTTTAGTACAATTCCAAACACACGGAAGTATATACAGAGTAGTTTACACCCTGAAATAATACACTTTAAGGAGAAGGTAATGTTATCTTTCTAATAAACAATTTGAATCTAAGTAGCCATTACTCTCTCAAAGAGGATTCTCTCTACAACATTTTCATTAAGGCTGGGCTTTGTTTGGTTTTTTTTTGGTTTTGTTTTGTTTTGTTTGGTTTTGTTTTTGTTTTTGTTTTTTTAAATAAACTCTCATCCCAGCAGAACAGCTCACCAATATAGAACAGAATTACAATGTATTTCCAGCCAAATTCAGTTTATTGTCAATTTCAGTAGTGTTTCTTATGGTAGCAATTATTCTTGTAAGCCTGCAAGCAAGCTGCAGAAAACTGAAACCATCAAAGAGTTTTTATCTACAGCAATTCCAGAAATGGCAGGTAGCTGATAGTTTAAACTTTAGTTCTCTGCAGTGGAATAGAGCAAATAAGAGAATGCCATCTGCCTGCTCTGGAGGCTTTACACACACACACACACACACACACACACACACACACACACACACACACACACATATATAATTTGCACATGCTAATAAAGATTTTGGTGATATTTGATGATTGTGGAGAGCATGGGTGGGGATACTTTGGCATACAGAGAGCTCTCTGCTATGGGAGCATTCCATGAGATGAATAGCACAAGCCAGGAAGGCCTTGATTTACATTTATATGTATCTGAATTGGATAGTTGAATGCTTACTTCAGTTTCTTAATTACCTATAGGAAGATCTCTCTCTCTCTAGCTGCCCCTCTCTCTTTCTCTCTATCTCTCTCTCAAATAAGTAAAAGTAAATAAAAATTTAAAAAATCAGAACTATATCTAGTGAAGGATACCTTCATGGTAAATACACTCATTGACATGCCCACACACACACTTATCCACATCCACACCTCTGATAGAACTTGGCAGGTAGGCTGAATATGAACAGAAATAAATGCAAGAAGGACTGACCAGGTTTGTACTTATTTTTAGGAGAATGCTTTGTAAAAAATTTGAAGATCATAGACATATCTTAAAAGATATAAATTAAAACAATTACACCATGTCACCCAACTTATCATTTCTATTAATAATTTCTTTATTAATATTTAATATTTAATATTAATATATTTATTAGTGAATAAACTACCATTCTACCATTGTCTATACATATTCTGAAAGAAAAAGGGTTTTCCTTTTCTTCTGTAATCATCACCTTACCAAATATTGATTTCCTTCTTATTTCATATTTGGGACATGTGTTCATAGGAAAAGCTTTGGATTTAAACAGTGAACAAAACAGAAATTGTTCCTAATCATATATTGTAGCATAAAGGTATAGTAAGGATGGTATTTCTTATGTCTAATTACTATAAGTATACAAAAGCAATTACAGGATGCTAAAAATATATAAAATGAGAGTCTCTTTTCAGTAAATGTTTCCTTAAGGATTTACCGAAACACAAAAGAGGAGTTCAAAATGACACCATGAGGAAGGAGTTTAAAAGATGAGTCAGTGCAGGTAGACAAAGTGATAAGGAGTTCTGAAGCAGGAAAGCAAACACAGCTTCTTTAAAATCAGAACTATAGGGTTGGAGAGATGAATTAGCAGTTAAGGCACTTACCTGAAAAGCAAAGGGCCCAAGTTTGATTTCCCAGGACCCACATGGGCCAGATGCACAAGGTGGTATATGCATCTGGAGTTCATTTTCAGTGGCTGAAAGCTCTGATGCACCCGTTCTCTCTCTCTTTCTGTTTCTCAAATAAATAAAAATAAATAAAACTTAAAAAAATAAGAAGGGCTGGAGAGATGGCTTAGTGGTTAAGGAGCCTGCCTCCTAAGCCTAAAGAACGCTGGTTCCAATCTCCAGTGGTTCCAATCTCCAGCGGTTCTAATCTCCAGGTCTCACATTTAGCCAGATTCAGTGATGCAAGGGCACAATGCCACACTTGACCACAAGGGGGAGCACACATCTAGATTTCATTTGCAGCAGCTGAGAGGCTGCTGGCATGCCCATCTCTATCTGTCTTCCTCTCCCTCTCTCTCTCTGTGTCTCTCTCCCCCCCCAAAAAAAAAAAAATCAGAACTATATCCAGTGATGGATAACTATATGGTAAATACACTCATTCACATGCCTACAAACACAATCATACACACCCACACAAAATGAAATGCTATTCAGCCATAAGAAGGGTGACATCTAGTTGGTTGTGACAACATGGATAACTCTGGAGGCCATCATAATATCTCAACTAAGCAAGAGAAAAATGATATGTACTAACTGATAGCATATGGTATATATTAAAGCTGACTTCAAAAATATTAAGAACATAAAGTGGTTAAGATCCTAAGGGGATTCCAAGAGACAGAGAGATATTACACCCAGTTAGAAGGAAGAACTCCTAGTGCTTCATTGTATTGCAGGATGACCATAGTCAGCTCTATCTATACTTTAACATTGCAGTAAAAGAATATTTTGAATGTTTCCACAATAAAGAATTGATATCTATTAAAATGATTAAAATATTCTATATATACTAATTTGATCATTATGTGATATATAACTGAATTACACTATATAAGGTAAAATTACATGTCAATCAAAACTGATATTAAACAGGCCAATATGAGCAAATTTGCAGGTCTTGTAATCTTAGTGTTTTGAAAGTAAAGGCAGGAAGTTAACAAGTTTGAGACCAACTTGAACTTCATAGAGGTCAAAGCTAATTGGAACTACATTTTAAGACTGTCTCAAAAAGATTAAAGTCTGAGGATGTGCTTGCCTATCATGCTTAAGGCCCTGGGTTTGATCTCCAGAACAAGAAGAAGCAAACAGAGAGAGAGAGAGAGAGAGTGAGAGAGAGAGAGGTAGAATGGAGCTGTGAGGGCCACAAGCCACTGAAAATAAACCCCAGATGCATGTGCCCATCACTTCCATCATTTTGTGCATCTGGCTTTACTTGGGTACTGGGAAATAAAACCAGAGCCTACAGGCTTTGCAAGCAAGCACTTTTCATTGCTGAACCATCTCCTCAGTCCTTAAGAACATCATATTTTAAGCAGTCTGAGTAGTAAGTTTTGTTTGCATTCTTGCTTTTATTATTTAATTTAGTTAATTTTCAATGTCAAAAACGGATGTTAAGAAACTCATGTTAGGACTGGAGAGGTGGCTTCACAGTTAAGGAGCATGCCTGTGAAGCCTAAGGACCCAGGTTCGATTCTCCAGGTCCCATGCAAGCCAGATGCACATGGTGGCACATGCGCCTGGAGTTTGTTTGCAGTGGCTAGAGGCCCTGGTGCACCCATTCTCACTCTCTTTCTATTTCTCTCTCCCAATCTCTGTCTCTAGCAAATAAATAAAAATAAAATAAAATAAAATAAAATAAAATAAAATAAAATAAAATAAAATAGCTTTTAAGAAACTGATGTTCATTTAACCAAGAATTCTGGAATAAATATTAGTGATTAATCTAACAAACTCTACCATGAAAACTTTAATACATTGAAGAAATAAAGAAGACTCTAGGTGACCTAGAGACCCCTCATGCTTATGGATTGGAAGAATTCATATTGTGACAATGAGAGCCGGGCATGGTGGCTCATGACTAAAGAATCACAACATGCAGGAGGATTGCTGTGAGTCCAAAGCCACCGTGAGACTGCATAGTGAATTCCTGGACTAAAGTGAGACCTTAACTTGAAAAATAAACTGAAATAAAAAAATGAATATACTACCAAAAGTGGTACGTAGATTGAGTGCAGTTCTTATCAACATTTCAGTGATCTTCGCAGAAAGAGAAAAATATCCTAAAACTTACATGAAAGCAAAAAAAAAAAAAAAAAAAAAAATCAAATAGCCAAAGCAATCTTAAACACAAAGAGAATGCTGGAGGTAGCAAAATACCTGATCTCACATTATACTATAGCACTATAGAAACCCAACGAGCAAGAGTCTGGCACAAAACCCAACATGATGGCCCAGGTAACACCAGACAGGACCTAGAGATAACCCATCAGGCTAAGACTGCCTAAAGTTTGACAAAACATGGTGAAAAGATGACTGCTTGGCAAATTGTGATGGGAAAAGTGAATTTCCACATATAAAAGAATGGAACTAGATCTATATCTCTCATCGTGCACAAATATCAATTCACACTAGACAACAATCTTCATGGTAAGACAGAAAGTTTGAAACTGCTAAAGGGAAACAGGAACAATACAAAATGTTTGTCTACAACTGTTTTCTGCAAAGATCACAGCCAGCAGAAACAAATAATTGAAGAACTGACCAGTAGGATTACAAGTAATCAGACCAGTTGTGGCAGTACATACCTTTAATCCTAGTACTTGGGAGGCTGGTGAGTTCAAGATGAGCTCACCATGAGTTCAAGGCCAGCTTGGGCTAAAGAGTGAGTTCAAAGTTAGCTGTGTTACAGTGACACCCTGCCTCAAAAAAAAAAAAAAAAAAAAAAAAAAAAAAAAAAAAAAAAGATGATATGAAATGAAAAACTTCTGAACAGCAAATGAATTATTCACCAATATGAAGACACGGCCCACAGGAAGGGAAAATTCATAGCTAACTACACATCAGGCAGGGGATTAATTTCTAGGATGTGTTTAAAAAATAATGGTAAAATTTATACAGTAAGAAACCAAGTCAGCTAATTCTCAAAGGAAGAAACACAAATGGCCAGCAAGAAGTTAAAAAGTGTTCGATAGCCTTAGCCATGAGGGAAAAGCAATTTAAAACTGTTTTGAGATGCCATCTCACCATAGACAGCATGGAGATAAACCAAGAAAACAAACAACGACAAAATGTGAGCAAGGGCATGAAGGAGGAGGATCTCTTGCCCACTGCTGCTAGAAAGCAAGCTGTCACAGCCACTGGAAATCAGTACGGAGGTTTCCTAAGGAAAAACAAAGGAACAAGCTAAAACCCAAAATATATGTAGGTATGTAGAACATGAAAATATAAAGCTATGAGGGAATGAGCGGATATTTAGAAAGGGGGGGGAGGAGAAGAGAGAGAAATAGGTTGGTTATATGTGATATGAAAGCTGAGGGCGTTATTTGAAATAAGAAAGGGATCAACAAAAGGGAGGCAGAGAAGGCAAGGAAGGATAGTTCAGGATCAACAAGAACAATGTATAATGATTTATATGTGTGAAAACACCATAATGAAACTCATTATTTTGAACACACACACACATACCACATTTTAGATAGTAAAGTGGCATGAACAGAATACAGTGAATTTGACCATTCAGGCTGCTACTATAAGATGCTGTAAGTTAGTAGCTACTCATTAATTGACATTTATTTTTCACAATTCTGTGGGCTGAGAAGTTCACAATCATGGTCGCCATGCAGGTAACTTCTTACAAGGGCATTTCTCTCTGGGTTCTAGGTGACCCTTCACCTTGTTGAAGGAGCAGCCTGGGTGTCTGGAATGGTCTGAGAAGCATGAATTCCATCATGACAACTTTTCTCTTATGACATCATCATTCCCATGGATCCATCTTCCTCACACCATCATCACCTTTTAATGCACAAATGGGATACACATAAAAATTCAGTCCACTGGAGTTTGAGAGACACTAATAAGACAGCTGGCAACACATGAGCCAGAATGGAGTGTGGTACTCTGAGCCTGTTAAAATATCATCAATTACGGGCACATATGAGGCTAAAACCACCTGAAGACATGGGTCAAAAGGGAAGAGAAAGCACCTCTATTTTGTTTGTTCATAATCTAATCTTTAAAGGTTGATGTGATGAAGATGAAGGGAAATACATAAGTAGGCAGGGGTGCAGAGGAGGAAGCCAAGAAGCATACTTCTCAGGTTGAAGCAGTGGAAAAGGCTCGGTGTATGAGGTGCTTGCTGCAAGCATGAGCACCTGGACCCTTGTGCCCATGGAAAGGCCTTACGTAGCAGCCTGTGTTTGTAATCCTAGCCCTCCTTTGTGAGACAGGAATGGACAGAGGACAATTAGAAGGTCCTGATCCAGCTAGCCCTGTGAGAAAAGCAGTACACCTATCTCAAACAAGGTAGAAGGTGACAGTGATGACAACCAGCATCCAATCCAAGGCTGTCCTCTGACCTCCACACACATACATACTATGGCATGCTTGTACCTGCTCCCCACACACACACACACACACACACACACACACACACACACATACAGTGACATGCTTGTACTCACACATACACATAGGCACATATAAGATAAAAACAAACTAATACATTTCTATATCAACATGGACTCCAGCTAATGACCTGTTGCCCACATGAACCTATCTCACAGGATGTGCATTGGAATCCAATTCTTCTCTTAGCCTGCCCTGGAAGAAAGGAGACATGAAAGCTACAGACAGACACTGTGAGCATTGCATTAAAGCCAGGTTCAAAATGGAATCAGGGTAAGATCTGGTCATAGGAAACCCCACACACATACATATATAGCCTGGCAGTGTTTGTGGAGTATTCAGAAAACTGTACTACAACTTACAAGAGAGCCCCACACTTATTTATGTTACACTAAAAATGTTTTGTGTAAATATTATGGAACTAACCACAACTAGCCAGTAGCATTTATTCTGTAACATGAATAATTGTTGGGATTTTTAGGTGTCATCCTCAGTTTAGTAAGAAAGTCTCAGCATTGCCAGCTTCAGCCTCATCAAATGTTAATGTTATAGTGGTTGCAACCACTTTAAACTGATCATAAGTCCAACCACAAGGAAGGATTTGGATCACTCACTGAAGAGCTGGCCTTGCTTTTAGCTGTTGTTTCTTCCTTTGTCTGTGATGCTTTGAAATGAACTAAGAAGGATTTTGCTTTGGGTTCAGAAATGACAGTACTTTATATTCAATTCTGTACATTTTTATGTTTAGACTTAAAAAATGATTTTTGGCTCTAATAAAATAGTCAGTTTTTATAGTTTCTATTTTTTGTTTGCTAGTCATTATAAATATATCTTTTCATGTTTGTTCTTGTTTATTTCCCTTGACTCATATATGTATGCCTTGCCTCCTTGTGACCACTGCCATTACTGTGTCTTCTTACTCACTTCTTTGAAACACTCTACACTTTACCAAAATTTTCTGAAAATTATTTTGATCATGACTCACTTATACCTGGTGAAATTCCTAAGGCATGACCTATTAACTTTAAATGCCACATAAGACAACTGAGACATGCCCCTGCACACAGACAAAACTGCATCTCTGAAAGCAACTTTAAGAGAAAGTGTTGGAACCTGGGTCTCACCCTTGTATGTCACTGACCTGTGATTAAGTAGGTATCTTCATTCATGGATTCATAAATTCTCTTCTCAGAACTGATTTCTGAAGTCACCCAAACATCTGCTGCATGGTAGCAATGTCATAGGTGATGTGGTGTCACAAAAGAGACTCCATGATGAGAAAGTAGATCAGCTAACCAGAATCTCTGAAGACTCTTAATACCAGCAATCCCATTTGGAGGGCCTTCAGTGTAATGGGGCAGGGAGGACAAAAATTATGGCACTAACTTATGGTGTATCCAGACAACTTTTGACTTAACAACAACAACAAAAAAATACCTACAGTGAAAGTTCATGAATATACAACCCAAAGATAATCTGTAAGAAAGCTTCATTGGCACCATGATTTTTTGTCTGTTTATTGGAAATAAAGCAAACTTAAAATGATGATATTGACACATATTTCATGAAAAAATTCACATCACCTCAGCCCTGGGGTCGATGAAGGAGGACTTCATCTCTGGTCTACTTCAGTTCAATAGTTTTCCCTCACTTTCTCAATACATATTCCTGTCCTAAAGAAATGCATATAAATGTTTATAGAAAAAACCCTGTAAATAGAAATATACCTTTTACTCCTGGTTGGGTGTCTTATCCTCGCAATGAGAAGGTAACTACAATGCCATCCTTTAATGAAAATATAGTGTTCTACTGTTAGTTGTAGGTCTCATAAAGTTGTAGACTCACAAAGAAAGAATATTACAGTGGATATTTAGTAAAATGTACATATTTCGGGATGTATAGAACCTATAACCATATAAAGACAGATCTAGGTGTTTGTTGTTCTTCCTTAAACAGTATTAGTTAGTTAAATCATTGTTTGGAACACATTGGTTTCATTTCACAAAAATCATGTTTTTTATACCATTAAAACTGATTGGATTTTGACTGGATCTTGAGTGGACTTCGTTTTCATTTACTAAAAATCCAGATAAGCATTGGGACCACCTGTGCCACCAGACCAATGGTAGCAAGACGATAAAATCACACTCACAGTATGGCTGTTTGCTGGCAAAGAAGGGAGAGGACAAGCTGATACAAGTTCATTTTGTCTACACTGTGCCTTTGGATCACTTCTTGTGTAATTAACAACAGGTAATTGCCAGTGGTTTGTAAAAATTGGGAGAGGTGTTCTATAGGGAGAATGATTAGAATCACTTCATTCCATTTGTTCTTAAGAGTATTATCCATAAATGAATGCTGTAAAATGCAAGGCTGAACCTGTAATCATACAGACATACCTTCACCTGATTGATAAAACTCAAATCAAATTCTTCTCAAATAGTTTCCCATTTTCTTCCTTTGACCCTGCTTTCCTCCTCTTTTTATTTCTCTCTTTCTTTTTTAAAAATTATAATTATAACACCTAGGAAGGGATAGGTATTATTTTGTATTCATGAGATGCAAATTGTCCTTGCCATCAAAAAACAAACAACCAAATAAACAGAGAAACGATAACCATTACAAAACTGAAGGACAGGGAAGGGGAATCGTTAGCTGACTGACAGCACCAGTTGTCATTGGCAGCCATGGTATCAGAAAGACCACTCAGAAGAAATGCCAAAGAAACTTTTGCATACAAAACAATGTTTGAGTTTAACTTCAACTTTATTAAGTACTAAAAATAAGCAAGTTCAAAACCTAACGATCATTATATCTTACTACTAAATTAGCAAAGACCACGAGCAACACACACACACACACACACACACACACACACACACACACACACACACACACACACACAAAACGAGTTCTTGTCACTAAAGCCATCCAAAGCATAGAAACATAGAATAATCCTATTTGGTAAAGTAAATTGGTAGAGGCCAGCTGAGGTCTCTGAGAAATGAGAACAACTTATTTTGGAGTTCTCTGTAAGGTCATTGTTCTAAATATCATAACAGAAACATCACTGTTCAGCCTGAAATACTTTATGATGAATCAAAACAGTGACCACAGCAATGCAGGTGAATTACCCCTAGAGACCTACAACTAACAATAGAACACTATATTTTCATTAATGGATGGAGAGGATGGTATTATTGTTACCTTCTCATTGCTAGGATAAGACACCCAACCAGGAGTAAAAGGTATATTTCTATTTACGGCGTTTTTTTTTTTTTGTTTGTTTGTTTGTTTTTAACTTTATTTTAGACACAGAGAGAGAGAGAGAGAGAGAGAGAGACAGAGAGAGGAGAGAGGGAGGGAGAGAATAATGGCGCAACAGGGCCTCAGCCATTACAAATGAACTCCAGATGCTTGGGCTGCCTAGTGGGCATGTGCGACCTTGTACTTGCCTCACCTTCATGCATCTGGCTAATGTGGGATCTAGAGAGTCAAATATGGGTCCTTAGGCTTTACAGGTAGTGCCTTAACCACTAAGCCCTCTCTCCAGCCCTCTATTTACAGTTTTGAGGGGAAGTTTCATCATGGCAAAGAAATCATCCAGAGCAGGCAGCCAGGGCATCATATCTTGTCACATTAGCAGCAGAGAAGTAGTGTGAGTGTGCTACCTCTCAATAGCCAGTAGGGTTGGACTAATAAACCTTAAGCCCTCTACCAGTTACATACCCCTTGCAGCAAGGCTCTATCTCCCAAAGTGGCCTAAGTTGGAGGCTTAATCACAAGCACTTGAAGGTATGGGGGACATTTTACATTCAAAACATCACAGACAGTGATATTAACATTTTGATGAAAGATGAACAGAATTTGGAATCATCTGGGAGACTGGAGAGGCACACTTCTGTGTGCCTATGAAAACTCTTTCAGAAAATGTTAACAGATGGGGTTCAGCCACTCTGAATGTGGGTAGAGCATTCTCAGGCTAGTGGCCAAGGAGGAAGAAATGAGGGGAATCTATAAGCTAGTCAAGAATCAGCTTCACTTTCTGTGATGCTTACCTTACTGTGTGACTGCTCTGTTCTACCATGCCTTCCCCTCCACAAAGGAGGGAACTCCCTAAAACCATCGGCCAAAATAAATCTTTCCTTCTTTCTCTTATTTTTGCCAGTTATGTTGTTCACAGTGATGGAAAGTTAACTTAACACTTGAGGATTATCTTTAGAAAGTCTGACAGTAATTAATTAGTATCTGGGAACTCACACATCTATTGGGAAATGAGTACATGTGAATAAATATGAGTAAGTACAGATGTGAATGTGGGAAGGACATTGGAAGCAAGATGACAGAAGTGACTAAGAAAACACCTGCAACTTGTATTGAGCATAAGACAGAAAGCACATGGGTATACATTGCAGTTGCCCTTTTTGGCCTTAGGTCCATTCATATCCTACTTTATTTCCTTTCAAATTTTACTTTATGCATTTTTTTAACTCCTTGTCCTCCATTGTTGATATGCACATGGATGCTGCTATCCTTTCCATTTGCTAACTTTAATCCATTTTTTTTTTTTTTTTTTTTTTTTGCTTTTACAGGTAGGGTCTCATTCTAGCTCAGGCTGACCTGGAATTCACTATGTAGTCTCAGGGTTGACTCAAACTCACAGTGACCCTCCAACCTCTGCCTCCAAGTGCTGGGATTAAAGGTGTGTGCCAACACGCCTGGCTAATCCATGACTTTTTATTTACATGGATCCTCAAATTATTCCATTTGTGTTCAGTGGAAGCCCACCATTCATTTTAGTTTCAGTCACTAATTTATTCCTGATGCTATTACTTATTTTCTCTGTATGTATTAAGTCAACCCACTGGATTTATAGGCACAAGATTTTCATCTCTTATTATCTACTTACCCTTGGATACACTAAAATCAAATATTTTCATGTCTTAAAGTTATTTGCCTCATTATCACAATTTTCTAAATTAATATTAATGTTATAATTTTATTTAATTTAATTAATTTATTTATTTAAGATAGAGACATAGAGAGAACATGGGCATGCCAGGAACTCAAGCCACTTCAAACAAACTCCAGATGCATGTGCCACCTTGTGTATCTGGCTTGCATGGGCCATAAAGAATCAAACCTGAGTCCTTAGGCTTCACAGGCATGGGCCTTAACCACTAAACCATCTCTCCAGTCCACCTTTTTATTTCTAATAGTAGACATTTGGCTTTGTGAATTTTTTCATCACCTGTTTTTCATCTCAAGAATCTGCTTTAAATTTTGCCCTCTCTCACTCTCCCTGAGGAAATACTGTGGTGTTGCATTTCAAATTTCAAATTATATATAACAAACATTAATATTAAAATAAAATTATTGTGTAATATTTTTACATAAGTTATAATGAACATCCATTCCCCACTATATATGATATTGGACCAATAAAGTATTGTTACATTTATCTTTATGTGTTTTTAAATTTGATTTTCATGACATATTTGTTTCATAAATTACAAGCATCACTTTAAATTTCTGATTGTAACTTTAAAATTTGTTCTTATTGTATTATTATCAGAGGTTAAATTATAGAATTTCTTGGAATTTCCTCTAGTAGCATACATTAAAAGATTTCTTTCTAGTTTTGCCATGAAGCATTCGGGATTTATTCTGGATCTGTAACATCTATTCTGGACCTGCAATCATTTTCTACGAAGCTCGTATCATCAACATTTCTAGTAATGCTTGTTACTTTAATTCTACTTTGTTGGATTTCCTAATACAGAAATAATATTCAGTACATGTTTTAAGATCTTTTTCTTTAATGTGGCTTTTATTTTCTGTGCAGTTTTTCTTTTGGAAACAAGTTCTCGCTTTGAACTCCAGCCTATCTTTGAACTTTCTATTCACTTCCTGCAGCCTAGACTGGCTTCTCTCACCACATTTCTGCTTCAGCCTCTTGAGTGCTGGCATTACAGGTGTGAGCCAATAGATGATACCCCAACTGGAACTGTTTAACTGCTCATTTTATTTTATATTGTTGTGCTTAGGTTCATCAGCTTATGCTTTGAATTATTTTCTTCAAATCCCCCTGTCTCCTGCCTGCTGTCTTTCAAATTTTCCTTTTATTGGTTCTGTGACTAATGATATTCTCTAGTTCACTTTCACTGCCTTTTAGGAACTTAATAAAAGTATTTAGAAATATTATCTCTCACTTTTTAATATTTTTATTTATTTATTTGCAAGAGAGAGAGAAAGAGAGAGACAGAGACAGAGAGAGAGAGAGAGAGAGAGAAATGGCCATTCTGGGTAATTTTATCACTACAAATGAACTCCAGATGCATTTGCCACTTTGTGCATCTGGCTTGAAGTGGGTACTAGGATATCAAACCCAGGCCATCAGGTTTTTAAAGGAAGTGTCTTAACTGCTGAGCCATCTCTTAGCCCCCACCCATTATTTCCTATTTGTAATTCATCATGAAGTAGAAATGATTATTGTAGAAACATGTACAATTGCTCAATGTTGAAAATCATTTCAGGAGCAAGCAGGGTGACCTGCACACCACCTGTGGGGTTCTCGATTACTCATCACATATGCCAGATTTCTCACTTGTCTCTCCATCACTTTTTATTCACTGTCAGGTAAGTTGGTGGAAGGTTACACTGACTGTGTAGCAGATCAAACTTGTCATGTTTTGTGTGTGCTGTTTAGCTATTTTGAGGCCCTCATGTCACTCACATGTATATAATTCTTTCATGTCACTCATTTGTATAATTCTCTCAGGAACTCACATGTGTATAATTCCCTCATGCACTCACATGTGTATCATTCCTTCATGTTTGTCATGTGTATGTAATTCCCTCATGTCACTCATATGTACATTATTTCAACATAATGACACATGCTTGTAATTTCCCAATGCCCTTTGCACATATAATTTCCTCATGTCATTTAGAGTCATTCAGAGTTCTGATTTTGTGTTTATTTTAACACATATAATTCATTGTTAACCCTCCATGCCCATTTAAAACTTCATTTCTAGCCTTAACAAATGGACAGATATCCACAGACAATTCACTAACACTTGGTGTCCCCTTACTGGTAACCATTCTATTTTGGTTCCAGATTTTTAGTAGTTTTACAAAGGCACTCCTTTGGCTTCTCTGTGCAGTGTGTAGAGTGTGAATGTGCATGTGTGTGAGTGTGGAGATGTGGTAACATCCTATGGGTGTGTCCTACACTTGCACATAGGCCAGAAGAGATTGTCACCGTCTTCTGGTCCTGCTGTTCTGCACACTTGCTTTGACAGAGTTGCTCACTGCGTCCACAGCTTCCATTTCCAAGACTGGCTGGCTAGTAAGCCCCAGTGATACTCTGATTTCCACTTCTCACAGGAATGGGGTCACAGGCCCAGCTTTTTGAGTGGGAACTGGAAATCACACCACGTCTTTTGCTTGAGCAGCAAGCACTCTTACTCACTGAGTCTTTTTTCTAGTCCCTAAAAACAGTTTCACCCCTGGATTCTTTGTTGTTTTTATAAACAAGGTTTACTGCATACTTATGTCAGCACTTTGTTGACAAATAAAGCTAGTATAAATTTTTGAGTGTTAATTTACACGATATATGAGTTCCTGTCAACATTTTATAATGGTCTTTATTACTGTCATTGATTTTAAAGTAGTATATTGGATAATGGAATGGTAAAATTTATCAATGTTGGGGCATTATGCACAGAGACTTGGCCTATCCCCCATAGCTCCTGACTACCCCCACAACATGAACCACATTCCCCATTGATGAGGGTCCCTATGGAAGAGGGAGGACAGGGAGGAGGATAATGGAGTCACCACTATGAATGTAAAACCAGAATAATATACATAAGAATAAATAAAATTCTAAAAAATTATCAGTGTATAATCTAGCCACGTGCTAAACATCAGTAATATCTAGCAAAATTTTAGATTTCCATTTCATCCACATAAATGTATCATTGAATTTAATAAAGACCATATTACACATCCATTATTGAACAAATGTGAATGTAAAAGACATATTTTCATATCTAGGTAAAAGCATTTCATAGATATTACCATGGCCATAAGTCTTTACATCTTCTAGAAAGAAATGTTGACTTGAAGATGCCATAAGATTGAACCATCTAGAATATGGACCAAGGGAGGAAGAAACATGTCTTTTTTTTTTTTTTAACTTTTTATTTATTTTATTTATTTGAGAGAGAGAGAAAGAGAAAGAAGCAGATAGAGAGGGAGAATGGGCATGCCAGGGCCTTCAGCTGCTGCAAACGAACTCCAGAAACATTCACCACCATGTACATCTGGCTTACTTGGGTCCTGGGGAATCAAACCTGTGTCCTTTGACTTTGCAGGCAAGTGCCTTAACTGCTAAGTCATCCCTCCAGCCTGTAATTTATCTTTAAAAGTTACATCATAGACAGGCCTGACTAATTATATGCATTTTCCAACTTCAACCTGCTTAATATTTATTACATTATTACATATCTTGTTACTTTCTAACTAAAATAAATTCTCTTGGGTAAAATAAACTTTGGGGCCATTTTCTCATTTGTTTAACTTTCTATGTATCTATTTTTCATGAAATAAAAATTTAAAATTCTTGGGACAATTGACAATACTCTTTCTCTTATTACATCAAATAAATTAAAGTTTGAATCTTTAATTTACTTTAAATTATTATTTTGGGCATAAGTTTGATTCAAATTTAAAGAAAAACACAGCATATCCTTTACATCATTTCTAAGAATGTGTGAAATCTGTGAAATTCTGGAAAAATTAAAGTATAATGTATATATTTTTGGTTTTTTACATTAATTAATTTATTTGAGAGTGACAGAGAGAGAGAGAGAGAGAGAAATGGGTTCACCATGCACCACCTTGTGCATCTGGCTTATGTGGGTCCTGGACAATCGAGCCTTGAACCATGGTCCTTAGGCTTCACAGGCAAGCGTTTAACTGCTAAGCCATCTCTCCAGCCCTGTATAGTGTTTTATATCACAAAATATTGTGAAAAAATATTAAAGTATAGCTGTGGTAATATATTTGTAAAGTGTAATTTACAATAAAAATAAATTATGTGGATTAAATGGTCCTTTAAGAATAATAATGAAAAGCAGATTGCACTCACTCTTTTGGCCATTCATTCTTTTTCTGCAAAATGATATAGACTTGTTTTAGCCATACCCCACAGCTATTGCACATGTTTCATAACAGATGTTTTATTGCTTGGCACTTAGCAAAACTCATCCATCCAAAATACTATAATATGCCCCAACCCAACCATGGTAGAAAATAAAACAGCAAGAATTAAAAACAACCCACAAACACACCAAAAAACTTCATCCTGAAACTTAGACCCTCTTTTGTGCTTGACTTTCTCTGTGTGATATGGTTTCCTTTTCTGTTTTCTTTTAAGAGGGAGAAGGAGAGAGAGAGAAAGAGAGAGAGAGAATGGGCATGCCAGGGCCCTCAGCCACTGCAAATGAACTCCAGACCCATGCACCTCTTGTGTATCTGGCTAATGTGGGTGCTAGAGAATCAAACCGCAGACCATTGGCTTTGCAGGCAAACACCTTAACCACTAAATCATCCTTCCAGATGATCTGGCTTCCTTCTCTTAATTAAACTTTGTCTTTTAGTAGGATGGAGATTAATGGGGAAGAAGAACGTTGATAATGGAAGGGAGCGGGAAATAAGAGGTTAATTGGGGAGTATAAAATCAAAATTTATTATATATATATACAAAAATGAAACAGAAGAAATGAAAATTTAAAAGACCCCAAAGTTTGAGAGCAATGATGTTCTCCTCATCTACATTATCTTCAGAAATAATAATTGTGGTATATGTTACTTTTGTTCCTGCATTGGATTTATTGATTTATTGACAATGTCTCTTACAGTTCATCACATAATAGCTAGTGAACATCAGAGGAAAAAATATCTATTTTACTGTATTGTGCGGTTTAGCAAAGATTATTTCTTTTAAGAGTTTTACTTTTATTTATTTATTTATTTGATAGAGAAAGGGAAAAAGAGAGAGAGAGAGAGATAATGGGTGCACCAGGACCTCCAGCCACTGCAAATGAACTCCAGACGCATTTGCCCCCTTATGCATCTGGCCAATGTGGGTCCTGGGGAATCCAACTTGGGTACTTTGGCTTTGCAGGCAAACCCCTTAACTGCTAAATCATCCCTCCAGTTTCACAAAACTGCTAAGTCATCCCTCCAGCTTCACAAAGATTATTTCTAACTCTGCAATGGCCTGGCTAACAGTGTTGGCTCAGAGTTGGTAAGTACAAATACCCCCACATCCAGACAAAGAAGGAAGTTAAGTTGGATGCAGTAGGGAGTCATGACTAGGTCCACAGTAGAGTTTGAATGAGAACAATTTTAATAATCCATATAAATTTTTTGCATTCTATTTTTGCACTATAAGAAAATTCTTTGTACAACAATTTTTAAAAATTTGTTTAAAAAATAAATTATGAAACTGGATATTGTTCATGTTTAAGTTGCATATAAATCCATATTGGAACAATAAGCTTTCACTGACATTTTTGGTTAGTGATACTTCTATAAAATTAGTGGGGTGACCAGAAAAGTACCCACCCTTAATCCTAAATGTCTAATGTCCTTAAGTGTCTCTATTTATTCACATTCTTTGCCTTGAACCATACTCTCTATCTAGTGGACCACAAAGAGCTTTCTGTTTTTATCTGTATTTCCCCAATCATTATTCTCTTACTGAACATACTTATGTTGCAAAGGGGAAAGACATCTACTGAGACCATACTACATCCTGTTGACATACTTGTTATGAAGAATAAATGAGAGATATTTCTATGGAATATTATTCATATTATGCTTTGTGAAAGGACAGTCTAATAAAGCATGCAAATATTATTATTTTGATGAGGATCAGAACACGGATAATTTCTTTACAAAATAAAACTGGAAATGGAAATTTTCTGCTTGAAAGTTGCTCTACTTTTTGAAAGGATTAAATTAGAAAGAAAATGGGAAAGGAGTGCAAGAGCCACTGTTGCATTATCAAGTCACAGGAAGACACCAGGTTTTCCTCAAACTCCTATAGCTTAGAATTTATTCTGAAGTTGCAACTACATTCTAGAAAAAATGTGCTCATAAAAACTGTTCCAGCATAGAGAGATTGCTTAGTGGTTAAGGTGCTTGTCTGCAAAGCCAAAAGACACAGGTTTGATTCCCTAGGACCCACATAAGTCAGATGCACAAGGGGGCACATGCATCTGGAGTTTGTTTGCAGAGGCTGTAGACCCTGCTGCATCCATTCTCTCTCTCTCTCTCTCTCCCCATCTCTCTCTCAAATAAATAAATAAAAATAAAACTTAAAAAAAAGTTCCTACAATACCACAAACAGGAAGGTTCTTCCCATAAATTAAGAGGCCTTATCATACCCAAAGATTTCCACATATAAATTCATACTTCCCCATCACTTAAAAAAGCCTCAGTATGCATGCATGACATATTTTGCCCAATAAGTAATGAGGTCCCAAGTGTTCACATACATAGGTAACATTGATATGTCTTTTTTTCTACATTCCCAAACAGGAGTAAACTACTTAATAGTATCAAGTCATAATGATGAATTTTCATTTCATTAGAATAAAAGAGGGATATTCAACAATGATAGATGGTAAAAATCTTCTGGAAATATTGTTTATGAACAGGTGTTGGTAGTAATGAGGTGATGAAAATTACTCAATTTATTTTGAAAAGGACATTACATATTAGAAGAAGATTCATCATCCACAATAAAACTTGTAAAGTCTTGAAATTAGAATATGCCATATAAATTTATGTTTTAGATAGCTTTGTGAAAGTGGAATTTCCCTAGCACAGTATATTATTCCCAAGACACATTGGATTTCAAAGACTGGCTAAGATTTGAAAATTATTGATAAGGAATTTGAGACTGTAGCCAACCTGTCACTAACTATAGTAGATGTTTCAACTACTAGAAAGTCAAAAAAATGCTGGAACTTGAATTTTTTTTTTTTTTCAGATCTCTATCTTTGCTCCTTTCCCCTCCAAACTGGGTCCATTTATAATCCAATATTAGGATGAAGTCATGTCAGATGCAAAGCAAGAAAATAACCAGCTGCTGGATGTTCTGTGTTTTCAAAATCTGTAACATAGACAATCAATCAAGATTGTCTCATCATAGCAGAGCCATAACCAGATCCCTGTGTAGTAACTGATAGCTGATTCCTACAGTGCAACTTCTAAGAGATAAGATGTTTCAGTGGTGGTACTCAGCAACCCACCCTTCCCATTTTTCCTCTTTTTTCCTCTTTGCTAATAGGACAATATCAAGCCCTTACTAGAAAATACAGTTGACATATTGTCTAGCTATCGGCAAGAGAATCATCGTTTTCTCAAATGCACTAAGAGCAAAGCACTAAGAATAAGATATAAGATTACATGAGGGCCAAGAGTGAGACCCAGGCCAAAGGAAGGTGTCTGTTCACTGTTTTTGCTATTATGGCATATGATGAAGCAAAGGATTCAGAGAGGTTTAAATGGAGGTTAGGGTGAGCGCACGATAAATCTTCATTTTCATAGATGCCTTTCCTATAGATTCAATAGTCACAAATCAGTCAACTTATTATATGTCTGGATTCCCAAACCGAGTACTTGCACACTTGGACAATCTTGGAGTAGTGGACATTTGAATGACCCAATAAGCAGATGGCTGCTATAAGGTGTCTTTGCGCTCTCATTTCAGCACTCCTACTATGGACATCTATCATCTCCATGGCCTACTTAGGAAAATCACTTTTCCAGTTTTACTTTTTGTTCCTCTGTGCCCTTTCTTTTAGATTTTGCTCTTTAAAATAGTTCCCTTGTGCTGCTGAAATTCTACCTAGAGGTTCCATGTGCAAGCAGGTTGTTATGTGCATGTCAAAGAAAACAAGGTCAATTTTTCAGGCATAACTTTTACTAGTACTAAAACATATGTGTTAAATAGGGCATCATTGAACATCGTTATTATGTATGGGTTACTTGCTGAAAATGCTGTAACAAAAGACTCAGAGCCACAACAAGCTGCCTGGCTTAACATTTGCTAATTCAATGTTCAGAACAACTTGTGGAATGGAACTTCCAGGAATCATGAGGATAAGCTATAATTTCTTCAGCTGTCTCAGGAACCTCCACACTGATTTCCATAATGGCTGGACCAGATTGCATTCCCACCAACAGTGTAGAAGGGTTCCTCTTTTTCCTCATCCTTGCCAGCATTTATAGTCTTTTGTTTTCATGATGGTAGCCAATCTGACATGAGTGAGATGGAATCTCTAGGTAGTTTTAATCTGCATTTTCCTGATAACTAGGGATGTGGAACATTTTTTTACATGTTTATATGTCATCTGTATTTCTTCTTCTGAGAACTCTCTATTTAGTTCCATAGCCCATTTTTTAAATTGGGTTGTTTGATTTCTTATTATTTAATTTTTGAGTTCTTTGTATATTCTAGATATTAACCCTCTGTCAGATGTATAGCTGGAAAACCTTTCCTCCCATTCTGTAGGTTGCCTCTTTGCTCTATTTACAGTGTCCTTAGCTATACAAAAGCTTTGTAATTTCATGAGGTCCCAGCAGATGATCTGTGGTTTTATTTCCTGAGCGATTGGGGTTATATTCAAAAAGTTTTGTCCAAGACCAATATGTTAAATGGTTTTTGCTACTTTTTCTTCTAGCAATTTCAGAGTTTCAGGTCTGATATTAAGGTCTTTGATCCATTTGGACTTGATTCTTGTGCATGGAGAGAGATAAGGATCTATTTTCATCCTTCTACAGATGCATATCAGTTTTCCCAGCACTGTTTGCTGAAGAGGCTGTCTTTTCTCCAATGAGTATTAATGGCTTTTTTGTCCAAGAGCAGGTGGATATCAAATATAATTTCTTAATATAAGTTATGAATTTAGGTTGTTGTGCCTATCTCAACAATGAATGCCTCTCTGCTGTAAAAACCAGCAAGGTCTTTTGTACAAAAAAAAATTTTTTTAAGCCCTAGACTTGACTATTGGTCTAGAGCATTCACTGCTTTTTAAATATTTTATTTTTAATATTAATTTTACCTTCATGTTGGTGACTTTGTTTGCCCCCTCCCTGTCCTTCCCACTCTGAAGGGACACTCCTCATTGGGTAATGTGGATCATGCTTTGTGTGGGTAGCCAACAGTTATGGGGAAGAGGCAGGGTCTCTTTGCATAATGACCCAACTTGTGGCTTTAATACTCTTTCTGCCCCCTCTTCCATGAATTTCCATGAGCCATATTGGGTTCATTTTAGTTCTACTTCAGTGATGAGGTCTTGGGAGCCTCTTTGTCTCTGGATATCTGGTTTAGTAGGAGTTGGGTGTTCTCTGTGTCTATCTCCTGCAGCCTTGTGCTGGTGTCAGGTTCACCAAGAAAGCTGTACTCTTGCTTATTTCCCCCATTACTCAATGGTTTCAGCTGGGGCCCTGGTGAGGTACAATAGGCTGATCCTCCCCTCAGTTTCAGCGTCCATCTGAAAAGGAGAAGCAAATTCTCAAACACAGAGAGAATTCAGCACCAGATAGATGGGATGGCCATTATTATTTCAGGGAGAATTTTATATGCGTAGGTCCTCTTATAGGCCATGATTGGTGGGAGTTTGACATTGGCAAATGGATGCATTTTTGGACATGGTTTTGACTTGTTTTCCAGTTCCAGCTATGAGTTCCACTCCACTGAGTGGATCTGTTAGCCAAATCAAGAGCAGTTGGTTACCCAACATGGCTGTGTTCCAGTATTGCACTTGTTTGAGCATCACATCAGGTTGTTTACTGCTGAGTAGCTTAGACTGAGTTGTTTGGACAGATGTTGGTCATTTTCCCCCAGTCAATCATGTAGCACCGTCTGGCACTAGACAAGCTAACTGCCTGGGGACTGACCCTCTTCCAGTTTCTAGCCAGGTCTCTCCAAGTTCGGTCCCAACAGCATATGGTATCTTCAGCAGTAGGGTCTTACCATTAACCTTTGGTGGGTTATCAAGAACTCTGACAGAAATCTGTCTTCTTTTGGGAAACCTTGTAGGTCTCTCTGATCAAAAGCTCATTGTGAAAGTTAACCACATGCTAGTACTTGGAATTACAGGTGAGTACCAAGGAAGATGAAGAAAAAGATAGGTAATATAAAAGAGAAAGAGAGCAGAGAGAGAAGAGGGAGAGAGAGAGAGAAAAAAAAAAAAAAAAACCAGGAAAAGATTAAGTTTAGTCTACATGATGTCCTCTCCAGGGCCCTGTGTGCTATGGGCCTGCTGACAGTTCAATCTTTTAGCCTGTTGTTCAGGATTTAGGATTCTATTGCAACACTTCCATTTGGGTCCCTATTTGTGTTCCCCAAACTCTTGCCCTCCCCTCCACCCTTACCCTCCCCTCCTGTCTCACCCTCCCTATTGTCTGGTCCTCAAGGTGCTTATTAGGTATGACAGCATCTTGGGAAGATTCAGGTTAGGAGCTACAAATGAGTGAGACCATGTGATGATTATCTTTCTGTGATTGGGTAAGCTCATTGAGAATGATCTGTTCCAAGTTTGACCATTTTTCTTCAATTTTCATTGTGTCATTTTTTTCCTTACTACTGTGTAGAATTCTATTGTGTACATATCCCACATCTTGGTTATTTATTCATCTAATGAAGGACATCTGGGTTGATTCCAGCTCTTAGCTATTAAGTATAGAGCATCTATAAACATGGTTGAGCAAATCTCTCTGATCTGAGGCTTGGAGCTTTTAGGGTAAATGCCCAGTAAGGGAATAAGTGGGTCTGTTGGTAACTCTATAGTCATCCTTTTTAGGAGTCTCCATATTGCTTTCCATAATGGTTGTACCATGTTACATCCCCAACAACAGTGAAAGAGTGTTCATATTTCTTCACAGCCTCACCAGCATTTGTTTTCATTTGATTTTTTAATGTTAGCTATCCTTGCTGGGGTAAGGTGGAGTCTCATTGTTGTTTTAAATTGCATTTGCCTGATGATTAGGGAAACATTTTCTTAAGTGTTTGCTATTTGTATTTCTTCCTCTGAAAACTTGCTGTGCATTTTGTGAGTGGGTTTGACTTTTTATTGTTTTGGGTTTTAAGTTCTTTGTAGATTCTAGATATTAGGCCTCTGTCAGTTGTATAGCTGGCAAAAACATTTCTCCCATTCTGTGGGTAATCTGTTGGCTCTGGTTATTGTATATTTGTCTGTGAAAAACTTTTCATCTTCATGAGATCCCAATGGTTGAGTGATTGTTTAATTTCCTGAGCTACTGGGGTTTTGTTCAGGAAGTTTTTTCACACTCCTACATCTATGAAAAATTCCTCCTATTTTTTCTTCCAGTAGTAGCCGTGTTTCCGGTCTTATATTGAGGTCTTTGATTGATTTGGACTTGATTTTTGTGCATGGCAAGATGTGTGGATTGAGTTTCATTTTCCTAGATATGGCTGTCCAGTTTGTCCAGCACCATTTGTTGAAGATGCTGTCTTTTTTCCAGTCTACATTGATAGGGCCTTTGTCAAAGTCCAGGTCCTCTATTCTGTTCCATTGGTCTATATTCCTGTTGTATGTTCCTTTGTTGTATAGCTTTAGAACAGGTATGGTGGTGCCTCCAGAGGAGTTTCTTTTGCTGAGGATATGCTTGTATATTTGAGGCCTTCTGCCATTCCATATGAATTTTGAGATAATTTTTTCTATCTCTGTGAAGAAAGAAGTTCGGATTTTTATTGGTATTGCCTTAAATCTATATAATGTTTTTGGTAAAAATTGTCATTTTCACAATGTTAATTCTGCCTATACGGGAACATTTTCGGTCTTTCCATTTTCTCAAGTCCTCCTCAATTTCATTCTTGAATGTTTTTATGTTTTCATTGTATAGGTCTTTCACTATGTTGAAGAGCAGAGGAGAGAGTGGACACCCCTGTCTTATTCCTGATCTCAATGGAAATTCCTTCAGTCTCTCCCAATTAAATATTACTTGGGCTTTAGGAGCTTCATATATAGCCTTTATTATATTGAGATATAAACCATCCATGCCTTTTCTCTCCAATGTTTTGATCATGAAGTGATGTTGTAGTTTGTCAAAGGCCTTTTCTGCATCTATCAAAATGATCATGTGGTCTTTGTGTTTCAGCTTATTTATGTGGTGTATTACATTGACAGATTTCCTTATGCTGAACCACCCCTGCCTTCCAGGGATGAAGCCCACTTGATCAAGGTGGATAATGCTTTTGATGCTCTGTGGAATTCAGTTTGCAAGAATTTTGTTCAGGATATCTGTGTCTATGTTCATCAGGGAAATAGGTCTATAGTTTTCTTTTCTTGTGGCATCTTTGCCTGGTTTTGGAATTAGGATGATGCTAGCTTCATTGAAGGAGTTGGGGATCTTTCTCTGTTCTCCAATTGTGTGGCATAGTTTGAGAAAAATTGGTTTCAGTTCTTCCATGAAGGTTTGATAGAATCCAGTTGAAAAACCATCTGGTACTGGACTCTCCTTTTTGGGGAGGTGTTTGATTACCTTTTCAATCTCGATGGGTGTGATAGGCTTGTTTAGGAGATTAATCTGCTCTGGGTTTAGGTTTGGTAGGTGGTATGTGTCCAGTAATTTATCCATTTTCTCCATATTCTCCTGTTTTGTGGAGTAGAGGTTTTTGAAAAAAAGTCCTGATGATTCATCCAATTTCATTTATGTCTGTTGTGATCTCTCCTCTTTTCATTTTTAATTTTGTTAATTTGAAGCATCTCTTTTTTTTTTCCCTTGATCAAATGGCCATGGGTTTATCAGCCTTGTTTATTTTTATTCAAAGAACCAGCTCTTTGCTTCATCAATTTCCTTAATTGTCTTCTTAGTTTCCAATTCATGAATTTCTGTTCTGATCTTAATTATTTATTTTTATCTGGACCTTTTCAAGTTGGCTTCTTCTTGTTTTTCCAATGCCTTTAGGTGGATGATTAGATTATTGATTTGGGATCTCTCTGTCTTTGTTATGAAGGCATTTAGTGCTATGATTTTTTCCCCTAAGGTCTGCCTTCATTGTATCCCATAAGTTTTGGAATGATGTGTTCTCACAGTAGTTCAATTCTAGAAAATTTCAATTTCATTTTTTATTTCATCCACAACCTATTTACTGTTTAAAAGTGTGTTGTTCAATTTCCAGGAGCTGGAGGGATTCCTGGCTTACCTTTTCTAGTTAATTTCTAGCAGTACAGCATTGTGGTCTGATATCATGCAGGAAATTATGTCTATATTCCTAAAAACATGGAGGCAGGCTTTGTGACCCCGTATATTATCTATTTTAGAGAAGGTTCCATGGGCTGCTGAGAAGAATGTGTGATCTGTGGATTTAGGGTTCAATGTTCTGTAGATGTCTGTTAGGTCTAATTGCTCTATGTTGTTGTTGAGCTCTCTTACTTCCCTGTTAATTTTCTGCTTGGATGATTTATCTATTGCAGATCATGGAGTATTGAAGTCCCCAACTATGATGGTGTTGGTGGTTATTTCTGTTTTGTTGTCAAGAAGGTTTTTTTTTTTTTTTTTTTTTTTTTTTTGAACCTGTGTTTGGTATGGTGGGATAGGTCTAAACCAGAAGCCTAGGGGAGACTCAGGCATCATGATGTCATTTTCAAGAATAGCAAAATAGTAGGTTCATGGCAAGCCTGAGCTATTTACAAGATGTTGTTTCAAAGAAAAATAACAAAGGAAGTAAAAGAAAAAAAAGAAAGAAAGAGAAAAAAGGAAATATAGTTCATTCTTAGAGCACTTGCTTAGCATGGCCAAAGCTTTTTGTCTTCTAAATATACCCTGAACTGGACCAAACAATTGTTATAGCCATAAGTATATTAACATGTCTACTTTCTTTTGTTTTCAATTCCAGAAATTATAGGGATTGTGCTTTGTGCAAAAGGAACCGAAATTTCACCAGCATTTTTGCAGAATTTAATCTCGGCCTGCATTCAGAGAGAGAGAATTTGGACTTAGTTCTGAGTCCGATCAAGACAGATTTGTAAATCCATCTAAGTAAATGCTGTTCCTTCTAGAGGTGCTGGCTCGCCAGAATTCTGACACAAAGCCTTGTAATAAAGCTGCAAAATATCCACTCAGAGTCTTGGAGTTTCTCATTCATTGTTCCAACATGGTGCTCATAAAATTATGTAAAAAAAAAAATACTCATTTTATGGTTGTCAGGGGAAATAACTACCCAGATAAATAGGCATGAAAGAACCATAACTACAGCAGTGAAAGCCAAATCAGAATTGGGCCCCAACCCCAGTCTGCTAATTGGCTGTAACACAATGTCATAGGAAAGAAAAGTTCTCTTAGTGATGGTTTCAGACTTAGCCTTGTGAGCATGATGGCTTTCAGATAATCCTTACTCTGTTCTGGGATAAAATAAATAAATAAATAAATAAATAAATAAATAAATAAATAAATAAATAAAAAAATAAAACCTTTGTACATTGAATCCTACATGAACTCAAAATCTTACCCCAAACATGGCACAAGTCTCTCAGTTTTTCTCCTGAGCATGTGTACTACTTTTTTTGGTGAGGAAAAACAAAATAAAACAAAACAAAAACTTCTGAAATTAAGCAGCCATTATGTTCCAGAATCATGTTAAATGAAAGCTTTCTCTTTTTCAAGGCTTTTTATCATTTCCTCCAACATTCTTAAGTAAATATAAATAAAGCACAACACAGTGTCCATATTTTCTACTAAAGGGAATAGATGATAGGGGCACTTCAGGTTGCCAGACCGAGAAAAGTATGTGTGTGTATACATATAAACATAATTCTAATAAGCAACTTATTTGATTACAATTATGTACTTTGGCAATATGATGAAACATTTCATATGTTTGAAACATGTATGTAAATGTGTATAATCACATATACATGACAAAAAGTTGTCATGCAATACTAAGGTTAGGAAAAAGAAAACAATAGAGTGCTTTGCTGATTCTACATCTAAAAACAGTCGTGGAAGCCCTGAAATAATTTCCTAAACCCTTGCTTTCTCCAAGGGTAATCCTTACACCCATTTTCTCTACAACAGAAGAGTGCATTTACTCTTTTATAGGAATCTCAGTGACTAAAGAATGTTATCACTTTTTTTTTTCTCTACAAGAACATGAATTGTGTAAACCAAGACTCAAAATTTTGCTACAAACTATGAATCCCTTTGTCTACTTGCTATTAGAAGAGATGGCTAAGTGGCTAAGGACCCAGGTTTGATTCCCTAGGACCCACGTAGGCCAGATCCAAAAGGTGGCACATGCATCTGGAGTTTGTTTGCTGCTGCTGCAGGCCCTAGTATGCCCATTCTCTCTCTCCCTTTCTCTCTCTTTTTCTCTGTCTGCCTCTCTCTCTCTCTCTCCCTCTCTCAAATAAGTAAAATAAATAGGAAGATGATTGAAAGAGAAAGAGGCAAAAATTCCTGGTTACTAGCAGGATGCAGAATTGTGTCTGGCAGTACATGTGTGAAACAAACACCTCAATGACATTATTGTGGTGAATTTATGACTAGTAAATAGATGCATTTTTCAACTTATTCTCATTGTGTATCATCTGAAAATAAGAAAAAATTAATGTACCTCATTACTGTATCCAAATACTTAAGCTTGTATTATACTCTCATCATGCACCCTGTCATGTAGATACTATCTGCATTATTTTGTCAGCAAAACTCAAGGAAGATGAGTAAAGAGTGATGCAGTGGGGTGGGAGTTAGTGAGAACACAGCTCAGGACAGCTCTCTGGGGACAGTAGGCACAGCCAGAGTATTTATTTATTTTAATTACCTTTCTCTCCCTTCTATTAAATGCCTCCTCTTTTGTTCTTAATTTGAAAGCAGTGTCATCTCCATTTAATTACTCTGCTTTTGATTGACAAGAGCAGAGGACAGGAAAAAAAAAGAAAGCTGTCTCCTTCACATCCTATTTGACACAATATAATGAATGTGAGATGGCTAGTTTATTTTTTTTCTTGACAACTTAAATATTTGAAGATGAAATGTGGAATTTAAGAACATAATGCCAGCTTGCTGAGAGAGAGTGGAGAGGAAGAAAGGTAATTGGACCAGGAATCAAATACAACACTCATTTGTGCATTTGCCTAATAGTTTAATAGCTGTCAATTTGGTGCAGGGGTTCTGTGTAATTGTAATAAAAATTTCATCTCAGGTCTTGCCAGGCAGAGGAGTCAGCAAATACACTGTGTCCACTGGATGCACTGGTCCTGTGTTTATTGTGTTTACTTTACAATCCCACTGTCCCCATGCCACCAGCACGCTTGAGGGGGAGAGAAAGCAGTATGGTGCTCCCTCTCGGCCCCCTGTCTTTCAGAGGAACCCTCAGGTACTTAAGAATGACAGTATAAAGAATATCTGTGCAGATGAGCCTGCAGATTTGGGGAATTGAGTGCTTGTAGACAGGGTTTCTTTTGGTAGACTTAATTCCTTTAGCAAGAGGGAAGTGGCATCTGTGGGACTCCTGTCATGTGTAAAGAAGTTAGTCATGCTCTCTGTGGAGTTGAGTTTCTTGAATTTTAATGAAACCCATGTCAATCTGTCTCCTGTATACCCTAGTGTTAAAATCAGTGGTCAGTCACCACCGTAAATCACAGTAGATAAACCACCCAGGACAGCTCTGAAGAATTTAATGTTGTATTCACCCCCCAAAGCCTCCCCTCTCCCCACAGAACCTGGAAACTAAAAGAATACAAAATGAACCCATGGCAGTTATACTTTTAGTTTTTTTTTTTTTTTTTTTTTTTTTTTTTTTTTTTTAGCCTTATATTCCAAGTATGAATCGAGATTTTTTTTTTTTTTTTTTTTACTTTCCTTGTTCATTGGGAAGTTTTATTTTTCTCTTATTTATATTCCTTTTAGTGGATCTGTCTTCGATTCTCAGGCATTTGTACAGGTTATGTGTGGGAAAGCTGTACTTCTACAAATGCTGACAGAAATGCTGATTCTAACCAAACTTTTATGCAGAAATTAAGAGAAAATGATATGTATGCCACCTGCATATAAATCGACTGTGAATGATGTAAGTCAGGGAAGCAGGTGGCACTTCTGTGTGAGATATTTACAATTAGCGCTGTGTGTCATTCTGTGAGAGCAGCATAGAAAATATCTCACTCAGATTAGGTTGTACCCAATGGGGTATAATAGCATTATAGACCTCTATGGAACTTTCTAATTGTCCTGCATTGTGTCACCACTATCTCAAAGACAAGGTCATTAGAACACAACTTACAGTGCCACTTTGTTTGCTTGTACAAGCCAAAAAACGAAATCTTTCTATGGCGAGGACTTATGGAGCAAGTTGGAACTGAAAGATGATTTTTTGGCAGAACTGATCTGGCACAAAAAGGAGCTCTAACTGGTTTCTTAGCAGTAAAAAGCACAATCTCAATTTGTCTTCTTGTTTGAGTTAGGAGTGGGATGACAGGCTGTTTGCTGAGAGCCACTGTCTCTACCCATGCTTGCCCTTGCTCTGTCTTCTAGTTGGTGATGGCATTGGGTATGACAATGAGCTCGTGGCACCTTCTATACTTTAGGTCAAATTGGATCTTCCTTTTGGATGAATTAATATTTCCATTTTAATAGCTCACTGATATTAATGTGGTTGATATGTCTGAGTTCCAGCTTTGTGTTGTCCTCTTGGTCATCTTCCCTGGCTTGATCCATTCACTCCCCATGGCTTGTGTTTGAAGCCATTTTCGTGTTGGTGAACAAACAGCCAACCAAAAAAGCAGCTTGTGGGAAGAAAGGGTTTATTTTGGCTTACCACCTTGAGGGATAGTCAAAACATGACATGAGCAGAGGCTAGGCATCACTTCTTGGCTAACCTCAGGGGGACAACAGTAGCAGGAAAGTTTGCCAAACACTGGCAAGGGAAGCTGGCTATAATACCCATGAGACATGCTTCCAACAAGGTTCCAATTCCCAAACTGTCATCAGCTGGGGACCAAGCATTCCAAAGACATGAGTTTAGTGGGGACACCTAGTTCAAACCACAGCTACTTCATGTGGAGATATATCTAAGCATCCATTCATGCCCAAAGATTTTTTTTTAATATTTTTATTTTTATTTATTTAAGAGAGAGAGAGAGATACAGAAATAGGTAGGTAGAGAGAGAGAGAGAATGGGTGCACCAGGGCCTCTAGGCACTGCAAACGAACTCCAGATGCATGTACCCCCTTATGCATCTGGCTTATGTGGATCCTGGAGAATCAAGCCTCGAACTGGGATCCTTAGGCTTCACAGGCAAGCGTTTAACCACTAAGCCATCTCTCCAGCCTCATGCCCAAAGTTTTAACATCTAGAAGAAGCAGGGGTGACACTGCTAGGAATGTTTGGCTCAATTTCAAGGGCAAGTTACACCTTAGTATTTACTTCTTTTTAATTTTATTTATTTATTAATTTAAGATAGAGAGAGAGATAAAAGAGAGAGAGAGAATCAGGTAAAGAGAGAGAATGGTCCACCAGGGCCTCCTAGCCACTGCAATTGAACTCCAGATGCACTTGTGCATCTAGCACGTGGGTATTGGAGAACTGAACCTGGGTCCTTTGGCTCTGCCAGCAACTGCCTTAACTGCTAAGCCCTCTCTCCAGCTCTAGGATTGACTTCTTTATCATTCTTTAAAATTTCCCAGTTGGGTCAGGTGAGCATAAATAGTAGATAGACACTAAAATGTATTTGATTAATGATGAAATACATTAGCCTCTGTAGGAAAAGAGACTCCTTTATTTGATTTTAAACTTTGAAGTCAGAATTCACAAATATTACAATTTATTTACTTAGTCATTTCTTTCAATAACATGACTATCCATGCATACATTTTATGCTAACACAAGCTCTGAGCCATGGGGGACTGATGACAAATGTAAGTGACAAATCTTTTCTCTCTCAAAAACAGAAGCATCATGTCCACACATCTCACAAGTCATTGACCTTAATGAAGATTCCTCTGATTTGTACTGTAAGCTTTCACCTTGTTCCTTTTTAGCCGTCCTTAAACTCTCAGTCCTACCTTAATACTGGCTCAATTTATTACTTCAAGTACCTAATTAACTTGTACTCACTGACCACTTAGGTGATGTACACATGGATGATGACCTATACTTCTCAGCTTAGTTTTCTCAAGGATATATTATCAGTGAATTTCAATTCACGCTCTAGTAAGTTTTCAAGCGTTTTCTGAGAACTCATGAAGTACAAAACAATGGGTGAAGGATATTGCCTAAAGCTTTGTTTTACATTAATACTAAAATACATTTTCATTTTAAACTATTTTACTGTATATGTGATGTGTGCCATTGTATTCACATTTGTGTGGGCTCATGTGTATGGCTGTGCATGTATGTGTGCTTGTGTGTAGTGACCAATGTTTGGTTCCTTTCCAGATTGCTCTATGCCTTATTTACTGTAACAGGGTCTCTCCCTTGAACCCAGGGCTTACTGATTCAGCTAGTCCAGCTAGTCCAGCTAGCCAGCTTCTGAACTCCAGCCTGCACACTTGCATAGCAAGCACTTTATCTGCTGGGCCATTTTCTTAGCCCCTCAGAACATTTTAAAATGAAGATTACAACTTGTTCAAATGGAGCATTTTAGTACCTGGGTCTCAGAGCTCAACTCCTCAGACCACAGTGATAATTAACAGACAAATTCTTCCTTCCGACACATAGCCACACAGTGGCTCTCTGATGGATGATGTGGCATGCTACTCAGATTCCCTTTGACACAGTAGTATCTCCTCTCCCAATGGGCAGAAATGTTAGTCTCTGATCTCTCAAACTTCCATACTCCTTAGACTTCCTTTATCAGTATAAGAGTTCTCTCTGTTTATGTTCCTTCCTGGAACCTGGTCCCAAGAGATGGTTGGTGAAGGTAAGATTAAAAGATGTATGTTCCCAAGGTGAAACACTTCTTAGGCCATTATGCTCCGCAGACTTGTTGGAAATAGCCAAGGACAACGTTGCAATGTGCTGCACTCTCCCTCTACCCCCATCATGTCCAGGAAGAAGTGTCCAGAAAGGACTACACCATAAACACTCTTTTTTTTTTTTTTTTAACTTTTTCATTGACAGATTCCATAAATGATAACATCAAAACAAAAGGGACAACCATAAATATTCTGACTGCAAATTCACACCTTCATGAAAACCAAACATAATTTATGTATTTATATTGATATGGTATTTAAGTAGCTGCCAACAATGGAGTGTACTTGTGGTAGAATATATTTATGAGTGACAGGATATTTGATCAGGTGTATGGAAAACAAACGAGATATGAACAAGGTATGCAAGAGTCCACAGTTGGCTTCCCTTTAATTCTCTACTAATCATAAAGGCATCAAATTAAAACAAAAGAAACAGCCCTATTTGCTCCCTTCAGGGGCTTTGTCTTTAGTGTCCACACTAAAGGATTATCAAAATTCCAAGTTCACTTTGCATGGAATGCTCTTTTTGCTTCCTGTAAATGTAATCCAGGCCAAAATATTGAGCTCTTCCTTTCAGGCCTGGTACTTTTGCGTGGCACACAAAGGTAGGGATCCTTTGCCAATTCAGATTTCTTTGTTTGCTAATTTCTTTTTCCCTTGTGAAGAGAGGTGTTGTGTTATATTTGCATTTTCTCTATCTTCCCCACCACTCAGCTTTCCCAGTCAGAATTTGTCAGAATTTAGAAAACACAGGAATGTCTCAGCATTTGAGAATCATTAAAGCAGAGAAACAAATGTAATGCATCCCTTCTTAAATACTTTGAAAATGATTTGGGAAACTACTGAAACTAAGCCACAAACTTCCTTTTCTTTTTGTCTTATGTAACTAGAGTGGGCAGTGCATACTCTCAGATGCAGTCTTTCAATAATGCATTTTATCCTGATTTCTAATATTGTCTATAAATAACTACATTGGGACATCAAAATAGCAGAAAGTCAATGATGACTCAAAGCCTTTGAGATGGCCATGCCAGATTTATTAAAATAATATAGTATATATAAAAATTGACCTGTAAAATGATAATCCACATATTTCCTTCTTTCCATAAAAATGGCTATAGCATTCCCTTTCTAAGAGTAGAGTACAAGCAATATTTCTAGTGAATTTCCTTGTCACTGCAGCTTCTGGTTGTTAACAGTAAGGCTCTTTGGCCTTGACATGTCTATACTGCTGTGCTGGGAGCTGTAGCATTATTTCTTGGCTTCTGCTTCTATTGAGAGACTGGACCACAGGCTCTGACACTCCTCATTGCAAATCCTCTTCAGGAAGGAAAGCTGATAGCCACCAGGAACTATTTTCTGAGTTTTGTAGAACCCACACAGTCAGATATCATCAAGATCCTTTTCTTCTCTCTGATACAATGAAGGAGGTGATTTCTTTCTCATTTTGTTTTAGAAATCCCAGTAAAGATTAATCAAGCCTGTTTTACTAAACCTCAGTCGTTAAGCCCCACAAATGATATATTCATTGCCTCTACTTAAAAGTATGGGTTGCAGTAAGGTACAGGTAGTTCTGTTCCTTTTCATTAATGCACATAAATAGACTGTAAGAATTTCAATTACATTATTTGCATCCATGGCTTTATTTTTAAGATCGAATTTGGTGTCTCATGATTGCTTGTTTATTATTCATAAAGTATGTTACTTTGATTTTGTACATTAATGGTCTCGGCAGAGAATATATCACATCCAAACCACTTTTTCTATTTTCACTGACATCAATGAAAGAAGACTTTTGAAGGTTTCAGGTTTTGTAATTTTCAAGAAACTATACCATCAAGTGAAAAGAACAAAGGCATTCATTTTCTAAGGAAAAAAGACAAAGATGAATGTCACCTCACTGATTAGAATACTTAAATATAAAATGTGAGAAGACTGCACAGAAGCCAGTGATAAAGACATGGTCATGAATATTGTCAACTGTTATACATTGGGAACTGGAGTATACTGGGAGTGGGTGTACACTGGAAGCTGGTATATAAAGACAGGTATGTAAACAGGTAGGTGGTGTACCTGGGAGCTGATGTACACTGGAAGCTGTTGTATACAGGCAGATAGTATATACAGGTAGGTGGTGTACCCTGGGAGCTGGTGGACACTGGTAGGTGGTATCCACTGCAAGATAGTATACACTGGATGGTGCTCTAGCTAGTTTATCAAACTATTCTCAAAGTCAATCTCATTTGCACTCCTATTTATGCATATAAAGTCTGTTCTAAACAATAGCATTATAACTATTCTAAGACACAGGGAAAAGTCATCCTGTGTCTGCATCCATTTCAAATGGATGACTACCATTTCCCCAGTCAACAACTGATTTCATTTCTGTGTGAATCTTCCTCATTGATGGATGTACAGGAGGTGTCTGCTAATCACAGCCACTAAAAAATCAACCATGTAAAGATGGAGTTATAATATCCACTATCACAGCCACACAGAAATGTGTGTGTGAAAGACACACAGAGAGAAAGAGCGAGTGAGAGAGAGACAGGGAGTTTGTGACACTACCTCTCTCCTATATTTCCTTTCTTTCACTTTAACCTTCTCCACACCCTGTTCCTCTTACATCTAATTTTCCATTTGATCTCCAGAGCAAGAAGGAGGAGCCAATTCTACCAAAGCAACCAGAGAAGTTAACTGTGCATCATCTGGAACTTGAATTATCATATACAACAGTGGGAATTTCCATCCCAACCAGAAATAGGCACTGAACAAGTCACGGTAATTGTCAGTGTGGTGAAATAGAAGTCCCTCATTCTGATTAACTGTGTTGTATGAATAGTTGAGGCCCATGGATCCTCCTAACTCTCAACATGTGTTCGAACTGAAAGAACAGGTTTTGAATGCTATTGCTTGAAAAATGGATTTTATTTCAGAAAAGTAATTGTATCTTTGAAATTGATAATGTGACATAGGCAATCACATAAAATATACTATATATCTGTCATATAACATAAAGTAATGTCTTTTGCCTTATTTTCTGTACATAATGAGTAGTGTGAGGTTAACAGTTAAGTATTTCTTCCTGACATAAAATTCATGTGGGATCTTGGAGCTACAAATGTACTTTCTTGTATAAAACATATATGCAAGTCAGCAAACCTTACTATACAAATAAATAATTTGCCTTTAAGACTTTAATATTCTTCTATATAAAGAAAACATAAAATGCCATGCCAACTGACATGCTGCCATTATTCTAATGCTTGTGTACAGAATGGACATGGAAAACATCATTTCAAAGTGCTCTTGGAGTCAACCAATATAATAAACAAGGTGTTTGCTTTCACTTCCTGGCTTTATGCTATGGGGAAAAAATGAAAAATAAATAAATAAATAAAAAGAGTTGCTCTAATTTGGATGCACTTTTGAAAGGATGAGAACTTCTCTTCGAAATATATATATATATATGTGAGAGAGAGAGAGAGAGAAAGAAACTATGGGGCACACCCAGGCCTCTTGCTGCTACAAATGAACTCTAGATGCAAGCAACACTTTGTGCATCTGGCTTTATTTTAACCACTGATCCATCTCCCCAGACCTGGAGGATAATTTTTAAAATTCTTTTTCTACTCAGAGATTTTCATTTTCTTCATTTTTGAACTAACAAAAAAAAAAAAATCCTTGGGCTGGAGAGAGATGGCTTAGCTGTTAAAGCACTTGCCTGCAATGCCTAACAATTAAGGTTTGATTCCTTAGTACCCATTCAACCAGATGAATAAGGTGGCACATGTATCTGACATTCTATTGCAGTGGTTGCAGGCCCTAGTGTGCACATTCGCTCTCTCTATATGTATCTCTCTCTTTCATAAATAAATAAATAAATAAATAAATAAATAAATAAATAAATAAATATTTTTTGAGAGAGACAGAGAGAGAGAAAGGGAGAGGAAGACAGATAGAGATGGGCACGCCAGCAGTCTCTCAGCTGCTGAGAAGGAAATTCAGATGCTTGTGCCCCCTTGTGGTCAAGTGCGGCATTGCGTCCTTGTGTCACTGCATCTGGCTAAACGTGGGACCTGGAGATTGGAACCGCTGGAGATTGGAACCAGCGTTCTCAGGCTTAGGAGGCAGGCACCTTAACCACTAAGCCATATCTCCAGCCCTAAAACATTTTTTAAAATCCTTAAAGGGTTATATATGACGTTGAGCCCAATTTTCTGTTTTGCTTAAATATTCTCCAGGATGAGCTATGGTTTGAGGCTCAAAGAAGGCCCTGTGTAAATTCTTGTCAAATGTAGATTAGTAATCACTACAGTTCAGTTATCAGCAATGAAAATGGACGGGGGACACAAACTGAAGTGTGCATCTTGATACAGATTTCCTGCCACTACATTTCCAACTCCTAAGGCCAGCATGGCTGAAAATTAACAGCTTCCATCTCCCATAGTGCATTATTCATTTCCTGTTTACTGACCAGGTCAATGACTTTGGATTTTTGTTTGTTTTGCTTTTTTTATTTTTATTTTTTTGAAGACCTCTCTGAATTGTTCATAGTCTTGATTCCTGTTTCAGAAGAAGAAACTCACAAGCTAATATTTCTTCTTCATTGTCAGAGAAAGTTAAAAAGCAAGCCAAATAAAACTACCAAAAACAAAACAAAACCCTAAAGCGCCAAAGAGCAATGTTTATAAGTTTTCAAATAGGAGCTGAAAAACACCAATAAAGCTTGGATTCAGCTCAAATGGACCATCAAGCTCAGGCAGCTCCCCCGCCCCTGCCTCTTTTTAATGGTCCATTTGTCTGGTCCTCCTGGAAGATCTATAGAGAGAATTACCAGGGCAGAATGTACATCCAATCGCACATCCTGCTACAGGAGAAACGATTCCTGTTCTCATCATTGGGATCAATAATCTGCTAACACGGTATTAGCAGGAGCAACAGCTCCACCAGGTTAAAGGAGTTTTCTACTGAATAATGACGGCCTAGGAAAGGGAAGAGCTGAGCGAGTAAATCCTGGCAGCCTTTTACTACTGAGAAAGCAGGAGCCAGTGAATCAATAGTAGCTCTGGTGAGCCTGGGCTGTAAAGATGCTTTATTGTTCTGCTAAGTACATTGGCAAAGACGCTCCTCTTAATATCTGTACACAGGAGGCACTGGGATCCAGGCTTGCCCTATTAATGGAGGCATTTCCTGTTCAGAACAGTGGAAGTCCCACCTGGGGACCAAGTGTATGGCTGTATCACACCTCTGTGGAAATCCTAAGTGAAGCAGAAGGGGAGGCTGAGCGGGAGGCAAATGAAGACGCATAGGGAGCCTACCTAGAGAAGCCACTTTGTATCGACTCACTTCAAGGACTGATCAAGAGAGCTTTCTTCCTGGATGTCACCTTTATATCATCTCTATAAAAGAAAACACATTTTTGGAATGGTGACTTGATTTACCTCCATTTATCAACTTTGGAAGGGCAGGGGCAAGGATGGATCCCCCCTGTCCTGATCACCATTGCAGTGATTATCCTAAAGTCTCCAGAGAAAATCTGTAATTTATGACCCATTTTTTGTCTTACACACCTTTTAACAAAGACTGAAAGACAGGAAAAAATACTTCTTCAAATATTTCTGGCTTTCTTTTGTTCTTCAAGTAGTCAGGAAAATTGTACTCTCTGCCTGCATGTGGTTAGATATGGCATAGGATAAGTTCCTTCCAAAAGAGGAGTTGCCACTTGCCCATTAAACACATAAAAGGAATAATGTGGTTAAGAGAAGGGAAGTAAGAAAATGAGTGTCTTTTACAAAAGCCTAACATGCTAAGAATAACCAATAACTAAGGTTTGTATCTGCAAATGCAGTGGAAAATCTCTGACACAGATAGAAAATCAATATGTAGATAGATTGAAGATATACAGAGTAGAAAGACATATATATATATATATATATATATATATATATATATATATATATATATATGAGCAGATATGAAGAGACCAAGTTAGGAAAAAAGCTATGGATATGGGTTTTGTCATATGAGTGTGTCACAGGTAAATAGCTGAGTAAATGAATAAATTTCTTAGAAAATTTATTTCTTAAAAAAATACCAGATTCAATCAAAAATTAAGCAATTATAATTTGAGGAGCTCATGGGTTTCACACTGTCCAGGGGCAATAAGCAAGGCTGAGGAAGTGCTCACTTCTAATGAAGCATCAAATCTCAAGCCTCTGTTCAGGTGCTGTGCGTTCAGGAGAAGGAAGGGCCTCCACCCAGAGCCCACAGCATGGTGGTGAGTGTGCTTTTCCCTCAAGTCTGCCTGAGGTCTGCTTTAGCAACCACTGCCCACTCACTCATCTCAGAGCTGGTTTAGAGCACACACAGTTTTGCATCTTTCTCTTCTGAAAAGATTTTTACTTATCTTGTTATTACTCTCCCTATTTCACTAAGGTTTTTGAGTGTAGAAGGAGCATTTCACTTGTCTTTCAAATATGTAGGCTTCATAATCAAAAAATGTCTTCATGTGGCTTGATTAAAGATCCCAATATATAACCCCTTGATAAATTGTTAATGACACACTCCTTCAGATCCAGGAGTTTCATCTTCATGGCCTGCTTTAAAGGCCTGAGATTGTATCTCTCTGAGATGGTGTTAGTATATTTTGTCTGAGGGAGTATGATCAGAAAGCTTTATAACGGGAATTTACTTCTAAATGTGGGTACAATTGATGCTGTGTAGAACTCGTTTTCTTTTGCTTCTGATGCCATGTTTAGGTTCTACATATTAGACATGTTTTAGTTGGCCAAGGCAATATGATCTGCCAATATGCTTTGAGCAGTTGTTATGCAAGTTCCTTCTAAACCAGGGTATTTATTTTATAGTTCAGTTCCTGTTTAGAACTCTTCCCCTAAGGCATCTTTTCAAAAGGCAGCATTAGGAAAATAGAGCCCCACAGTGAGGTAGCATAGACAAGATCTTAGTTGTACTCTGGTAGATCGTAGAAAGAGAAATAAACATGTGCTGCATAAGACATTAAGATGTGGCAATCTTACTCACTAAGCCAGCCTATGCTGAGTGTTATAGAGTCACCCATTGTCTTCTTGGGTACATTTCACATATGCAAGCCAGCACAATGCTTAAAGCAGGTGATCATCATACTGTGACCAGGCAAATAAATTAGAAATGGAATTTAACAAAATCATCTTGATAAAGACTTGCTATTTTATCAATATCTCTTTCCCTTATTAGTCCCTTAGTATTTCTTGAGACCTATATAGCTATATAGACCTGAACCAACAGTGACCTTTCCTCCTACATTACTATAATAATTAATACATATGATTTTCACAAGGTGTTACCATGTATTCTTCAACATGAGAAGTAAATCTTCTCAGCCAGCAACCCAAATAGTATTCATAATATTCACTGGGTTGTATGGAGCAAAACCAGTCAAATTCCACAAATCACATCAAATCCTTTGAATGGCATCTTTCAAATAGTGTTCTTATATTCTGCAGATGTCTGCTCTGATTTTAGACCCCCGTTTGTAGAGTGACATCCAAATGCCATTCACTTGATATGCTTCATGACCTTGCTAATTCAATACTTTCCTCTGTTGCAAGGCTGGATTTGAACTCCTTATTTCATGAATCCTTTTGGAGCTCATGACCTGTCCTAGATTCAGTTCCGTGATCTCCAACAACTTTGAATCCCAAGTGCTGGCACTCCATGGAAAGAAAAACCTAGAATTATAACTGTACCTGTTCTTCCTGCAGGTGGGTAGATTGGATTTATGTAACACCTTTTGACTATTTGTTTTCTTAATGTGCCTACATTATGCCACTGCTTAAGAATAGTGGTTATTGGAGCAGTATTTTCCAAACTAATCTACTTTCTTGGGAACCTATTACCTGGGTGTTTCAGAAACATTTAGAGAAGCATTAACTATAATCACTTGCGCATGCTTTATAGGGTCCAGCCAAATGAAATCAGGTCCTGATCAAAACAGCCTTTTGTAAATTAATTTGATAAGAATATGCAAAATCCTAGTTAATCATTATAGGATATAACTTCATGGATTTTTTTTTTTTTATCAGTTCCTTGTTATGTGGTGATAAGATACTATGTGTGTTTTGGAATCTGCTATAACAGGGAGGAATTGTTTTTCCTTGTGCCAATAAAGGGAACAAGAGTGGTTTTCCTAAGGATAGGGTTTCATAGTCACACAAGAAAATAAAATGAAGGATTGAGGGAGTGTCAAGGCACTGCTTCAAAGAAAGGAAACTGAGGTGCAACTATGCAAAGTAGCCCTCTTTGATTGGGATGAAATCACTATAATGACAGTTTGAATACAAGGACACAAAAGTCCTCTTTAATGGTTAAAATATCAGAAAATCCAAATATCTTACATTCATACATCTAAAGCCGTTGGTAAAATGTTACCATGTTCTGATTTTTTTTCACTAGATTCCCCTGATACCACTATGCAAAAAGGTGAAATGAAAAAAAAAAAAAAATCAATGCTATTTCTCTCTTCATGTCATCCAAGTTAATCACTTTCATGCCTTATCTCAGTGTCTATACAAATAAGTCTTTAAATATGTAGATCTCTCAAGATCGGCTGGATGAAATTTATGTTTAAACTCAGTCATTTTGAGGGAGAAATTACAAATTTTCCAGGCCCACAGGCATAAATCTGAACTGCTCTGGGAACATTTGTATATATACCATCCTTCCTCATCATCTAACAGAGTGCAGAAGGCTATAGTGGGCTGAGACCTCACCACAGACGACTGTGGGGTTCTCTACACTGATGTCAGTACTGCAGATCTGATTTTCCAGTTTTAAATGAGTTCTCCAGGGAAATTTGTTGAAAATGTTTCCATAATAATAACAAATAATTTTGAGTAAAATGTTTGTATAGTCACATAACTCCCAATGTTACACAATGACCACAACCCATCCTCCACACAATCTAAAACTGTTATATAGTGGCAATAAACTCCCCCACACAAACCAAATGTTCTATAGTGAACACAGAACACAGTTTTCTCATAAACTGAGAAAAGTTGTGAGCTCTTGATATCTGTTCACTTAGTTCAGGGCATAAGCACCACATCTAGGTTGCTTGCTCCAAATCACTTTGAGCTGAGTTACACTTCTAGTTTTATCTTGCACTAGAAATAAGAGGTAAAGAAGTAGAAAGTCTACTCTTTCATAATCTGTTCTCATTCTTATCTAAGGTACTGCTGTGGTTTAAATGTCTCTTTTCTCCCTATACTCAAGCAAATGGTGAATCTACAAAATCATATGTAAATGGTTTGAACAGGGCACAACATTAATCTGAGTATGGTTTTAAAAGTTAGGCACTTGGTAGTAATAGAATTAGCTGAGACCCCAGGGAGGAGCACTCACAATTGAATCATGTATCCTGATAAACAGGAGCAGGACAAGCATAGGCACTTATTCAATATTGTCCCTTGTTCTGTGGGGCTCTGTACCACCTTGGGGGGATCTATCAACAAGACAGTTATCCCCAGATAACAAAGCAATAAGCCTGCCCAAACTTTAAACATCCAACACTGTCTGTCAAAATGAATCTTTCCTCTTATAGTTAGCCTTCTTCAAGTATTTTTGTATACTGACGGAACTCTAATCCTCTTTGTGTGCAGTGTGTGTGTGTGTGTGTGTGTGTGTGTGTGTGTGTGTGTACACATACATGTTTATGTGGGTGTAAGGTGTGTGTGTTCATGTGGAGGTCAGTGGTTGATAGTCAGAAGTTGATGTTTGGGGTCTTTCTCTATCACTCCTCTTTATTTAGCCAGACGCAGCCTCCTACTTCAGACCTGAGCTTTGTGACTACTGATTGGGTAATCTTGACAGCAAGATGGCAGAAGAAATTCCTGACTTTACCTCCTGAGCACTAGGATTTCAGGTGAGCTAAAATCCCCATCAAGCTCTATCCATGAACTTAGAAATCTACTTTTGTCCCAGAAACCCCACAATCCTACTGCTTGGATCTGGAATGTTCTTTATTTGTTTAAGTTCAGTCCATAGCCTGTGGTGCAGGTGAGTGGGTTCTTGGAGGGATGAAACCTTAGGAGATAAAGCCCAATAGGAGGTGACAGACCATTAGGAGCATGTCCTGGAAGGAGGTTGGGGAATCTTGTTCACTTCTTCACTCTCTCTGTTCTTCTGACATCTATGAGGTGCTTGCTACAACACCTGCTCCCACAAAATTGTACCACTCTCCCCCAAGCCCAACAATAACAACACCACAATGATCATCCAAAAGCCATCCTGAACTCTTAATATGCTTGTTGTCAAGGGATTCTGCTCCAGGAATAGCAAGTGAGGAACACACTCCTCAAATTCACTTATGTCCTGAAGACCCTTTTCTACCTGCTGCAGCCCTGCTTCTCAGGAGAGAAGTCAGACCCTTCTTTGCCTTCAGATCAGTGACTCCATTGTCTTTGAATCTCTGGGTTGAGGAAATCAGAAAATTTGCTTTTGTGATCACATGTCTTGCTAGTATCCTTGCATTTCAGAAACAAACCACCACTGAGCTATCCAGAACGACCTGTGCTCCCCTGCCACTGTGTTTCTCTGTGAGCAGTGCACACTCTGGGTATTTCTCATAATTTGAGAATGAATACACAAGCTTCATGCAAAATATATAGTCTAACACCCCTGTCCTTGAGGGTTTGGATTCCTCATACCATAGAAAGTAAGGAAATTAAGTCCTAACATCACAAATGAACTGGATCTAGGTATTATGACTCTACGTTTTAGGAAAATCACTACCTAAACATCTGAGAACTTCCCACTGCTTAGGCTAGGTGACAAAAACCATAATCATTTATTGTCACACTCAAAGTTATTAGGCTTAAAGTTTTGTCTTCTGCTCCCAACATCACTACCCATACAATTTTTGCACATACATATTCTTGCAACTATTATTTGTTAATTTACATACAATATCTGTGCACAGTTATTAGAAACAGTGTAATAGCCCAATACAGGGGTAGGATGCATAATGACCTCACCAGAGTAATTGTTATATCCATTAACTTAATGACTTATTTCTTTGTGCTGAGAATATTCAAACTTCTCTCTACCGGTTCATTGAAATATATACTGTATTGTTGATGATAGTTACCCTATTGTACCACAAAGCTTTAGGAGTTATTTCTCCAATCCTGTCATACCCCTGTGATATTTAAGTGTTCTATCTCCATCCAAATACTTTACATTTCCTGTTGAAGACTCTAAAACTTGCAGTTCCTTCAGTGTGATGGTGCTGCTCTCTGGATCAGGTTTTGACTGCATTTTAAGGCAAAGTTGTGGAGATATATACAATCCCTTAAAAGACTGGACATTGTGGGATGAATTGGCAATGGCATGGCCTTTAAAAGAGTTTGTTGGAGCCGGGTGTGGTGGTGCATGACTTTAATCCCAGCACTCAGGAGGCAGAGGTAGGAGGATCGCCGAGAGTTCGAGGCCACCCTGAGACTACATAGTTAATTCCAGGTCAGCCTGGACCAGAGTGAGACCCTACCTGGCAAAACCAAAAAAAAAAAAAAAAAAAAAAAAAAAAAAAAAGAGTTTGTTGGGTACCACAACCATGCCTCATGAGTTCTTCAGGGAGCTAAGTTGGCACTGCAGTACGTCTGGTGCATCCTGAGAAGAATTTATGCACTCTTTCAAGGAAAATTTTCCACTAATGAAAATAAAATTTCTCCCATAAGATGAGGCCAATGATATCAGGTAAGGAAGTAAAAGTAACTTTCCTGGAGACGATTAATCACTGTGGTCGTTTGGTTTTCTAAGTACTCAGATTCAGAGGAGTCTGTCCAAATGCCCCTTTCCTTTTCTGGTTTTTTTTTTTTTTTTTTTTTTTGAGGAAGGGTCTCCCTCTAGCCCAGGCTGACCTGAAATTCACTATGTAATCTCAAGGTATCCTTGAACTCATGGTGATCCTCCTACCTCTGCCTCCCGAGTGCTGGTATTAAAGGCATGCACCACCATGCCTGGCTCTCCTTTTCCTTTTTTTTTTTTTAATTTCCTCATCTTCTTGGTCATATGTACTTTTGACTAAAGGACTGGCATTTCTTTGATGTCAACATTCACTTTAACTTATCCATCAGCAAGAGCAAATATTGTGTGAGATGCTATGAAATATCCATTCTTTCCCTAAAGTTTTCCAATTAAGCTACTCTCCAGTCCTTATACTCATATATAGTCATGCTTCTACCACATTGTTCAATTCCAAGAGCAATTCAGCCTGCTGTGCCTTACTTGTTCACGGATGCATAGTCCAAGACACTGATACACAATAAGGGAAATCATTTCATTAACGTCTTCAACTGAAGCCATGGTGACACTTTTTATAGAGCAGTAGCCATCCATGATCTAAAGCTAATCTGATCAAAGGACCCATTCCATGTTCATCCTTGAGATTCTTTTTTCCTAGAAAACAGCACCACACTTTGGCCATAGAGTTGGACACTTAGCACCACTGTGTGAATTAAAGGGTGGGCTATCAAGGATGTTGCTAGTTTGCATCATACCAATCAAGAGTTACATGCAGAATTTTAGGACTCTTCTCATCAGCCCATGGAGTCAGATCATGCTTATTTGAAATTAAGTTAGACATCACTCATTTTCACTTACCAAATTCATTCAATGTACATTCAACCAGTAATCATGTGAGTTTCCATTTTCTCTGTATATTATAAAGACAGATATTATCAACTGTGTCATCACTACGTGTGACAATTTATTGAAAACAAAATGTATCAGATTTAATACCCACTTCCCAGCCATCTATAAAAATAATTATACTCTGTGAAAGGGGAAAAAATCTGTGATATTAAGTTCATTTTCTGATCTATTAAGATACTTTTAGAACCTCTCAGAGCAACCTTGCAATGGATCCATTTTTCTTAGGTTTAGGATTTAATCTCACACAGCCTATAAGGAAATAGATAAAATGGAGAAAGACATATGCATTTTCATTTTTGATGATTGATTTGGTGTCCAAATCCATGGGTTGGACTCTGCCCACCATCACCATTGAAGTTATATACATAACATATCATACCAGCAAATGGGTCTGAAAGGATCTGCCAAATACTGTGTTGAAAGCCCTAGAGATATTGATTTTACAGTTCCACCAATGATTCTGCATCATGCTCCCTTACTCTCTGGCAATCTTTATAACTTTTACACTGACATAAATTGCCATAGAATAAGCATCCAGTACACTCCTCCCCTTCCTCCTCTAGAAATGGTTAAGGACGCTCCATTATTCTATTAACATGTTTGACCATTAATTCTGCTGATCTCCCTGGGAATGATGAGGTGAATCTAAACTTGGAGGGCAATTTGTACTGCCCAGTAGATTTATTATTATTCTCTCTAGTGGAAAGCACATGAATTCATCTAAGCATTTATTTCCCTTAGTGTGCCACTATTTTTCTTTTTATGTTTTTCAAAGTAGATTTAGTGGCAGAATATTAGCAGTGGAGGATATGGTAGTTGTTGGTAGGGTAAAGCACAAAATTCAACATTCTGAATCTGGCTTCTAACTCTGAGCGGGTCCCTTGGCAGTAGTGTGGGAAAGCCATATGGCAAATGGGAAGAGTAGCACAGTGTTCCCTAATTGGTAGGAAATTAGCCAGTCTTTATGAGGATGAAGAGGACTCTAGATCATAAATATAACAAAGATGGGATTCTTGGATGGCCTTTAACGTAGCTGTATGGGCTTTCTACACATCTGTACTAAATTACTGAAATCTTCATGCTTGAAACGGTAGACTTGCCTTGTAAGTGAGAGATCTGATGCAAGCCTCCCTGGGTTAAAAATCCAGAGAACAGTGATCCATTTTGGAGGTACCAGTGTGTGTTACCTTCTTGTCTTTGTCCATTTTTAGAGTTATATGAATTTCTTGGCTTCTGGACTGTTCTGCTGCCTTCAAAAATAACAATGGTTTATTCAGTCCATAACCCAGTTAATTAAAGGCTTACTTGGAGAAGATAATCTGAAAGGACCAGATATGTTTCAGATTAGTGATGAAGTGTTATCAAGAGAATTGCCAACAAGACCCAAAGTATCTGCTTGTTATCTGGCACTCCAGTTGCTATATCTAGAAATAATATAACCATGATCATCACTATAGAATCAAGTCATTCTGCAGCCAATATCCACTGATAATTGGTGTGCGACAAGGAGAAAGGGACTGCTGGAAGATCTCAGCTCAGCAAAAATACCATACAAATGCTTACAGTAGGTAGGTGTCAGGAGACATGGCGAGCCTGGAGATCAGGGTCTAATTCTCATCCTCCACCTGCCTCAGCCTGTTTACATTAAGTCAGTTATTTGTGACAAGAGCTTCAGTTGACTTCCATGACAATCATAACTGTCATTTATACTATCTTGGTGTTTTTTGTTGTCCGAGAATGCTACAAAGACAATGAAAATTTCATATCCTGCTCACCCCATGTGTTCCCATATATTACTGTATTCACACATGACTTTGAACTAGAAAAGAAGAGTTACCCTCAAACAGATGAATCAAAAGGAAAACATCAAAAAGATAAAAATTATTCATGAAATATTTTTGAACTACTGCACTTGAAATCTTTACATTTTCTCAAATACTGACAGGTCATGTATACACTTGGTAATTTTTTATTTTACCTATATTCCTTATAATAACTTATTTTTCACCAAACTTCCTCTTATAAGCCCCTCAGTGCCACCGCCTCTATCTGCATGTATCTGCACACCAGACAAGGAAGCCAGGCACATCTTCAGGCATAGTCAGCTTCAGCAGTTGACAGAAACTGAAATGCTAATAATCATTTTTTTTCTGAGTCTTGTAAAGATACAAATGAGTTACACCGCTGAAATTGTGTGATGGCAGGAAACATCCCTAACTGCTTTACCTGAAGTTGCTGCTGGAGGTTGTATTTAATGTTCGGTAAAAGATGGATTGTTTAAATTAGAGACACCTTGTGGAAGAATATAGAGCCTCTTGATGGTGAAAAAAAAATGAAAACTGAAGGAACACACCATTCTGTGTACTCATGAAAAACAAGACTTTCTTTTTCTGTCACTGTTTTTGTTTAATTACAGTGTCATTAGCATATAGTACAATATGTTCCTCAAGTAGGCCAATAAGCTGAGGTCTTGCAGCTCTGTTCAAAATTATTTCCGTATATGCCAACTAAAATAGCAAAACTGCATAAATATTCAGATATTTAAAAAAATCTTTAGTAGCAGCTGGAGAGATGGTTCAGCAGATTAATGTGGTTGGTGCACATGTGTGAGAGCCTGAGTTTTATCCCTAAAACCCGAGTAAAACAGCTAGGCCTGATAATGAATGCCTGTAACCCCAGTCCAGACAGGAGTGAAGACAGAGGGATCTCTGGGATTCACTGGTCAGCCAGTCTGAGTGGAAAAGCAGCAGCTCTGTGCTCAGTGAAAGACTGTCTCAGGGAAGCAATACACAAGGGTAATAGGGAAGAACACCCCACATTCTCTGGCCTGTGTGCATGTGTGCATGGTGACTGGACACACGGGCATGTACCACATACATACCCCTACACACACAGTGATGGTTTGAATCAGATGTCCATAAACTCTTATGTTCAGAATACTTGGTCCTCAGCTGATGACAAGTTTAGCAGGGAGAGAGTTACTGGAGCAGGCGTGTTGATGGGGGCAGGCTTAGGAGTGTTATATCCATCTGTTTCTTGCCACAATTCAGATCAATCTCCTGCTACTATTTTCCATGCATTATGGCAGAAGTAATATACATTCTCTGCTAGTAATATTTTTTTTTTTTTTTTGTAGTTTGAATTAACTGCCTCCCATAAACTCATGTCTTCTGAATGCTTGATTCCCAGTTGATGACAATTTGGGAGGTAGAGTCTTACTGGAGGAGATGTGTTGCTGGGTAGGGTTTATTAGCCCAAGCTTGCAAAGGGTAGTTGTCCCACTGCCTTGCTGCTCTTTTGCATCTGCAGTGCCACGAGGTGATATTCTACATCTGATCTACCATCTTTCCCCTGCCATCATGAGGCTTCTCCTTGATATTATAAGCCAAAGTCAATAACTTTCCACTCACCAGATCCCCCAGGTTGGGTGTTCTGTGCCAGCATCAAGAAGGTAATTATAACACTGTGCTTTCCCTCACCATCATGAAGCTTCCCCTTGAGACAGTAAATCAAATTAAAAACTTTTATCCCATCATTACTTTTGGTCAGGTGTTTCATCTCACAATAAGAAGATAATAACTACAACATATACACCAAAAATATAATAAGTTAGATCAATCACTGACTGAGATGAACAGCCCACCATGTTGTCTTGAAGGTGTATGAAGGTTTCCTGGGTAGGCACATGTGTAATGCTATTTAACTTTAACAGGATGGCTTTTCCCTTACACTCCATGAGCCCCAAGTTGTGCTTTATCTTGCCACCATGAAGGCTTCAAATCTCACACTGAAAACTGGTGATTTCTGGTGCAAGGTAAGTGCCTGCTCTAACGCTCTCCTTCTTTATTTGCAGAGTTATGAGGTTCTGGTATTTAGATATATAACCACGATTTTATGGCAAACAATTTCATTATCCTTATTCTGCAGATGAGGAAGTTGAGTTGTAACAAGAATATGTGGAATAGGTTTTGGGAGCCTCTGTGTCTCTGGATATCTGGCTTAGTAGGAGTTGGATGTTCTCTGTGTTTATCTCCTTCAGCCTTTTTCTGGTGTCGTGATCACCAAGAATGCTGTACTCTTGCCCTCCCAATGTGGCTCAGTGAAATTTGTGGAAGAGGGGACGGAAAGAATGTTAGAGCCACAAGTTGGGGCATTATGCACAGAGACTTGGCCTATCCCACATAACTCTTGAATTACCCCGACAATGCATGACCCACATTCCCCATTGATGAGGGTCCCTTTGGAAGAGGGAGGACAGGGAGAAGGATAATGGAGTCACCATTATGAATGTAAAATTAGATTAATATAAATAAAAAAATTATTTATAAAAAAAGAAGTACAGGAAGAACATCTAGACCAGTCAACTATTGAAGCTGATGGAGTGGTGGACAAACCAGTGCATGGTGAGGGTGGTGGACAGTGTGAACAAGTTAAGGCCCACATCATTGAGTGACAACATGCACAAGAAGTAGTATGTGAGTTGATATAGGCTGGGAGTCCTCCTCACAGCCATGGGGAGGAGGAAGTTTCCAGTGAACGTCACAATGTACATGTTGGAAAGGGGGATAGAGATCCAGCTGTGGAATGCCTCCATCCCTGGGTTGCCAATAATGAGGAAAGAAGATGACTCAAAGAAGGAGATGCTGATAGAGAGATGGGAAGAGAGCATCTTTGGAGACAACTGAGTGTTCCTGGAATATATGATCTCTTCAACTGGGACAGCCACTGACAGGATCTAGGATGAGAGGAAAGAACAAGCTAGTGTTGAGTCTAAAAGTCTCTAAATCATGGGTTGGGAAGATGTCTTAGTAGTTAAAGGTATTTGCTTGTGAAGCCTGCTGGCCTAGGTTCAATTCTCAAGCCACCCATGTAAGCCAAATGCAGGAAGTGGTACAAGTGTGTCTAGTGATTTTTTACAGTGGCAAGATGCTCTGGCTCTCCTCCCCCCCTAAAGGACACACTTACACATATGCAAATAAATAAATACAATTCTAAAAAAAATTTTTAAAAAGAATATGTGGAATAATCTGAGAGCTATGGTGTTCATTCAGGTCAGTTTGGCCCTGAAGAATCAATTGTCAATGCCTGCAGTAGTTTTTAGCCTTTGTAAAACTAAGGGCTAAGTGGAGTGGTAAGGACTTCTTGTGAAGATAAGCTAAGGATGCCATCAGACTTTCTCCAATGTAGGAAAACTCAGTTTGGCCCCAAACTTCAACACTATTGTGACTTGGGTGCGACAAGATCCCCAAATCCAAGTTTGTAAAGAGGATTTGTTGATTTACAGATGATTCAAACAAATTTATTCATCAGTAGTATAATTTAGGAATTTAACAACTATTTATAATGGTTTTCTTCTAAAGAGAGAAATGTGATTTAGAGAGATATAGTCAGATACATGTGGTCTGAAGTGGATAGAAAGACACTTCAGTAAAAATCTTCTCCTATTTGAAAAAGCACCTTTATAATTAGCAATGACTTATTCTATGATTACAAAAGCTATTTTTCTTGTTTGTGGAAGGACTTATAACTGTCTTTGAAGGTTGTTTTTAAATCACACAATGTTCCTCTGTCTCACCATAACCTATCACCTTTTATCATGATGGATACTTGTCAGCCTGCCCTCTCCCATGCTATAATTTGTCAGGAACTGGTCACAAACTGAGTCCAAGCAGGTCACCAGTAAGGCAAACACTCTGAAGCACCCTTATGACTGGAAGTCCTCATTGGAAAGTGTTCAAATTCTTATGTCTGGACTCTGGAGGCCCTCAGAAATGTGAATTGGCCTAAAGTAAGCAGAAGTGTCCAAGGAAAGTGCATGCCGTATTTGTTATCCAGGATTGGTAATTGCTGAAGAAGTTAATGGAATTGTCAGAGCGTTGATAAAAGTGGATGCTTAAGAACATGAGGTAGATTTAATGAGCCCCTCACCTCCATCCTAGCAATGGAGCAGGCTTGCTCTGCTAGTCCTAACACCCCTTTGTTCCAACCTTCTCTAACACATCTGACTTACCAAAAATAAAATGGTCAGTTCTTCAAATAATTGCTTCCAAGCATATGTTTCTGATAAGTGCTTTCATTTAGCTTGTTCTACAAATTGCCCTTTGAAGATCATTCTAAATATGTTTCTTGGGGTATGTGCAGTGATTAGATTGGATGTGCTGCTGTAGGTAAAGTCTAACAAAACACACTGTATTTTTTTTTCCAGTAATAATGGAGCTGAATAATCTTTAATATAGGTTTTTATTAAATAACTTATATCTCTCTCCAGGTCAATATGCTGTAGTACCTTCCCATTAAGTACATATTATGTCCTTTTATTACATTCTGCAAGAGTCATTATTCTGCATTTATCTGCATTGAATTTCCTATCTATTAGCCTGAGTATTTAAGTGAGCTAATTCTTTCACTACCTGAAGATTGTTTTTCAGGTTTGACCTTTCCTCCCAATTTAGCATAAACCACACACCAGAGCACTGTGGTGTAAGTAATGTGCTTGAAGTTATTTCTAACCCTTAATAGCGGCATATCTAATATTTCTGGTCCAAGGTAGCTCTGCCATGTGTAGCTTAGTGATGATTATATCTTTATCTCTAGTTCCACAATGTACAATTATTGAGTGAAATAAAGGCAAGAAGAAAAACATATCTTGATTACAACAAAACCTCCATTTAGGTAGAAGCTTCTTTGGCTCAATTTCTTTCTAATGTGATGTCCTCCAAGATGAATGTAGATTGCCACTCTCACATCCTGACAGGTAACTATTCACTCTACAACCCTGGGTCACCAAGATAGACATCACTTAAACCCAGAAAATTGGTGCAATTATTTCTGGACTTCTACTTTAGAAGTCCCTGAACTGGTAACTGAGGGTCAGTAACTTGAGGAGGGAGGTGGAGGGAGAGAAATGAGACTTTACTATGCATCTGTAAGAGCTGTTTGACCCTTCAGTGAGAGCTAAGAGTTATGAAGAGTCCCCTCTGCATTCACCCACTCACAAAAGCTTTTCACCTTCAAACTTCTGTTTAATATGATGTGATTTTGCAAAGGTAAATGATGGAATGATGTGAGCCTTTCAGAGTGGACCATTGTCCGTTTTGAAAGCTGTTTTATAAGTACACTACCCTGAATGAAACAGCACATGCTTATTCTGAGGGGGGCATTGAAAAATTACCCAGTTTATAAAAAAGAAGTCACCACAGACATAAATAACTGCAATGCTATGTATAGGTACAGTTTCATGGTTACTCCAAAGCATGGAAACTATGACGACACCCCACTGTATCAGTGGACTGCATTAGTGACCTACTGGTACCATAACATATATTTAGGGGTTAATAACAAGGCAACATAAAAATCTCACAGTTCATTATACCAGAAATTTGGTACAGGTCTTACAACTGCTGCAAATCAAATGGTGTTCCTTGCTGATGTCTCCAGGGGTGAACATATCTCCCCCTTATTCATCCAGTGGTTAGATTATAGTTCCTTGTAATTTTTGGATTGTGGTATCACACCTTTGCTGCAAGCACTTTGAAAGCACATCTATCTTCTCAAGACATCCATATCTCTAGCAATGATGAGTCAAATTCTTTTATTATTGCAACCTCTCCTGATCTCCCATCACTCCAGCAGGAGAATGTTATCTGCTTTTGGGGATGATGAAATTGAGTTGAGTTAACCCTCGAACAATTCAGAAAATCTTGTCATCTCAATTTCATGGCTTTCATTACATTTGTGAAGTCCTTTTGGCCATGTAGTTAAGGCATTTACCCATCAGGGTTTAGAACTGACACAATCAGGGAAACATTATGTAGCTGACATAGGACATTTGAGTATTTGATTGGAACTGGCTTTAAATTTGAACAGATTAAAATGTTTTAGTCTTAGTGGTGTGTTAATTTTAACATGATAGGAGGGGTAATAAAATAAAGTTAGTCCAATTGTGTGAGTATATCTCATACCAACATGTTGCCTTTCTAGTTGTCACCACAAATAGCCATAGGATTTCCAACATTTGGACTCTACATTCTTTTTATGGCATTTCCAACAATATCCTTACACATACACAAAGATGTGTGTTGTTCACAAATTCACTTTTACATACCATCAGCACTGCTTTAGCATCATGGTGGAGCCTTTTACTTTGGCTCACTTTTATCAACTCAGTCCACACGTACTTACCTGTATCATACTTATCTGACCATTATAGATGCAAAAAGTGGGTATCTCAATTTTAATTGTTATTGGGCCCATGCGCTACGGGTTGATGAAATGTGTCCAGGAGTCAGAAGTTCTTGTCTTCTTATAAACAGTGTTTAGGAAACCTCTGAATGAAGAACATCTTTTTCTATCATCCTCCCCCAACTCAGCTCCTCACAGATTCAGTTAAGAGAGGTCATGACGTGCTGTGCTGGGAAATCACTTTTACACAGGCTTGCACCTCCAATTCCCTCTCTACATTGATTATGGAGAGTGTATGATCTGAGTGCAGGCAATGAAATAGGCCGAATAACTTTCTTTCCTAGTTGTATGCATTTTTTTTGCTTCTTGATTCTTTTATATATACTCTCCCTGTCCTGTCCTGACTCCAGTTGCCCTGGGGGCCCTTATCAGTGGGGTTGTGGTATTCTCAATGGGGTTAAAAGGGCCTCAGCCAGTCTCTATGGGATATCAGGGAGACTGTGTCTCAGGGTATTCCCACCCACTTTGTGGCTCTTATAATCTCTGCCCCATCTTCTGCAATGTAGTAGTCAGATTACTGTATTCATTTTAGTGATTGTGTTATCATAAAGTTAAGATGTCATGCCCTAAAAGCAGGATTTGAATCTTTCTGAAATAAATATGTGCAGTATAGCTAAACCTATTGACAAAGATTATTAATAGAGTATAGCACTGAGTACCATGGACAGGGAAGCCAGAGCACCTACATTGAGGTCCTTTCTCCTTAACTCATTGGTATGATGCTGCATTGTTAGTGTGTGGACCAAAGCAAACAAGCTATGAAACTGTATTTGGAACAGTCCCTTGTATACCTTAAGAACTGATTCCATAAATGCTTCTAACACTTTGCATTATGCCTGGTTGGTTTATTGTTTCGTGGACACATTTAGTATTTTGTTATTAACACACTTATACAGTGCTCTTTGAAGAGGGCTGAATCCCTTTAAAATCATCACATAATGCACTGAAGGAGAACACAAATGAGTCTCTGCCTTGCTTACCATGCTAAATTGTTAAGGACATTATAGAAACTGTAAACCAAAACCAATTCCTGGAGCTTGTGCTTGTGTGCTAGGTATTCTTGAGAGCACAGGGCTCATGTACCTGCTGTCTTCATTTGTAACAGAGCACAGAACTTTCTTTGAGAATAAAAAATTATGGTGATTATGGTAATTCACAGCTGGCTTGAGATCTCTGTTAAAAATCATGGCCACATTCTTTACCCTTTCCCTGCTTCCATGTCTATAGGCTAAGAGTATTATTCTTCTCTTATGACAATTGTAATAGTAACAACTGAAGCTATTGGCTTCACCTTTATATAGGCCTGGGATGTAAGGGTATACAAATAAAATAAAATGATAACCATTTCACTTAAATCTCCCAAATCATCCTGGTTTACTTCGTTTTATAAATGAGAAGACCAGCACCCAAGTGAAACAAAATATCCTATGTAGGTCATTCAGATAGGAAATGGAACACCCAAGGTTCCAAATTTCCCCACTAGACATCCTACCTCTGGTATCGTATAGAGTCTATGGACTTGGGTATGTGTGGCTCAAGTTTTCAAGCCTGATGCTGCATATTAAAATACTACATGAAATGTTGATAGAACATATTATATCTGACAATTTTATCAAGTCATATAAAGTTAGAATATCAGTTTACTTTCCTTTAAAGTGGAGTGTCTTTGTATTAAACAGAGTACAACCAGCAGATGAGTGCTTTGTGCACATCCCAGCCATTTCCCTATTTTACAACTCTAGATTATGCATTTTATTTACACCCTAAAATTTATAAAGAAGATATAGTAGTTTGAATGTGAATGCATGTCTACCATGGCCTCAGAAATTTATTTTTAAAGTATTTTGTGTATTTACTTGCAAGCAGAGAGATGATAGAGATAGATAGATAGACACATAGATAGATAGATAGATAGATAGATAGATAGATAGATAGATGCTTGAGATACAGAAAGATAGTGTGAGAATAGGTGCACCAGAGCCTCCAACCACTGCAAGCAAACTCCATATGCACGCACCACTTTGTGCATCTGACTTATGTGGGGAATCAAACCCAGGTCATTAGTATTTGTAGGCAAGTAGCTTAATCACTTAGCTATCTCTCCTGTTGGACTCAGGGCTATGTGATTAATGTTAAGCTTCCTACTTAAGTCTCCAGCAGCCTTCTGGAGGAGGTGCCCATAAAAAGAAATCTTGTAGTCTGGTCCTAAGATGTGTTCCAAGCCAGTATGAGCACTGTCTTCCCCTGGATTTTGTAAGCCTTCAACAAACCCTTTCCACCTCTCCTAGAGGCTGCTCCCGGTTGGTTGTTTATCCTAACCATGAGAAAGCAATTGAAAGAGATGACTATATCTTCCTTTTTAAAGTTTTAAATTTATTTATTAGAATACAAAGAATTTATGGTGCTTTCAAAGTTTTTTTTTTTTTTTTTCTGTGCTTCCCTCTTTTTCCTTTCCCTTTACCTCACCCACCTTGGCTTTCTTCTTCACCTCTTTAGGCAGTATGAATGCATGCATGGCTAGCTGTGTCTGGGATGACTGGTTTAATAGAGTCTGTGACACCATAAGAAGTTGCAGCTATCTTGGTGACAACAATATTCCTCATGTTGGTGAAATATTTCTCAAAATTTTGAAAAGAAAGCCAGTCAATGAAAGTTGACTTACACTTTTGGTGGTTAGCAATATCTGAGTGAAGGTTGTCGTTTTGCTAAACACCTTGCAAAAACCTATGGAAAACATCTCAAATACCTGCTCATTGCTTTAAACAAAGCAAAAGCAAGGACTTTTTACAGCATATATCATTAAAGGCGGAGTGTCATTGATGGTGTGAGGAAAGAAGTCATCGATTTGACTCAGAACATACCAAGCCTTATAGCAGAAGCATAAATTTCTTCCACTGCAAGCTAAGAAAGACACAGGAACCTGAGGCAGACATTTGACTTGACTACCTTCACCACCCTACTTCCTTGTTCCTAGTGTGATTACACAGCTGGCAACAAGGCCTCCTTCACTTATGTCTTTGAGGAGGAAGTATCTATTTTCTTTCTTCTGAGTCTTCTTTGGAGAAGGGCTGAGAAAATAATGTTACCTGACCTCCATTGTACATGTGATCTTGTCTGGGCAAAACTTACTTTTCAAGAATAAGAATTTGTTTTGTCATGCTTCATTGAAACCATACTCTTAGTTGGCTTTAAGTTAGATTAATATAACTGTGAAGGCAAACTGCCTTCAGTCACTTCTTCCATGAACAATTGTCCAAAAGACCTGAAAATCTTTTTTACAAAAAAAGCAAAATGTGTGAAACAGCTGATCTCTGGCAGGAGTGGTAGTCTGTGAGTGTTGCTGCGTTGCTCCGGAGGCTCATCTAGTTTGGATGTTTTGTGCCTAAGCCAAGAACCAGCAGCGCAGACCCAGGGCCTGGATATATTATTAGCCTGCTTCAGCCTCTCTTCCTCAAAAAAGAGCTTCAGATGGTTGAAAGCCCGTAGAGAGCTCTGTGCTGCCTCCTGATACACCTCTTTGTTCAGGTGGACACTCTTTGCCTAGATGATATATATGTGTTTATTGCTCAGGCCTTGTGCCTCCAGGGAAAATCAACTGTACAGCTTATGAACTGACAGAAACCACCTGAAACAGAGCATGTTTTCCTGTTGATTGGCTGGTCATGAATTCGAAACCTTAGATCTGGAGTACATCAACTCCTGAGCCATGCAGCTGGGGACTTTTCTCATCTATGGCCTCACCACCCTGCCCCTGGTCAACAGTGCATGTGGCTTTCCCTGGATAACAAGTGAGTTCATGCCCTGGAATATGTTTGACAGCAAGTTGTTCCATCAGAAGTCCCTTCAGTCTGAAAAGGGTATGCTGTGGAGGCCATTCTGCAACAAAATAGATCGTGGCTCACCAAGTTTCACAACCTGCAGGCGGTTGTCTGAAAGGAGACATCTAAACACAGGAAGGTGGGGGAGGCAGGGCTACAGCTCCTACAGACCAGGCTCCACACATGGTCATTCTGAGCAAGGTCATCCATGGAGAGACCGAGACCAAGGTCCAAGAAACAGACAGTGGAGAAGGTACCAGGTGGCCTACAGGCAAGGTCCTCACCTGTATCTTCTGAAGGGTCAGTGACAGCTCTCTCTTTATGACTGGTCTTTATCACCAAATGCTACGTGGTTAAAGGGTCACATGTCACAGCCTCCTGACTGGGATCAGCCAACTTAGTTTAAGACATTGATGCTTTCTTCAGAAAAAAAAAAAAAAAAAAAAAAAAAAAAAAAACGTGGAAAGGAGAAGAGTGCCTGAACTCTGTCCTCCAGAGCAGTCCCTGGAGTGACACCATCCAGCCTCATCAGCAAGGATTATGCCACTGGGAGCCACAATTGAAAAAGAAGGAAAACTTACCTTTTCAGGGGCTTCTATCTTGAGTCCCATAACAAGCTTTCATTGGCTTACTTTTTACAGGTTGCTCCTGATTCCATAGCCCAAGCCACTTCTCACTTAGCATCATGCATGTCATTTCAATCCCTGTGCCTATTGTGGGATGAATTAAATTCTTTTCTTTTTAATTATCATTAAGCTAGAATCTAACTGTATCCTGCTTTTTATTCCTACTACATTTGGAGGATGTCTTTGAAAATATGACATAATATTTCATAAATTATTTTTTCATTAGAAATTCTAACAAAGTGCAGTGTCCAACTAATTCTTATCTTCGTCTTCAGAAGTGTTTTATTGGATCTTCCAGTCAAGATGGCAGCTACCTAACCTCGCCTCACTTCAAGGGGAAGAAAAGAGAATACTTAAGGTTAAAGGGACCTTTTTAAAGGGTTTGCTGGCTCCCGCATGCTTCCAGAGGGAGAGGGTGGATTTGCAAAATAAGGAAACCACTGATTCCCAAGCTCTTGGCAGGCACCACTGCCTGAAAGGTCCAACCGGACCTGCCTGAGACCCCTGGCCAGCCAGAAATGGAGCACCTTTGCAGCCAGGTCCCCAGGTCTGTGGACCCACCTGGCGAGCTAGATCCACCCCAATTCCCCGGCCAGAGCCCCTGGGTGAGCCAATGCAGTCAGGTGCCTAGGTCCGCAGAGTGAGACAGTTTCGTCCCACTTCCTGCTCCCCAGCCAGAGCCCCTGGGCGCAGCAATACAGTTAGGTGCCTGGGGCTGTGGTGCTGCACAGTGGCACAGTGAGACAGATTTATCCCACTTCCTGCTCCCGGCCAGAGCCCCTGGGCGCACCAATACAGTTAGGTGCCTGGGGCTGTGGTCCTGCACAGTGGCACAGTGAGACAGATTTGTCCCACTTCCTGCTCCCAGCCAGAGCCCCTGGGCACGCCAATACAGTTAGGTGCCTGGGTCCTCACAGTGAGATGGATTCGTCCCACTTCCTGCTCCCCAGCCAGAGCCCCTGGGCTCAGCAATACAGTTAGGTGCCTGGGGCTGTGGTCCTGCACAGTGGCACAGTGAGACAGATTCGGCCCACTTCCTGCTCCTGGCCAGAGCCCCTAGGTGCACCAAGGCAGCTGGGAGCTTGGGTCTGTGGATCCAACGAGTGAGACAGATTTGGCCCACTTCCTGCTCCCGGCCAGAGCCCCTAGGTGCGCCAAGGCAGCTGGGAGCTTGGGTCTGTGGATCCAATGAGTGAGACAGATTCGGCCCACTTCCTGTTCCCGGCCAGAGCCCCTGAGTGAGCCATTGCAGTGGGGTGCCTGAGTCTGTGGATCTGCTGAGTGAGACAGATTCGTCCCACTTCTGGCTCCCCGGCCAGAGCCCCAGTGCACCATTGCAGGCAGGTGCCCTGGGCCTGTGCAGCCACATCACCTGCCTGGAACCTGTACAGCCACACCGCAGGTCAAGCCCCACCCATTCCCTGTGCCATCACAAGACAGATCCCACTGAGCCAGTGTCTCTGAACCGGTGTGATGTGCAGATCACAGAGAAAAAGGAATAGCATGAAAAACCAGATACAAGTAAATCCAGCTACACTATCCAGTCCTACAATGGATGTCTTGAATCAAATCATAGAAGAGACATTAGAATCAGAACCCCAAAATAAAGAGACAAGCTATGCAACCCTGGCCAAGCAAATAGCACAACTCTCAGAAAGTCAACAAAGAGCCAATAATTGTATGAATGTTATCCTTGCTAGATTAGACCTAATAGAAAAGAAGCAGGAAGGGTTCCAAAAACAGTTAAATGAGCTGAAGGAGAGTGAAAAAAAAAAAAAAAAAAAGAAGTCCTCAATAACCAGATGGCTAAGTTCAATGAAGACATAAAAAAATGCAAGGATGAACTCCAAGAAGCATTAAGAAGGTCAGAAAATGAAGTGAAAAGGGAACTAGACAGAGGGATGGAAACTATACATTAAAAAAAAAAAAAAAAAAAAAAAAACAGTAGAAAATATGAACCAAATTGAACAAACCCAAAACTCTATAGAAGCTCTTAAGAATAGAGTCAGCCAAGTAGAGGATAGAAACTCAGAACTGGAAGACAAAACAGAAGAAACAGCTCGTGAGTCCAGAAACTTCAACAAGTTCAAAAATTACTGTTAACAGAACATGAGGGAAATGTGGGATACCCTGAAGCATCCAAACATTAGGATCATGGGCATACCAGAAGGGGAAGAAACACAGACTAAAGGAATGGAAAGCTTATTCAACAAAATAATTGAAGAAAACTTTCCCACTCTCTCAAGAGAACATCCCATCAAGTTACAAGAAGCTAGCAGAACTCCAAACAGACTGGACCAAAGGAGAAATTCTCCGAGACACATTATCTTTAAGACTCTAAACATCAAGCACAAAGAGAAAATCCTAAAAGCAGCCAGGGAAAAACAACACATTACATATAAAGGGAACCCCATTAGAATTACCTCAGATTTCTCAATGGAAACCCTAAAAGCCAGAAGGGCCTGGAATGGAACACTGAAAACTCTAAGAACCCATGGTTTCCAGCCACAACCACTCTATCCAGCAAAAGTATCCCTCATAATAGATGGTGAAAGAAAAAACATTCCACGATAAAACTCATCTCTACAAATATATGAACACAAAGCCAAACCTACAGAAAGTACTTCAGGGAATTCTCCACACAGAAGAAACAAATAACCAATCTCAAGAGCCCTCAAGAAGCAGTCCACATTAACCCCTTACCTCTCAAAAAAAAAAAAAAAGACCACAATATGGCTGGTATTAAATCAAACCTCAAACTAATATCTCTGAACACTAATGGCCTCAATTCACCCATCAAAAGACATAAGCTAACAGGGTGGATCAGAAAACTGGACCCCTTAATCTGCTGTCTTCAAGAAACCGACCTCACCACTAAAGACAGACACCTCCTTAGGGTGAAAGGGTGGAAAATGATATTCCAAGCAAACACAAATACGAAAAAAGCAGGCGTAGCTATACTTATATCAGATAAAATAGACTTCAAACCAAAATTAACCAAAAAAGACAAAGAAGGCCACTTCTTACTTATCAAGGGAACAATTCAACAAGAGGACATCACAATCTTCAATATTTATGCACCAAACACAGGTGCACCACAATTCATAAAACAAAATTTACTTGGCAACAAAACAGAAATAAAATCCAACAACATCATAGTCGGGGACTTCAATACTCCACTATCAACAATGGATAGATCATCCAAACAGAAAATTAATAGAGAAGTAAGAGAGCTCAACAACACCATAGAGCAACTAGACCTAACGGACGTATACAGAACATTCCACCCAAAATCTACAGATTACACATTCTTCTCAGCAGCACATGGAACCTTCTCTAAAATAGATCATGTACTGGGCCACAAAGCCGGCCTCCATATTTTCAAGAAAATTGATGTAATTTCCTGCATGATATCAGACCACAATGCTGTAATGCTAGAAATTAACAACAGAAAGTACACCAGGAATCCCTCTACCTCCTGGAAATTGAACAACACACTTTTAAACAATAAATGGGTTGTGGATGAAATAAAGAATGAAATTGCAAAATTTCTAGAACTCAATGACAATGAGAACACATCATACCAAAACTTGTGGGACACAATGAAGTCAGTCCTTAGGGGAAAAATCATAGCACTAAATGCCATCATAAGAAAAATAGAAAGATCCCAACTCAATAACCTGACCATTCACCTAAAGGCATTGGAAAGGCTAGAAGAAACCAACCCAAAAAGCTCCAGATGGAAAGAAATAATTAAAATCAGAGCAGAAATTAATGAATTGGAAACTAAGAGGACAATTAAGAAAATTGAGGAAACAAAGAGCTGGTTCTTCAAAAAAATTAACAAGATTGATACACCCCTGGTCAATTTGATCAAGCAGAAAAAAGAAACACTTCAAATCAACAAAATTAGAAATGAAAAGGGAGAGATCACAACAGACATGAGCGAAATAGAAAGAGTTATTAGGACTTATTTCAAAAACCCCTACTCCATAAAACAGGAAAATATGGAGGAAATGGATGAATTCCTAGACACATACCACCTACCAAAGCTAAGCCCAGAGCAGATTAATTTCCTAAACAAACCCATCACACCCTTTGAGATAGAAGAGGTAATCAAACACCTCCCCAAAAAGAAGAGTCCAGGACCAGATGGTTTCTCAGCAGAATTCTACCAAACCTTCATGGAAGAACTGAAACCAATTCTTCTCAAACTGTACCACACAATAGGAGAACAGGGAGAGATCCCTAACTCCTTTTATGAAGCTAGTATCACCCTAATTCCAAAACCAGGCAGGGACGCCACAAGAAAGGAAACTTATAGGCCCATTTCTCTGATGAACATAGACACAAAGATCCTGAAAAAAATACTTGCAAACCGAATTCAACAGTACATCAAAAGCATTATCCACCTTGATCAAGTAGGCTTCATCCCTGGAACTCAGGGGTGGTTCAACATATGGAAATCTGTCAATGAAATACACCACATAAACAAGCTGAAACACAAAAACCACATGGTCATTTCGATAGATGCAGAAAAGGCCTTTGACAAAATACAACATCACTTCATGATCAAAACATTGGAGAGAATAGGTATGGATGGCCCATATCTCAACATAATAAAGGCTATATATAAAGCACCTAAAGCCCAAGTAATTCTTAATGGAGAGAGACTGAAGGAATTCCCATTGAGGTCAGGAACAAGGCAGGGGTGTCCGCTCTCACCTCTGCTCTTCAACATAGTGCTAGAAGTATTAGCTCAAGCAATAAGACAGGAGAAAGAAATCAAAGGGATACAAATTGGAAAGGAAGAAGTTAAGTTAGCCCTATTCGCAGATGACATGATTCTATACATAAGTGACCCGAGAACTTCCATCCCAAAACTCTTAAAGGTGATCAGCACCTTCAGCAAAGTAGCAGGATACAAAATCAATGCACAGAAATCAGTAGCCTTTTTGTATGCAAAGGACAAAGAGACAGAAAAAGAAATAACTAACATCGTCCCATTTTCAATTGCAACAAAGAAAATAAAATACCTTGGAATAACATTAAGGAAGTGAAAGACCTATACAATGAAAACATAAAAACTCTCAAAAAAGAAATTGAGGAGGTCCTACAAAAATGGAAAGACCTCCCATGCTCCTGGATTGGTAGAATTAACATTGTGAAAATGGCAATTTTACCAAAAGCACTTTACAGATTCAATGCAATGCTGATAAAAATCCCAACTTCCTTCTTCAATGAGATAGAAAAAACTATCTCAAAATTCATATGGAAAGGCAGAAGGCATTGGATATCCAAGCTCATCCTCAGCAAAAGAAACACCTCTGGAGGCATCACCATTCCTGATCTAAAGCTATACTACAAAGCCATTGTAATAAAAACAACATGGTACTGGCATAAAAACAGGAATATAGACCAATGGAACAGAATTGAAGACCCAGACTTTGGGTCAAGAAACTACAGCTACTTGATATTTGACAAAGGCCCTACCAATGCAGAATGGAGAAAAGACAGCATCTTCAACAATGGTGTTGGACAAACTGGACAACCATATGTAGACAAATGAAACTTGACCCATACATCTCTCCATGCAAAAAAATTAAGTCCAAATGGATAAAAGACCTTAATATAAAACCAGAAACTCTGCTACTACTGGAAGAAAAATAGGAGGAACCTTCCATGATATAGGAGTGGGAAAAGATTTCCTGAACAAAACCCCAGCAGCTCAGGAAATTAAACAATCACTCAACCATTGGGATCTCATGAAGCTGAAAAGCTTTTTCACTGACAAAAATATTATAACCAAAGCCAGCAGAATACCCACAGAATGGGGGAAAATTTTCACCACCTATACAACTGACAAAGGCCTAATTTCTAGAATCTACAAAGAACTCCAAAACCTAAACAATAAATCACCAAACAACCCACTCACAAAGTGGGGCAGAGAACTGCACAGGGAGTTCTCAGAGGAAGAAATACAAATAGCAAACACACATTTAAGAAAATGTTCAACATCCCTAATCATCAGGGAAATGCAAATTAAAACAACTATGAGATTCCACCTTACCCCAGTAAGGATGACTAACATTAAAAAACAAAACAAACAAACAAAAAAAAACAGAGAAATAGGAACAAGTCTTCACTGTTGGTGGGAATGTAAAATGGTTCAACCACTATGGACAGCTATATGGAGACTATTGAAAAGGATGACCATAGACCTACCAATGGATCCAGTTATTCCCTTATTGGGCATTTACCCCAAAGGCCCCAAGCCTCAGATCAGAGACATTTGCTCAACCATGTTTATAGCTGCTCAATTCATAATAGCAAAGAGCTGGAATCAACCCAGGTGTCCATCACTAGATGAATGGATAAATAAGATGTGGTATATCTATACTATGGAATTCTACGTAGCAGTAAGGAAAGATGAAATAAGGAAATTTGAAAAAAAAAAAGGGTCAAACATGGAACAGATCATCCTCAGTGAGCTCACCCAAGCACAAAAAGATAATCGTCGCATGGTTTCATTTATCTGTCGCCCCTAACCGGATTCCACGTGACATGCGGCCAAAACTAATAAACACTCTGAGGAGGAGACAAGAAGGAGTGTGGGATGGAGGGAGGGTAAAAGTGGGAGGGAAAGAGAGGGTGGGAGGGAGGACAAGGGGGGATACAAATTGGGACCCAAAAGAAAAAAATACTACAAAACCCTTTACTCTGAACAACAGGCTAAAACAGTGATCCTTCAGCAGGCCTACAGAGGGAATACTCGAACCACAGGAACCTGGAGAGAACATGATGAAGGCCAACTTTAATCTTGTCCTGCTTCTCTTTCTCTTCTCTCTCTCCCCCTCTCTCTTTCTCTCTCTCTCTCCCTCTCCTCTCTATACTCACTTTCTCTTTTACATTATCTATCTTTTTCCTCCCTCACCTTCCTAGGTGCAGACTTATAACTCCCAGTGCCAGCACAGGGTTAACTTCCACAATGAGCTGTTGATCTGAAACACCTACAAGGTTTCCCAAAAAAGACAGACTTCGGTCAGAGTACTTGGTGACCCAACAAAGGTTAATGGTAAGACCCTACTATCAAAGACAGCATACGTGTGTGAGACCAAACACAGAGAGACCTGGCCAGAATCTGGAAGAAGGTCAGTCTCCAGACAGTTAGCTAGTCTAGTACCAGAGGGTGCTACATGAGCAACTGGGGGAAAATGTCTGACATTGGTCCAAACAACCTGCAGTCTAAGATACCCAGCAGGGAACAATCTGACGTAATGCTCATACAAGTGCAGTAGTGGCAAACAGCCATGGTGGGTAACCAACTGCTCTTGATTTGGCTAATAAATCCACTCAGTGGAATGGAACTCATTGCTGGAACTGGGAAATAAGTCAAAGCCATGTACAAAAAATGAGCTCAGTCTCCAAGATCTAGATGCCACCAAATGTGGGCTAGAAGAGAGCTAATGCATATAAAATTCCCTCCAAAACATATATGGTTATCCCTTCTATCTAGTACTAACTTCTCTCTCCGTTGGAGAATTTGCTTATCTTTTTCCCAGGTGGACAACGAACCTGAAGGGAGGAGCAGCTAACCACACCTCACCAGCTGAAACCATAGAACAATGCAGGGGAAGGGCAAGAATACAGCGTTCAAGGTGATCACAACACCAGAAAAAGGCTGAAGGAGATAAACACAGAGAACATCCAACTCCAACTAAGCCAGATATCCAGAGACACAGAGGCTCCCAAAACCTCATCAAGGAAGCAGAACTAAAATGACCCCAATGTGGCTCAGGGAAACTCGCGGAAGAGGGGGCGGAAAGATTGTTAGAGTCACAAGTTGGGGCACTATGCACAGAGACTGAGGCCTATCCACCAGAACTCTTGAGTAAACTCACAATGCATGAACAACATTCCCCATTGATGAGGGTCCCTTTGAAAGTGGGAGGACGGGGAGGAGGACAATGGAACCAATACTATGAATGTAAAATCAGAATAATATAAATAATAATATATATATTAAAAAAAGAATAATTAAACTTAATACAGCACTATAAAAAAAGAAGTGTTTTATTGTTGTTAAAAGCATTAGGTTTGGGCTGGGGAGTTGGCAAAGTGGGTAATGACATTTGCTTGCAAGCCTGCCAGCATGGATTCAATCCCTACTACCCAAGTAAAGCCAGATGCACAAAGTAGTGCATGCATCTGAAAGAGGCCTTGGTGTACAAACAAATAAATATAAGATATTTTAAAAATATTGTTTATGGGGCTGGATATATGGCCCAGTAGTTAAAGACAATTGTTTGCAAAGACTGACTGCCTGGGTTCGATTCCACAGTGCCCACATAAAGCTGCAAAAAGTGGTACATGTTAGAGGCCCTGGCATGCCCATTCTCATTCTCTCTCTTTCTCTCTAATTTCTGCATATATATATATATATATATATATATATATATATATATATATGTATATATATATATATATATATGTATATGTATATGTATATGTATATATATGCAGGGTTTCACTCTAGTCCAGGTTGATTTGGAATTCACTATGTAGTCTCAGGCTAGCCTTAACTCACAGTGATCCTCCTACCTCTGCATCCCAAGTGCTAGGATGAAAAGAATGTGTCACCATGCCTGGCAATAAAAATATTTTTTAATATTCTATTTATTCATTTAGATTCTTAGCTCAAAAATATTTTGACCACAAATACAATGACTTACGTTCTCGCCTTCCTTATGGAGAGTTGGTTCTGTTTAGAAAGGAGACAGTTTGTGGGACCCTCTCATGGATCAATTGGTCACATTACCCCTTTCAATTCGTATAGCCAGCTTTGGCTTTGAGCTTTTCAGGTGAAGGTGGCCTGCATATTAAGTGTAGTCCAACCAGGAATTAAACTGCCAAAAGCACAATTTGGTTTGCCACTAATGAATGGTGTGTTTGTTGCTCTGTGAGCAATGAAGAACTTTTGGTTTTGACATAAATAAATAAATGAATCCAAGTTAAGACTAATCTTTCAAAAGCTGGGCATACTTTGGCACATGCCTTTAATCCTACCACTTGGAAGGCAGAGGAAGGAGGATCACCATGAGTTTGAGGCCTCCTTGAGACTACATAGTGAATTTAGGGTCAGCCTGAACTAGAGTGAGATTACACCTTGGAAAACCACACACACACACACACACACAAAGTCCAGGCCTGGTGATACATGCCAGCACCACACTCTGCAAGGCAAAAGTAGGAGGATCACAGTGAGTTTTTAGCCACTCTGAGACTACATAGTGAATTATAGGTCACAGCAAGACCCTATCTCAAAAAGGCAAAAAATAAAAATTAAAAAAGTAATATTTCATGGAAGAATTTTCAGTTAATCCAATAATTGGAACTTTAATCCCCACATTTTTCTGAGCTAACCCATGGATATTACTAGATTAGACTAGGTTATTGAAGCCTCCATCTTACTTACCACCTGCCTCCACCACAGACCTAAGAACTGGCTGTGCCTGTCCAAGTTCCTCCCGGCCATGCTGCAGCTCTGGAAATACATGGTTCACCTAAGAGATGTAAGCATCCCTGGTTACTGGAAGATGTCTCCTTCCAATTGCTGCTTTCTCTCATTCTTGTGTTTGATTGCTTCACTCACAATGATCTTCCAAGAAATTCTATCACTGCCTCCCATCTCACTCCAGCATGCTGGGATTACAGAAGCCTACCATCTGTGTTTGTACATCAGGTCTGGGATTGAACTCAGGCACTCTGACTTGAGCAGTAGGACCCTCATTTTCATTTTTGTCACTTTGAAAGCATTGCTGCTTTTAGAAGTTCTAGTTCTTCATCAGAACAGAAGAAGGACTAGTTAGAAAGAGGAGACTACTTCAATGAAGTGTCAGAGGGGATGAAAGAAGGTAATGGAAGGGGATTATGACCAAATTACAGCATGTTCATGTGTGAAAATTCTCAATTAAAATTTTTGTAAGTTCAAAAAACTACAAAATGTCTTATACTGAACATAAAGAAAATCACTTGATTCCTACCAGTGGGGATAAACAGTTGTCTTCAAACTAATTTTATAGGCATGATCTCTGTGCTTTATCTCTGGGTCTCTCTCTGTGTCTCTTTCTGCCTCTCTCATCCATTCTCCTTTCAGATAATCTTAGTCTTCTTAAATTGAAAATTTGAGATCATCCTGTTTTCTGCCTCTTTGAGAACACATTCAAAAATGTTCAATGCTTCATTTTCAATGATGCCCCCTGCAAAGGACATAACCAACCAGCTACATGCCAATGTCACTTATCATTGCACAGATGAAAAATGTCAGATGTAAAGATTGTTTCAGGGTTGGCTTGAGTATGTGGTGCTTACTTAGAATATGTCATCTTGATACTTGTAACTAGATGAAATATCATTGAATACATAAAAAATAATGCAACACTGTCTTACAAGTAGTTACCTGAATCTCTCTTGGAGAATGAAAGTAAGACTTTAAGGAGAAAGATAAATAAAGGGCCAGGTAAATAAAATAATTTGCATATGATGCTTCTCTAAAAGTAAAAGATGAACACAATCTCCTTATAGGGTCCTAAATAATTTAAATTCTATCAAACACATATTTCCCCATCACACAATCACAACAGTGGAAGCTTGGCTTTGCTTTTCTGCACTCCCCAAAGATGTTCTCTGATGATTATTTCTTTCTGTCTTTATCTTGTTTCATTCTTTTTTTTTTTTTTTTTTCAGCCTCTTCCTGTTCCCTGAGGAAGTATGCAACCATAACGTTGAATTGCTGCTAAATGCAATAAGGCAAAAATCATCACTGTTTGATGACACCACTGTGCTGGCTCTTTGGATAAAGAATGATCCCTCTAATGCAGTGTGAACCAGCCACAATGAAAATGGAGAAAACAATCCCCAAATCCATGGTGTACTTATTTTTTATGATTCTAAAATCCTTTATTTAAAAATGATAAAGTGAGAAGCATCAGATGGGTACATTTGAGGGTGGGAATCTCGCAGGCAAGTTGAACCAGCCATGAATCTGTGAGTGTTCTTAGCACTGGGTGTTCTGAGATGAGACAACTACATGTCAGAAAGGAACTTCAAGGTGAAGACAAGCATCCCTGTTTGGAACAGAAGCTATGACAAAAATAAGTGCTTACAGTAAAAATATAGGAGGAATTAAATGATTTACATAGGTTCTGAGTTACACAGTAACATAGGTTCTGAGCAAAAAGGATGGCAACTTTTTCTTAAAATCTTAGTAAAAAACAAATATTAAAAAAATATGACATGCTACTGTACAGTTAAATTTTTTCTTCCTTATTTCTATGTATTTTTCTAACCTTATCCTCCAGACACAGTCATAATTGAAATTAGAATCAGTCTCACTGCCTCTTTTTCTCTATTTCTTTCACTATCTTTTTCCCTCTGTTTCTGCCTCTATTTCTTTGACTATCTGTATCTTTTTATTCCTCTGTCATTTTTTGTCTCTCTCTTTCTGCCTCTTCCTCTTTGGTCTCTGTGTGTTCATTTTATATGTATATTTTTCATTAGATATGGACAAATTCTATATGTAAACAACATATGTTGGTACCATCTTTTCCCTCCTTCATGCCCCTTTTCTGAAGAGGCCTTCTTTGTTGGGGATGCAGGTCAACCCCAAGGGGAATTGTGGATCATGCATTATGGGGGTGGGGAGAGGCAATGTCTCTGTGCAAAATGTCCCAACTTGTGGCTCTAACAATCTCTCTGCTCCCTCTTCCGCAAAATTCCCTGAGCCATGCTGCGAACATTTTAAGTCTACTTCAGTGATGGGCCCTTAGGGGCCTTGGTATCTCTGCTTTGGTAGGTATGAGTGCCCTCAGTGTCCATGTACATCACCCTTGTGTGGATATTAGATTCACTAAGAAAGCAGCACTCTTGTTCATTTCCCCAGTTCCTTGGTGGTTTCAGCCGGGTTGGGGGTGGAGTGCGCTGGATCATTTACCTCCTCAGGTCTAGCTCCCATCTTCTCCAGGATCCTTCAATTCAGATGCTCTCCAGAAGGTCTTCTTGAGGGTTCCACCTTTTAGTCTTACTTCTAGGATAAAGGATTCTATGGTACTAGTTCGATTTGGGTTCAGTTTTGTGCCCCCCACCTTTTCCTATCCCCCAAGACTTAGGCAGGTGTTCCAATGTTGTAAGTAAATAATTTGAAGAAACATAGGCTGTATGTCTTGTGTATAGAAAAAAATATTTATTTACTCATTCTGAGGTCATCTTTTATGTTTTTCCTATTTAATATGTTTCTCAACTTTATTTATTTATTTATTTTTTCTGGCCAGCAAGCCATAGCAGTTCCACTGTGGTAGACAATCTGCAGGGAACATTGTGACTTTGGACATTTTTGTAGCGGTATTACAAACCCCAAATTTCAATTCGTAGTACTGAGTCTTATATTTCACATCAAATGGCTAAGAATTCCACATGCATAACAGACATTTTCAGGTTATTTTATTTCAGGATGTTTTGTTTAGGTGCTGATAGGATTTTAATGATGATATTCCTAACTGTGACACTTGACAAGATCCACAAACCACTCTGATAGAAATTTCATGCTTTTATATTCATATTGATTCTTTCTACATCTGCCTTCTTTTTCCTATTCTTCTTTTAAAATCCCAGGTATTATAATGATAATTTCAAGATCGAACCATGGAAGGATAAGAACTTGAACAGAAATCCTCTCTTGAATATTTTTAAATCATGTCTTCTAAAGTCATATAATTATAAACATAGTTCCTTAAGAACTTCTGTGCTATTGCTTTTAATTTTTAAAATTTTATTATTCATGTATGGGGACACACATTTGTGCATGTGTGAGTGCAGGTGAATACAAGCCATGGTGTGCTTGTAGAGTTCATAGCACAACTTCCCCAGATCCATTCTTTTCTGTTCACCTCATGTGAGGCAAGATATCCTGTTCTGGATTCTTGCTCTGTGGTTCTGTGTGCTTTTCCTGAACAAACATGGAAATTCTCTGGCCTAGATCTCCCATCTTGCCATTAGTATTGGTGTGCTATGATGACAGAAGCCTGCCACAGCTTCCAACTTTTGACATGGAGTCTAAGGATCAATCTTGGGTACACTAGCTTGAGATGTGAGGGCTCTATCCACTGACCCATCTCCCTAACTCATGTGCTGTTATTTTTCCACAATAATATTATAAACTAATGGAGGAAAAACATTGGAAATACTTTCTTATTTGCTGTGCTTGTTTTCAAGCATGTATTGTATGTGTGTGTTTGTGTGTGTGTATGTGCATATGCATATATATGGTGTATACAGATTTATAAACATTGTACAAAAACATGCAGAGGCCAGAGGAAGACCCTAAGTGTCCACTGTTATCTGTTTTGCCTTATTTCTTTGTGACAGAGCCTCCCTGAACCTGGAGTTCCCCATTCTTTACCTAGACTAGATGGCAGGAAACCCAGCAATCCAGCTGTCTCCATCCTGCTCATGTGGTTACAGGCCTAAGCAGTCATGACAACTTTTGACTCAGGATTGACCTCATTTCCTCATGTTACATAACAACCACTCTTACCAGTTGAGACATCACCCCAGACAAAAATATGTATTTTATTACCCATCTAATTCTCACAGAATGTTTTATCTAGTAGCAGGTTTGTGACCTGTAGGGTGACTTGGCAATGATCTTATCACCATAGTTGGCTTGCCTTTTAGTATGTAAGTAGACAGTGTCTTTGTCCCTGACCCACATGTGAGGCATTACTTATCCTGAGATTGCATGAGTTGAGGAAAAGAATTTTAAGAGTATAGACTCAAATTCAAATCTTATCATGATTAAATACACATAAATCTATATCATGTTTGCATTATTCAGTTATGCTAGCTATAACAAACAACAACTAAATGTTAGTCATTGCATGTGTTTCTTCCGTACTGATGCTGCTATCTATTGTGGGTTGTGAGTATGATCCTACTTACAGGTTTTGCATGCTTACCTGTTTTTTTTTTTTATTTTATTTTTGTCTGTTCTTGTCATCTCATCTTTAAGAATCAGTTGAGGATAACTTTTAACATTCTATAACCCAAAAGGGTATCTATGTTTGACAACATTTAAATATATATTGCATAATAACTATGAGAGGACATTTTGGATGGTTCTAATACAAAAAGTTAGTCTTATTTGACATGAATATTATGATTACCCTGATTATACATTATATTCCTGTATAATTACTATACATTACTACATGCAATACAAAATGAAATATAAAACTCAAAAGAGCATTTACTCAGGACTTTTTATAAAAAATATATTTTTATTTATTCAGTAATGAAAACATATAGGGGTATGTCAGGGCCTCTTTATGTGTATATTGAGGAACTGAACCAATGCTGACAGTCTTTTCATTAAGCACCATTAACCACTGACCCACCTTCCCAGCTCCTCATAAAGACCTTGTTTTCCATCTAGTTCTGTGTGCTGGCCATAAACTAAAAAAAAAAAAAAAAAAAAAAAAAAAAAAAAAAAAAAAAAAAACCTGGAAGGCAGGAGATATTGCTTATCAGTTAAGGCACTTGTCTATAAAGCGTAAGGACCTATGTTTGGCTCTTTAGTTCCCACATAAGTCAGACTCACAAGGTGACACAAGCATGCAAGGTCACACATGTGCACAAGGTAGTGCACATATCTGGAGTTGATTGCAGTGGCTGGAGGCCCTGTTCATGTCAGTTTTGTCCCTCTCTTGCTGTCCCATCTCATGCATTAAAAAAAATGCTATTCTATTGGGCTTACCTCCAAAAATAAAGATAAAAATCCTGGACTGTTATGAATATGGTTGAGTTAGTGGTCAGTTCTGAAATAGTCAGATTCTATATTCACTTCAGAAGAAGTTAATCCAACCATTGAGGTGACCCTGCTAAATGGAAGGTTAGTTAGACTTCTGGAGTCATATGGCCATAGCCTTGTGTCTACAAATGGGGTATATCATAGCCTCATGGTCTCCAGTGCATCATGAGTATAAAAATATATGACATAATATACTATCAGTACTTGACTGGCACTTTCTTACTATTGGGAAAAACAAGTAAGACAAAATAAGCATGAGCAAATAATTGTGTTTTGTAGGACTGAAGTCATGAACCCTGCAAGAGGAGTGGAGGCAGGTCCCCATGTACAATCAGAGGCTTGGACATCAGTTTTCTCCAAAAGGCTCAACTTGACTGTCTTTATCATGGGATGCCTCTATTCTGTAGTAACCTTGCTCATTCCTTCGCCTGTTTTCCTGAGGTGACCTCATTTCCTTCCCAGACTTCAGGTATCATACACGAATGCCAGCTAACAGTGATCCCACTGGCACCTGGATCTCTGTTTTCTCTGTATCTCTATATTAAGTACCAAGAACACTTCAAAATCTGTAAGTCCCAAGTAAGTCGATCATGCCTTTATTCCTCTCTACTCTCCATCAGCACAATATAGTACCATTTTTTTTTCCCCTTTATTCAGACCCAGCCATCAAGTCCTGGCCTGCCTATTGTCTCTTTTATCCTTTCATTCCCATTCTGTCTGTTCCTTCCATTTATACTAGCTGTGTCTGTTCAGCCTTGCCCTAGGAAACTTTTCTCCACAACGAAGCCAGTATGGTTTTCTAGAAATCAAATCATGTTTATTGAGTCCACAGTTGAGGAATACTAATAGCCCCCTTTCTTGTCCAGTGCACAGACCTTATGCTATCCCAACTTCAGACACTTTAGTTTTTCCTCGGACCATACTACCTCTCCACAAAGGCCATACTGAGCACATGCTCCTTCTACTTAAAATCATTGGATCATATTTTCTTATCTCTGGTCCTTCACGTGTGCTACTTTGTTTACATGAACCAGTTTTTCTTTTGCCTGTCCACTTTCTCAAATAAATAAAAAGAAAATGCCAATATTTTTATACATTCTTTAAAAAAATATCTTAGATTTCCATGGACAATGTTACAATTGCTCTACTTTTCCAAATATATGGTTGCCTACCCTTTCTTTCCCCAGTCTGTAAATGATCCATGAAGGAATATTTGGGCATCACATTTTTTGTCCCCATTTCTTCAGATGCCTGCCTTAGTGAATGATATATCAGTCATGTTTTAAATAATCATGAGTGGATTCAAGAATTATTCATCATTTGCCACTGAGCATTAAGAGAAAGCAGATTATGAAAACTGATGTTAAATAGGTGAGATTGAAGTTTGCCCATGAGACAGATGTATAGTCAACATCTTAGAAGCAGGAATATGCCAACTTGTGGAGCATGGTAAAGACCTATGTGCCACAAAGTGGGGACTAATGGTAACTTTCTCATATGTTACTTTCATAGTTTGATTCTCATTGTTTTTTAAAGAAAGAGGTTCATTGTAGGAGTTAATATTCTATTTATTGCTTTTGTATGTGTGTATAATATGCCTGTATAGGTGTATATATGTACATATATCGTACATATGTGTAGAGGCCAGAGTTCAATATCAAGTGTCTTCTTCAAACTCTCTCTACCTTTTTCTTTGAGACAGGATCTGTCCTTCAACTCACAGCTCGCTGATTTGGCTAGAAAAGTTAGATAGTAAGGGCTGTGAGGATCTTCCTGTCTCAACTCCCCAGTGCTAGGGTTATAAACACATGGCAGCATGCCTGGCTTTTGTGGATGCTGAGACCTATCTTAGGTTCTCATGCTTGCATGATATACACTTGACCCACTGAGCCCACCTCCCAGCCCTGAAGTTGTTCTAGGCCTAAACCAGCAGCCATGCATCTGGAGAAGCATTGTCATGCCCAGAATCTCCCAGTGAGGTCCCAGGACACCACCTCCTTCTGAATCCCCATGGACTGCTCTCCACTTCCATAGGCCTCTCTGTGTGAAATAGTCTTGAGCTAAGCACAAATGTGGCAGATGCTGGTCACGGATCTGTAAGTCCTCTAGCAGTGGAGTGTGAGCAGCTTTACGGCAGCATATGGAGGTCTTTCCTGTGAATATTTTGTTGTGGCAGCAACTGGGAACTTAGCAGTTTGGAGAAATTAGTAATGAAAGGAGGGGGCTGGTCAGCACAGCATGGGAGAGAGGGATGTTGTTTGTTTTCCCTCCCTCTTTTCTCTGTTACAAAAGTTCAAAGGAAATGCATTTCACATAATAACTTTATTACAAAGGCATGTTTTGAGTTGCACTGAGGAGGGCATGGGATTCAGCAAGAACTCTCCAAGATGAGGATGTCAGGGAACAATCTTGTTGAGAAACCTGAGTGTCTTTTAGGAAACAAGGCACAAAGCCAAGTCCATTGTGATGTAAGGCAGCAGTTGTTCTCCAAATTCTTAATTATTTATTATGCACATGCTTATTAGTTCACTCTGTAATTATTTGCTTTTTAAAAAAAAAAAACTTACTCCATGGACTAACATGGTAATTCACCCCTTAAAATTCCAGAATGTATTGGGCAATTTGTCTTCTTTCCTTTCATGATTTTATTTTATTTATTTGAGAGAAAGAGACAAAGAGATAGACATAGAGAGAGAATGGGTATGCTAGCCTCTAGCCACTGCAAATAAAATCCAGATGCATGTGCCATATTATGCATCTGGCTTCATGTGGGTACAGGGGAATTGAACCTGGGTCCTTTGGCTTTGCCAACCAGCACCCTAATCACTAAGCCATTTCTCTAGCTCTCCTTTCATGATTTTGTTGTATGAATTATAACCCTTCTAGAGTCTTCTAACTATTTATTTTTATCCTTACTCAAATCCTTCCAAGTTTGGGCCATTGGACCAATAATTTCTTTCACATAATTCTAGAATTAGAAACATAATAGGCCCACTAGATTCCTATACCTGCCCCAAATTCAGAGTTCAGTGGAGATGTTGCTGCCATAAGTATGAACTAACATTCTTTAATTTAAACATAAAATAAAGTTTTGTTCATTCAGTTATAAGACTCCAATTAGTATTTTAAATGTATATATTAAAAATGGGAAGGTACATTTTGATATAATTTATATCAATTGAATAAAACCATAATGTAATGTTTTACTTTTAATTCTAGTTAAACTTGCTCCTTACAAGTTAAACACAAGTTAGGTTTGTGTTCCATAGTCCGACAATAGTGCACTTTTGATGGCAAAATCAGAGTTTATATGCTAGTGTCCACATTTTGAGACACTATAGTGTTTTACAGGATAGATAAAATGAAAGAACTATGTTTGCTTCTGTCACTTTATTGTCTGTTACCTATTTATTTATCTTATATCTATCTAAAATCAGCATCATAAATCTACCTATATTCATGTATTTTTTTAAGAAACGAGAATTATTTCAATGTTCATTAATATATTTTCATGTCCGCACTCCTCTTGCATAATTGGTCCTATGCCATTATATACCAAGAATCTGATTTGCATTTGTTAATTTTTATTCATTGATTTGCAAGCAGAGAGAGAATGAGTATGCCAAAGCTTGCAGACAAAATCTAGATGCAAATGCCACTTTGTGCATCTGGCTTTACGTGTGTGCTAGAGATTCAAATCCAGGCCTGCAGGTTTTGTATGTAAATAGCTTTAATGACTGAACCATCTCTCCAGCCTTGATTTGCATTTTTCAGCAGCGATTCTGAATAGATCCACTCTAAGAATATATTTTACATTCCAGTTTGGGTGTAGTACCCCCAGATTGTCATATTGATAATAGCAAACTTAATTCAATTTCTCCTGCCATATTAGCAATTAAAAATATCGGTTCATAGCCCTTATCATATTTTAAGCATGTGTTAAGTGTCCAGGACTTCCTCGGGCAGCTGGTGACAATAACTGACAGAGAAAGCTTGGAAGTCAAGTCAAATAGGTTTTATTCTGTCATTATTACTTGAGTTCTTCTCAGGAGAAGTCAGGAAATATCCACTTGCCCCACACAAAAAGAACATGAATAAACCATAGAAAACATTCCATTTACCTCCAGTTTGGTGCATCAGATTTTTTTTTCTATTTTTAAAATTTTATTTTAATTTTACATTCATGTTGGTGCCTTAGATAGCCTCCTCCCTGTCCTGCCCCCTCTGAAGGGACCCTCCTCATTGGGGATTGTGGGTCGTGCATTTTGGGGTAGCCATGAATTATGGGGAAGAGGCAATGCCTCTGTGCATAATGACCCAACTTGTGGCTCTAACAATCTTTCTGCCCACTCTTCCATGGATTTCCCTGAGCCATTTTGGGTTGGTTTTGGTTCTATTTCAGTGATGAGGTCTTGGGAGCCTCTGTGTCTCTGGATATCTGGTTTAGTAGGAGTTGAGTGTTCTCTGTGTTTATCTCCTTCAGCCTTGTGCTCGTGTCAAGTTCACCAAGAAAGCTGTACACTTGCCCATTTTCCTTTTACTCTATGGTTTCAGCTGGGGCCATGGTGAGGCTGATCCTCCCCTGAGGTTAGGCATCCATCTGAAAAAGAGAAGCAAATTCTCCAACAGAGAGAGAAGTCAGCACACCAGGTGCATCCGATTTTATTGAGGTAACTTATAGGAGCATGATCAATTCAATGGCATAGACATCACTGAAAAGTCCAAAACTCCAATCAACCTTTCAACTCTTATACTGTAGCACCTCTGAGACCATGAGCAGCTGAGGCAAGAGGAAGGGGCTAGAGTGTCAGGGGAAGGTCAGAGATCTTTCCTCGCCCTCTATGAACACCTGGCTCTCAGCAGTATTACTCTTTCTTCTTGTTTCATCACCACGACTGAGACTAGGGTCAGCACAGTAACTGCTTCATGACAGCCAGAGTCCTGAAGACCCAGAGGAAATCATTACATCACACACTCTTACAACGTAGATAACAATGCCCCGAATGTGTTGGGAGATAAAAGAAAGCATGTAAAGTGTTCTGATCCTCAAGTATGCTTTTACCAGGCATGCCCTGTGTGTTCTTCTTAGAAGGTAAGCATAGACCACCTCTTTCCCTCAGTGCTTGGAAAAGACCACTGACAGCAGATATCAATCCTTCCAACCTGCATGGCTATGCATGCAACAGGGTGATGGAAACTGTTTGCCCAGCACTTCCCACTGAATGTCTTTTCTACTGACAAACTTCTCAACCAGATTCTTATCTGAAAAGATCATTCACCATGGGATTTGAATTTTTTTTTTTTTTTGAGGTAGGGTCACAGTCTAGCCCAGGCTGATGTGGGATCTGCCATGTAGTCTCAGGGTGACCTTGAACTCACAGGAATCTTCCTACCTCTGCTTCCGGAGTGCTATGATTAAACGCGTGCACAACCACACTGGTTGAGATTTTTTTCAAAGTACAATTTGCATCAGAATAAAAGCTTACTAGTTTTTATATTTCTTTTAACTCATTTTTCCCTGAAGTACTGAAATTTCAGTCCAGAACTTCCTGTAGATGAAGGCTTGGAAACTGGGAATGATTGGATTAAGGGTAGAAAGAGTCTGTTTGGTTCCCTCTCCAGCAATAGTTCAATCTTAAGCACTGGCTGTACAATGCTTCTTCATTGTCTCACATGATGAACTGCACTGTAGATCTGAAGGAAACTGAAGGCCTTTCTTATCTCTATATCAATTCCATCACAAGTGATAAATCAGGACTAGAGAGATGGCTCAGTAGTTAAGACACTTGCCTGAAAAGCCTAACAACCCAGATTCAATTTCCCAGTACCAATGTAAAGCCATATATACAAAGTGTCCCATGCATCTGGAGTTTGTTTGCAGTGGCTGGAGGCCCTGACACACCCATTATCATTTTTTTCTTTCTCTCTTTCCTCTCTTTCTCTTCCTCCCTCTTTCTCTTCCTCCCTCCCTCTCTCTCTCTCTCTCTCTCTCTTTCTCTTTCTGCCTCTGTCTGTGACTCTAATTTGAGAATAAATAGACAAAAATATTTTTTAAGTGATGAAGTATTAATGGAGAATTCAGCTATTGTTTCACTTGATAAGCACTGCACACCTCCAAAGCTGTTCTTTTGACAGACACATCCTAAGATTTGCTGGATCAGACAATAAGCTTAACATGTTCCAGCCACACAATTCAGACTTCTTCAAATCATCACCAACTGAACAACTGTGAACTTTTACTTATCACTACATCCAAGTATTACTTTTATTTAATTTTACTTTTTATATTTTAACATTTGTTTTCAAGGAGAGACAGAAAAAGAGAGAGACAGAGAGAGAGAGAGAGAGAATGATAAATGATATAGCAGAGCCTCTTGCTACTACAAAGAAACTCCAGAAATGTATGCCACTTTGTATAACTGGCTTTGCAAGAGTACTGGGGAATCTGACCTGGGTCATCAGGCTTTACAAGCAAGCCCCTTTAACCACTGAACCATCTCTCCAGGCCTGCATTCAATTATTTACTAGATTTTACTTCCTATAAAGATAACTTCTATATTTTGCTAGTTTACCTTTGCATTCCAACTACCACTGCCCTATTTTCTTAATATAACTGCAGAATGGTGTTCTATTTAAGTAACTACAATTTTAACACACATTTAATGGAATTATCTTTCTAGAATATAAATACAGTCTTGAACAATACAAATAGCTCTCCGTTCTTACTAGAGAAAAGCTGAGCTATCAGATTAAGGGTTTGGTCTCTGTTTCTTCCTTACTCCCTCCCCATTCTTCATAACTTAATTTTTTTCCATTATAGTCAGGTTCACATTGCTGTCAGAAAACACCTATCAACAGCAGCGTGTGGGGAAAAAAGGGAGGTTCATTTTGGCTCACAGACTTGAGGGAAAGTTCCATGATGACAGGGGAAAAAAATGGCATGAGCAGAGGGTAGATATCACCTCCTGGCCAATATCAGATGGACAACAGCAACAGGACAGTATGCCAAACACTGGCAAAGGGAAACTATCTATAATACCCATAAACCCACCCCCAACAATTCACTGCATCCAAGAGGATCCAATTCCCAAATTGCTACCAGCTGGGGATCTAGCATTTAGAACACAAAAGTTATGGGGGACACCTGAATCAAACCACCACATTCTGCCCCTGACCCCCATAAACTGATAACCATACATGATGTAAAACATAATGTATTCAGTCGAGCTTTAAAACTCACCATAGCATCATCAATCCCAGGTGTTCATACATCCCCATAGTCCAAGATCTTTTAAGTGAGCCATAATACCACCCCCCCCCAAAAAAAAACCCAAAATCCCATAATAGCACAGAATAAACATTCACACTACAAAAGATGCCATTGGGCATAGCAAAGAAATTTTCAACCAACAAGATTTACACAGGACAAATATCTCCAAGTCCAACAACTCTAGTCAGTGACAAGTCTCCAATCCTGATAATTCTAATCACTGACAAGTCTCTGTAGTTCCAATCCTACCCCTCCAAAAAGGCTACTCACAGACCCAGTAAAATTCTTCTGGATCAGGCAGCTCTTCTTGGCAGCCATCACATAGTCCTGGCATCTCCATTGGGTCTCCCTACAACCGTGGTTCATCCTCATGGCTTCACTGGGTCTCCACGCAGGTAATCCAACCACCCTGTTTCACACTGGCCATGGCCATTTTGGTAACACAAAACTGTGTTTCAAATTCAATGACCCTCTCTTTCCTGGATTTGTGATATGCCATAATACCAGGTGGGCTGCCAATTTGTTAATCCAGGAAGGAATAAAGCAGACTTTGAAGAATAGGATATTCTTCAGTATTCAGGCCTCTTCAAAAGCAGCTATATTCTTCCAGTTATATCAATGCGGGTCAGCTGGCCCAATCTCAATGGTTGCAATCTCTCAAACAATTGCAGCTGAATTGGCAGCAGTTTCAGCCCAATATTTTTTTTTTTTTCCTGTGAAATATCCTCTGCTCACATCAGTCCATTTCTATGCAATGCAACTGTGCACAGGTTCTCAGGGAATGGGCATAACAGCAAACCTCTCATACAAACTATTTCAAGCCCAATCCAGGCAAAGCTCTTTCTCATTCTCACAAGCCAAACCTCACAGTCTATAGTTCTTATTGCATTCACGTCTTCACAACCCTGACCGTAATAGCCCATCAAGCTGTACCTACAGAACTGCAAGGTGTCTCCTAAGCCAAGAGTTCAAACTCATCCACATATCTCCTGCAAAACAGTTCCCAAATCCCAAAAGCCATTCACTCTGGGGTCCAGCAGCAATGATCCCAAATCTTGGTACCAACTTTACTGTTGTAGTCACGTTCACATTGCTGTCAGAAAACACCTGGTTTTATTTTGGCTTACAGACTGGTGGAGAAGCTCCATGATGGCAGGGGAAAATGATGGCATGAGCTGAGTGTGAACATCACCTCCTGGCCAACATGAGATGAGAAACAACAACAGGAGATTATGCCAAACACTGGTAAGAGGAAGCTGATTATAACACCCAAAAGCCCACCCCCAACAATGCACCGCCTCCAAGAGGCTTTAGTTCCCAAATTTCTATTACTTGAGAACCTAGCATTCAGAACATATAAGTTTATGGGAGAACCTGAATCAAACCACTAAAACTACTACACTTCCTAAATTTTTAAACATTTATGTCATCTCATGTCACTGAACCGTTGCTTGTGGCATATATACTGGATTTTGTTTGTTTGTTTGGTTGGTTGGTTGGTTTTTTTTTTTTTTTGTCTATTCTCTCTACTTAAGTGGTAACTACCATTTTTTAAGTTAAACTACATGTATTTTGTTTTTTAGTCTTTCCATGGGAAGACATTAGTGTTTTAGAAAAATACATATTGTGGTATTTATGCATTCTATTACACTTATTTAAAAGTCTACCCCTGCTTATGCATGCACTTTAAAGCTGGATTTTGGTTCCATTTATTTTCAGTTTTGGTGGCTTGGTTAATTTTTTTTTCCTGTTTCTTAGTTCATTTTTTGAATATGTAAAGTACACGGTATGAAATAAAAAAATATTAAAATAAAGACTCAGAAGCAGTGCTGCATTTTCTCTTTCTGACTCTGACTCTCTCTCTTTCTCGCTCTCTCTTTCTCTCTTGCCATTGAGGACATAAAAAAGTTTGCTGAAGGAATACTTGTGGATAGTTGGGCCCAAAAATATAAAGGAATTAAGTAAGAGTCACATCTGATAATAAGAGTATTTTTGAGAAATATCACATAATAATGTAAAACATTCTAATGATGGTCAGTCGTCCAATTCACCCAAGTAAAGATTCTGCTTGACTCTGCTGGGCAAAATAGCCCCAACAATAAGAGGCATGCTATCAAAGGTCAAATTATCCGTGCTTTATTCCCAAGGGGTCATTGAGAAAGCATTAGTGGGTTTTAGCTCATTCATCTTGATTTACTGGGTAATAGTAAAGAAGCTTCATTCAGGGTTTCTTTCTGTAGAGGCCACCAGAGATAACTAGAATGCTGGCCATGGAACATTCCACCTCTCCGAGCCCTATCAAAAAGAATATATAAGTGTACTTTTTTTTTTTTTTTTTTTTTTTTTTTTGTGAGAGACTTAAGGTATCTTAGTGGCCGATTTCATTTGCGGAGTTGATGAGTCAATCAGCTAAGCCGTAAGGCAGCTGCAAAGCTGGATCATGCACAAAACGCTCAATTTGTGTCCATATGTAGGCACAAACGTTGTGATGAATAAGCAAGCCTGAACCCAGCTTTTTCTCGTGTGGAGAGTGCACAAGCATGTTGATGAGCCTTAGGACTGGTCCTCTGCTGACTCGGGCAAGCAGACAGAAGCTCCAAAATACCATCCTTTATGAAAAGAAACCGTGCACTTCCCACTCAGTTCCATTTGCCTGGAGATCTAATTTATTCATACCTGTTAAGGACACAGGAGCCATTCAGTTCATTGACTTCTCGAATCAGTGTATTTATTACTAAAGATTTGTCCTTGGGAAATGTGGCCAGCAGAGACGATTCGCCGATACATTAATGGCTGAGCCCCTAAAGCATGAACAATCATTTGAAGGCATGCATTACTGTTTGCAGTTAAATAGTCAGGTAAATGTTAAAAGGGCAAACAAATTCCATTGCCCTAGGCATTAGCTAATGGCCAGAGAGATCAGAAAGTCAGGTTCATTTCCTACTCATCTATCTCAAAGCCCTGGACTACTGTTCTGGGGAAAGAAAGTTATTGCTAAATGCCCTCTAGCAGTCTTTTGTGGAGGTAGCCTTGGCCTTTCACTGGCCCAGTGAAGGCCAGACATGCTGGGAACAGCTGTTCACCCACTGTGCCATAACCTGAAGTAAAGGGCTTGTTTGTAGGTGGAATTTTGAAATGAGAAAAAGAATGTCTTTAATGTCCTTTTAACTTTATCTCTGCCAGTATCTGGTTGCTAACTTGATAGGACCTAGAATCACCTGTGAGGGATTATGTAGTTGGGTTAGCCCCTGGGCATGTATGTGAAGGATTTCCTTGATTAAGTTTATTGAGGTGGGAAGATCAACATTAAATGTGATTGAGGTGGGACGATCAACCTTAAATGTGGTTAGCCACATTTCATAGGCTGGGGTCCTAGACCCTATAGAAAAGCCGAGAGCTTGCTGAGCACTGGAATTCATGACTCTGCTTCCTCACTGTGGAGTGAATGTGACCAGCTCCAATCCTAGCTCCTGATACCATGCCTTTCTTATCACTATGGACTGCAGCTTGGAAGAGCAAACTTAAATAAGCTGTTCCTCCTTAGAACCAACTTTTGTCAACTATTGTGTCCCAACAACAAGGAGATAACTGAAATAAAACTGATATTGAGAATTCAGGACTAATTCTATGATAAGCCTGACCTTTTGATTTAAGCTTTAAAAAAGTCATAAAATACTGTAAGCAGAGCTTAATAGGAAGAAAGAGAGTCTCAGAGAAATCAAACTGGGTCCGCAGGCTTCTCAGGAAAGTGCCTTTCCAAGATGACTCTTTCCAAGAGAGCGCTTTTGAGGCCAGGAAATGAGAGACAGGGTTAGAGTTCATACAAGTAGGTCCTTAGAGGCCACTGTATAAAGCCATGGTGGTGAAATGCAAGTGGCAATGAAGACTCCAGCATGTTGGAGATGCCAGAACGAAAGGATGTCTGTGAAGCAAGCTGTAGACTGGAGTGCAGCTGCCCCAAGACAGACAGATATGTAGGGGTGAAGCTACCCAAGCCTTTTGGAGCTCAGATCATCCCATCATAATATCAGAAGCTAGACATGGAGCTGCAATATTTAGAGCTTTCTCTGCTTGGTTTAGGTCTTGCTTTAGTATGATTCTTGCTATGCCCCCATTCTTTCCCTTTGGATTGTTTATTTTGTGATAATTCATGGGGGCACTATGTTTAGTGTTTTTTTGCTTGTCACAGGAGCTCATACATATGTTTGTCCAGACTCAGACTATGCCCTGACACTTTTAAACAATATGAGGACCATTAAAGACTATGAGGACTTTTGAAGTTAAACTGAATATATTTTGCATTTTGAGATTGCCATGAAAATATGAAGACACAGGGTAGAAGGTTATGATTTAATAGTGATATATTTGAGTATGATAATGTGAACTTGTAATGGTTTGTATTGTCTACTTGATAGGACCTAGAATCACCTAATCACCTGCGAGGGATTATGTGGATTAGGTTAGTTTCCTGGCATACCTGAGGTGTAAAGATTCAATGTAACTTAGGGCAGCGCCATTGCATGAGTGAAGGTCGTGGACTGCATAGAAAGGAGATAGCTGGCTAACCACCGGCAGTCATCCTTCTCTGCTTCCTCCCTGTGGGCTGAGGATGATGAACTCTGCTTCTATCACTGTGACATGCCTTTCCTAACCAAAAGGACTGTACTTGGAACTAGTAGCTGAAATAGAGCTTTTCTCTCCTAAACTGACGTTTTGTTGGGTATTTTGTCCAAGCAACAAGAATTTAACTCAAATCTGTACTCTGAAATTTTATGGCCTCCTAACCTAGAACAGTCACTTTAACCAATAATTTAATCTAATAGTTCTCTCAGTGTTTTACACATATGTGTGACCTTTCTAACTCCGGCCTGACATGGTTAATCTCTGTTGTCAACTTGACAGACTTTAGAATCACCACAGGAACAAATCTCTAGGTATTTATGTGTGGGATTTTCTAAATTAGATTAACTGAAGTAGGACCACCCACTGAGTTGTGGGAAGTACAATTCTATGAGCTGGAGGCCCTCGATTATATAAAATGGGAAAACAAGCTGAGCACCAGCATTCATCACTGTCTGCTTCATGTCTGCACACTGAATGTGACCAGATGCTTCATGTGCCTACCACCATGCCTCCTCCACCATGATGAACTATGTTCCTTTAAACTGTAAGCCAAAATGGACCCTTCTCAAGCCACCTTTACTGGTATTTGTCACAGCAACAAAAGAAGTAACTGATACACTTCCCCAGCATTGCAACCCTGGCCATTGAGCTATTGACTATGGAATTTAATTTCCATAAGAATTAATCTAGCTAAATACAGCATACCTATTTATAATCCTCTGATGTGTTAAAGGAAATTTTCCTCCATTTTAAGTAATGTCACAAAGAATGAACAAATGTATTTTGGCAAAGAGGACTTGTAGAGAAGGAAACTTACCCAGTTTTGTAATGGTGGTTATTTGGCTCTGAAACATGTCATCACAGCAGAACAAACAAGACTTAACGGCACAGCATTTTTGTAGCATGTTTCAATTCTGACTTCTTCGGGGAAAAGTGAACCCTAGGTACAACAGCTAATTGTGGTCCTGCCCTAGAGAACACAAAGCAAAGTAAATGGTAATTAATTTGCCCTTCAAACATGAGAGAGGGCCTCATGTTTCCTGGGAACTGGGGGTTTAAGATGAATTTGTACATTTAACATTTTATCAATGTTTGGCACTCAGAATACTTTTGATATATAAATACTCATATATATGAACCATTTTTCCTGCACTTTGTTCTTGCTTTCAACAAGTTTATTTGTAAAAAGTAGAAAAGCATAGGCATCCTAGTTTGAAGAAGGCCTGAGACTGGCTCCTGGGCTTATAAACAGGATGGAGTATATCATTCTGTGTCCCTGAATCCCACCTAACTTGAGCTAATAGTGCCCAAAAGTCCCGTCACTTCTAAGTCTCCTTAATAGCTGGCAAAAATGCCCACACTCCAATTACCAGCTTCAGAATTAATAATAGAAATGAAATGATTAGTCCTGTGCTTACTCTGGTCCTTTGGAATCCATCATGGAATAAATTTCTGCCCACAATATGTGTGCACATGCACACATGCACAGATTACAATTATTATCAATAGGAAGGATGTCAAGGGTAATATACATAAGAATATACATAATTGTATATTGTATACATATATGTATATATACATATATATATACATATATGTATACATATATGTATATATACATATATATATTGTATACATATATGTATATATAATATACATAAGAAGTTTAATTCAATACAATTAGTGTGTTAAATCCATAAGAACCTTACTTGGCCATAAAATATAAAAGTTTAATGTAAATAATTTAAAATAAATCGTGGGAGGCAATCTTCATAATAAAGTTAAAAACTAGAAAACTCACAGATAACCAAATGACTAAACATAAAAAGGAAAAAAAAAAGGAGAAAAGGGAAAATAACAAAGAGGAGATGCGAGGGAAAGAAAGAGGAAGGGAGTAGATAGAAGTGCTAGAAGAAGAGAAAAAAGGGAGAAAAGAGAAGTGAGGAGAAAAGATAACTGTATAAATGATAATGACACCCAAAACTGGTGTTTTTCAATGATTCATACTTTGCTGATGACAATGTAAAATAGGCTATCTGTTCTGAAGAACAATTCAATATTTTCTTTTTAAAAATATCTTATTTATTTATTTGGGAGAAATAGGGAGAGAAAGAAAGAGGCAGAGAGAAAGAGAGAATGGGCATACCAGGGCCTCCATCCAATGCAAACAAACCCCAGACACATGTATCACCTTATGCATCTTACTTATGTGGGTATTGCAAAATACAACCCGGGTCCTTAGGCTTTGTAGGCAAGTGTTGTAACCACTAAGCCATCTCTCCAGCCCTAATATTTTCTTATAAAAATAAATTTGTAATAATCATCCAAATCAATAACTTTACTGTTACATACTCCAGAGAAATATAAGCAAATATTCATTTAAAAAAAGATAAAACTGGGCTGGAGAGATGGCTTAGTGGTTAAGGTGCCTGCCTGCTAAGCCTAAGAATGCTGGTTCCAATCTCCAGCGGTTCCAATGTCCAGGTCCCAGGTTTAGCCAGATGTGAAGTGATGCAAGGGCACAATGCCATACTTGCCCACAAGAGGGCGCACACATCTGGATTTCGTCCACAGCAGCTGAGAGACTGCTGGCGCACCCATCTCTTTCTGTCTCCCTCTCCCTCTCTGTCTGTCTCTCTTTCTGTGTCTCTCTCCAAAAATAGAAAAATAAAAAAAATTTAAAAAAGATAAAACTATACACAAACATTTAAGTCAGATTTACACAGTTAAAACCTAGGAATTATTCAAATAGCCTACACTGGTTCAGCAATGAAATAAACTGGTATTCATATCATAGAATATTGTAAAACAATGGAAAAGACCGTGCTCATAAAAGACATAAATGACAAGTCTCCTGGATAAAATAAGACAATTCCATGAGATTACATGCTGTATGATTCCATGTTATAACATTCCTGAGATCATAACATTATAGAGTGGTAGAATCACTTAACACCTGTTGCCAGGGGCTAAAGAAAAGAAGATGGAAATGAGTTAATGTATCTATAGAGGGGTAGTAGGAATAATGCTGTGATCCTAGCCTTCCTGTGTATTTTGAGTAAGGGTAGGTTTACAGATCTGCATATGTGATACAGCCTCAGATAGTTGAATGTACATGCATGTGTATGCATATGCAAGCACACAGCCATACAAATATATGTAAAATCAGCAAAGCCTAAACAAGGATGAAGGAAGGGAACAGGTTGAATTTCCTTGTTTTCACATTGTACTATGATGATAAAGGATGTCACCTTGAGGGCAACTGGGGAAAAAGTACTCTGTATTAATACTTACAAGTAAATATGATTGTGTAATTTTCTCAGCATTAGATAAATTGGAAGCCTAAACAGACAACGTTTATTGAAAACCTTATTATTTTGCATGTAAAATGCAGAAGCTTCAGAGAACAAAATCTTCCCCATGTAATTGGATAACATTTGCTTTTGGTCCAAAGCTGTTGTGTGTGCAAATCTCTGTCAAACTTTCTAGGCAAGAGGCTCTGAGTTCTGGACCTCGCTATGGGTGCATCACACATAAACACAAGTTGTTATATATGTGTGGTGTGCTAGTCTCTGCCACCCTCTTGATGCGCAAACGTGTGGATGGACTCCTCACATTTCTGCTGCAGAATAAATGGATATTTGTTCACCTCTGTCTGAATCTTTGCCTCTCCTAAATATTATGCTTATGAAACTTTCAGTCCTATGCTATTCTCAGACATAGGTGGTAGAGTCATTTCCTGCCATGAAAGTGTTGTTTCTGATTGTTAAATAGCACTCATTCCTGTTTCTATATAGACTAGCAATGAGTCATTGCCTTCCCTCTCATTGCAAAAACGGGGCCGGGGAGACTTGCACATACATCCCAAATGTTACATATTAGAATTGATTACAGCAACACAATTAGGCTTTAAAAGGCATAATGTTTTAAGCCTGCTCAAGGAAAATACTGTAACGGATGCACATCAAAAGCCTCTGAGGAGATTAGGTATTTAAATTTATCCATTCTAGAGTGTGCCACCAAGGGTGCTGCAAAGACAAAAACAAAGAAACTGCCAAGTGAGCAAATTTTCACCCATCAGCAAGAATAAATAGGCTTGCTCTGGAAAAATAAGTAACACCATACTTCCTGTGCCTAATACCCCTGAAAATACGTGCTGGCCTCCATGGTTTAATTCCTTCATGACACTTGCTCTCATGAAATTAAAGTTTCAGACAACTTGCATTTTCCCTTCATGTCTTCTTGCTTTGTCTCTGTCATGGCTTTCTTTAAACAAGATGTGTCCTAGGAGAGTACTGAGCAGCTGGAGCAGTCTTCTCTTACATTTCATATAGTCTGCTGCTCATATATTCCCTCTATTCATATGAATTGTTATTGGCATTTTCATACGTGAAAAAAATTATTAAAAAAGTTCTATTCTTCAATAAAATACTTTTGATGTTTTTCTCACGGATATGAATGGTACTCTTCTGGGGACCCTGCAATGACCAAGTCAAACATTGAGGGCTAGAGCAACTGAGGACATAAGGAACTTTATGAAGACGCTTCAGACTTATAGAGTGTCCATCTTTCTTAATAGCTGCGTGTTAGCTGGAGAGATGAGGAAAACAATGGTAAAATATGGACAATTATAGATGAAGTGTGCATTGTGGAAATATTTGTAGAACAATTTGGACAGAATAACAAATTCTGTTTGTGATGCAGGTTTTCTAAAGAGATGGTAGAAAATTAAATCTCAACACTGTCTTATGCCAGAACTTTCACCAAGAAGGTGGGAACGTGACTTCACCATGCACTACTTTCTTCTATATGCCCTTTCTCCTTTGAAGCATTAAACTAGACCCCACTACAGTCATTCTGCATGATCCTATCAAGAAAACAAAATTCTCCGTATCCTCTAAGAGAGGGAACAGCATAGCCCACAACCATACTACTTTTTTTTTTTTTTTTTTTTTTTTTTAAACCTGCAAGGTTGCACATTTGATCTTTCAGACAGGTGCCCTGAAAAAAAGGTCAGGACCTCTGACCCTTTTGAAACTTGCAGCATGTTTCTTGGTTGGCTTACCTTGTGAGGAAAGCTGGAACTCTGCCCTTGCGCTCCCCATAGCAGTGCTACAGTGACCTTCTCAATAACACATCCGCTGTGTCTACGCTCTCCTGGTGCAGATATTCCAGAACACAAGGCACCTATTAAATACCTATAGTCCAGTCTTCCATCAAACTTTGTGAATAAAGCTTTAATGAAATGCAGCCCCCTTCATTTACTTATGCATTTTCCTCTAGTTGCTTTCACACTATCAGGACCGAAAAGTAACTCCTCATATAGAAAGCATTTGCTGACCACTGGCATCTAGAGAGATGGGGAAAACACAAAGCAGGTTGGGTAAATAGATCCGGGATACTGTCAGAACATTCTGGCAATTTGAACAGAGAGCTTCCAGCTGAATTCAGCTTTAAATTTTCTGCAGCGTAAAAGGAAAACAATATGGCATAATAAGGCATTTCTTCTCAGTTTAGGACCAAAAGAGCCAACCTACTGAAACTGCTAGTTCTGTAATCATTGCCAGTCTCCCATCTTTTCTTCAGCTTCTCTGCCCCTTCAGCTTGATTCCAGCTCTTTTGCCACCAGTCATGATCCAAAGACAGTTGGCAAATCTAAGAGAATGCATATCCTCATGAACACACCCAGGCTAACAGAAACAATGTATCTATGTTCACTTTTTAATTAGTGAGTAATCCTTCCCCAAAACCTCATTTGGAATCTTTCCCTTGTTTAGATTCCAACTTTCTTTATCAACTACAATGAAGATTGAAAGGTAATTCAATATGTAGACAATATGAAGCAATGTAAAACATGAACAAAAGAAAAATTAGAGAAGTCCAAAGGAAAACTAGGGAAGTCCATTGCTGGGTAGAGTGTGCCAAATTTTCAGTTGACAGTGACGGAGGAAGGATGCTCTGACCGGAACCTCTAGAAGGGTACATGGAACTATTGCTCAGCACACGGAGAATGCAAGGACATAAAAATATCTTAGGGTAGTGTCAGGACTGGTCCTTTATAGCCACTGCAGAAGCTATGGCATAATGTACAAACACGTTCCTGGCACAGACACGTATTTTTGCATCCTGAAATACTCCTCAAAGAAAGCCCCAAGCCCCAGATGGTCCATGGAAGGGCATTGTGAGTCTCCTCGTATCAGTGCCTTTTCATACCAGGACTACGGACCCTCAAAGGACTCCCACTAAATGGGAGTTTACAGTTTTATTTTTTATAATTATGAATAACTGTCCAAATAAAGCAGGTGTGTTTGAACAATAACATCTGACCAGATAAGCAATATGTAAATGTCATATTTATTTCAGACTTTTTTCTCTGGGCCTGTACTTGCCAAGGATAAGAGGAAAATGTGCTTAATGGCTGTCAAATGATAATAACTAACAAAGATCTTTCTTCAAATTGTCAATTTTGAATCCTAGGATACAACCACACTTTTCAGTAATAATTATTATAACAACATTTTAATAACACACAGAAGAATATGCTAAGGCCAAACAAGAAGGGTTTCTTATTTACAATACTTGTACAAGAAAATTGCATTTTTTGGTTTTTAGTTCATTATATACTTAGGTTGAAGTTATGAATCAAAATGATTATAAACAAAGGATTATTGCAAGTTTGGTTTAAGGAGGTATTAAAATTTCAATTGATTAAAGTGGTCATTAAGATAATTAAGGCATTCTTCTTTAAATACAATTATGTAAATATAAATAAATTTAACTATGTGTAACATCTATGCCACTTATATATAATGGGTCTTATATATAATGGTTTCATAATAAGATAATTATCTAGAAAAGAAAAAATATGTATGATTGTAAATTATGTGCCCACATACATATGCAGACATAGGCACATGAAAATTGTATAATATGCAACACTGCAAAAATCTGTTATATATGTTGTAGTGCTATTAAAACATACAATTCTACTGACTGATGATTTTTATTTCAATGAGACTTGCAAAACATAATTGACATATACAACTCTTATAAGATTTTTTCTTTTCCTTTTTTCATTGGTTTTGATAATTGGATTGCATAAATCAAGGTGGGAAAGATACTTCTAAATTTTGGAAAATGCTACTTTTCCTTAAATATTTAAGTGTATGGTAGAAGTGACTAATGAAACTAACTAACATTTACGTGAAGGAAAAAGTAAAAGACTATGGCTACATTTCACCAAGGTGGAATATTATAGCTTTTATTCCAAAGCTTGAGAATGTATCTTTCATTCACCCATAAGAACTTCCAACCACCAAAAGATTTCCATATTCATGAATTCCCTCACCACAACAGTACATACTGGGGATAACAATTATGAGTTTCTAACAGCCGGGGCGTAGTGGTGCACACCTTTAATCCCAGCACTCTGGAAGCAGAGGTGGGAGGATCACCTTGAGTTCAAGGCCACTCTGAGGCTACATAGTGAATTCCAGGTCAGCCTGAGCTAGAGTGAGACCCTACCTCAAAAACTTCCCAACTCCTCCCAAAAATTATGAGTTTCCAATTTCTGCAGCCACATTCATGTCTGATCAAAGGTTGTGGAGATGAAGGTCGATATGTTTGACAAAGGGATGGGCAAAGCACACATTTTTTTTCTTTCCCTGTAAATCAGTGCATTATCAAAATATATAATATAATTTGTGTCAGTAATGACCATTTTCATAGTCATGCTACTATCTTGAAATGGCTGGACTTGTTGCTGTTTCTTTTGTTGATAATAACTTTGTGCTTCCCTGCACACTTGGTGTCTTCAAACTTATTTCTTAGGACATGGATCCCATAGGACATTTACCCAAATAAAGGAAATACCTCTCTGTCACACCTCCTAGTTCTTCATCATGTAAAGGGCAGAACTGTGATATGTTTATCTGAATTCTTACCTCAACCAAATCACACCGTTTTCATAACAAGACAATTAACATGAGAAATGTATTTCCCCCAATGTGCAGTCTAGGACTTCTAGGAACCACCAGTTGAATTTTCACAGCAGTAATTTTGACTGACAAGATGAAGAAAGAAATGTGAACTTTGTGTGTTTCAAAGAAATCATATAGACAAAACAAAGCCTTTGTCATCATTTCCCAGAAAACCTTATTGCTTCTCCTAAGCATCTTTACTTAGAAAGAAATACTTCAGAATACAAATAAAAATCTATAACCATTGTGCAATGCTGTCAATGGGTTTGTCCATGACACTTAGATAAAAGACTAAAAAACAATGAGACTGAAGGGAAAATGGATAGAAGTCTGAGTACAAAACTTTGGCATTGGACTAGGAGAATGGAGCCCAGTCCCCAAGTAAAGATGGGGGACAAATAACAAGAATATAAGTGTATGTCTTAGTTGAGCTTGTAAGAAAGAGACAAGAAATATTGGTGTGGATAAAGAAACAAAAGATAGACATCACCAGTTTTTTTTTTTTTTTTTTTTTTTTTTATTTCTTGGTCCATTTCACTATCTTAAATGTGGCTTTGCTCATATCAGTCTGCTTGCTGACCTTCCCAAAAAGCTGGGCAATAAATTTTTCTTCAACCCCTTTGGCATAAAGAGTTATCTCTTTATTTTATTGTAGTCATCATATGATGAATAAGATACATTTTTACTGGAAAACAAATTCAGCTGCAAGTGCACAGCACTTCAAAAAAAAACAAGATAAAAAAAGAAGTGAGAAAAAAAATCTTTTTGGTTTGAAATGAAATAATTCAATCACAAGTAGCTCCTGTTCTTTGACAGGTCAATTTGATCTGCCCCTCAGCATCTCTGTGGGGCCATGACAGAAGAGGATGCTTTTCCAGCAGAGAGCCCAAAGCTCCAAAACATCAGGAACTTAGCAGAACAGGATTAATACAAAAGAGAATTTGACTACCTGGGAAAGAAGTCCTGTTGGCAACTGTGCAGTGTTCTTGGGAGGAAAAATGTATCCCTATACATTTGTTGGACGGATATGCAAATGTGTTGATGTATATGCACATGTTGGTGGCAAAATAAATGCAAAACCATGGAAGTTCCAAGAAACGAGTCTGTTGAATTGCTCAATGCAGCATACTGCAACTTATGTTCTGAAAGTGTTTTGCTCCCCATGAAATCCCCAGCTGAATGTGTTCAGAAGAGCTGCAGTACGGGTGGAATAGTTCCAGGTTCAGATGTGAACACAGATACCGGCAGTGAAGCCGGAATGTGTGTCTGATGTTGTTGTACAATGTTGAGAAAATAAATTGGATGTTGTTCCCATTGCTGATGCAAAGACAGGATGGATGCTAAAATGAGGTTATGTGCTGATTTGGAATCTCATTTATCCCCTGCTGACTCATATCATCTGTTTTGGTTAGTCACATGACACAGACATTCCTTTTGCAAAAATCCCCACTCCCAAGTCTTTAATGACTTTCACCCAGCTTTGGAAAATAGCAATCATTTAAGTACCAAAAGCATAAAGTCACTCCAAGCTGCTTTGTCGATATAAAAATTTTAATATACTAAAATAATGCAAAAAAAGAAAGATGCATTTTTCATATAGTAGCCATGTTAAAATATTTATATCATGATATATAACGAAAACCTCTGTCCTTACCCAAATAAATAAACAAAGCTCTAAAAACAATCTGAGGAGACAAGGAACAGACTTGTTAGCATTTTGTGAAATTGAACTGGATAATGGAATGAAGGAAGTCACCCTTTAAGCCAGTATGTGTTTAACTATGAACTATACCACAGTAAGATCTTACAGGAATCTGAAGGTGAATCCCATGGGTTGGATTTTATGATGAAGGTCTGTGAAGGGCTTTATGATTAAGCATAGATCAGCAGAAAAGGGTGAACAAGTTGCACATGAGGGTAAAGGCCTTTCCACACTTGGAACAATCCAAATAAAAGGAGAAGAGACAAGCTATAGCAAATTATTAAAGTAACAATTACCTTGGCCTGGGAGATTGCTCAGTGATTAAAGGCATGTGCTTACAATTGCCTTACTTGAGTCTCCTTTTGTGTGCTTATTCTAAAAACATAGAATCTGAGGCCTTGGGCTGGAGAGAGATCTCAGTGGTTAAAAGCCTTTGCTTGCCAAGCCTGACTTTCCAAGTTCAACTCCCCAGTACCCACATAAAGCCAGCTGCACAACGTGGTACTTGCATATGTAGTTCGTTTGAAGTGACAGGAGGCCCTGGTGCACCCATACTTTCTCTCTCTTCCTCCCTCCCTCTTTCTCGCCCTCTCAAATAAATAAATAAAAATATTTTAAAAAATTAAGAATCTGAGCCTTTGGAGATCCTGTGTAGGACCAAGTAAAGTGGTTGTGTAAGGATACTTTCACCTTCTTTTTGCTTAAAACATACAGTGAAATAATTAAAACCCACTGGCTTATCTTATTACTGTTGGAGACCGCTGAGCCAAACTGCAACCATTTGGAGGAAGAAGCCTCCACTCTTTGTATTAAGATTTCAGCTTCCTGAGTTCCTGTGAAATTTACCAAGCCTTCCCAAAAAGCCTGCTTTGATAAGAACAAGAATGTAACCTAAAGATGTGTATCTTAAACAAACAGGACTGATGTAAATCTGCCCTGCCTGTAATCTCAACAGACATTCTTGAGGCCTATCACTCAAGAGACCCCCGACCCTCTGGTAGCCATAAAATCCATTAGGCAGTCATAAATCCCATGTGCCTTCTTCCCGCCTCCCCTATAGCCATAAAATCCTATTTGCCCTCTTCCTGCCTCCCCTATATATACCTCTGTATGAATAATAATAATAAAGCCTTGACTGGAGTGGAAGCAAGGCTTTCTTCTTTGTGTCTGCTTGTCTCTCTCATCCAGGAGCAGCCTCCCCTCGAGCCCCTGTTGAACCCCGCCGGCCGGGGCAAGTGGCGCCCAACGTGGGGCTTGAGATACGAGGACTGACTTGGACGTCGCAAGGAAGGACGGCCGTCTCTTCAGCATTGGATCGCCACCTCGTTGGTGAGTGAAGATCCACAGTGGGTCACTGCAGGAAAGCCCGCCTGTAATACAGACCTGGGTAAGGTAAGAATAGCGATTTAATGTCTCGAGACAAGCCATATTTGTTCATAGTTTATGAACCTCAAGGCACAAAGAAAATCGGGTGATCCTTTGGGGACATCCTCCCCTTAGGATTTACAGGCCCAGGGTGGGCCGCCTCCCCAATGAAGAAATTGTCTCTTTATTGACGGACTTAGGCGAAATTTCATATGGTTGTCTCGCCATTAAAAAACTAGGCAGAGTTTGTTTCCCCAGTTAGCGAAAGACAAACTCCCTTTCTCCATCAGAGAAAGACTAATAACTACAAGCCCAGGAGGGGCTGCCCCCCCAGTGAGAAGGTAATATTTGCCACTGACGGGTCAGGCGAGAGATAATGTAAAGGAAAAATAAACTGTCCGTTTCTCCATCAGAGAAACGTAACTTAACAAGCCCGCGGGGGCTAGCCTCCCCACTGAGGAATTAGGAGAGGTATAATGTAAAAAAAAACAGACTTTTTCCATCTCAAAGATAAAGACAGATCTCCCCTCTCAGATGCTGTCTTCTTATTTCATTCTTTGTTTTCGGTTTAAAGCCTTCGCGTGGATTTGAATCAAGGCGACAGGGCAACTGAAGTCTCTCGGCCAGGGCTACTCTCTGGCATTGACTGAAGGCCCCGAGCTCATTGTTCAAATCCCGACTGCCCGATCGGGTGTTGGCAATAAACCTTCTATCTATTCCTCTTTACATTTTACAAACCGGTCACGCATCGGCCAATAAAAGCCTTTAGGGCAGCTACCGGATTCCTAAACTTGTGGTCAGGCTTGCGTTTGGGACCACCGGGAAATCCCCCGGGCTATTTATGGCCCAGGAATATTGCCCTTTGGTCTTAACGTTTCTAAACTTTCTCTATCGTGAGGAACACTAGCCTTCATCAAAATGTGGCTGTTAGCTCGAGCTGTGACAAGCTGGCAGATCTGGCAGAGCCGCTCAAAAAACCACAGGCAGCAACAAAGACAAAAGCTCACACCTGGGGGCAGGGCTCAGGCTCCTGCAGATTTCTCTTTTCAACATGGGCCAGACGTTAAGTAAACATGAGTTGTTTATCCAAGGGCTTAAAGAATCCCTCAAGTTGCGAGGGGCTAAAGTTAAAAAGAAAGATTTAGTTAAGTTTTTTCTTCTCTTGAAAATATCTGCCCATGGTTCCCCAAAAAGGCACTATTGATTGAGGAACGATGGGGTCGCTGTGGGTAATTGTTTGAAAGATTTTTATCGCATGTTTGGCCCTGAGAAAGTCCCGGTCCAAGCCTTCTACTATTGGAATTTAATTAATGACGTCCTTCAGTCTCATTATTATCAACCTGATGTTTCTAAAGTCATACAGGATGGGGAATCCTTCCTTAAAGAAAACCTTAAGGCTAGCCAAAGTTCCTCTGTCAAGATAAAAACCTCTCAGACCCGCCCAAACATCCCCGTCCCGATGTCCTCGGTTATTGTTCCTATGCCAGAGGACAACTCACACCCTCCCACTCCAAAAAGAGCCTCCTAAGTCCATTTATCCCATCCTCTCAGGGCTCTTGGGAGGCCCCCCGGGAGATGATTCTCTCTCCCAGGATGAGGAGGCAGAATTGAAAGCTGAGGCAGCCAAAGATCTTAACCCTGACTGGCCTCCTCTATCTGCCTCTGAGACTAACCCACCGCCATATAACCCCAGTAGAATACCTTCCTTCTGCGCTCCTGCGCTTCATATGCGCTTTGATTTGGAAGAAGTCACTAGGCGGGCTACCCATAAACTTTCCCGTGAAACCCAGCTACTCAAAACTCTTCTTAGGACAAAGAGGGAAAAAGCCCTACTTTTGAAACAACTTCATGAGCTAGACCTAGAAATTCGCTCTCCCTCCACCCCTCCCCCACACAAGAATAAAATTAAAACAAAAACTCTTCATGCCTTTCCCGTGACGCATTCTCAGGTCAGAACAGGAAAGGGTCAATTAACCAGCTCTTTGCCAATTTTAGAGTCACATACAGGAGGCATAAAAAGAGAAAATGTAGAGAGAGGGTCCAGAGAACGAACAGTCACCTGAACAGTCCTCTGAGTCTGGTAGTGAGGAGAAACAAAGCAAAAATGAAACCTTAGTAATTCAGCCCCAGCAATACCGACACCTTAAATTTAGACACATAAAAGAGCTAAAAAATGCAGTTTCCCTATATGGACCTGTTGCCCCTTTCACTGTGTCCCTTTTAGAATCTTTAAGCTTATTTTGTCTCTCTATACTTTTCTGGGACTACTAACAAAATTTCAAAATATGGATAAATGCCAAACTATTATAAGTAGATATAGACTTCTTATAAGTATTACAACTGTTTTAAGCTCACTTTTGCCTCTCTATACTTTTCTGGGACTACTAACAAAATTTCAAAATATGGATAAATGCCAAACTATTATAAGTAGATATAGACTTCTTATAAGTATTACAACTATTTTAAGCTCACTTTTGTCTCTCTATACTTTTCTGGGACTACTAACAAAATTTCAAAATATGGATAAATGCCAAACTATTATAAGTAGATATAGACTTCTTATAAGTATTACAACTGTTTTAAGCTCACTTTTGCCTCTCTATACTTTTCTGGGACTACTAACAAAATTTCAAAATATGGATAAATGCCAAACTATTATAAGTAGATATAGACTTCTTATAAGTATTACAACTGTTTTAAGCTCACTTTTGTCTCTCTATACTTTTCTGGGACTACTAACAAAATTTCAAAATATGGGTAAATGCCAAATTATTATAAATAGATATAGACTTCTTATAAGTATTTACAACTGTTTTAAGCTTATTTTGTCTCTCTATGCTTTTTCTGGGACTACTAACAAAAAAAAAAAAAAAAAACAGTTTCAAAAATTATATTTAAATTTAAATATGTGCTTAATACTAAATTTGTCAAAAAAAATTTTTTTATAATGTTCAAATCTACTTTCATAATTTAAATGTGTGTCAAAAGTCAAGTCTGATCTACTCTTTAAAGATATTTCATAAGGCCTTTTTTTTTTTTAAATAGCCTAATTGTAAAAACAATAAAAGTTTTCATTGGTAATAATAATATAAACTGATTAAAAATAAACTGGAAAAAAAAAAACTTTAAATGTTGGTAACTATTTAATGAAAAAGATTATTACAGAGTGGTTACATAATTTGTAAAATAAAAATATGTAACTGTAGATATTAAGTAAACTTAAACAAAAAGTTAAAGATAAAACACTTAACTAGATTACAGATCTTTTTAGATACAATAAAGTGATTATTAACCTAGGGCTTACATCAAACTAATAAAAACATGGCTCTAGCTGATAGCAAGTTACTATGGTATTCAATCTGTAAACTTAAAACTTTAGCTTGTTGATATTAATCTGGTCATGATGATGGTTAAAAAAGACTAAATTTAGAGTACCCAATAAAGTTAATTAAGTTCCTATTTGTCAACATTTTAACTATATCTTAAGGTTAAAATTGACTCATTAATATTTAATTCTCTCACATGGTTAATATAACTAATATACAAAAATGCCTAACATCTCCCTCCATTGCCTGTAATAATTGTTTCCTATCCAACTATGTGCTCCTGATAACATAACTGCCTTTGTTATGATTCTGGTAAATGTCACACAACCCTGGGGGTCCCCAAACACTCGTGTGGGGGACTTGACACTTCCTTTGATTCCCTGACTGAGAAACCCAAGCAAACCCAAGACTGAGACTCAAAAAATTCTTCTCAGACCGGTCTGGTAAGTATCTGAGCGCTCTCTCTCTCTCTCTTTCTCTCTTTTTTTTAAAGCTTTTCTTGGGCCCTATGTTTCTGTCATATTCGTGTGTCTGTGTTATTGGGCCCCCTATGTTTCTGTCATATTCGTGTGTCTGTGTTATTGGGCCCTATATGTTTCTGTCATATTTGTGTGTCTGTATGTTGTTTCCCTATGGACGGACGCTTCTCCCTTGACTTAATAACATGGGACAGTTCCCCTTCCCCTCTTTAGGACAAAAATCAAGGACATCGCTCAGAAAAATGGAGTATCTATTTCTGTTCCTCAATGGCTATCAGAGGACACCCTTTCATTCAAATATTAAAAGAATGTTTTCTGTCCTAGGAACAGACATCCAGACCAGATCCCATACATCATGACCTGAAAAAATTTAATTAACCCCCCACCCTTTTTTCACTCCTTTCTTCACAGGTGTTGGCAGCCCACCGCTGAAGCCTCGGTCCCAATTCTTGTGTGGGGGAGGGAATGGGAACTGGGAATTACATCTCAGGTCAATTAATGAGTTACATCTCAGGTCAATAAATGGTTTACAAAATTTGTCTGTTATAAAAACCAGAGGCCCCCATGGCTGAGTATCTCTAAAAGGTCCTACAGGTATAAAACTCCCCAAAAGCTATGTTATTGGACTGATTAAAATTTTTCTCAAACTTTTTCTTCACAGATAGATATTGATTAAAAGCTGTCAGTCAGGATAGATGCTCTAAAAAATGCTGTTATGTATTAAAAAGACAGGTTGTCAATCTGGTGGTTCAAAAGCAATTGTCATGAGCATTACTCCTTTATCCTACAATGGGACTGCTACTATATGGTAAAAGGTTAAAAATCATATTTGGGGTATTTAAAATCTTAATAATCTTAACATAAATTTACAAGGTTTACAAAAAGAAAATATCTGTTATTTCATATAGTCATTTGTCTTTTGGTGATCCTGTTAAGGCTGCAAAAAGATTTTTTTGATGCCTTAAGTATCTCCCAAGCAGTTTCTTTCTCAGATTCTCATTCAGCTTAAGCAGGGGGAAATTTACTGCTGGGCAAACATAGATTACAGAGCTAGAGGTCAACACATTCCTTAGCTAGTTAGGCCTGGGTTGAATAAATGTCTGATTCTATAATGACAGTACTGTCATCTGGCTAATAAATGATGTCTTCTAAGTAAAAAGAAAAACTTTAACTTGGTTTACAACAGTAATTTAGAGAAATAATAAACTCAAAAATTTCCAGGAGGCTTATTTCAACAATACAATTGCAACTTGTTTCAACATACAGAGGTGGCTATGCCTGAGTCAGGCAAGCAAATGGTGTTGCAGAGATTAAATGTAACAGGTTAATTGATTTCTTTTTTTGGTTCTTCAGTATATACCAAAATAAATATAATTTATGATTACAGTTGGGTCCCCAAGAAAATAAATAATCAGAGATACAGCCCATCTTGGGTCCCAAAGGTGGCCTCAAACAAAATTATAAAAAGTACTCTAAAAGAAAATTATTTTAAGTTTTGCACGTGTCTGCCCCTCCCTTATCCTTTTGTACTGGCCCAGGTGGGTCAATCACCTAATGAAATTTACTCTTAGTTGTACCTGGTATATTATCACCAATTGTATTAATTCTAAAAAGGACACAGCTACAGATTACTCCTCCAATGTAGCCTTTATTGTCATGTGTTTTCCTAACTTAATTATGCCAATCAGAAGGACTGAGTCCTGGTACTCCAGCTTCCAGAGCTCAAGTGTTCCAGCAGCTCTGCAGGTCCACTATCACAGACTGGAGCTGGCAAGCCGAGGAATCGCGACTGAGGACTTGCCTCCAGCTGAGACCTTCCCCTAACAATGAATGTAAACCCTAAAGCTGTTATAGCCACTGTAAGCCCTGTAAGCCTTTGTTTACCTGTAAGCCTTTTTTTTAAAACCTATAGTTTCTGTAATACCTGTAAAACTTATAGTTTCTGTAAACCCTATAGCCACTGTAAGCCCTGTAAGCCTTTGTTTACCTTTTAAAACCTATAGTTTCTGTAATACCTGTAAAACTTATAGTTTCTGTAAACCCTATAGCCACTGTAAGCCCTGTAAGCCTTTGTTTACCTTTTAAAACCTATAGTTTCTGTAATACCTGTAAAACTTATAGTTTCTGTAAACCCTATAGCCACTGTAAGCCCTGTAAGCCTTTGTTTACCTTTTAAAACCTATAGTTTCTGTAATACCTGTAAAACTTATAGTCTCTGTAAACCCTATAGCCACTGTAAACCCTGTAGATTTGTTTACCTTTTTAATCATTCTAGACATGTTGGCCAAGGTTCAATACTCCAAGCCTCCGGGAACCGCATAAGCATTCAGACTTATGCACCCCCTAGGGGGATGGGTACCAATGTGGGTGTGGAAAACACAAGGGAAGGTCTTACTGACCATATCTAAATTCCCTGAGAAAAAACCTGACTTACATGAAGGTTGGTACCATACATAATAATTATATAGGCCCTGCCTCCCCTCCCCAAAAGGTACCAAGGGCCAAATCTGTGGGCGATAAAAATGACCCACGGGAGGAGCCAGGTCACTTCTCCCCACTTGGTTAAAGCCCACCGCTTGACTGCGGGCCTCCCCCTGTCTTGTATAAAAGAAGGGAGGAGATGTTGGAGACCGCTGAGCCAAACTGCAACCATTTGGAGGAAGAAGCCTCCACTCTTTGTATTAAGATTTCAGCTTCCTGAGTTCCTGTGAAATTTACCAAGCCTTCCCAAAAAGCCTGCTTTGATAAGAACAAGAATGTAACCTAAAGATGTGTATCTTAAACAAACAGGACTGATGTAAATCTGCCCTGCCTGTAATCTCAACAGACATTCTTGAGGCCTATCACTCAAGAGACCCCCGACCCTCTGGTAGCCATAAAATCCATTAGGCAGTCATAAATCCCATGTGCCTTCTTCCCGCCTCCCCTATAGCCATAAAATCCTATTTGCCCTCTTCCTGCCTCCCCTATATATACCTCTGTATGAATAATAATAATAAAGCCTTGACTGGAGTGGAAACAAGGCTTTCTTCTTTGTGTCTGCTTGTCTCTCTCATCCAGGAGCAGCCTCCCCTCGAGCCCCTGTTGAACCCCGCCGGCCGAGGCAATTACAAGCCCAATAAATGTATTCTATAACAGGATCAACAGAATATTTTTCTTCTATAAAATGCATTTAATGTACAGGTAAGTTCAGAGCTTCTTCCTGTGGGAAAGATGTGATTCCTTAAAGTTTGGGGTAATTCATTATTTATTATTCTTTTAATTAAAAAGGATATTTAGTTATATTGAGTTAGGGAGTGGTGAATGGAATTTATTATAACATAGTATGTTGGGGTTGATTGGTTTGAGGAGATCTGACACTGAACTTTCAGGGGATCCTATTCAGACAGCACTCACATTTCTGTGTGTACCTGACGATGTCTGCGTGCAGCATGTGTGTGACGGCTGGCACTGTGGCTTAGGAAATTGTCTACATGTGCTCAGTGAACCAGTCCTTCCAAGCTGCAGTTACATTCGCACACAAAGCATCAAGACTGACCCATGAAGCAAAATGGGTTTTGATAGAATAAATTGAGTCAAAACACAAAGAAATTCTGAATACAACGTAACAAAACACATCAGAGGAACATTATGACCTACAGACCAGGATAAACACCCCTTAACACATCGTATGTTTAGGAAGTAAGGTCTTTATACCTCTCACATCCCCAAACAAAGGTTAGGCTGAAGCATGAGGTAGCAGAAACTATCCCTAAGTGAAGAAGTGCCTTTATTTCCATTCATGTTGCTGTTGTTTTTAAAATCTCTACATTGAACTGGAAATGGATGTTAACTTTTGCTGTGCTGGGTGCTGGTACTATGACGTCAAGAAATGAGAAATGGAAGAAAGAGAAAGGAGAGGGAGCAGAACAAGGCAGAGAGGGGACAGAGGTGAAGTAGTATCTGTTGAACTGTGACAGATGTCATTGACAAAGGTCAACAAATGATAGACATAAAAAATGTGAGCCTTGGGCTGGAGAAATGGCTTAGTGGTTAAGGCAAAGCCAGAGGACCCAGGTTCAATTCCCCAGGACCCACGTAAGCCAGATGCACAAGGGGGCACACATGTCTGGAGTTCATTTGCAGTGGCTAGAAGCCCTGGAGTGCCCATTCTCTCTCTCAAATAAATAAATAAATAAATAATTTTTTAAAATGTGACCTGTTCTGAAAATAAAGCAACTGAGAAGTCCTTATTCCAATTACTGAGTATAATCATGAAGTCATACCCATGTGTATTCCCAGAGAAAAACATTTCAGGCAGAAGAGAACAAAAGGACAAAATCCCACACAGGATCGGATATGGTGTCTCTGAGAGCTGGGACAGAATGAAATGCAAGGACAGTAGGTCCGAGTGGTAATGAGTTGCAGGTCACACAGACATTTTCATATGATGAGGTGAACTTGGGAGGTTGAATTCCAGGGAAATGCTAATTTTTCAGGGAGGAGATAATGGTGGATTAACTGCTGACCATGAGAGCAATTAGGCACTCCAGCCTTTCAGTCAACACAAGAATTTGCCCCCAGATTATACATTCGTGATGAAAGTACGGAAAAGTCAAAGACTCCAAAGCTCTGCTTTAGGTTTGGAGGAAAGGCCATTCAACTGAGATGTGGAAGATATGTAAAACTACTAGACAAGATGAAATCACCTAAGAATTAACCATAGATAGATTCATGTGTACTCATGTGTTTGATTTTTAATTAGCATGCCAAGTAACAGGTTTCATTGTGACATTTCCATCCATCCTTTGTTTTGTTTGATCCTCTCCCACTTGCTCCATGGCCCAATTCCTCCTTATCCCTCCCACCAGTGCCTTTCTACACCTTTCCACTTTCATGTCTCATTCAGATGTGTTCATTACCTTTCCCAATCAGCTCCCTTACTTAAAGCCTCTTTCCCTGCTCTGGTGATCCTATGTCTAGTATCATGACCTACACTCACACTCAGAGCCACATAAATACACACATATAAAAATGCTAAGAATCCACATATAAGAGAAAAGATGTAGCATTTGTCTGATACTGGGTTTACCTCTTTCACAACATTAATTTCAAGATACATCATTTTCCTATCAATTTCATAATTACCTTTTTCTTTATGGCTGAATAAAATTCTATTGCATATAATTACCAAATTTTCATTTTCCACTAACCTCTTGATGGACAACTAGGCTGGTTCCATTTCTTTCTAGTAAGAATGGAGAAAAAAAAAAATGTATGTAGATATACACATATTTCTGTGGCTGTATTCCAGAGGTACTATCATTTTCATTTCATTGTAGGAATTTTTTAATTTCCCCCTTGATTTTTCAATGGCCCATTGCTCATTTAAAAATGTAATATTCAAGGCTGGAGACATGGCTGAGTGGTTAAAGGTACTTGCCTGCAAAGCCTGATGTACATGCATTTGGAGTTCATTTCCAGCAGTAGGTCTTAACACAAATCCTCCTTCCCTCACTCTCCATCCCTCTCTCTCTCTCTCTCTCTCTTTCTCTCCCCTCATATCCCTCTTTGCTTGAAAATAAATAAAATATTAAAGAAACTTAATCAAAGATGTAATATTCTGTCTCCAAATATTTGAGAAATTTCTGAGGCTTCTTTTCCTTTTGATTACTAGTTTTATTCCACTGTGGCCTGATAATATAAAAGAAATTATTCCAATTTTTTATTAGTTATGGCTTGCATTGTGGCCTACAATGTGACTAATTTTAGAGATTCCATGTGTGAACAAAAAGAATATGTATTACAAATTTATTTGTTATAATTTTCTGTATATATCTGTTAAATCAATAGAGGCATGCTAACATTTAGTTATGACTATTCTTTGTAGATTTTTAAAAATACTTATGTATTTATGAGAGAGAGAGGAAGAGTGGGGGGAGAAAGCAAGAAAAGATGGGCCATGGTCTCCTGTCACTGCAAACAAACTCTAGTCAAATGCACCATCTTGTGCATCTGGCTTTACATGGGTACTGAGGGATTGAACCTGAGTCCCAGCCTTTACAGACTTTTAGTTTGGAAATTCTATATAAATATGAGAGTGAGATTTAAAGCTTTCCTAGTACTAGTGTGTTAGAATCTGTATAGCCTGGTATAGCTCTTAGTGTTTGTTTCTTGAAATTGAGAATGCTAAGACTCAATGCATACATACTTACAAGTGTTCTATCTTCTTGATGAATTATTTCCTGTATTGGTTGGACATCTAGTTGTCAGACATGAGAATCACTACACCAGGCTCTTACAGATTCCACTTACTTGGTTGGATGGTTTCCAACCTTTGACTCTCAAGTTTTAAATGTCTTCACTAGCTGCATGTACTTCTTAGAAATAACAAATAGTTGGACATTTTTTATCTATCTATCTATCTATCTATCTATCTATCTATCTATCTATCTATTTATGAGAGAGAGAGAGAAAGAAACAGATAGAGGGAGAATAGGCATGCCAGGGCCTTCAGCAGCTGCAAGGAACTCCAGACACATGCTCTACCTTGTGTATCTGGCTTATGTGGGTCCTGGGATATCAAACCTAGGTTCTTTGGGTTTACAGGCAAGTGCTTTAAATTGCTAAGCCATCTCTCCAGCCCTATTTTATTACTTCTTTATTTGAGAGACAGATAGAGAGAATGGGCACTCCAGGGCCTATAGCCACTGCAAACAAAGTCCAGATGTACGCACCACCATGTGCATCTGGCTTACATGGGGGAATCAATCCTGGATCCTTAGGCTTCATAGGCAAGTGAGTTAAACACTAAGACATCTCTCCCTCCCAGACGTTTTATTTAATCCACTTAATTAGTTTACTTGTTTTTACTGGTGAGTTGAGGCTATGTTTTCATTGGTTGCTTACAGTCTTTTTCCTTTGACAGATGAGTCATTTAATAGAAAAACAATTTAAAAAGCATACATCAATAGCAGCACACATCTCTTGGAATCCAGGTAACACTGAGCTTCAGTTCTCCGCCTTGGCAGGTGACCTGTACACACCCACACCCACAACCTGTTCTCTGTCATAGGGCTCTAGGGTCAGCTGCTCCTGAGCACTCATGACCTCCTGCTATATCTTCTTCACACCAGAGGCAACTGCTGTCTCCTCATTGGCTATGGAGTCAATAAGGTTAGCCTTATTGGAAATTGCAAAGTGCCCTCCATAATGCAGGAAGGTGTGAGCATTCAGACCTCCAGTCCAGGTTTGGTCAGGCTTGGACACATCAGCAAAGATCACCCCCAACATGGAGATTACTATCCTCAGTCACAGGAAGAATGCTGGTCTTCATGGCCACGCCAATGAGATCACGAGCAGCGCGGTGGGAGAAATAAAGTGCTTAGAGCCGACCATCATGGCCCATGATGTCAGAGAGGTAGGAGACAGTGGTGCCTGAGGCTGCCTCAAGGTAGGGGAGCACCTTGGACCCTTGTTTGATGTTGGTCTTGTCCACACCATCCAAGATTGCTGCTGCCAGCTTGGAGCAGAAGAGATTCGGGACTCAATTTTGTCATCTCCCTCCTCAATAGAGACTCACTTCTTCCATACACGGATTCTCCAGGGACCAGATTCTTCATGACAAAGGCAACTTTACCCAACAAATGAAGACACCCTCATATCAGAGGGGGTCCACCATTACATTCTTGCTGGACTCCTTTCCTTTTTACCTCCCCAGCCTTGGACCCATTGTTTCCAGGCTGGAAGCCTCCTCCTCCTCTTCTTCCTCCCCCTCATCTCCTCCTTCTATCCAACTCCTCACCCTCTCTCTCCTTCTCCCTCTCCCCCTCCTGTGCTCCTGAAGCCTCCACCTCCACCTAGATCTCGATCATACCAAAACCTCCTCTTCCCCCACAACTTCCCTCTGGACCACCTGGATCACCAAGTCCCCTTGGCTGCCAAAATCACCTGTGGGGGTGGGGGGAGTGCAGGCTAAAGTCTGCTTTCTTGATGATCCCTGAAGCCATGCATCTCTTATGTCCAGGGTGCCCCTGACTCCGTAAGTCTCAGGCTTTCCTCAGTCTCTCTCTCTCTCTCTCCACATAAGTGTATGTATATATATATATATATATATATATATATATATATATATATATATATATATATATGATATATATTTGCAAGAAGAAAGAGGGAGGGAGACACACACAGAGAAAAGAGAGAAAGAGGGAGAGAGAGGGAGACAGAGAGAGAGAGAGAAAGAGAGAGAGAGAGAGGGAGAGGGAATGGGTATGCTAGGGTCACTTGCCACTGCAAATGATTTATAGACTCATGCACCTCTTTGTGGATCTGGCTTCACACAGATTACAAAATCAAACCCTGTCTGTATGGCTTTGCAGTCCAGTGCCATTAACCACTGAGCAATCTCTCCAGCCCCACTTTCAATCTTTGATGTTGATTTTCTTCAGTTATGTCACAATTTCACAGACACATCTTCTAATCCATCACCTCATGTTCACCAGATACAGGTATCCAAACCACATTTACCAGATACTTTTCTTGTCAGAATACTTTTCCTGGATAATGATATGCTGAAAATGGATGCACACAGAATAAATAGACAAAGAAGACATAGTTAAAAGAAAATAAACAGGTGGGGAAGTAGTTGAAAATGTTAAAAGGAGCCTGGCCTGGTGGCGCACGCCTTTAATCCCAGCACTCGGGAGGCAGAGGTAGGAGGATCAAGGAGAGTTCAAGGCCACCCTGAGACTACATAGTTAATTCCAGGTCAGCCTGGACCAGAGTGAGACCCTACCTCGCAAAACCAAAAAAAAAAAAAAAAAAAAAAAAAAAAAAGAAAATGTTAAAAGGGAATAGAATGAAATGCCCCAGTTTAAATTTAGAACAATTAAGAGAGAACAAGGAAAAGACATAAGTAATGGGGTAGTGGCAGGTAATTTCCCATAATCCAATGAAGGTACAGGCATAGGTGTTTTAGCTTGAGAGATAATTCTAGTGTCTGCAGAAGTACAAATAGAAATAAAAAATAGCTGTACAAATCATAGTGGAATTACAAAATGTGAATGAAAAATAAAATATATTTAATAGAATCAAAAAATATTTAATAACAAAATTACTTAAGGCTGAGGCTTGGACTGACATTATGTTAGTTATCTGTAAAGGCATTATTTCTTTCTATAACTTCTTAAGTTATAAAACGAATTATTGTAATATTGTAATTAGACAGGAGAAATGAAAAACATAGCTCAGCTGTAATGGAGTTATAACTAGATGTTAGATGATCTGCGAACAGAGGAGAAACATATTGTTCAGAATTACAGTAAAAGAATGGTGACAAATCCACCATTGAGTTTTTAAATTGAAAAAGACATCTGTAGGATTTGTAAGAGTGCAAGATTCCCCTACCATCCCAAAAAAGATCCAGGAAATGGCTTAATGGAAAAAGTGTGCATCTTTGTACTCAAATTACAGAACAGAGATTACAACTTCTGTTTTATTACCTTCATCATTTGTCTTTTCATATTTCTGTGACAGTGATTAGATTGCCTCTCCATATAGTCCTTTTTAGAATCACAGGGCCACAAATTATAGATAGCAAGAGTTCTTAAAGCTCAAACAACCGCCCATACCCAGCTTTCCTAGCTTCTTGCTGCATGGTTAATTAGGTGTTATATGATTTTGCCAGACATAAGGCTGTACCCATACTAGACCATTTATAATGTCCTTGTGTGAGAGTTTTACTTTCTGCACAGTTGAAATAAGAACTGATTTGAATAAAACCAGTGATGGCTCCATGAGTAAGTGCTTGCAATGCAAGCTTAAGGACACGAGTTCAATCCTCAGAATCCACATAAAAATCTGAGCCAGGCATGTTGGCACAAACCTTTAATCCCAGCACTGGGGAGGCAGAGGTAGGAGGATCACCATGAGTTTAAGGCCACTCTGAGACTACATAGTGAATTCCAGGTCAGCCTGGACTAGAGCGAGACCCTATCTTACAAAACCAAAAAGAAAAAATAAATAAATCTGGGCATAAAAACACTTATCTGTAATCCCAAGTCTAGGTAGGCAGAGGCATCACCCATGGTCTTGCTGTCTTGCTGTTCTGGTTGAGTAAGTGGGATGCAGGTCAGTGAGAGACCCTATCTCCACAAATGTGGTAGAGAGAGATTGAGGAAGACAACATAAATAGACCTCTGAACTCTTCATGTTTGTTCACACATGTGCATTTGCACCAACATTCACACATGTGGCCACATACATACAAATATGCATAAATGCCTTCAAGCAAACACACACACACACACACACACACACACACACACACACTTATCTTCACATATTTATTTTAAAGAATCACTTTAGCATTGGTTTTCTTTATTATAATACTCAAATATTTAGGGGAAGGGTACAAGTGTGAAAGTCCACCATCTCCAGTCTGGCCATGAACTCACTATCTAGTCAAGGTCATAAAACTCCTGACCCTACTGCCTCCACCTTCTGAGGGCTGTTATTACAGGCGTGAACCAATACTCTTGCTTCCAAAGCCTCTCTTTTATGTTGCTATTTTTTTCAAAACAGATTGAATAATAAAATACAATCAAACCAGGCTATAAGCAAAACGAATTTGCAAATAGCTTTGAGTAACAACCTTGTTTTGCAATGATACAAATTCTACAGTCTCAGGCTGATCCTGGGGCTTCCACACACAAGGTAGTAAGCTTCTCTTCCACACTTTTACTGAGACTTTTGCAGAAACACATGATTGATGCTTCTGACATGTTCTAGCCAGAACCAGGAAGTAGAAAGTCTAATTAAGTAAGCTTGTTCAATAGCAAGTATATCTATTAGTTGGTGATGCACGTGTCATCTACTTGATGACTGTATAAATTTGTCATAAAGTACTGAAACATCTCCCTGACAGACATTTGTCCCCAGATGCACACAGTTATTTCCGTTAGGATATGAATTAAGGACTTTAAAAATGATTTTTGTTTTCACTCTGAAAAACATGAAAATATTATGAAACATTGTGATGAAGCCTGATAAATGATAAGAGAGCAAACCTCTATGAAAGAAGGCAGAGAGAGGCAAAGATTCCAGCATCTCCTCAGCCAGCTTATGGACCTTCCCAAGCCAGATCCTGCTGCTTGCCACCCACATCTTAAAATTTCATTTACACTTTCTTGGTAATCATTTTCTGTTCCACTTATGTCACTTTAACTTTCTTTTTTAAATATTATTTATTTATTTGATATAGAGAGGAGATAGATAGATAGATAGATAGATAGATAGATAGATAGATAGATAGATAGATAGAATTGGCACACCAAGGTTTCCAGCCACTACAAACAAACTCCAGATGCATGCATCCTGTGCATCTGGCTTTATGTTGGTCCTGGGAAATGGAAACTGGGTTGTTTGGTATTGCTGGCAAATGCCTTCGCCGCTAAGCCATCTTTCCAGCCCCTTGATGTTCATTCATAAACTCTTTAGTTTTAGTGAGTTTATGAGAGTCCTCTGTATAAACACTTTATATTTTTTATCTATGCTTACACTTATTCACTTTTCTAACATGACATGATTTCAAGTCAGAGGCTATTTCAAGCAATACTCAGAAGTGTTTGCATGTGACAATGGTATCTGTCCAACACAAATTTAAGGGTCAATATACATAAGAAAGACAGGGTGTTTTTACTGCTTATAATTTGTTAAATGTGTATCTTACCTTAATGAGCTACAAAGAATTTTGCAGAGTGATTGCCAAATTTCATTTCTCATAAATGCCATATAAAGATATTGTTGAATTTATCAAGATCCATCATGGCTTTCATATTAATACAAAAGTACATTATATATGCATATATATGTATATATATATTTTCTGATTGCAAATGAAGCTTAGGATATTTTCATGAGTTTATTTGGACTTTAAATATATTCTTCTGTAAAGGGCTATGTACACCTCTCTCACAAATATTTCTATTAGATTATCTTTTCTATGAATTGATAGAAGATTCTTATAGTTGCCTATATTATATAATTCACTTATCTCTCATTTATTGTTATATACATTTATTTATATCCATATATAATTACACACACACATGCATGCACACATACACACACATACACACACACTTGCTATCTCTTTCCTTGATACCCTTTAAACAGTTCATTTTTTTTGTAATCTTGTATTGCTATGTAACAAAGATTTTTTTTTGGAAATTTGGATGTTGAATTTTAGGTACATATACTTCTGTAGTTATTGGTAGGATAATAGTATTTTCTTTAATCTGTTAAATGTTAACATTTAATAAACTGTACATACCAAATTTATATCAAACCATGATTGATTCCATTAAAGTAAATGTAAATTTTTGTTATGTAATTTCTCCTTTAAGTGTTTCATAATCAGTTTAATAGTACTGTACCTAGGATTTTACCACTACATTTGAGACTGGCCTACACTATTTCTTGGTCTTAAAGTGTTTGCTATGTTGGATATTGCTGTGTGTCATCTAGTAAAATAAACTTCAAAGTTCTAACTTTTGTTTCTTTCTTAAATCCAGTACAAATTATTGGTGGATTTTTATACTTCAAAATAAAAAAAAAGTTTTAGTTATTAGATTTGCTATTTAAGGATACAATTTTATTAACAGGGTGCTTTCCATTCCTTTTTGGATGAGGTTTATAATTAAATATCTGTTAGAATGTGTGCACATTTATGTATGCTTTCCCAAAGAACATCTATCCAAGTAGAATAAAATGCTGACAGCTAGCTGATAGAAGCCATGGCACCTGGCGTGGTGGTGCTGGTATATTCCCATCGTGTATTAGAAGCAGTCTCCTTTAGATGCATAGTCACCTTGAAGAACAAGAATGATAAACAATGCCTCAGGTCAAAGAAAAACTGAGTTTTAAACATGGAAAAGCCAAATTATAAGTAAAATCTTCAAATCCACACTGAAATTATACAAGAGTGGAGTTACATCATGTGTTATTAGATTAGAAATGAAATATTTTGGGATGGAAGAAGGCAATTGAAACTATGATCAATATAAACACCAGTGGGATTTTTGCTCTGTCATTATGGGTGACCAAAGTCAAAACATTTAAGAGCATTTAGGCTTGCTGTTAAAGGTCTTTAATTCCCTTTCTTCCTCCAAATCCTTTTATCATTTAAAGTATTTTACTTATTTTATATATTATTTATTTATTTAAGAGAGAGAAAGAGGCACATAGAGAGGGAAATTCAGCATGCTAGGGTCTCTAGATACTTCAGACAAACTCCAGGTACATGCCTCACCTTGTGCTTCTAGCTTATGTGGGTATTGGGGTATTGAGCCCAAGTTCTTAGGCTTCACAGGCAATGCCTTAACTACCAAGCCATCTCTCCAGCCCCTCTAAAGCCTTTTTAACATGCTGTTTTGGCATTATTCTAAATTATTCTAAATACTAAATTAGAAACGTGTCCTTCTAAACTTCAAATTATATGAAACCATATGGAGAAAGAACATTGAACAGAAACAAAGAAATGGTGGGGGAAGAGATTCAGATAGTACACCCTATTCCCATTTCAAAAATGCTACTTCTAGCTCGTCCTATTTTGGTGATGCTTGAACAGACACTTCTACCGTTGGGTATCAGATGCACCCAGTTTGAGGAAGTGCCGGGCTGTAGAAGTCAGCTTTTGATTCCAGATGAAAAGATTCTGTGACTCATACACTTTTTGTATATGTTATGTATATGCACTGACTTCCTCTGAGGGTTGTGAACATTACTATCATTTGTTTACCAATATGTTTTCAGTATGTGTTGCTTATTTCTCTAGCACAATAGCTCTAGCATTCATAATATCTCTTTGTGTTGACAATGGCACAAAAGCTGAAATGAGAACCTCCTAAAGGACAGGATTTTTCAAAGTATGAATGTGGAAGATGGCATTGTAGCTATAAATTTTAGTATATAGTGGATCATTAAGGAGTGACTCCAGATAAAATCAATTGAAAATGTACCCTCCACTTGCTCCACTGTGACCATAATTGATATAATAGAAAGTTTGTGCTATTTAGAAGAAGAAAGGATAAGGATTAAATGAAGTCTGTCACCATGAAGTTATGTTATGTTTTGCCCTTTGGGGACTATGTGAGGCAGATCTTTTGTAGAATGAAGGTCTCTGGCTTTTCAAAAAGCATCCTGGGAAGTTTACATTCCCCAAATAGATTCAGTAGTCTCCATATCAATGTGAAGAGTCATTTTTTTCACACTCATGTAATTTCTTCTCAAGCCTTCCCCTGGCACCACACTTTCTCTCCCGCTTCCTTCGGGACTCTATTCTTTTTGAGTGCTCTGCGTTGTCCATGAATGCGTATTATCTCTCATCTTGAAAAATGCCAATAAAAAAAGCAAATTATATTTGTTCTCTCAGATGTTAGCTGCAAACCATGACTGATTAGTGTTACATGTGACACGTGCAAGAGCAGTAATCAAGGTTATGTGAGCATCGATTTTACAGAGGTGGCGTCCCTTTGATGTATTACTCTACCAGCACCTGCAATGACAAAATTTGCACATGAAATTAATCCCAATTAATTACACTGTTGGCCGGTAGCACTGACTCTTTTATGTTGCAAAATAAATATTAATTTGGTGACTTTTTGTCACCCTGTGAAGCTTATTTAGTTAGATGAGGGGGCCTCTATTGATCAGTATCCTGAAATATAAAAGAAAGGTTAGACAGATGAGGTCCCCAAAAGCCAAGTCAGTCATGTGGGATCCCCTTACATCTTAAAACATTCCAGCACTATTTTATTTTCAGTTTTAGTACTTCACTCCAAATACAGGTTTCTGAGGAAATAGTGTTCATTCCTACATGACCTATATTTAATATTGAATTTTACCCAAACAAGAATGATCATACTTTTTCACTTACCATTTGGTTGGCCGCTGTGTCTTATTGCCTTCTCAGTCTCCACTGTTCTAGGAGAAATTAAAGAAGCCTGTGAGCATGATGTGGGGCGTTGCTAAACATGGGCTGGGACTGTGAGGAAGCTGGCCTGGGCTGTTGGACATGGCGGCAGACCTTGGGCTGTGGGGGTTGCATCTGGGCTTATTTCGGGAACCCACTCTGGTGATGGAGATTGGCCCTCCCTGCCCATGGACAAGGTTGTAGTGTGCCCTATCTTCTCCCAGAGTGGGCAGAACTGGTGGGCCCTCTCCTCTATCCCAAAAGTAACTGACCATTCCACAGTCAGGCTTTGCCCCCCCCCCAACAGTTCCTGATCTTGTGGTGAGCTGCCCAAGACACCCTTATAAACAGTCTCCCTGCAGCTGTAGCCATCCAATATGTGGCTGAAGTCACATAGCTTTTCCCGCCACTTCTGTTACCTCCCTTGCAGCTCCTCCCTTGCAACTCTGAAGTCATGTAGCTTTTCCTGCCATTATGTCCTTTGCAGCTTCTCCCTTGTGACTTCTGCCTTCCAACACCAGCCAATTAGATAGCAGCCTATAAACCTATGTATCCAATTGTCATATAGTCTGTATGTGCCTTCTCAACCTTTCTTAAGTGTTTATAAACCCACTCCCTTTTGAATAAATGAGAGCGTGCTATCCATCAGACGGCCTCCCGGGTAGCTCATTGCCCATCACACTCACCTGCTCCAAGACTCTGCTTCCCCATCCTCCTGTGCCCAGGATGTCAGTGGCCAATGACCCCTGGGAACAGCTAGGACCCACAGGATGACATGAACAGGGAGAGGTTTTCTCTGAAATCTTCAATTTTGTTTGTTTGCTTGCTTTGTAATTCAGAAAACACTGCATAAATGGGCCCAGAAAGTAAGGTTGTTGACTGCTCAAAGACATATTTCTCAAATAGCTAAACTAAAGTTTTGGTTTGTAGTTCATGCTTTAAGCACATATATGCATAGAAATTCAAAGTTTTCTAAAAGGGCTGTTTCAACCAGAATTTTTTCTTTTACCCAATGGCCCCAGAAATCTTCACATTTGGGCAAGTCCTATGGCTTCTCATAATTCACAGATTCTTCTATATTGACTATTTTCACATTTAATTGTGAACTTGAGAAAGGATTTTCTATACTTTATACAAAGACATCAATTTGTATATTTTGAGATTTCTGTGAGCTCAGAAATCAACCCTAAAATCTGAATATGTAGTCAAATTCTAGAAAACTGTGTTGACTGGGGATATAGCTTTTAAAATAAATATCAGCATACTTCTTCTAGGTTAACATTAATAAATTCTTCTTGCATAAGAACAATGGAAGCTTCCAAATTTATTATAAGTTGTGCCATAGTGTTGATGTTAAGATTTTCAAGTAATGATATGATTCTGTGAATCATGTTTTTACAAGTTTTCATCAATTCCTCTCTTACAGGCCAAACTTTATATGTATTTATCAAAGAACATTAATAATTAGCACATACTCATGTTAGAAGACACATTGATGACATGTATTAAATGATGGTTGGTCACTATACAGCTGTTAAAGACCAAATCAGTCATGTAACACTCTAAAAGGATTTGTGCCTCTTTGTACAGAGATTAAGTTCTGAAATCCAGTCATGTTTTTGACATATGGGTGTCATCTTTTGTGGCTACATGATCTTAGGCTACCTACACTGATGCCTTTATCACCCTTTTGTACTTTTCCTGGTGCTGGGGTTTGAGCCCAGAACTTGCATATACAAGACAAGAGCTTGATCACTGAACTACATGTCCAGTCCAGTTCTTGTGTTTTATATATTTTTTTTATTTTTTCATACAGGGCCTTTATATATCTCAGGCTGACCTTGAACTCACTGTATAGCTCAGATAGGATTCAATGGCAGTTGCTGAATTAGGCAGAGCCAGCCTCCGCAGTGTGGAATTATGATTCTCTCTCAGCATGACATTGAGCAGCAATGTTGGTCCACTCAGCCTGGAGAGTTAGAGTCCAGGTCTGATCTCGTGTAGACTACCCTTTGCGAAGGCATCACTGGCCCATCAGAGTCTGTATGCACCAAGGACATGTTAACCTGTAAGCATTAGGCAAGCCTTTAGACTCATCTTATGGTTGGAAGCCTGATCAAACTAGGATGAATTCTATTGGGCCCCCATGTGAGAGGAGGACTAGTGTACAATGTGCTCAGTCCAGAACACCCTCAGTCTCCTTGTCTCTGATCTTGCTGTCTTACACTGAGGCTGCTGACTGATGGGTTAATATATGTCACCGTCAATCACACCTCTCTCTTTAATAGAATTCCAAGTCAATCTTATGCCTGAGTTTTGCTCACTGAAAGGATTTCTTCACCACTATCTGTTACCACCACACTATGAAAGATAGAGTACTAGAATGAACCAACTTTTCCTAACCCATTCATATATTTGGGTGATTAACCTGTGTAGGGCTTTACGCTTTCATTTCTGGTGTCAGTATAAATCATTGAGACATATGCAGGCTGATTTTCAGTGACTCTTCAGCAAAGTTAGTAACAGTCTCTGGGAGCTTGTGGAATCCACAGGTCTGTGGTGCACATTAGGCCAAGGTGATTTGTACACACCCAAATAGTGCCAAGCAGAAAATTCTCCCATGCTACATGTGGTAATGCTCAAAGAACCAGCCTCTCAATCTGCATATGAATGTGAAATAATTCTATGAATGTGTGGGGGGATTTAATTGTTATTTAAACAATATACTCTTATCTTTCTGGAAGCAATTCAGGCCATCAAAGGGATGTCAGAGAGGAGCTTGCTAATTGCTTTCCAACGCTTAGCCTTGCCGTTCCCTTAGTTACTGGAGCTCCCCTTCCTCTAGTTTCACGTTTAGTATCAAAAAGTTCATTTGGAAGCCAGTCAATCTTCCACTGCTAATTCTGCACTTTACATTTTTTATTCAACAGGAACACAATGGGAATAATGTTTGCAGCTGCCAAGGATATAAACTTTTCCCTACATTGTACAAAATTTTCATGGGAAACATAATTAAATAAAAAGAACAGTTTATAAGTTGCAGCATTCAGAAGAGGAGCTGTAGATAAATAAAACAAATAGGTTATTTCATTAGGTTAAATTTGTATCTATAATCTCATGGCTGATGACTGTTCATTTTTGCATAGCCCTACATTGGTTTCTAAAGCCTCTCAGGGCTACAGAAGATCAGATTGATGCTTGAATGAAGATTCTGTCCCAGTAGCAACTTCCAGCAGAAACTCTTCTAGTAATTTGTTTCTGTTTCTCATATATACATATGAGAATATATATATATATATATATATATATATATATATATATATATATATTCCTTTATATATTCCTTTCATTATCCTTTTCAACAGACTGGAATAATAAGGATTGGGTATATTAACATTGTCCTGATCACAGATTCCCCAAATATCTCGACTTTGGATATCAAGTCAATAGAACATCTGGGTAAGTGATTATGGTGCTTTAATTCAGGTGTCCCCCATTAAGTTAAGTACTCTGAATTGTAGTCTCCCCAGCTGATGGAGATTTGGGAATTAAAGCCTCCTGGAGGGGGTGTATTGTTGGGGGGCAGGCTTATGGTTGTAATAGCCAGCTTCCCTTTGCCAGTGTTTGGCACCCTGTTGCTACTGTCCAGCTTATGTTGACCAGGGGGGTGATATCCACCCTCTGCTCAAACCATCACTTTTCCCTTCCATCACGGAGCTTCTGCTCATGTCTATAAGACAAAATCAACCTTTTTCCCCCACAAGCTGCTCTTGGTTGGGTAATTTCTTCCAGCAATGTGAAACTGACTGCAACAGCGATCCTCTGTGCAGTTGCATTGGAGATAGTATAGATGCTGCATGTGTTTTAGTTGTTCCTCAGGATTAGATAACAACAGCAGCTTTGGTAACCCACTCAGAGTCTAATGAATGGAGTTTTTATTTGCCTCCATGACAGGGAGCTCAGGTGAGGCACTGCCCATGGTACCTGACTAATGTGCCCTTGTACACAGGTTTACAGTTACTGACACATAGATTAAAATCTTAGCAATTCTTCTTAAATCCTGAAAACTTAGCAGATCAGGTGGAAACAGTTATGAGGGAGCAAATAGAGATTAAGATTGTGATGACAGAGTTCATTCAATAGGTGGTTATAGGCAAATGCCAGTAAAGCTGTTGCATACTCACAGTTTAGATGAGGATGCAGGGATTGTGTGATGCTGAAAATGAAACACTCACACTATGTGTGAGTTCATGAGAAGAGAATGCCCAGTGAAAGGAAACAATCACAGACTCATCATGAGGCATGTGTATTAAATGGTGGGAGGAAGTAGAAGAGCTCCATTGGCTTCTGATGAGTGCCTCTCAGATCATGTTATGGACTGAAACAGTGAGTCCTGGAAAATATCAAGAATAGTTAAATTGAGAACTTTGATCTGGACACAGTGATGTCTAAAGTCATTTCCTCTTTTCTGATGTTTGTCTCAATACAGCAATTTAGAGAAATAAGTCCCCAAGCTGAAGGATATAAAAAGATGACCCTCTATATGTGAGCTGTGGGTCTTCTATTCATAATGACCTGTTGTACAGAGAAGCCAGGTAATTTTTTTTTCTTCTCTCTCTATATTTTTTATGCAAGAATGAAATAGAAAGAGAGTGAGTGAGTGAATGGGCATGCCAGGGCATCCAGCCACTGTAATCAAACTCCAGATATGTGCACCTCCTTGTGGGCAGGTGCCACCTTGCATGTTTGCATCACTGTGCATCTGGCTTATGTGGGAACTGGAGATTTGAACATGAGTCCTTAGACTTCACAGGCAAGCACCTTAACTACTAAGCCATCTCTTCAGACCCAAGTCAGGCAATTTTAACAGTATCTTGAATTTCTTCAAGCAACCACATACTCTAAATGTCTGAAATGAGCAAACTAAAAGAATGGCCATTTTAAATACTTAATGATCTCATTGATGGATGACATCATGTGAATATACAAGATGTATATTCAAACCAGATCCATAAGGACAAGTAAGTTTGCAAGATAACTATAGCAATAAATAATAATTTCTATTAAAGTATGCTGCATTGTGTATCAAAATATACAGGAATCAATGCACCCAAAATGCACCTTTTAAAAATCTATATTCTTTATTTAAGCTAATTAAGCAAATGCCCCTACATACTGTCTAGATAGCTTGCTATGTATGTGAATAACACACAGCTATCTGTTCATCTCCATGTAAGTGATGGGCTACTCTAAAGATAATACTCAGTAGAAAAATAGAGATATTTATCAAAGGGGGGAGATGGCAGAGACAGAGTTGTATGAAAGATAGTTTGGAAATTTAGACCCATAAACAAGGGCCAGCTCACATTTCTCATCATCTAAATGAATTTCTCCTGATGTTTATTGCCTATGATGATCTGAGTTCCTGACAGTGATTGTTTTTGTCATATATAGTAGAGTTCTACCATGCTGACTAATGGAAGGTGATGCCTTGTCTGATAATTACATTATTTCAAATAAAAAGGTGTCTGACTTTTTTGTGTCAATTTTTCTGATGGAAGCTTTGTGTAGTATCTTATGTGTTGAAATATATTATCTGAAAATAAGGACTTTTTAAAATTTATTTATGTTTATAAATATTTATTTGAAAGATAGATTAGGTAGAAAGATGATGGATAGATAGATAGATAGATAGATAGATAGATAGATAGATAGATAGATAGATAGATAGATAGATAGATAGATAGATAGATAGATAGATAATACATAGATAGGGAGAGAATGGGCGCATTGGGGCCCCCAGCCACTACATAAAATCCCCATATGCATGAACCACCTTGTGTATCTGGCTTATGGAGGTCCCGGCAAATCATATCTAGGTTATTTGGCCTTTAAGGCAAGCACCTTTAATAGCCAAGCTCTCTCTCCAGCCCCACAAGAATATTTTGACTTTTACAACTTGTGTTTATATATCTTTGAGTTCTATATCTTGTCTTATTGTTCTAACTATAACATTAAGAAATGTAAACCAAAATTATACTGAGATTCTACTCATCTCAGTAAATATGGCAGTCATTGAGAAAACAACAACAAATACTGGTGACAATGTGGGAATGCAAACTAGTCCATACATAACAAAAATCAATATGGAAGGACCTACAAATCTAAATATAGACCTAGCACATGACCCAGTTATAACATTTCTAGGTTTTTATTTACCAAAAAGACTCCAAATTAGCAAATCATAGAGACACTTGTAAGTAAATGTTTATTGCAACACTATTCACAATAGCTAAGCTATGAAACCAGCCTAGGATTCCATTAACAGAAGAATGGATAAAGAAAATGTGGTTTGTATTTATATATGGAATTATTTTTACCATAAAGCAGAATGAACTTGCCATATTTTTGGGAAAATGAATGTAACTGAATATGTTCATATTAAAGTAATTAAGTGAGGGCTGGGGAGATGGATTAGCTGTTAGGTGCCCACCTGCAAAGCCTAAGAACACCCATTTGATTCTCCAGGTCCCACATTCAGTCAGACACAAAAAGTAATGCAAGGGCACAATGTCGCATTGGCCCACAAGGGGGCGGAAATGTTCACAGTGGCTGAGAGGCCTCTGGAGCTCCTATTCTCTCTCTCTCTCACTCTCTCTCTCTCTCTGTCCTCTCAAATAAAAAAAAAATGTATAAAGTAAATAAGTGAGTCTCAGAAAGACAAACACCATATATATATATATATATATATATATATATATATATATATATATATATATATTTTTTGTGCTTCCTAGATTAAATATAGATACAGAAAAATGTGTATGTACAGATGACATGAAAACAGAAACAACACTTTCCAGAGAAACAAAATCGACTAATGGGAGACAGGAATGTTATGGGGCAGCGGGCACAATATACACCACAATCTTGGTTTAAAATTCCATTATGTAAAATTCTATATCCTGAATGACACACTAACAGGTTGAACCTTCATCAGGTACTCAGAGGAAACACCTGAATCAAAGGGCCCTGCATTGGGGAGGATGAAGACAAATCCTAATCTCCTGTTTTTTTTTTTTTTTTTTTCTCTCTCTCTCTTTTCTCTCTTTTTCTCTTATATTGCCTACCATTTTCATCCTTCTTTTCTCTTGGTGCTGGCCTGTAACTCCCAGTACCATCATGCAGTTAACATCCACTATGAGCTGTTGATTAGAGAGACCTACAAGGTTTCCCATAAGAAGGCAGACTTCTGTCAAAGCACTTGATTACCCACCAAAGGTTAATGGTAAGACCCTACTGCTGAAGACACCATATGCTGTTGGTATAGAACATGGACAGAACTGGCTGGAACCTGAGAGCAAGTCAATCCCCAGACAGTTAGCTTGTCTAGTGCCAGAAGGTGCTACATGATCTACTGGGGGAAACTGGCCAACGTCTGTCCAATAAACTCAAGGTCTAAGCTACTCAGCAGCAACCTGACATGATACTCACCAAAGTGCAATAGTGGCACACAACCATGGTGAGTAACCAACTGCTCTTGAATTGGCTAACAGACCTGCTCAGTGAAATGGAACCCATAGCTGGAACTGGGAAACAAGTCAGAATCGTATCCAAAAAATGAGTTTGCTTTCCAATATCAAGCTCCCACCAATCTTGGGCTACAAGAAGGCCTACATCTATTAAATTCTTGCTAAACTAATAATGGTTATCCCATTTATCCAGTGCTGACTTCACTCTCCTTTGGAGAATTTGCTTCTTTTTTTCAGATGGACATAAAACCAGAGGAGAGAATCATCCCATCATACCTCCCCAGGGCCCCAGTTGAAATGATAGAGTAACTGGGGAAATGAGCAAGAGTGCTGCTTTATTGGTGAACCTCATATCAGCACAAGGGTGAAGGAGATAGACACAGAGGACACTCAACTCCTACCAAACCAGAGATCCAGAGACACAGAGGCTCCCAAGACCTCATCACTGAAGTAGACCTAAATAAAACCCAACATGGCTCAGGAAATTAGCAGAAGAGGTGGCAGAAAGATTGTTTGAGCCACAAGTTGGGACAAAATGCATAGAGACATTGCCTCTTCCCCATAACTGATTGGTATCCCCACTATGAACAATCCACAATCTCCATGGGGATAACTGGTATCCCCAATGAGGAGGGTCCCTTTGGAAGGGGGAGGACAGGGAGGAGGCTAAGGATGGTACCAGCATGTGCTGTTTACACACTGAGTATGTATAATAATGAAAGAAGAAAGAAGAATGAAGGAAAGGAAAAACATTCCATTATGTAATATAATGCCATACATAATGACTACATGTAATGAATATAAAATGAAAGGAATAATAACCATAACACCCATTCATATAATTGTAAAGAATATTAACTTAGATGACATTGTCAAGGTTTTTGAAATAAAAAAAAATGTCTATCTCACAATGGTCATTGCTGGATACATTACTCTGTATAATAAAGAAATGAGAGAGAGATAGAAAGAGAGAGAGAAGACAGAAATATGCACATACCATCATATTCTAGGATATGACCTTCAGTTTGTTACCATACTTGTCCAGAGAAAGCCAAGAAATGTAGTCATTGTCCAGCTAAATGTTGAGTCATATTGTTAAAAGAAAACATAAAGTTATTGATGATAGAGTTTTTTTTTTTTTCATTAGGCATTACCCCACCAAGTAATGCCAATTCATTCTAAATATGATGACAAGCTTTGAACATTATTAAAAAGAATTGGGGGCTGGAGAGATGGCTCAGCAGTTAAGGCATTTGCCTGCAATGCCCAATGACCCACATAAAGCCAGATACAAAATGTGGTGAATGCAGCTGGGGTTCATTTGCAGTTAAGAGTCTCTGGCACATCCATATTCTCTCTCTCTCTCTCCCTCTGTGAATGCAAACAGATAAATAAATAATAGTTTTAAAAATAGTTGTGAAACTTAAATCATAGACACCTAGAAGATTTTTAAAATGTTTTGTGTACAGAGCAGAATATAAAAGGGAAAGATAGACAGATTTAAAAAGTGACTAAGAAGAAAGACAAGTTAAAGAGTGATGGTGGTTATCCTAGTGATAGATGAAGCTACTTTGGGGTGAGGATTTTGGGGAGAATCTTCAGTTTTGAAGCATGGTCAAGGTGAGTGAGAAGTTTTTGGTCATGATTAAAATGGTCAATAAGGAAAAAAGTGATGGCAAAAATATCTCCAATGATGCTGAACTAATAATCATACTTCACATTAACCTGAAGAAAAGAATTATGAAATCCACTTACTATTGCACTTGTTATTAAACACAGTACTTTACTTTGTTGTATAAAAAGGTCAGTATATGTGCAATGTACAATGGTAACACAAGGTCAATTATTATGCTAACATCCCATCAGCTCTCTCAACTCTAGGGTTTCAGAACGGGCAATGTCTATGTTCTATAAGCCTATAGCAACAAAGTTCACAGATACATCTGGAAAAAGACCCAGAGCTCCTACAACTACATCTGGCTCTGAAATTACAATGTTGCCTGAGTTTTGGCAACTCCCTGGACTTTGAAGGACAGTGGCCTCACCTGTGGAGTGGGGACATACTCATCCCTGTGACCTCAGAAGATCACTGTTGGCTCCAGAGGGATGGGAGATGTGAAAAAAATCTCTGTTTAAAATGTTAACGTCCTGGTGAATAATTTATATCACATTTTAAATTTTGATTTGATTCCTCCCCTGGTACCACTTGGTAAAAGCAATCACTTCTCATGCTTGTTCACACCGATTCCCATGACAGTTTGATTCTCAAAGCAGGTCAAGCAGATAAAGCATACATCAAAATAAATGTGCAAATAAATCACTTATCCCTCCCTCCCTTCATCTACTCCCTTCCCCCATTCCTGTTCTCCACTTTTTCTCCCTCCCTTCCTATCTCTCTTCTTTCTTCCTTCCTTTCATTTTTCTTAATTTGCTTTTCTGTTGCTATTATTAGAAATAGATGGAATATAGGATAAGAAAATAAACTAATTAATATCCACAATGGTCAAAAACATTTTGTAGACAATCAGTTATTACGCTATATGTATGAAGGTAGGTGTGTACACTTGTAGGTATATCTGTATGTATGTAGGTGTGAATTATGTATTCATGAAGGTGTGTATTGTACATCTCTAACTATGTACACATGTATGTAGGTTCTGTGTATGTATGTATGTATGTAGTTGTGCATGCATGACTTTTTAATCAGAAGGCTAGCATTAAGAAACTGTACAGAATTGACCGCAATGAGAACTAATGCCGGTGGCAGTTGCTTTCTTGTTGCTGGAATAAAACAGAAGCAACTTATGGGAGGAAAGGGTTTATTTCAGGCTTATGGTTTCTAGCAGAAGTTTTCTCATGGTGGAGGAAGCTGCTCAGTCCATCATATATTCACAGCAGAGAGAGAGAACAGCAACACCACCATGTATGAACTGTCTCTGAACACACAGTAGGAGTAGATTCAAAAACCACCCCCGGATTAGAGAGATGGCTTAGTGGTTAAGGGGCCTGCCTGCAAAGCCTAAGAAGCCTTCAATTCTCCAGGTCCCATGTTTAGCCAGATGCAGTGGTGCAAGGGTGCAATGCCGCAGTTGCCCACATGGGAAGTACACATCTGGAGTTCCTTCACAGTGGCGGAGAGGCTGCTGGCGTGCCCATTTTCTGCCTCTGTCTGTCTGTCTGTCTTTCTCTCTCTCTCTGGCTCTCTCCGCCCCCCCCAAAAAAAAACGAACCCCCCCCCCAAAGACACACATCCTCCAGTAGGGTACTGCTTGCTGGAGACTAAGAAGGAAGCTGTGGTAGTTTGAATATATGTCCCTCAATATATTCAGTGTTTTAGTTATAGTTTGCATCTACAATCACCTTCCTAGAGGCAATGTCACTGGGGCTGATCTTAAAATGTTAATGGTGGGTTTGAGATTCCATTATAAAGATATGCAAATATGCCTAGCAGGAGTTCCTGAAGTGTGTTGTGTGACCTTTTGGCAGTTGTTTTGCTCTGTGTGCTGTGGTGGCTGGTTGGCTGTTTCTCTCTCTGCTTGGCCCTGTGAGAGCAGGCTGCTTCTCCTGCCTTTATGGAACTTCCCCTGGATCTGTAAGCTTCAATAAATAATATCCCTTCCTCCATAACTGTGCCTGGTCTGGAAGTTCATCTCAGTGAACTTGAAGCTGTCTGCTACAGAAGCTTAGTTAAAAATAGCTGAGTTGGGCTGGAGAGATGGCTTAGCAGTTAAGGCACCTCCTGCAAAACCAAAACCAAAGGACCCACCTTCAATTCCCTGGGCCCCACATAAGCCAGATGCACACGGTGGCACATGTGTCTGGAGTTCTTTTGAAATGTCTGAAAGCCCTGGTGTATCCATTTTCTCTCTCCTCGCCCTTTCTCCCTCTTTCTCAAATAAAATAAATAAATAAAAAATTAGGATATGGGGGACATTTACATTCAAACTACAACAATACCAGAGATATTTATTCACCTTTTATACACCCTTGATGAACTCTCTTAAATCCAATGTTTTACATGACAGGAAGGTTCCTTCCTTAGAAGAATGTATAATTTATTCTTTTTAATTTTACTTTATTTACATATTTATTTATTAGAGACAGAGAAAGGGGAAAGAGAGAGGAGGAAAGAGAGAGGGAGAGACTGAGAATGGGCAAGCCAGGGCCTCTAGCCACTGCAAACGAACTCCAGAAATGTGCAACCCTTTGTGTATGTGGCTTATATGGGACCTGGAAAATCCAACCAGAGTCCTTAGGCTTTGCAGGCATGCAGCTAAACTGCTAAGCCATATCTCCAGCCCCATGATTTATTCTTGGATGGTGTTTTACTGGTGAGATGTACAAGAAGCCAAATTTTGTTTCCTAATTCCTTGGTTCTAGTTTTTTTTTTTTTTTTGGTTTTGCAAGGTAGGGTCTCACTCTGGTCCAGGCTGACCTGGAATTAACTATGTAGTCTCAGGGTGGCCTCGAACTCTCGGTGATCCTCCTACCTCTGCCTCCCGAGTGCTGGGATTAAAGGCGTGCGCCACCACGCCCGGCTTGGTTCTAGTTTTTTTCTTTGTTTTTCTTTTGGGCACTCCAAAAGACAGACTCTCTAATGTCAATCTTTATGTTTACTGAATAATATTTTTCATACTTATCATACTTCAGAGCCATACCCAGCTTGAATAGAACGGGTCATTTGAGTCAATTAGCTACTGTGGTTCCATTCTTGTGAAATTTTTATGCATTCATCCACTCATCTGTTTGCTTCATGCCATAGCTAAATTCCTTGTAGAGATGTGAGCAGCAGCATCTGTGATCACATTCTGTATGCCTTGTGTTGTAGTCAGGTTCACATTGCTGGCATAAATCACCCAACCAAGAGCAGTTTTTTGGGGAAAAAGTTTTATTTTGGCTTACAGACTCAAAGGGAAGCACCATAACAGCAGGGGGAAACAGTGGCATGAGCAGAGGGTGTATATAATACCCTGGCCAATATCAGGTGGACAATAGCTACAGGAGATTGTGCCAAACACTGGCAAGAGGACACTGGCTATAATACCCATAAACCCACCCCCCAACAATACACTGCTTCCAGGAGGCATTAATTTCCAAATTGCCATCAGCTGGGGACCTAGTACTCAGAACACCTAAGTTTATGGGGACACCTGAATCAAACCACCACATTCTGCCCCTAGCCCCCATAAACTGATAACCATCCATGATGTAATTTGCAGTTCACTTAGTCTATCTTAAAAGTCCCCATAGTTTTTATCAATACTAATGCTGTTCAAACATTCCCATAATCCACGGTATTTTAACTGAGCCATAATACTAAAAAATAAACCAAAAAAAAATAATAATAATGGCACAGAATACACATTCACACTGCAAAGGATGACACTGAGCATAGCAATGAAATATTCAACCAAAACAAGATTTAAACAGGGCAAACATCAAACTCTGTAGCTCCAAGTCCAAGAACTCTAGTCAGTGACAAATCTCCAAGTCCAACAATTCTATCCAGAAACACGTCTCTGGCCTTCCAATTCCGCATGTCCAGCTAGGCTACTGACAGTCCTGGAAAAACCTCATCCAGAGCCAGCAGCTCTCCTTAGCAGCCATCTCATGGTCCCGGGATCTCCACTGGGTCTCCACTACAACCCAGAGTCCATCTAGTATATTTCTAACACATATAGGGTCTGTTTAGCAATATAGTAAAGGAATTTGATGGAAGATTAAAAAATGAAAAAGTACTAATTGTAAATATGGAATATCTTTACTCTTTCCAAGTATCAAATGTATGAAAAACAATAGAAAATTTTACATCACATTTTTGTCTATATATTATATCTTGATGGTCTATAATGTGGGAACGAATAATTCCTCCCTGCAATTATTTGATTTTAATATACATTCATAATTAGGAAAAATGGTTAAAACAATTTGAGGGATTTTAAGGCTATTCTTGAATTTTTATGCATATGCAGGGGTATTTTGTCTGGTTGGTTGGCTTGGTTTCTGATACAAGATCTGGCTCTGTGTCTTAAGCTGACCTTGCGCTCACTAACTAGACCATGCTTGTCTCAAACTTGTAGAAATCCCCCACCTCTGACTTTCAAGTAGTAGAATTACAGGCATGTACCACCATTCCTGATTTATACATGGGTACTAGATTAGATATATATTTCTAAGAAAAAATACCTTTCAGGTTTCACCAGGAACCTCAAAAACATGTAAATTATTTACAAAGAGTGACATATTATTTTTTATTGTACAATAGACTTAAAAATTTATTTGAATGTGTATGAGATATACATATTCATTTTTATTCCATACTCTTGGAGAACTAACTAAAATTATATTGCTGTCAATGTTTGTGGCAATATGCATGAACTATTTACCTATGGATTATGAATTCCCAGTTTTTCCACAGTGCATTAGCATACTTGAACCAAAACTATGTGCACACAAAGCAAAAACAATTTTCTCCTTCACCCTTATATTACTCAATTGTCTATCTGTCCATTATATAATATGCTGTAGTATTAAGATTTTACCTAAAAGCTATTTCTTATCAAGTCTTTAAAATGAGTAAATATAAAATAATGATGCTTGAAAATCATGATTACTAATAGAAGGAAACCAATAGAACTACTAACAAAAATTCTATTTGTAAAACAACTTTTCAGTAAGTGTGTCAGGACATGATAATATTGTAAGAAAGGTACTTCACAAAGTCCACAGGACTCACCTTCCTAGTCTGGCTTCAATGATCACCCTCCTGCCTCCAAACTACTCTTTACATAAGTCAGGAGCTCCACTCATATTCTTAATGATTCTTAATGATTCTAGGATGAGCAAACTAATGTACTTTCTAAATACTTAATAGAGATGAAGAATTCTTAGGAAGTAGGTTGCTTAACTAATAGGTTATGAAGTAAGTTAAACAACACATACTACCTCCAAATATGTGAAATTTAGATTGCACTCGTATGAGAAGAAGAGTTAGAAAAAGAAAGAGGAAATTGGGAAGAGAGGTGAATATGAAGCCCTGTGAATATGAGTACAGAAACATTCAAAGCAGGAGTAAATGTGGCTTTGGTACTGTTATAAGTGCAGTAACCTGGGTGAAAGTGACACCTTTACTAGTGACTCAGTCACACTCTGTACACTTTGAAGATTGAATAAAATTACCCAAGGTCACACAACTAGTAGATGCCTGTGCTGAAAATTAAACTCTGCTCCCTAGGAAACAAAATACTACATTTTGAAGCCATTACAATAACTACCTTTAAATTACCTCAAAACCATTTGAGGACATCTTCTAATCTTCTTAACTTGCCATTTTTATTTCTTTAGCTTTTTGCCATTTTCTACTTTTTCTAAGAAAATTTGCTGGCTGAAATTCATCAGATCACTTGCACTGTGATATGCAAGAGTTCATCTGTCCATCCTGACTCCTGGCTCCTCAGCTTGTTCACCATACATATGTGACATGGTTTGCTTTGTGTAGGAGTAGAAGTTGGCAGGAGGTCCTGAAGCAGACACAGATGTTTCTTGAGCTGGAGTTCCTTAAATTCTGTAATGTTGTCATAAGCAGGTCAGCACACCGTTATACTTGCTCTCTGCTTTCCAGTAGTCAGGACTTCTGCTCACTCAATGCCTAGGTTTGTATTAGTAGCTACTATAACTCATATCAGCAGTACTGTAGGTTTGTCAACCAGAAAGACAACTCACAGGCTTTCCTGGCCTTGGGGAATCCCTGTAGGGAAAACAGCACCTGTGTTCTCTTTACCTACTGCATGCAAGGCATTGTTTTGGGCTTTGCACTCACCAAGATATGAACTCTTTGCTGTCTGTGACAAACTGGTGATTCCATATGCCCTGGAAAGTTCTCAAGCTTTTGGTATTTGACACCTAACTGAAGAGGCAATGAAGACTGACCTGGGATGACACGTGACACTGGTGGACATGAGTTATAAGTCCATATAGGGAGCCCAGTGCTCTTGAGGCCTGTACTGCCACTGTGTTACAGGCAGAGGGTCTTCCAGAAAGCATGGGCATGAAATGCCTCAAGGAGGTCCACAAGATTAGAAGTCCTCACTGTTCTGATTGTTGGAAATTTCAAGGTTGCTTGTCTTGCAGACCCAAAACAACTTAAAGGAACTCTCGAATAAAATGTTGGGTCAGCTGATTTTATTTTTATACAAACAATAGGCATTTAATGTTGTCATTTCAGTTCCATAAAACATCCAAATCAAAATTATATCTTTGTTTAAAAATAATCCCAGGTGTGGTGGTACATCCCAGCACTTAGGAGGCAGAGGTAGGAGGATCATGGTGAATTCAAGGTTACCCTGAGACTATATAGTGAGGTTCATGTCTGCCTGGGCTAGAGTGAAACTTTACCTCTAAAAATAAGAGCTAACAAACAAACAAACAAACAACAACAACCAAAAATAACTACGGCAGCTGGAGAGATGGCTCATTGGTTTAGGTGCTTACCTGCAAATCCTAATGACCCAAGTTAAATTCCCCACATAAAGCCAGATGCCCAAAGTGAACATACATCTGGAATATGTTTGCAGTGGCTAGAGACCCTGGCAGACTCTCTCTCTCTCTCTCTCTCTTTCTCTTTCTCTCCATTCTCTCTATTCTATATATCCCTCTCACTTTCTGTGTGTGTCTCATTTCTTGATCTGTCTTTCTCTGCTTGCAAATAAGTAAATAAAATATTTTTAAAAACTTTAAGTTTATACTGGCCATAGTGGCACACTTCTACAGTTGTAGCCCTTGGGTGGCTGGGGTAGGAGGGGATTAGCATGAGTTTGAAGTCAGCTTAAGGTACAGAGAGAGTCACTTCCAGACTGGGCTAGCTGAGAAAAACACACACACACACATAAAAGAACCTGAAGCTTGATTTTGTCTGGGCTTTATATAACTAATATGGACAATGTGTCAGTACAGTATATCAGGAGAGTTAGATCACACTGTTTTGGTAGATTTAGTTTTAGAAATAAAGAAAATGAGAGACAGAGAGAAGAAGGAAGAAAAGAAGGAAAGAAGAAGGAAGAAAGGAAGGAAAAGAGAGGGGTCAGAAAGAGAGATAAAGAATGGATAGAAAGGAGAAAAATGGAAGGAAGGATAGAGGAAGGGAGGAAAAATAAAGAAAACAAGGAAGAAAGAAAGAAAGAAAAAAGAAAGAAAGAAAGAAAGAAAGAAAGAAAAGAAGAGAGAAAGGAAGGAAGGAAGGAAGGAAGGAAGGAAGGAAGGAAGGAAGGAAGGAAGGAAGGAAGGGAGGGAAGGGAGAAAGGGAGAAAGGGAGAAAGAATAGAAGAAATAGAGATGCTTAGGCAGATAATTTCCTGTCCTAAGAATGGGTTAGGCCAGGTTTCAAAGGCCATATTATATTTCATATTATAGAAGACATCACACTTGTTCAGTTTACAAATATACTTTAGCAGTACAGCAGAAAGTGTTTTCTTTAGAAATTACTATCTGAACTTTGATAATTATATATTTGAGATAACAATATTAATGATGTAATCAATATGCATTTTAGTTAATTCAAACATTAAAACTTTGACTAAACTTTGATCAGAGTCAAATATCACTATCTAAGGTATAAAATATCTGTAATTTTGTCAAAAATTGTATTACTACTTCTACTATTATTAATGTAATTTGTTAACTAATTTGAATTGCAAAACTTTAAAAGCTTGACAGTTTGGCAAAAAGAATGATAATTATTCAATAGTCAAAACTTCTAGAATTTTAAGTAAAAATATCTTTACATATTCAACTGAGGTCACTGAGGATTAATGTTCTCTGTTGTAAATAGTTTTGAATTTGTAATGTTTTACTTCTTTATAAGGACACTTTACTGATACTTATTTACTATTAATTTCTGGCATTTTCTCTTTTAATATGTTGAAGATATAAGACTTTTCATCCCAATTTTTTAGTAGAAAATGTTCCTTAATTGTTCAAAAATAAGAATCTGGTAATAAAAATACTCACATTTTATATTTTTGATGCTTTTGTTTCAGGCAGGGACTCACTCTAGCCCACCACTGTTTTTGTTCCTCTTCCTCTATCCCTACTCCACTCCTTTTATTTCCAACTAGTCTTTCTTCTATTTTTAAGTCAACATTATTTGCTCTAATATTATGCAGTTAAGTTCCATCAGCCACTTTGATGTCATAGTGTAATCACCACTTTGTGTCTGGAAAATAACATTTCAATGCACTTTTTACCATCCTTTGGCTCTTAAATACTTCCCATCATCTCTTCCCAAATTGTCCTTGAGCCTTGGAGGGTGTGACTAATGAATTTTGAGTCTCCCTAGTAGTTATCACCACATAAAAATGGAAGCTTCTCTAAGTAAAAGTGAGAGTAGTATTAACATATGACATAACCATAAAATTCATAGGGAAATTTGGTGAGCAAAATATATCCATTTAGCCAAAAGGTAGTACTAGCTTTTGCCCAGGGCTTACAAGATACTCAGTCAAAAAAAAAAAAGCCTTTGACGAGGTTTCAGTACAAGCATGAATTCCTTCCTGTGGTGCAGAATTAAAATCCAATCAGAAAACAGTTGGTTTCCTACGTAGCAGACATGCTACCCTTGTACCAGCTGACATAATCGCTAAAATGGCCAGCTCTGTAAATAGCAGGGTCCACTGCTAGTTAAGCCCACTGATGACTTTTCTTCCCAAATAGGCTGCATAGCACTTTCCAGCACTATGAGAATTAGTCAACAGGGAACAATAGGGAAGAGGCTTTCAGCACAGCTCCAGTTTGATTCTCAGTGTTCTACAATACAAGCATGTTAAATCATTATATATAAATAGGCTTTCATATGGCTTATTCATAACATCTTTAATTTTGATTAAGACCCCTTCCATCCCTTCCTCTCCTCTGTCCCCTCCCCTGACACACTTAGACCTTTCTAGCCCCATTACTCTGCCCTTGTATTTACATATCTACCATATTCTTCCCTTAAGACTCCCCTTTCCTTCCTCCCTTATGACTCCGCTCTAGCTTCCTGGCCTCTACTACTGACTCTAAAACTCATACACATCTGAAACTTTGAAACTAGGATCCACATATGAAAGAACTTGCAGCATTTCTTAAGTCACTTTTTATTTATTCTAAGTTGTACCTTTCACAAGCAAATGTGATTGGAGTGCTTTACTAAATGTAAGTTTTTTTTGTTTTTTGTTTTTTTTTTTACCGTGCCAATATTCCCAGGGAACGTGAGTAGAGATTGCAAAGTTTATTAGATCAGTTATATAAAACAGATTCTCTAGTTATTTTTTTGTTCTCTTCTTAAGCCTTCCTTGAGTAGGCTGCCAAGATTTTGTACAGGTAGTTCTGGGAAATTAAATATTATAGCCCCTGCCTGTCATCCTATAAAAAATAGTCAAGTTCATATCACCCTGATAGGTCCTTGAGCTCTGTGAGGTCAAGAGAGGCTGAAAAAGCACCTGACCTCCTTTATGACTTTACCAAAGTTTGTGATGACAGGCAGTAAATTGAAGGCAGTGTTTCCCTAGATGACTTGACAGGTCTCAGCAAGCTGCAAAATTTGGTAAAACTCTACCTCCTCTTATCCCAAATACATGGCTATCGTGTATAAAAGATATTATCAAACCATCTTGACATTTTATATGCAGAGGTAGTATACACACAGAAGCCCTTCACATAGTCAGTAACACAAAGAAGCATCATGTTGTGTGATTTTGTTCTGTGCAGTGGTCAACTTTTGCAGAAAACTTTTGTTCACACTTTTAACAAGCTCATCTGTGTCTATTTCTACATCATGCTTGAAATATAACAATCACTATGAAACGTCCTTGTCTAATTGTTTTATAGAACCATAGTTTTTGAAAACTAAAGAACTTTGTAGCCTGGTTTCTCCCTCTATTTTAAGGATCAATTTATGTTGCTGACCTAAATGAAAATGTAGAAGATGATATCGACAAAGCTGAAAAGACGTTAGAAACAGTCACAAAATGATGTTGAATGGAAAGCTTGTGTACAGCTAGTTGTTTCAGTGAATTCTAGTAGACCATTAGCATAAGAGAGCCCTCATCTCACCTATGTGAACGGAGGGGTGTGTGTTTCTATATGCATATGTCACAGAGAAAGAGCTAGAGAGAGAATCCTGTAGTCCAGGCAAGGAGTAGTTTTGGAAGATTATTGGAAACATCTCACATTTTGGATAATCTTGTGCTTAGTGCCTAGTAAGTACATTTCTCCCATTGATAACCTGACAGTCCACATGACATTGGAGGGGAATAAAAAAGGATAAAGACTTAGGGATTTGGGAAATAACTCAGTTGGGAAATTGCTTAAATCACAAGTGTGAAGATAGAAGTCCAATGATCTATCTCAAAGATAGTGGATGACACTACAGAAATGACACTAAAGGGTCACTGCATATGAGAAAGAGATAGATAGATTGAGAGAGCGAGAGAGAGAGGCCTGAGAACAGGTAGTAGAGGGATGGATTTCAATTAAGCAAATGACAGTTGAGCCCACTTCCTATCTACTGTTTCTTCAAAGTATCCACTGCTCTTCCTTCTTTAAAGTTTATTTTATTTTTTTTTTTACTTCTATACCATTAGGAGTCATATATAGGACACTGATCTTTTCACTTTAATTTTATTATCATTTCACCAAAGTGTCAATTTCAAACCTCTTACAACTTTGACTCCTATTTGATCACTTCTAAGCTATGCATAGATCTAATTTGATTAGGATACAAACCATGGCTAGAAGCATAGAGTTCCATGTATTTCTAAATGTCTTTTCATAGCAATCACAGAGGATGTGTTGGTTGCCTTTCACATCTGAAAACTTGGTCGATTTTAATTCACAAAACATTTTTTACAGTTTAGTTAAGTTGGACATCACATCAAATACATTCATATGCCCTTACATTGGGAAGCAAATACATTCTCTCTATCATAAAGATAATTCATATAATGTGTGTTGTTTTCTTTCCCATTAAATTTTAACCATCCATACACACCTAAAGAATAGAAATGCTGTTTTCATTAGGCATATTACAAAGATTGGGTCAAGGGCTAGTCTGAGTGCAAGTTTGCTAAGGGTTGTGGGTCAGAATCATTTAATATTCATAATGTGAAACATGAATAGACTACATATACAATATTGTAAGAACTAAAACTGAAAAGAAACAAAGATCCTACATGGAAAATATCATCTGTGAAGTCACTGGCAAGATGCTATAATGAATTATTAATATTTCATCTATAAAAATGTAAAGAATAAAGGGATTTATGATACTTTAGAACATTTCACTTAAGGCCAAAATAATGTGGTTTTTTTTGTTTGTTTGTTTGTTTGTTTGTTTGTTTGTTTGTTTGTTTGGTTTTGCAAGGTAGGGTCTCACTCTGGTCCAGGCTGACCTGGAATTAACTATGTAGTCTCAGGGTGGCCTCGAACTCTCGGCGATCCTCCTACCTCTGCCTCCCGAATGCTGGGATTAAAGGCGTGCACCACCACGCCCGGCCAAAATAATGTTTTTAAAAGTATATTCCATTGGTAGAATTTATTCATTTTGAGAAATTATTACCTTTATCTGCAATAAAAATTGGAAGTGGGACTAAAGAGAGGGCTTAGAGGTTAAGGCACTTGGCTGCAAAGCATAAGGACCCATGTTTGACTCCCTGGATCCCACATGAGCCATAAGCACAAGGTGATGCATGCACAAAGTCACTCATGTGCACAAGATGGCACACACCTCTGAAGTTTGATTGAAGTGACTGAAGGCCCTGGTGTGCCAATTCTCTCTCATAGAAAATTAAATAATAAAAAAATCTGAAGTGAATTGGCAGACTTTGTTTTAAAGAAAAATAAACCCACAAAACTTTAAAAGAAATGTCTGTTAAAAGACATAATTCAATTTTTAATTAAGGAAATATATATATATATATATATATATATATATATATATATATATATATATATATATTACAAAACTACAGAATTATTTATGTTGGTTAAAAAACTGAAAACCTAAATGCTTGATAACAGGGGATTGGTTTTAAATTAGTATTCATATACAGCCACGAAAATATTTCTGGGGAATGGAAAAATAAATAGAAAAAGCATTCAACATAATGTTAAGTATAAAAAAGGTTAGCATAAGTATATCAACAATGACCTCAATTTCATTTTAAATGCACAGTTTTACATATATAAACTTATATTTTCACAATGATTATTTCACATGATGGGATTACAGATTAGTTTTTCCTTCATCTACATGCTTTCCTAGATATTCCACATCAAGTAGAAATAACTCACATTACTTTGTAATAGAAAGGTAAGATAATTTTTAAAGCGCAACCTGTAACCATGCAACCCTAGAACTCCATCTGTTGTTGCCACTCACCAAGTCCTCTTACCTGTGTGTTTCACAGGTTCTTAAAACTTCTCTGTCCATATTACATAAGCAAAAGATGCTGCTACAATGAGCTGTCCTGATTAATTAACACAAATTCTACAGTCTCTTGGAAAAAAATTTTGGTGCTACTAATAAAAAAAAAATGAGCAAGGGTTATATAGGGTATATCTAGAGGAGGAATAATAGAAGTGAATAAAATTGTAACGTTTACTATTATTTTCCTCATTTCCTTTTCTGATCTTATTGAGAAGTTTAACAAATGAACACACTGTATTTTTTTTTTTTTTTTTGGCCTTTTTCATGGTAGGGTCTCCTTCTAGCCCAGGTGGACCTGAAATTCACTCTGTAGTCTCAGGATTTGATCACAATTTCCTCCTCCACTAGTCCCCCCCCACACACACTCCAAGTCCAGTGAACCTGCTCCTCTTTCCATTTTCTTATATTCCCTCCTCCATTATCTATGTCAACATGTAGATGGGCTCAGTATTGTAGAGGTCATATGAAGGTGGCAACCTCGATTGTGAGGTCATGATTGCACTAGTCCCTTCATGTCTGGATGTAGTGTCCCAATGTGCTCTACCCCACCCTCTCTCTCTTACATTCTTTCCACCTTGGTCTTGCTCAATGTTCCTTGAGCCTTGGAGGAGGTGATCTATAAGCCTCATTTAGTGTTGACCTCTCAGGAGCCTCTTGTTGTAAGTACTATGATGAGTTCTGAGATTCCAGATGTCCACAATCATCTCCAGAAAGGAACTGCAAGCCAACCACACTTCTCTGGATCCACAGGAAAACACTTTTTCTTATTCATAATTGGCATGTATTAAAAATAATAAAATAGCTGGGAGTGGTGGTGTACTCCTTTAATCCCAGCACTAGGGAGGCAGAGGTAGGAAGATCACCATGAGTCCCAGGCCACCCTGAGACTACACAGTTGATTCCAGGTTAGCTTGGGCTAGAGTGAGATTCTACCTTGAAAAACTAATAATAATAATAATAAAGTAATAATGCTACTATGACTATTTAATGTTATGTTATACATGTCCATAATCTGTCTTTCCACTGGTTTGTGGTTGAGATTGATATCCTTTAGGAAACTTTTTTTAATTCAGCTTTTCAAGTGAAACATGAAGCATGTTGTTCCTAACAAATTATCTTAGCTCTGGCCTTTCAAGTGACCAATCAATGAAATTTATTTGAATCTATGGGGAATGTGAGGGCACATGTGTAAATGTTAAATGAATTCAAAACAGAAAGCAAAAACAGAAATAGAAATGTGTAAGGAAGAAAATTTGATAATATAATATAAACATTTGACAAAGACATAATTTAAATTAACCTACATGGGAAAAAGGGGTTGCTAAAATCTCTAAATTCAAACCTTCTTTTAAGATTGTATTAATATAATAAAGAAAACCTGTATCAAAATAATTCTGAAATGTTTTTACTCAATTCTATTTGCTTCTATGAGGCCAGCTGGACTAAAGTGAGATCCTGCCTTAAAAATAGCCCCGCCCCCAAGACCATTTCTATCTGCTTCTAAATGTGACCATGTCATTTAACATATGCAGTATTGTCAACATTTCAATATTCAAATTATTTATCCTTTCCATTCTCTTCCCTCATGTTACAATTTCCATTCTTCATGAAAACAGTATTAACTCAACATGCTTACATCCATCCTTTCTCCATGTTAAACAAAAACTGTTCATTAAAGTGTTATGTTTATAAGTTATACAAGGTTCTATGGAATGGAATACTATAAGATTCCCCCTCGTAAACCTCTTCATGGTTATTTCCTGTTTTAACACCCTCTGTGTACATTGCTAACACACAATTCAGACTGATATTCCTTTGATATACTTTTATGGTTTTTGTAATCCTTGCAAATAAGATCAATGAGTATATTATTTCAAATGTTTCCCATATTTATCTGATTCCTTTCCAAAAATACTGTTTCATTTTCCATATCTACAAGTGATTTCTCCACCTGCAATCATACATTGCGTTTTGGAAAATTTCCCTGTCTGAGGGTTGTAAAGTAATGACATACTTTTATTTGTATTTTATGATTACTGAGTGTGGGCTTTTCTTTTGTCTTGATTTCAATCTGCTCCTTGTGGGTTGTGTCATCACAATATTGGTAAGAGTACAGGTGCATTATCAACCTTGACATCTTGTATAAACTTGCTTTTTCCCATTTAAGCTTTTAACTTGTTCCACCATAATCAGTTTTTAAAAATATTTTTAGGATTAAATGTTGTCTATTATTCAGTCTTGATGTCTTTGTTATTCCACACATATATTGCAATTTACTGAACAAACCCTCCTTTAACTTTCCTTCTTGACAAGACAGACTACAGTGGAGGCTGGGTGAGGTAATGGGTAATAAGCAGTGAGTTTAAAATTGGTTCTTGGAGTTCTTTTTTCAATGTATTTAAATAGCATATATTAATTGTATACACTAATTGCTTTATGAAATACTTTCATTATATCCACCTCCATTATCCTTCTTGTCTCTCTTGCCTGCTCCTACTGCCTGCTGATCCCCTTCCTCTTATAAAATAGTCCTATTTTATTTTCATGTATTAGGAAAACTCTAGACTCTGTACCTATGAGGAAACATGAAACACCTGTCTTAGTCTGGTTTATTTTATTTAGACATGATAGTCTCCAGCTCCATCAATTTTCATGTAAGCAACCTGATTAAATTCTTATTTATGGCTGGATAAATCCCACTATACATGCAGAGTATATTTTCTTGGCCTGTTTGATCCATTGGTGAAAATTTAGGCAGATTTGTATGATGAACTTTGTGAATTGTATAATGCTAACCATAAGTGTGGGAGTATTTATGCTACATTTTGATATTGATAATTTGTTTAGATAAGTTGGAGTAGTATTTATGGAATAGCTCATACTCTACCCACAGTATGAAATGGTAGAACACAGTGTTATTATTTTCACTCTTGAATATAGCCATCTTGTCTGGGTTAAATTATTATTCCAATGTGGTTTGATATACATTTCCCTAATAGCCAAGAATGTTTAACATTTTTAATACATTTATAAGCTATTTGTAGTTCTTCTTTTAGCCCATTTATTGATTAAATAACTTATTCTTTTGGTATGTTAATTTTTGAATTTTAATATATGTTGGAGTTATTAATTAACTATTGAATGAAAACTTGGCATTTTTCCTCCCCATTGTGTTAGCTGGATCTTTATTCTGCTTGTTCCTTTACTGTAGAGAAGCTTTTAAATTTCATGCAATCCCATTTTCAGTCCATTCAGACAGTCAGTGTGTATGACTAAAGTGGTTTCTCCCATGTTTTGGTAGCAGTTTCAAGTTTTCTAAACCAAATCTACTTTGAATTGGTGCTTTTGCAGAGTAATATGTGAGAACTTTTTTGATTTTTGTACACATGGATGTCTATTTTTTTTCAGCAACATTTAACAAGGAGATGGTCTTTCACCCACGATATAGTTTTATACCTTGGTGGAGAATCATATAGCTGTCTTTGCAGGTATCTATCAGCATTCTCTATGCTGTTTCAATCATATACCCATTTCAGTTTGGGTGCTCTTCTTATTTTCTTCCAGTACTAAACATGTGGTTGCTTTTTGTTTGCTTGTTTTGTTTCCTTTTGTTTTATTTTAACTCTGACTATGTAGTCTAATTTTAAAATAGTCATTGCAGTACCTCTACCTTAACACATTTAGCTCAGAACTGTTCTATTTTGGTTCTTTAATATTTTCATATTAATTTTAGGATCTTCTAGTTCTTTGTAGAATGATATTTAATTCTGATGAAGACTGCATGAACACTGTAGGTAGCTTTCAGTACAATAGCCATTTTTCATGGCATTAGTCTTGCTGATGCATGCACATGGGAGGTCTTATTATTCTTTGTTTTGTTTTTTGTTTTTTTTTTTCCCTCAGTGTTTTATGATATGTCACACAGGTACATAGCACCCTTGATTAGTGTAGCAGACAGCTTTACATAGCTGAGATAAACTTCCAGACCAGGCACTGTTATGAAGAAAGAGATATATATTGAGGCTTAAGGTACAGGGGAAATTCTATTATGGCAGAAGAAGTTTGTCCCCTATTGAAGGACCACATAGAGAGAAAAAAAGCCAAAAGCAAGATCACACAGCACAATTTATAAACTCCAGGGGGAACTATACCTTTAGATTGGAATTTTAAATCCACCATCCCACCTTTACATTCACCCAGTGACACCTCCTCCAGTAAGGTGGCTGTAGATCCAAATTACATAAGAATAAAACACTGACTATATTGGGGGCCATCTATTCAAACTACCATATTCTACCCCAGTCCCCAATAGATTCAAAACCATTACACATTGTAAATTGTATTTAGTCCAACTTTAAAAGTCTCCACAATTTTGAAAAAACTTAAGACAGTTTTAAAGTCTTAAAGATAGTTTTAAAGTTTTAAAGATAGTCTTCTATCATATAAAGGCACAGAGTAAATGTTTTTAATGATTTAAGTAAGGAGAGACTAGAACAATGTAAATTTAACAACCATTAAACAAACAGTAAACTTTTGTAGCTTAAGTCCAATATAACCAGAAACTGACAGTCTCTAGATTGTTTTAATTCCTCTCCTCCAGCTGGGAAGAATGGCCAGGGAAAACTTTTATCCCAGGTCAACAGTGTACTCCATTGTAACCCTTATATAGTCCTGGAATATCTAAATCATCTTTGGGTCTCTATATAAACTGTGATCCATATTTTAAAGGCTTTTAAAATCTATTTATGAAGGGCATCATGCCCTGTCTATATGTCACATCTCAGCAGCAGCTCCTGAATCTGTGTGTATTTCACAACCCCTTTACACATTTTGTTTTTATGTTTTCAAAACTAATATCACATACTAGAAGTGTAGTACATAACCATATTCTTAATTCTGGGATGGAATAAATTGTAACCTTTAAAAGTAGGTTTCTTTTTCAGTTAACTCTTTGTAAAAGAGTTTGTATATCTCTCAGTCTTTCCTCAGGCATCCTCTGTATTGTTTTAATGTAAAATACTTGAGACATCTTCCCTAAGATTGTAAATGTATTGACAAAAGCAGCTGTAGTAACTTAAAACCAGTCTCAGTGTCTATAATTTAAACTTGCTTGAGGTTTTTCAACTTAAAATCTAAAAATTTTTAATCCAATGTCTTTAGCCAAAGACATCAGTGCATTACAAATTTAACCTTGATAAAACTCTGTGGGAATGGGCAGCAGAATGCAGCCATCCCAGTTTCAACAAAGTCCTCTGTAGTCTTTCCTTTCCCTTACAAAGCTCATAAGCCAAGCCTTCAAGTTCGTAAGCTGAGCCTTTAAATACAATTTTGCTGAACATAGATTCTCAAACTGTCATCAGAATAGTCCATAAAACTCGGCTTAACACTCCAGAATGTGTCTTCATTTTCATGTACCAAGTCCATGCCCATTGCTCCAGGACAAAATTCCAAGAGATGAAAATCCATAGGTCATATTCATTTCACCCCACTTCTGGTACCAATTTCTGTAGCAGACAGCTTCAGGTAACTGAGATGAACTTCCAGACCAGGCACAGTTATGGAGTAAGGGATATTTATTGAATCTTACAGATCCAGGGCAAGTTCTATAATGGCAGAAAAATTTGGCCACCTCTTAAAGGACCAAGCAGAGAGAGAAAAAGCTAAAAGCAAAATCACACAGCATACTTTAGGAACTCCAGGGGGAACTAGGTATGGAATTTTAAATCCACCACCACACCTTAAGATTCTCCTAGTGATACCTCCTCCAGTGAGATGGCTGCAGATCCAAATTATAAACTAATAAAACACTGAATATATTGGGGACTATCTATTCAAACTACCACAGTTAGAAATATTACTTGTTTTTTCCTGAAGGGTTACATTTAATGGGATCATTTGACTGATTTCCTTGTTAGCATGTTTAGCTCCGGCATATGAAAAGGCTACAGATTATTATATATTGATTTTATATTTATAGTCTGCTAGTTTGCTTATCAAAAAAATGATGTCGGCAAAACTTGATATCCATCTACAGAAAAATGGAAATAGATGTATGTCTTTTTTCTGTCTACAAATGTTATCTCAAAGTAGATCAAATGAAGAGATACTTCCACATCCATGTTTATTGCAACTCTATTTACAATAGCTCAGAATTGGAATCAGCTTCAATGCCCTGCAACATATGAATGGATAGTGAAAATGTGGCAAGAATACAATGTGAAATTCTATTTATCAGCATGAAAAATGAAATTATGAAATTTTTAAGATAATGGAGGGTTCTGGAAAGAATGATTCTAAGTGAAGTCACTCAAACTCAGAAAGACCAAATTTTCATATTCACTCTATAGGTCCTATGTTGTAATATCTATCTGTCTATCTATCTATCTGTCTGTCTGTCTGTCTGTCTATATCTATCTATATCTGAATTAAGCCTATGAAGACTGAATTGGACCCAAAAAGTAAATACAAAGAGATGAGGTGGAAAAGAAGGGAAGGAATGGCCCAAGGATATATGTGACATGTAAACAGAAGGAGACCAGATACAGGAGGGAGGAAATTGGGGAAAATATGAGGAGAGATTATAAGGTGGAGAGAGGAATAAACAAGTTGCACTTGAAAATGCCAGAATTAATGATACTTAAATCTCTGTTTGCCAATTTGCTTGTAAATAGCTTGGTTATGGGCTACCATGCTCCAACAGTTTACCTATTTTGCCCTTCTGAAAAAAAAAAAAAAAAAAAAAAAAAACAGTAAAAAGTAATTTTACTGCCATACTAAACTATTTCTTTCCAATTTTACTTATATTTTTGAAATATAATATTAAAACCATATTAACTTTCTTTACTATTTGATTTGATAAAGAAATAGCCTACAGTAAGTATTTAATACATCTCATTCCTTATTTCAATCTCATTCTTTATTTCAATAATGAATATGTTAGGAACATATACTTTTATGTACAGGTTTGTGTCTATCCTGCAGATATGGTTTTGTACATTTATTCATAATGTTGATTTGTATTATCAACAATTTCTGCTTATGCACTTAAATATTAATATCAAGTTTACTACTAAACATCAGGCAACATTAATGTCTGCTTTTGCACAAAGGAAGGCTCACAGCAGGTCAGATGATGTAAGATCCAGAAACCTTGCATGGAATGTTAGGATAAAAGCAGACTGTCCTCAGGCTAAAGACACTGAGTTGAAGAAAATTTTACACAATACTGGAGACTGGTGCAGGATTCTGGATTCATACTGGGATAAGCAATTTGTTAACCTGTGCTGGTTTTAAATGAAGGCATAGTAATTGTTTCCATGTATCCTTTAATTCAATACACATATGCATATATGACATGGATGTCTGATTCCACCTCACCAAGGCACTGGTAATTTAGTCAGGGTTAAATGTCCTCAGATCCTCTTCACCACTTTGAAGGGAGTTTGTTCTTTCTACTTGTGTCAGGAACTTTTCTTCTGTGCTCTCCTCCTGTTTAAATGTGTGGTTAAAGTTTTCTTTCTTGAGTAATTATCCTTTTAATTCTCCCTACATTCTTTATTGTGTCTTCACAAGTCCTCTTTCTTAGTCTTAGCTTAAGAACTGTTTTACTGAGGTTTCTCAACTTTTTGGTTTTGGGGTTTTTTTTTTTTTTTGTTTTGTTTTGTTTTGTTTCTTTTCAGTTTTAGTTATTGTTTTGTTTGTTTTATAAAATATATATTTATTTGCATGGGTAAAGATGAGTTAGTGTGTGTGTGTGTGTGAGAGAGAGAGAGAGAGAGAGAGAGAGAGAGAGAGAGAGGGAATGGGGGCATACCAGGGTCTCTTGCCACTGCAAAGAATTCCAGGTGCATGTGCCACTGACTTTATGTGGGTACTGTACAATCAAACCCGGGCCATCAGGATTTGCAATCAAGTGCCTTAACCACTGAGTTATATTTCTATCCCCTGTTTTGTAAAATATAAGTAGAATATAGCTGGGTGTGGTGGTGCATGCCTTTAATCCCAGCACTCAGGAGGCAGATGTAGGGGGATTTCTATGAGTTCAAGGCCACCCTGAGACTACATAGTGAATTCCAGGTCATCTTGGACTAGAGTGAGACCCTACCTTGAAAAACTAATATATATATATGTAGAATATTATGCTTACATGAGGGGATCTGCTGATGATCTTCCATACTTTTTGCTTTCTAATCACAATGTTTGACATTTTATATTTCATCAACTACTGGATGTAAGTAAGTCTGCTATCTGTTTTTCTATACATCTAGTTACGTCTTAACATCTACTCAATGTTCATTATGCTACTCAAGTTTTATATACTTTTACAGACTTCTTTATATTGAAATAAGGCCTACTTAATTGTCGCTAAAATGTGTGGGTGTGTGCCAATCTTGTATCTGACTTACTATTTATATACTCCTATTTTATTAGAATCCATCTCTTCTGCATATGCTTGAGCACTTTTCTGTTTGAATTTAGAAATATATGTTTTAATCTGTTTTACTTTATTTTCCAGTATGTCTGGCTTCTGAGAATGCAGCAAGCAGGTCAAATTCATGAGGGACAGAGGCTTATGCTGGTCTTGCCCCACAGAGTTATACAGAGAAATAGTGGGAAGTTTAACTTTTTTCTTTCTTTCTTTCTTTCTTTTTTTTTTCTTTCTTTCTTTCTTCTTTCTTTCTTTTTTTCTTTCTTTCTTTCTTTCTTTCTTTCTTTCTTTCTTTCTTTCTTTCTTTCTTAGTTAGGAAGTTAGGTAGTTAGGTAGGTAGGAAAACAGCTAATTAGTTAGTTGGTTAGTTTTAGTTGGCACACTGAGATTTAAGTATCATTTATTCTGGCACTTTCAAATGCAATTTTGGTTTTGTTGGTTAGTCTCTCCCTCTTATAATTTCTCTTCCTTATTACCCCATCAGTGTTTAAAATAGTGGTTCCTACACAGTGAAACAAGTAGATATTTGAGCAAATGAACTTTGGCTCTAAGCTAAAATATTTTCCTAGAGTAGTAAATATAATTCTTACATTATTTAAGTGAGGTATTTATTGACCTCTTCATAGTATAATTCTTCCAGACTGAATGGATTGCCCAAGGTCAGAAATCCTCCTGACAGACAGTAGAATTCACAATCTTTTAATCTGTAATATCTTGGATGGGATATTTGCCATGAGGACTTAATGTTGGTGGTTTGTTACCACTGTAGGGATGTGAGAAGTTATGATGAATCCCTTAAGAAGTAAAGCCAACTAGAAAGAGGGTAGCTCATTTGATCCCTGTCACTAGAGGGGATTCTTGTGATACCAGTGGGACTCTAGTTCACAAGAGATTAACATTCTATAAAAGAGACATACTGGTCTGTTCCTCTTCCATGGCTTCTTTCTTTCCATGTGCTCCCTGTGACCTGTGCAGCTCTCATCAGCATACCATTATACCTTCCTCCCCATAGCCAGATGAATGTGGTCACCCAATCTTAGACCTGGCCTACAAAAGAGAGAGTTGAATATCATTCATAAAGTCCCAAGCTCTGAATATTTTGTTGTAGCAATGGAAAAATAGTTACAGACCATCTCGGTGTAGAAGTTTAACTAACATACTATGGTTAGTTCCATGAATAACCCCCCTAGAATCTGTGATTAGGCTTGGTCTAAAGTTTGTGGTGCCATAGGGAAGTGGTGGACATTTTAGCAGGTAAGCACTCACAGTAAAAATGGGAGGTCATTGAGGTGAGACCTTGGAAAGGATATTGACACTTGGTTCTCTTTCTTTGTTCTCCTTCTGCCTAGAACCCAAAGCAAGAATGGGTTGAAACCTTGGAAACCATGATCCAAAGTCATGGTTTCTTTCCAGGGTGATTTACCTTGGGTTTTTGTTGGAGATGCAGACCTAACACAAAATGTCCATTCCTTGTGTACCTAAAGCCCAACTTTAGAATATGGTTTCAATGTCACCACCACATGGAATGTCCATGTTTATCTTTGTCTGTTCCCTCTGCTCATAGGCAGTATCAGGCCAGCTATGGTGAGGCACCATATCCTGACAGCTCTGCTGAGCTCTTTTGCTTAAAGAAGTTTCTCAGTGGGGTAACATGCAGTCTGAGGGACTCAATCACACTATTTGCCAAGGTGTTTGGTAGAGTTCCTGTCCCTGCTTATCTACATGGTCATTATCTTTTTCTTTTGTCCTGGAATGTATCATGGTTCTTAGTTCCTGGAAATGTGCTGGATCTAGTCCTGAATTTCTCTTGGCAACTGACCACATGACTTGATTCAACTGTAAGTAGTCCTTGGTCACTTTAATAATCTGCTTCAAAGGTTGTACCTTTGGGGAACACCCTATCTCTCCCCCATCCTCACTTTTCATCTGGCCATTCAACTTGATTTCACTTGCACTGAAGCACCACTTACATTTTTTGCTCCAGGGACATTGACTATCATCTTTGGCCACACCTTGCTAGAATTCTTCCACAGTCTTCTTCTTTTTTTTTTTTTTTTTTTTTTTTTTTTTTTTGGTTTTGTGAGGTAAGGTCTCACTCTGGTCCAGGCTGAACTGGAATAACTATGTAGTCTCAAGGTGGCCTCGAACTCTCCTCTGTCTTCCGAGTGCTGGGATTAAAGGCGTGCGCCACCACACCCAGCATTCTTCCACAGTCTTCTTTCAGGGGAGGAAGATTACATGCAAATAACTGCTGCTGTTTACCACATTGCTGATAACCATGCTGGTCTCTCAGCAAAGTGGACAAGAATGACATATATGGCATATATTTCTTTTTGGATATTTCACTTTATTTTATTTATTTATTTAAAAGAGAAAGAGGGAGAGAGAGAGAGAGAGAGAGAGAGAGAGAGAGAGAGAGAGAGAGAATGGGCATGCCAGGGCCTCTAGCCACTGCAAATGAATTCCAGATGCATGTGCCCCCTTGTGCATCTGGCTAACGTGGGTCCTGGGGAATTGAACTTGGGTCCTTTGGCTTTTCAGGCAAATGCCTTAACCACTAATCAATCCTTCCAGCCCTATTTACTTTTTTAGAGAGAGTGAGTGAGAGAGAGAGGAGAGGTAGAGAATTGCCACGCCAGGGCCTCAGCCACTACAACCAAACTCCAAACACTTGTGCCACATAGTGGGCTAGTGCAGCTTTGTGCTTGCCTCACCTTTGTGCATCTGCATAATGTGGGGTCTGGAGAGTAGAACGTGGGTCCTTAGGCTTTGCAACATGTCATGTATTTCTGTGGGGGTTCCCAATGCCCATGTCTTCTTTCCTCTGTAGCTCTGTCTTGTCACTTTTTGTCCATCTCACCCTCAGGATGGTGATCCTTCTCATCCACAGTAGCAGTATACAGACTGTTTGGCTATACAGAATTTTCCTTTACAGATCGTGGGCTGGTTGGTGGGAAAGAAGCAGAGGCCTGCAGATTGACAATAAGGTTGCAAAATTACCTTGGATATGTCTGGATATCTTAATGCTTCAACTGCTTATCATACATGCCAGGCATTTGAACTATAAGACTGCAAAGCCATGACCAGATGGTGCCACACCACGATGGTCAGGAAGGATAGATTACTAACGAAAAGGGCTTGATTCTCCCCTGGAGCACCCTTGCATATTGCAGTCCTTTTCCTTCCTTCTTCCTTTTGTGTTTTCTTGGACAGCATATATATAGCCTTGGCCAGAGTTTCCTGCATTTTAGTCTTTGGCCAGCATTAGCTCACAACTAATAGTAAATATCTTTTCATCTCCTCCCACTGGGATGCTCTTGGGTATGGTTTTGGAGAGTCAGTCCCAACAGCTGGGTTTTCTCCATTGTCTTTGCCTCTAGTGGCAGGACATCATCACAAGGATGCATTTATGAATTCCAGAACTGCTATTCATCCTTTGTTTTTCAACCCAGACTGTGCCTCATGTAGTACAGCGTAGGTATGGTTAGAGAAGAGGAAACCTCAGAAACAGCCTTTGAGATCAAATGAGCCTAGTTAAAACAGAGGACTTTTGTTTTGTGATTGTGAGTGCATGTATGTGTATTTGTATGTGTGCATGTGTGTATGCATGTGCGCATGAATATGTGTGTACCCTTGGTGTGAAGCCAGATGTTGATGCCAGGTGTCTTCCTCAATTGATGACCTCAACACTTTTTGAGACATGGTTTCACTAAACCTAGAAGTCTCCCACTTGGCTCCACTGGCTTGAAAGCAAGACCCAAGGTTCCTCCAGTTTTTACCTCCCCAGTGATAGGAATACAGGTAGTATATACAGACGACAAAAAGGCCTCATGAAAATCCAGACCAAGGCATGGAACCAACAGTCCTCTACCCACACCCCGAAAAACTGTATGCAAGCCTTATGTAACAGCATCATTGCTTGTCTTAAACTTATTTTTAAGTTTATTCTGACATAGAGTCAGCATACATTAATTATTTTTGTTGCTAATGTAATGTGGAAGGTCACTGGTTGTCACATACTTTTTGAGTCTATGGGGGGTTAAAGTGACATTAAAATCATAATGCAGCTCCATAGCACAGGTTGAAGTACATCCCAGGACTTTTTCTTCAGTGCTCTGACCTCATAGTTATCCACTTTTTCCCCTCCCATAACTTAGATGCTCTCTTCCAACACCAAGCAGAGAGAAAATGGAGAAATACAGTTTTTAGACTGCAATAATCATAACTAGTGGCTTTCATAACTTTAATACCAAATTGAAAAGTTGAATTACAGTTTTCACTTCCATCTGTTAGACATATTTCAGTTTTAATATATTTGACTGTATTTATATGTTACATGGCCAATCACAATAGGACCATGTGGTTATTTTGAATGCAAATGCATACCCTATGGCCTCTAGTATTTTTGATTTATCTTCCTACTTAGTCCCCAGCTGGTGGAGTTTGTGGGAGGAGGGTCCTTGCTAGAGAAAGTGCATTGCTGGTGGTAGACCTTGGCGTTGTGGAGCCCTGCCCTATTATGTGCTCAGAGCCACTTCAAACTTGTTGTTCTTTGTCTGCTGCAGGTATATGAAGGGAACCAGCTTCTTCCACCTTAATGAAGCTTTTCCTCAAAAGTCTAAGCTTAAAATAGATTCTTTCCTCCTAAGTGGCTTCTGATTGGGTGATTGTCCCAATAACTACAAGGTAACTGCTGCAGAGTGTTTGGTGAAAACTGTGTACATGATTATTGCCTTCCACTGCAGGACAAAGTTGGGGGCAGGACTACTTAGGAGAGTGGAGCCATTATAAAGAATAAACACAATGCTGTCTTCAAGTGAACCTTGTAAAGAAAGAAGTTTCTGATACTGAGATGATATACTGTGTACTCAATTTCTATTCAACCTTAGGATGCCCAAGGGAACGTTTTAATTACAGATTTGTCTTTTTGGTGATGTTTTTCTTGGACAAACAATGAAATTAGTTTGCATTAGATGAGTCAACATCAAGTGGCCACAGGGGCAGATTTAGCTTGCCATTACATTTTTGTTGCAGATAGAACCCATGTGCATAAATGGGAGCTGATATTGCACAAATAAATGAGGTTTATGTATAAAGATCATGTTCAAGGGAAGCACGGCTTTCAAATGTGAACAAGAGGAGGAATAATGGGAAAAAAAAAAAACAGAGTCAAAGAAAGCTGTCAGCATCCCTTGATAAAACTGAGTACACTTCTCTGAGGAAGAAAGAAAAAAAAAAATTGTCATCTACAGAACTGTTCTTTCCATCACTAGGTAATGAATGCAAGGCCTACACAAGAGTGACTTCTGATAAAGCTAAAACCAGTGGATCTAAGGATTGTTCCATTAACAAGTTTTGTTGCTGTCAGAGCCTACACTAAGAGCTATAGTTCGGCGGTTGGATATCTTGCTGTATTCATTCTTTGGAACAGCAGAAGGCCCCAAACATCTAGTAATTAAAATAAAGAAGCAGCAAGATGTTAACAGCCTGCAGTATAGCCTGGGCAGCCACAGGAAGGCCAATGTGGAGAGAGAAGACATTGAACAGGGAATCTGATAGACTTCCAGTTTGTTTTTTCCTATTATGTGGAAGAGAGTGGCTGAGTTTGTAAAAGGAAAAAATGAACAGAGATATCCCTGAATGTCTCGTTTCCAGATAGCATGTGAATTAACTTATTCACTCATTGTTCTGCTTTATGAAACTTCTCTATTTCCTCAAAAAAGCATGTTATGAACACCTGCTGCACAAATTAAATTCTTTATGTTAATAAATTCCTCCTCCTCTTCCTAGTGTTCCAAGACAGAAAAGGTGATCAATATTAAGTACTTTGTTCCTTCCTAATGTTACTTAATCCTTCATTTTTATAGCCAAAAAAAAAAAAAAAAGAAAAGAAAAGAAAAAAAGAAAACATGAGATAACTAAATGACTGGAATAGTTTCTTGGAGAGGAAAATAATTAAACAATTAAACTGTAAGTTACATGCATAGAAACCAATGATGTCTCCATGTCATATTTTTGTTACCTATAATTTTCATTAATTAACACTTTTTTAAGAACCAGCACTAGGGAAATGGCTTAGTGGATAAAGAACTTTCCACACAAACATGAATGCCTAAGTTTGGATTCCCTGAACCTACCTAAAATGAGGATACTTGAAAAGCATCTGTTTGTCTACAACAAGAAGAAAAGAAGAGACAAAAGAATTTCTGGAAGTTAGTGGCCCAGCTAACCTACTAAAAGCAGCAGTGAACATTTGAGACTATGCCTCAAATAATGTCGAAAGTGAGGACTGACCTCCCCCCAAAAAAAAATTAGCCTATGGCCTTCACATGGTTACTGGGGTACTCACACACATGACCACACACACAAACACACACCAGCACATGCACACACTCTCACATACACATCAAAAAATATGACTGTCAGATTGAAGATTTTCCATAGTAACTATAAGAAACTTTTCGGTCATTTTTGTGGAAGTTATCCAGCACATAATATTCTCATTTTATTTCCTATCCACTAACCGTGGACTGTATGAAATTTCTTCCCATTAAATTTCATCTCTGGAAAATGAACATCTTGATGAAAGAAGCTGATTCTGGCAAAACTCATACATGCACAGCAGAACCTGACGTGACCGACAGGCTCAGAGCATCCCCCGCAATATGGCTCCTGGCACCAGGTGCTGGCTGCCTCTACCTTAGCCAAATGGGCCTTGCTTTGCCAGTTGGGGGCTGGCCATGGAATAATAGGAATTGAAGTGGGAAAGAAAACAAGAGAACTGGGTTCTAAACCGGCTCTGCTTACTAGCTGGGAAATTTCTGGATAAATTACTAAATTTTGTTGAATCTCAGTTTCCTCACCATTAAAACAGAGGGTATTTTGCCTGCGTTACTGCTTCAGGCCAGAGGGGTTGTTTATGCTCAGCATAATACTGCATAAATCCCTACAATTATTACTTGAAATATAAGTAATGAATCTAGGGTTTTGTGAAGTTGAAATAATCTCTGTTAAATATCACTTTTCTCTATTCAGCAAACTGAGAATCTAATAAATATGGAAAGAAATGACTTTCAGTGAGTGTCCTTGATGTTTGACAAAATGGGGAAAAATGAAACCGAATAGATTAGTTTTAAAATACTATATGCTGACACAGAGATGGGATTCTAAATCTATTTTCCACTTTTTAGCTGAAAATGCTTTACCTGCCAGAATTGGTTTTGGCCAAGACTTCAAAAGCTTCCAGAACAGTAATTACTATAGTAAAACTAAGTAGGCTACCAGGAAAACAAGTTGGGTGGGGAGTGGGTTTCACAGTTTTCTAACATTTAGCAAATGAGGAAAGATAGTAGAAGGGACATGGCTGGACAATCATAATACATTCTAAAATTTAATAATGGCCCATGTGTCTTTAATAGAAAAAGTAAAATGCACTTAATATATATTATTCATAAGTTCCTCTGCTAAGCGCTTACTCAGCCAATGATTGGGCTAGATGCAAAGAGGATAAACTTAGGCTCTGTATTTCAGACATTATAGCTGAGATAAAGAAGAACAACCTGTGTGGTTACAAAGTTAATTAGCAGTGGAAAATGGCAACTGTAGTATACCTAAACATGAAATAGTACTTCCTGCATAGAAGAGAGCTTATCTTCGTGATGCTAGGACTGGACCCAGGCCTTGTGCATGCTATGCATGTACTCTACCACTGAGCTATAACTTCATTTGTTGTATAATAGATTGCCCCGAATTGAAAAGAGGAAAGAGGCTCTGATTCCTGAAATTAAGTCTGGGAAACTGAAAGGTCACTCAACACTCTCCAAAGTTATGTTAATTAGAAACTGAAACATTCCTTCCTGAGACTCAGGAAGTCAACAACTCTGGGAAGTGGTTAAAGGCTCTGTCCAAATGGAGCTGCCTCTAAATGGTGCGGTGTGGTCAAGCTCTAACTGAACTGCCTGCAAGTGTTATAGCGAGCTCCAGAGATGGGGCTTTTGGGAGTCATCACCTTATGCCAGGATGGGAGTTTTGGTGATGCAGCTGCCTTTGTAGAAGCAGCATGAGGAGGTCATCATGCAGGATGAGCTGTCACTGCTCATGGTGCTGGTGCATTTGAGTCATCTACTATTCCTGTAAGTAACCCCTGGTTTTGGTATAATTGTTCTTAATCTGTTGTTTGTGATTGTTTTCACACAGTGGTTTGGTGGATTTTGAGGGGTTAATAGACTTCCCTGAAAACTAATGGGCAGTAAAGAGTTAATGGCTATCCCTAAGAACAAGCCATGAAACTTCAGAAGTGTGGCCTTGACAGGCCTGTCTGCTCCTGAAAAATAAACTAAACTTCCCTTAGCTCAGAAAACCTTGAGGAAATGGAACCTGTCTGGTGGATTATCCTCCCTAGACAATTTGACTAAAAAGAAAGCTTATTCTGAGCAAGGACACAAATAACTACAGTTCCTTATCTACTTCCCTTGGACCTGCAGCTGGTATAGCCTGCTTGAGTTAGGATCCCCCTTATAAGCTTGCACCCCAGCCTTGCACAATGCTTCAGCCTTCATCCTGCGTGAGAGCTGAGGTCCCTCTCTGTTTTCTCTCAATAAACAGTCTTGTCTGTAGAGCTCAAAATCTGGTGTTCTCTTTTGCTTTTCTCTTACACTTTCCTTACAGGTTTTATTGCTTTGTTTTTGTTGTTGTTGTTGTTGTTGTTTTTTTTTTGTTGTTGTTGTTTGTTTCTTTTTTGTTGTCATTGTAATCAGTGAAGTTCTCTAGCAGTTAGCCAAAGTGGTCATGCAGAATGTGACACTTGTGTTTGGATATTGAAAGATGAGAATTTGATGGACAAAGACATAGCAAATAATATATTCAGGGAAGAAAGAAAGAATGAAGGAAGATGGGCAGATGAACAATGAGCTATTAGAGAAAGTGGTTATGTCCACTCTGACAGACCTGCTGTGAATGCACTCTGGCGCAATCCAGAAATAATCACAAGCTAACTCAAGGGAGTAACAGTAAAGGATAAATGAATTTTAAAATTATATATACAGGATTGAGGAGATGGCTCGGTTGATAAAGTGTTTGCTGCACAAGTGTGGAGACCTGAGCTTGAATCCTCAACACCCATTTTAAAGCTAGGCATTTGAAGTATGGCAGTGACTTTAATCCCAGCACTAGGAAGGTAGAGACAGGGGTATCCCCAAGATTCACTGGCTAGTCTTGACTGAATTGGCAAGCTCTTGCTCAGTGACAGACCTGCTGCAATAAATAAGGTGGAGTGCATGTGACTGGAGCTCCATTGCAGTGGCTGAGGCTCTGGCATTCCAATTCTTTCTCTCTCTCTCCTGCTAAAAAAAAAAAAAAAAAATGTGAAAAGTGGTTTAAGAGGACACCTGGCGTGGATCTATAACCTTCATGTGCACCTGTGCACACATGAATGGCCACATATATACAAACATACATATGCACACATATTACAGGCACATACAATGAAAAAGATAATACTCATGAACAATTGACCTCCTGTGGGGATTGATGTGACAACCCACAGAAAGAAAGCAGTTTCACTGCAAGATGGGACACTTTTAACCTGGCAGCTTAAGATTTATATAACAGATGTCAGACAGGAGGATTTGAATGAAAAGTAAGTCATAATTTCATTTTCCACTATAGCCATACTGGGGAATGCAATGCCTTGGCAAAGGGATTCCATTAAAGTCAGTTATAATATACTGATACCAGGGTTGTAATTTTTTAAAAAATATTTTATTTATTTATTTATTTATTTATTTATTTATTTATTTATTTATTTATTTGAGAGAGAGAGAGAGGAAGAGGCAGAGAGAAAGAATGACTGTTGTGACTGCAAATGACCTCCAGAGATGGGTGCCCCCTTGTGCATCTGGCTAACATTGGTCCTGGGGAATCAAACCTGGGTCCTTAGGCTTTGCAGGCAAACACCTTAACTGCTAAGCTATTTCTCCAGCCCATAGTGTTGTAATTTTTATAAGGGTGTTTGTTGACCTTATCTCTCTTTATAATTACTCCACGGAGGGGGGGAGTGTAGCAAAGATTAGATATTTATAACTTCTTGTTTCAACTGCCAGTGTAACTAATAATTGAAAGAAAGAAATACAATGACCTATTAAAAATGAAACTCCAAATTTGAACCCATACTTTTTTGAAAACTAAGTTGGTCTTCTCATTCATCCTGCTCAAAACTTCCTGGATATATACATTTTGTCATGTTTGCTTTCTCCTCTGGAAAGATGATTCATAATTCACAGTGGATTCTAAATCCATAGTTCTTTTCTGAGCAGTCCCCTTCTTATCATCATTAGCTTCTGTGGTTCTACCATTTGTTTGTGTCAAGCACATCAAGAAATCTATGCAAATCAAAACTCAGTATGTGACAGTCATAGTGTCAGTATCCATGTCTTCTTTGATGTACTCGTGCCATCCGTCAGTACTCATCACACACTGAACCCATCTTGTAATTACTGGGATACAACTTTATGGGAAGTTAATTCTTTCCTAGGTGACCTCAAATTCCACAGCTTCCGAGCCAGGTCTTCTGGTCCAGATTTTCCTTGGAGGTGGAGAAGACACAGAAGTTGATGCCTAAGCCAAATGCCATCTTCACCTTCCGCAGTTACAGAACCACCATGTGATTATCCGTCACCTTTAGCAGTCACAGTCCCACCTTGTAACCATCTGCTAGGACAGTTAGCATGTTAACAAAAGGTGAGCAAAAATCTGGTTCTATAACCCTTAGGTTACTTTTCATTTCATATTTCCCGGGGAGGACATTGCTGGGAATTCCCCTGTTGTGAACTGCTGTGACATAGTTTCACCTGTCCTGAGAGAGAAGTAGGAGCCACGAATTCTGCCTGTGAAAAGTCCAATGGATGAACATTTTTACATAATCAAGTTTCTTAATGTTTTCTGCTTAATTTCTCCCACCCCCAAATAACTGCAATATGGTAAGTCATCTCTTTGTGGTTTATAGCATATTTATTATGTATGAATGCATTTTTTTCTTATTTTTATATATCATGTATATGATTTGGATATATATATATGTTTTATAAATTTTATAAATTTTATTTTTATTTTTAACAATTATTTTATTATAAATATAAGATATACTTACTCTGTATTTAATTGTTGAAAATACTCTCTTCAATCTCCTTATTGTACCATCTGACTCTATTACACATTTATGTCATCAAGTATTTTATTCTTATTTTAACTGCATAGATTGTGACTATTTCCCATATATGATTAAAGTAAAATTGTTGGAAATGTATTTTTCCAGAAAATATTTTGGCTTCTTAGAAGGTGAAAATAATTCATTAATTATCTAAAATGTTCTAAATACAGTAAAAAATAATAACTACCGATCAATAGTACATTGCTTGGATTGCTTAGGAAAAGGAAAAATCCCAGACACCACAAGGAAGGCCTTGAGACCTAAGAACTGAGATGAGGTGCGGTACTCAGACACTGGAGTTGGAACACCATAAATGCTAGGCTAACTCAGAGCTTCCAGTGCAGAGAGGTTAGGGTTTAGGAGAAAGAGACCTGGGAAATCCAGTAAAGAATGGGTGTCAAGAGCAATCATTCCCAGAGAGGCTTACTGTGAGGCTGGTTGCTCCCTAGACATTGAGCTCTGTCTTTGAAAGACAGACAGATTAAAATTAGCTGTGTTTCTTGGGTGATGAAATACTGTCTCTGAAATGAAAACCTATACAAATAATGAGTCCTGGCCCATGGACTCCTGTTTCTTCATTACAAAAAAAAAAAAAAATTAAACTTAAAAATAAATTAAAGCCCAAGAGCAAAAATCTGTGGGCAGTAGTTAACAATGTCATCTCATCCATTTTTTGTCCTAATTTTTTTCCATACTAGTGTATACACAATCACTGGACAAAATAATGGGTTTCATGACATTTTTGTGTATGTTGATATATGTTCATTATATTCACCCCATCATCCTGTATTTCAAGCTCCATCCCTGTCCTCACCACAAGTAACCCCTTCTATTCTTTCATGTATTTTCTTCTTTAAAAAATAGGAAAGCCGGGCGTGGTGGTGCACACCTTTAATCCCAGCACTCGGGAGGCAGAGGTAGGAGGATCACCGAGAGTTTGAGGCCACCCTGAAACTACATAGTTAATTCCAGGTCAGCCTGGACCAGAGTGAGACCCTACCTCACAAAACCAAAAAAAAAAAAAAAAAAAAAAAAAAAAAATGCAATGTTTATCTTTCTGGTTTATCTTATTTGACATGGAAATATACATGGAGGTGTACATAGAAGAGAGAGGCAGAAAGAGAGAAGAGAGGGAAGGAGGGAGGGAGGGGGAGAGAGAGAGAGGAAGATGGTTTCTTATCAGAGAAGACATTCAGTATTTATATTTCTAAGCTTTGCTTATTTCATTTAATATAATCTCCAGTTTCCAGCTAGTTCCATTCATACACTGACATGGTTTCTCCTCCTCCTCCTCCTCTTTCTTTTTCTTCTTATTTTTTTGAAGTAGGGTCTCACTTTAGCCCAGGCTGACCTGGAATTCACTATATAGTCTCAGGGTGGCCTCAAACTCACAGCGATCCTCCTACCTCAGCCTCCCAAGTGCTGGGATTAAAGGCGTGTGCCACCATGCACTGCAGGTTTGTCCATCTTTAGTGCTGAATACAACTGTGTGTTCCTTTTGGAGATTCAACTTTTGATAGACACTGATTTATAATCTGCAAACGGTATGCAAGGATTCCTCCCCCACCTGGCTTAGTTCTTGATTGTCGCCTTGGTGAAAGCCATTCTGAGCAGGATGTAATGGAATCTTGGTAAAATTGTGCTGCACTGCAAAAGAAATGAGAGAAAGACAAGAATGGGAGAAATTATGTGCTAAGATCTACACCTAATAGGGGATAAACATCCACCATACATATATGTGTGTGTTAAACTAAAAAAATAAACACTAGAAATATCCACAAAATTCCTATTAATAAATAGGTGAATTTATTTAACAGAATAAGTACAAGTAGCCCGGGAATACACAAGCATGTTCAAGATTCTTAGCCACTGAAGGAAAGAAAACCTACCATTACCATTACTTCTTCTTGGTGGGATGGCAACTGGTAGTGTTCTGACACAGTGTTGAGGAGCAGGTACTGGGTAACTCAGCAGGCTCCTTATTTTACAGGAGAGCTGATCAATATTTTGCCATTAAGTATAAATTTATTCACAGCTTCCTTTTGTTTGCTTTGCTTTGCTTTAGTTTTGGTTTTGAAAGCACCTTGCACCTACTGCAGGGACTCTTTCTTACATCCCCATCCAAGTTTGCTGAACACTTTCTTCATTGCATTTTTCAAAATTGCTTTTCCTCATCTATTGAAATTGAAATTATATATATATATTTACTTGCTTTGTTCTGCATCTTAAACTTCTGTTAGGGAAATCTTCTTAGGTCATATTTAAAGTTTTTCTTTTTTCTGTAATTTTTTCCAGTAATAGATATTTCCCTAAGTATTGTCTGATTGCATTTCACTTTTAAAAAATGTGTTTTTTTTTATTTATTTCCAAGAAAAAAAGAGAGACAGAGAGAGAGAAAGAAGAGTGAGAGAAGAGCATACCAAGTCCTCTTAACTTTGCAAATGAACTCCACATGCATGCACCATCTTTGTGCATCTGGCTTTACATTGGTACTAAGGAATCAAACCATGGTTATCAGGCTTTACAGGTAAGCACTTTCAATACTGAGCAGTATCTTCAGCCCCCATTACAAAAAATTAACATATTTCTTACAATTTAGTGCGTTTGAAATATGTCCTATGTTATCTATTCATTTTTACTTAATTTTAAGTTTTAATTGCTTTTATGGGTTGTACATGCTACATAAGGACATTTTCATATAAGTATACTATGATGACCACATTCCTGTATTCTTCTCAAACTTTCTCACCACTGAGTCTCTTGTCAGTCTCCTATGTTCCTCTGAGCAGTTTTTCTTCTAGTTTTATGTACTTTATACATACATTATTTTATGTATCAATATAAAATCTAGGAACTACATATGAGAGAAATTATACAATACTTATCTGCCTGAGATTAGCATAATATACTTAATATGACTTCTTTCAGTTTCTTCTGCTTTTTTATACATGATATAACTTTATTATTTATGGCTGAAAATAAAATCCCATTATGTATACCCCATTTTCTTTTCTTTTCCTATCTTTTCTTTCTTTCTTTCCTTCTTTTTTTTTTTTTTTTTTTTTTTCTTTTGAGGTAGGTTCTCACTCTAGCCCAGGCTGACTGGGAACTCTCTGTATAGTTCCAGGCTGGCCTATAACTCACAGCAATTTTCCTACCTTTGCCTCCCAAGTGCTGAGATTAAAAGCATCATTTTCTTTTTGACTCATTGTATTGAGAAATTTGTGGACTGATTATGAAATATTTGCATTTGAAACATTATACTTGATGTATTAATCACAATATACTTCAAGGATAGTTTCTGCATGCAGCATTTTGTAGACACATTTATATTGGTGGACAGTATCTATCCATGCTGTACCTAGATATAGTCTTTCTACTAATTACTGACAGACACTGTGAAAATTTCAGTACTATGACAATGAAGTGCAACTTTCTACTTTGTGTTATTGTGCTTCACATATATTGAAATTCTATCTTACACACATGTGCTAATAATTGTATGTTATCACTTATATTGCTCATTTCCAGTATTTTGTTTATGTAGTAACAGGATATTTCTTGAAGTCTACTGTATCTGACATTAGTGTAGCCAGTGGAGCATTTTGCTTTCTGTTGTAGAATGCAAAAAATTCTGTCCATTTACTTTCCAGTGTCTATTTTTATATTTAGAGAATTTAATTTATAACTATTGTATAGGTGGAGTTTATTATTTTGTGCTTTATGATAAGTTCTGTCTTGTAATAAACAATCTAGTATATATCTATTTTAGTTATCAATAGGGACCTTTTTATGTTTACTCTCTCCCTTCATGTCACTATTTTAGTACATTATCTAATGTTAAAAGGAATTATTCCCTATCCAGGTATAATAATTTTATATATGTGTATTAATAAGAATAGAAGGCAAAGTACAAAAACTGAAAATTGTCAGATTACAAAGAGATTTAAGAAAGTTACCCAATCTCTAACATCATTATGGTTATCAGCAGAGATATCTTAAATATGCTTAACACATTACCATAACCAAGTCTATAGGATTTCCTTTTTCTGAAGAAACAAAGGAAAATGGAGGAACTCATTTATTTTCCCAAATTTAAAATAGCCTAAAGTCAATAGTAGAAAACCCATGAAGGTTCTGCTATCTGTCTCTTAGCTAATGAGACACAATAAAAGGATTGATGGTCTGTGGTGTCTTTTATCCTTCCCTTGCCTTTGTTTTCTTTCCAAAGAGTTCATTAACAAAAGGAAACATGGAAAGAAAAAGGGGAAATGAAATCCAGGAGGCTATGAGACACAAGGCTTCCTTCCAGATCATACCCAAAAAAGATCTTACATGAAATTGTAATGTAGTCTTTCTAATTCACAAAGCCCTCTCATTCCTTTAGATATCTGCTTTATTAAAATGATTCTGTCCACTTACTCTTTGATGTGTAAAATCTTTATCTGGGGCAAAGAAATCATCTGAATATTTATAATGATAAGAAGAATTCTTTTTAATTTAGGAAAATCAATCTGTAACCTTAATTCCTACTAAAATTGAAATGACTGCTATATCTTACAAGATTGGGTTGTAACTTTTACCGTCAGAGGAACCCTCAAAAGAAAAGGGCAAAACAATTTAATTAAAGGATAAAAGTACAAAGGTTATTGAAGCAAAACCATGAATACATCAAAACAGACCCAACTGCCTTCTCCACATAAGCATGGTGCTCATACACATGTTCTTCGGATGGTCACATGTTAGAAACTGCAGTATGCAGATATTCCTTGGAATGTATATCCCTAGTGTGGGCGTATATGAAGAAAGGGTCTTTAACAAGTCATGCATTCTCCACGGTGTTGTTTGTACAGATTGGGTCTTGTAGATTTCCATCTTTTCTTCCTCTGCATGAAAGCATACGTGAGAAATTAAAAGTTTTCAGTCTATAAGCCTCCCCTCCCCAAATCCAATCATGGCATCCCAATTTCAGATGTTTACATCCGGCACAGTGGGTCATATATACCTGTTGTACATAAACCAGTCAGTCTCTTGTAAAGGGGACATAGCCATGTACACTGAGATGATAGAAGAATGAACCTCAAACTTTATTCTTATGCTGAGAAGAAAAGAATTAGGCAATTTGGGGCTGGATAGATGGCTTAGCAGGTAAGGTGCCTGCCTGCGAAGCCTAAGAATGCCCATTCGAATCTCCAGGTCCCATGTTTAGCCAGACGCAAAAGTGATGCGAGCATGCAATGCCACACCTACCCACAAAGGGGCACATGTGTCTGGAGATTGTTCACAGTGGCTGAGAAGCCCTGATGCACACATTCTCTATCTGCCTCTTTCTTTTTTTGTCTGTCTGTCTGTCTCTCTCTCAAATTAAAAGAAAAAAGAAAAAGAAAAAAGAAATAGGAAATTTTGATCCTTGCAAATGCAGGTACATTCACTATTGCCAGGGTCAATATCTGTCTTCCTCCACCTGTGCCCTTCACCAGTTGGACCAAATGGCATTCCTTGTGGTGTAAAGTAGAACAGCAGTGACAAAAGTACAGTAATCTCTGGTGTCTTTTCTGTAATCAGCTATCTAAAGTCATGTGCATCTCCTACTGGGGAGTACACATTTTCATGATTCATTTTTTTATATTATGCATATTAGTTTGTCAATCCTTGAAAATTCTAGATGCTAGATGCTTTGGTTTCAAAGTTCACCTCTAGAATAAGAGCGAGTGCTTAAAAAGGAGGACCTTGGGATCTGCACACAACATAAAAGACAAATTAAGGAATCTGCTTTTTCCAACACAAAATGGAAAAGGCAGATTCCTTAATTTGCCTTAGAATTTGCCAAAACTTTGTTATTATACATATATGTATACATTCATGTGCATGTCAAATACCAGGGTTGATATGGTTAGCAATCTCAGCAACTCTTTATGAAACACACTATTCATGATGTCATGACTCTTACTTTGTACTTTCTTGAGGCACTTCTGGGGGACTAGACATTGTTTTAGTTAAGAGAAGGTCATGGTGCTATAGTTCTCCCACAGTTCTGATACCAATGTGTGTTTGGTGAAAGTAACATGTGCAAGTAGATTGGCTCTTTTTCTTTAATTTTCTTTCCCTCCTTCCTTTCTCTCTCTCTCTCTCTCTCTCTCTCTCTCTCTCTCTCTCTCTCTCTCAATACCATAAGACCATAGAAGGCTAAGAGTGTTTATGGCTTTTCTTAACACATTTTTTTAATCTCTCTCTCTCTTAGAACACAAAATCTATCCATATGGGAAAAGGCTTGCCATTGTCATTTCATGTTAATCCTTCCCTAGGTTCCTGTCCCTAGCATCCACAGGCTAAACAAGGTTTTAAAATAAATATCTTCCTCTTCCTATACAGTGTGGAATGAAGTTGTTTGTTGACCCTGTCATGTTGAAGTATTAGGAAGTCTGTTTTAAGATATCTTACTTTGGAACAAATTTGAATTAAGATATTTTGTGATTCTTTGTAAGGTTTAGGAATGTCATGTCTTCTGAGTCTGTCATATTTGTCTCTTTTGTTATCATTTTAATCACATTCATGCTAGATAACACAGTCCAATAAATGATGCCTAGTTTTAGATTTTAGAGTTTTATTTCCCTTCTTTATTCTCTGCTCTGTTTTCTGTTATGTAACAAACTTTTGGATATTTCATTGTAATGCTGTTACTCTTAGGTGATATAAGGTCCAATAATGACTTTTTGTTTTTAGATCTTAGCACGTAAATAAGATCTAAACATAATGCAATCAGCATTGATCTCTATGGTCTACACTTTATTTAAAGGATATGTATTTTTCCTCCTTTCATGAAAATTGTCAATAAACAGGTAATTAATGTCATAGAGAAAATTACATTGGAATTCTTAGCTTTAGTGAAAGATTCATTTAGGATAGGGTTTGAAAATGAAGACCAAAACCCTGAGTTCTTGGTCAAATTCACTGAATAGGTAGAAACCTACATATATACATACACAGATACATAGTCAGACATGAATATATATAAGATACACAAAGGGACAAAGATGTTCAGAAAGTGCCTTCATAATTCTGCCACAAGGCACTGAAACTTATAAGGTCATACCACCATTCCCCAGACAGGAGACTCAGGAAGTCAAGTGTGGGGCAAAGGTTTCAAGACTTAAAGATACATGAAGAGTAAACAACTGCTTGGGAAGAGAAGCTCCATCCAGGCCAGCCACCAGCAAGTTTGCTTCAGACACCCAGCTTCCATGAGTCCTCAGCTAGGCTGGAAGGACCTTGGTGGTGATGCAGCTGCCTTTGAGTCATTCAGTGTTCCTGTGAGCAGCACTTCACCTTGTTCAGGAAGTGACTGAATAAACTCACTGGTTCACCAGAACTGATTTTGGTGAACTCACACTTGGATCAGTTGCTGAGACTTATCTGGGGTGAATAGATATTTGTTCAGGTTTCTTCAGGGGAGAAAAAGTATCCGCCACAGTAGGTAAATAACACATGCTTTTTGTCACTCAGGCACATGAATATTCATTGTCCTATACCCAGGTTAGTTTACGCATTTGACTACTTCCTTAAACACCAAGTGCAGCTGAGGTTGAGACCCAGGATTTAAAATATTCAACTGAAAAATTTTGTTCTAAAAGCTAAGATAGTACATTTAAAATATATGATAAGCTCATGAAAGTCCCTATGTTTTTCTAAATCTCAAAATGTGGATAGGGTTCACATGAAGGACTCTTATCATTTCCAAATTCAAGTAAAAAGGGAAAATCAGCAGTGGACATAATAGATGAGTTAGACACCAAAAAAGAAGTAGAGGTGTTACTACAGATGATTCTGGAATGAACTAGCTACTACATACTTCCTGAAGAGTCAGACGCCTGTGATAATAGTATGGAGATTCAATATTTACTCCCAATGACTCTAATTCAGCAGATCTAGGAGCTTATAGAGCTTTGGAAAATAGTATCTTTTATAAGGACCTTCAATGATTCTAATGTAATCCAAAAAAAAAATCCTTCTTTCCTTTGCCAAGGTCTAACAAATAACTGGGGTATCATTTCTTGTTCACATTTACCTGATGTGTGTTCCCACCTTTATAAACTGAATTATTAGCTCCTGTTATTTGTGTTGCCCATGCATCCTGCATACTACTGATAGGAACATATGACTCAGGACACAGTGGGGATCTTTATTTTTTTTTATTTTTTAAATAATTTTTATTAATTTATTTGGGGGGGGGGAGAATGGGTGCACCAAGGCCTCCAGCCACTGAAAAAGAACTCCAGATACATATGCCACCTTGTTCATCTGGCTTATGTGGGTCCTGGGGAATTGAACCTGGGTCCTTTGGCTTTGCAAGGAAGTGCATTAAACATTAAACCATCCCTTCAGCCAGTGATTTTTATTTATTTTTTTAACAACTACCTGATATTTTGAAAGAGAAATAATTTTCCCCCTAGAGGGAAAAGGTCTGATTTTAAAATGTTAATCAAGTTACATATATTACTACATCAGGAATAGTTGATCATAATAAGAATATTTTTTTTGGTAGCAGAGAGAGACAACATTTACCTATGCCCAAGACAAGCAGATTCTCATCTGAGATAAAAAAAGAAAAACATAAGTAGTTAATACAACAATGCCAGTTCTTTTTATGTTTCAGACATTGTGTTACAGTGTGTAAACCTAATAAAATATAGCCTTCAATTAAACCAAGATATTTCCTTTACATATATGACATATTAACCAGTACATGAACATTCTTTGTTTTATTAATTATCATCAAATAATTATTTCAACCACTATATGTACACTGGCCATCCTCAAGGATCAACTCCTTATACTGTTACAAACTGAGAACTGATGTCAGGAAAATTGCAGATTGTTTTCAAAGCTGAACAGTATGGTGGTGAAGATACCTCACTGGATTTTTCTGTTCCCATTTCCTACTGAGGGAAACAGTCCCATCTGAGTCTTCCTTTCTCTCCTTCCTTTGTATTGGTGGCTTTCTTTGTTTTGTCTGCTATATTTTGTAACAAAGAGAAGAAATGAAACAGCTAAATTACAAGTGAGTACTCTCTAAAATATAAGCTTAAACAATGATAGAGGTTTGCTAAGACATTTTCCTCAACTCTCTACTTCATGTTAACACTGTAGTCAATTATGAGTAGGTTTACCTGAATTAAGGTTTTTGATTTTACAAAAATATGAGCACAGGCATCTCTACCAGTAACCTGTAAATTAGCAATGCTTAGGAAATTTTATTTGAATATGTGAATTTTTATCTTTGGGTTTTTATAAATGATGTCTAAGTTTTTGTGTTATACCTGATTTCAATGCTAAGGTCAATAATTACTACAAACTAACCCTTACCATGGTCACACACCAGGATTTACCTAACTTTACCTATTACAAATAGATACCCCATTTGATAAACATTCTTCACAAGCTTCCTGTATTCCACAGATTTCTGAAAATATTTTAAAAATATTTTATTCATTAAGAACATTACTGAATGGACAAATCATTTTTTTTTCCATTTTCCTTTTGTTAGCCTCTTATATCACCTCTTCCCTGCATCCATTCCACAGAGGGCTCTCTTCAGTGTGGTTACTGGTATTCACCATGAAGTTACGAGTTCAGTAGTCAATCTGTGGTGGGCAGGGGACAATGGCTGCAGGATACTCCTTCCCACCATGTGTATCATGCAACCTTTCTGCCTCTTCTTCCATCATGTTCCCTGAGCCTTGGAGGGTGTGTTGTAAGTCTAATGTAAAGTTGAGCTCTCTGTAACCACTGGTTTCTGCTTTGAAGAGTTTTGAATGTTCACAATGTCTATGACCATCTCCTTGGAGTGGGTTGTTGGGATAGCAGTGAGAACAGCACTCATGTTTAAATTGCCACTTCCTCTGTGATGTATCCTGGGCTCTAGCAGTTGCCATAGAGATGACATATCTCTTGTTAGGCAGCCATCTATCTTTTCCTGTCATGTTGATGGATTTTGGTTCTCCCTGGTTTTTGCTGTCATCTGCAACATAAAGATTTTCTAACCAAGAGTGAGAGCAGCATGGATTAAAGGGAATAGGCATAATTAATTGAGACATTTTGATGGGTGTGCACTCTTTTGGGCCAAAGACTAGTGGGGTGTTCTCTCTAGGGACTATGATCATCCTATACATGGATCCTAACTTAGTTCCCATCACCAGATATGAGTTCTTTCCCACTAAGCAGACTTCTTATCCAATCAGTGCTGTTGATTACCCGTATAGGCTGTATACCACTATTGCACTTTTGTATTTCTAGCCTGTGTCATTTATTTGTGGTTTGCAGGCTCCCCTGCTTGTTCATGCTGTTTGTGGCCATTATCCCACAACAGCTTTGCACTTTCCAGCACTATTAGAGCTATCCAGCAGGAAGCCGTTCTCCCAGACCAACAGCTCACTGTTACCCAATTCTGGCTCTGGGAATTACAATCCAGAGCCCATGGTTTTAGAATTAGGCTTTCTCCATCTTCTCCCAGGCCCATTTGCCTGGGAGATCCTCCCTCCCTCCTATTAGTGGTTATGTCTTTCAGTTTGCTCTCCAGGAGAAAGGTTTCTAGGTTACTGATTCAGGTTGTCATTAGCTTTGTGTAAATCACCCCAGACTCTCTCTGACTCCTGCCCCATAATCCTTCCATCACTTGTGTTCTGTCCCTTGATTTGCCTGTTAAGTATCCTTTCCTCACCCCCTTCCTATTTTTATACTCTTCTAGTTTCAATCTAGTCCCCTGTCAATATTCCTGATATTAACTGCCTCTTACATGCAACTCAAACTGTTCAAAGTTAGGAACTACACATGAGAAAGAACATGCAACATTTGTCTTTCTGTGCTTTTGTAATTTCACTTACATGTGGTTTCCCTACACATTAAAAGATACATCACTAGCAGTTAAGCACTGTACTTTTTTTTTTTTTTTTTTTTTTTTTTAGGGAGGGCAGGAAACAAGATCTCATGACAGTGCCTTGGTCTCTTAAGTATTTCAGACCATATGTGTGCCACAGCACTGAGTATAACCAGCATTCTGACTTTCAGTAATTGCCATTTCCTGGCTATTTATGCATTAATTATCAGGGGTACAATCACAAAGTATATATGGGATTGCTTAAAGTGGCATAACTTTATTTTCTCATGGTCTCAGAAGTTAGAACTTCAAAGTTAATGTGTGGACAAGGCCATGCACTCTCTGACTGCCTTGTGAAAGTCTGTCCAGGCCTTTTGTAGTTGGTGCTCTTTAGGCTGTGGGCAGGTCACTCCATGTCTGCCTCCATGATCCTGTGATATTCCTCCTCTGCCAGGATCATCATCATCTCCTCCTCCTCCCCTCCCTCCTTCCTCCCCCTTCCCCTTCTTTCTTTCTCTTCCCTTTGCTTGTGTATTTGTATATGGTGTGCATTCATATATATGTGGGTTCATATATGTGTGGATGCACATGCATTTAGCTGTATATATTATGTGTACACAAGTGTATTGAGGCAAGAGGTAGATATCAGGTGTATTCCTCAATAATTTTCTACCTTGCATCTTCGCTTTCAGTAATGACAGATTTCTTTGGGAATTAAAGGATCACCTTATTCCAGTTAGAATTATGAATATCAATAAACACCCTCTTTCTTTTTTTTTTGACAACTTCTTTAATTGTAGACAATATCCCATGGTACTTCCCTCCCTCCCCCTACTTTCCCCTAAGAAAATTCACTCTCCATCATATCCCCTCCCCCTCTCAATCAGTCTCTCTTTTCAGTTTCATGTCATGATCTTTTCCTCCTATTATGATGGTCTTGTATAGGTAGTGTCAGGCACTGTGAGGTTATGTATATTCAGGCCATTTTGTGTCTGGAGGAACATGTGGTATGGAGTCCTACTCTTCCTTTGGCTCTTACATTCTTTCTGCCCCTTCTTCCGCAATGGACCTTGAGCCGAGACATTTCAGTGCTGAGCACTGCTTTGTCCCTTCTTCTCAGTACCATGGTGCCTTCTGAGTCATGCCAACGTTGCCACCATCTGAAAAGAGAAGCTTCTCTAAACAAAAGTGAGAGTAGCATTAATATATGGGTGTGGACATTAAGAGAAGTGCTTACTGGGCAGTTTGGTGAGCATAGTATATACATTTAGCGAGACACTAGCAGACATTACACCCTTAGGGCTCATGACTACCCCTGTTCATAGGTTTTCAGTATCAGGGGTGTATTCCCTCCCATGGAGTGGGCCTCCAGTCCAATTAAAGAGCAGTTGGTTTTCCCCATAACAGACATGTCTCTATTGCATCCATTGGCTCATTTGGCCTGGCTGGCCAAATTCAAAGCTTGCAGTGTTCACTGTTGAGTACCTTCATTGGTATTTTCTCTCTCCCATTGAACTGCATGAAGTGTAGCTTTTTCCAGCTTTCTGTCAGCTGGTCCTCATGGAGGAGGCTTTCAGCTCAGCTCCAGGTTTTCTCAGTGAACTTGCCACCCAAGTATGTGGAGTCTTCAGCAATAGGGTCTTACCATCTATTCCTGGTGGGAAACCAAGGGCCTCAGCAATGGCCAATAATGTTTGGGGGTATCTGTGACCTCCCTGGCCAAGAACTCACTGGAAGGTATCCCATCCCTGGCATATGACCCAGCTATACCACTTCTAGGCATATATCCTAAGAAACACCCTCTTTGTAAATAACGTCATGACCTGATTCACAGGAAGGACATGAATTTTGAGGGAGATGTGTCTGTTTCTAGTTTAATGTCTCCTGTGGAATTCAAAACTGTACTTGAATTCTTCATCACACTCTACTTGAGTTATAGCAGGCAACTCAAATTTAACATGAATCAAGCTATACCTCTGTTAAACCATGCTAAATCTGTTCTTTCCAGTCTTTTTTTTTTTAACACATAATTTATTTTATTTTTAAAAACATGACAGAGAGAAAAGGACACAATAGAAGAACCTTTTACCACTACAAAAAAACTCCAGATGTACTAAGCAAACTACCAGGGGACAGTGGGAACCATCACCCACTACTACAAATTATGCATGTGAATTTCCTTCCTTGTGGAAATGGCAGCAGTCAGCACATCTGGAGTGAAATGGACAAAGAACTCTCTAGGTAAACCACTTTCAGGATCAAGGTATCTCTCCTGTTAGCTAAGCATCTCTTTCCAGTCTTTCCTTGAAATTTATGCAAACTTCTACAGTTATCCAGCCAAAGCCCTAGATGGCATTCTGTTACTTCTCTTTTCTCACATACAGTCATTTAGCAAATCCTGGTAGTCTAAGAAATAGCCAGAACCAAATCTCTCGTTCTACTTTCTGTTTGCAAGTCCCATCAGACTATATTTTCTCATGATTGACCCTAAACTACATATCTTGCTGAGTCCCTGCCCCATGTGGATCTGTTCTTGATTATTTCCAAACCAGAGAGAGATGGCCTTACGACAAGTCGTGTCATCCCAGACTCTAGAGTTCTCGATGCATTCTTCCAAGTTCTGAGCACAGCTCATGCCTACTGACAAAACTGTAGAACAGCTGACTCCTACTCGGAGTTCTGACTTTATCCCCCTCTCCCCATACAACTGGGCTTCTTGCTCTCTATTGTACTGTAGATGCCTCTCTTCCTCAGCACTTCTTCAATTGCTTTCCCTTCTGCCTTTCTTTACACAACTGTCCTGTGATTTCCTTCAACACTTCCCTCAAGTATTTACATATCTTCTTCTCTGTAAGGACTTCTGTGAATATGCTAGTTCCAGCATTGCTGCTGTAACTCTATCTCCCAGTCAATTACATTTGTCTCCATAATATGTGCTGGTATATAACAGACACTGCAATTTATATTCAACTTCTTCATCTGATCTTCAGACTGTGAATGTCAAGAGGACAGGACTATCACGTGTTTGCATGTGGACATAATTCCTGCTCTTAAAACAGCCCCACACATTCTCTTGTCAAGATTTGCAGGTGGATAATGTCTGGAGGTAGGGAGTAGTGGGAACACTGAGGGCACTTTTGGAACCAGCCAGTTCTAGACCTGCTGCATAGTGTGGAAAGAATTTGCTCTGCTTCAGTTAGTGCCTTAATCTCACCGATTAAATTCTAGATCGTAGTTGTAGATTAATTTTCAATTAGAAAAATGAAAGAGGAATGCAAATGCTACAGGGAAAAGTATCTACTAACTATGACTTATTCGTACTGAACACAGTAAAAATGCAACGTAGCTCTTTGTTGCAGCCAGGTTCGCATTGCTGGCAGAAATCACCCGACTAAGAGCAGCTTGTGGGAAAAAAGAGGTTTATTTTGGCTTACAGGCTCGAGGGGGAAGCTCCATGAAGGCAGGATAAACGATGGCATGAGCAGAGGGTGGACATCACTCTCTGGTCAATATAAGGTGGACAACAGCAACAGGAGAGTGTGCCAAACACTGGCAAGGGGAAACTGGTTATAATACCCATAAGCCCGCCCGCAACAATACACCACCTCCAGGAGGCTTTAATTTCCAATTGCCATCAGCTGGGGAGACTAGCATTCAGAACACTTAAATTTATGGGGGACACCTGAATCAAACCACCACACTCTTCCTGACTTCCTCTACCCTCTTCTCTCCAACCTGTGTGTAGAAATAATATTCAAGAACAGTTGTTTCTCTCCTGTCTTTAATTGCTTCTACTACTAGTATTTATCTCTCTGATATGGAAAATATTTTTTTCTACATAAACTGTAATGTTTTGGAAAGGAGGAAAATATTTTCCACAGTATTATATTAATGAATGTTTATGAGTTTCAGTTCTGGCAATTCAAAAGACTCATGAGATCCCTACTCAGAGATTTCTGTTCAGCAAGACAGACATTTAGTTTTATAATAAACCAGGTTGTTTTATGCAAGATGTGGATTATGCCTCTAAATGCCAACTAATTTTCCCATTCTGAGCCTGATCACTATGAAATCATTTTATTTGCCATTCATAGCAAAATAGCATTAAATAACATACTTCTACTGATCAAATATAAGAGGTTTTGAGCCTAATTTTTCCTATATTATGAAAGCTTCATTAATTATGGATAGAATTTGGCAATTCTGATACAAAAGATAAAAGAGAAGTTTATATAACATCAAACATCCATTCACAGACTGGTCATAGAACTTTTTTTCAGGTTAAACCTAAAATGTGTCCATCTGAGCCACCCCAAAGGTGTGTGTGTAAACACACTTTAGGAGAATGACAAGCAATGTATTTCAGAGGAGATATTTGTTCCAGTTCCTTTAATATCTTCTTAAAGATGGGTTTTCTGATAAAATCAAGTTTGAAATACTAATCACAGCTAGTGAGATTTTTGAGAAACTTTTCCCTATTACACATAAAATAGCTTTTGACATTGCAGAAAAGAAAGAACAGCATTATTTCTCTGTGATGTATAATTTTTCTATCTCCAGGAGATGAGTTAGAATTCTCTGTGAAACCTTTTGAGACTCTACAACTTCCTCCCCAGAAGGTGAGTCATCAAGTAGTGCACTGCTGATAACTGACTATGACAATATGGAACGTGAAACAAATTCCATTGTTGCAAGACAGCATAAGGAACTAAATGCTATATGCATTACTTGCTGATTTCTTCTATGTTTTCTGTAGCACCAAGAATCTTAGGCTACATTGAAGGCAGTAAAACCCCAAATAGAGACTACAGATATTAGAAATTGGCAGAGGGAGGCCACAGAGGCACTAAAGAACAAGGAGAACTAAAGATTCTTATAGATGTCCATAACATTTGCACCTTAGTAAAAGGTTGAACACATCTGATGAGAGGGTGTATATCTAGTAGAATCCATCAACTTCTGGATGATAACCTTCAAATGATAATGGATCCAGATAATGAACAAATGGAGGACAGAAAAGAAACACATCTCTACAGGACCACAAATATGCTTACAGGCATCCAGGCAGGCATATTGAATTGAGTCTGAAAAGTAAAAGTAGATATTGACTAAAAGTATCTCATGGGGATGAAGAGGGTGTTCAGCAGGTGAATTGCTTGCCACAAAAGCATGAGGATCCATGCAAAATGCCTGTTTTAGTGCTGCATGCCCATTATCTCAGTGCTGGGGTGTCAGAGACAGAGAATCTCAGGTCTCACTAGCTAGTCAGGTAAATCAGTGAACTCTTAAGTTTAATGAGAGACTCTGTCTCAAAAAAAAATAAGGAGAATGGCCATGGCTGATACCTTACTTTAACTTCAGGCCTCTAGCCATGTGCACACACATACACAAGTATTTGTACAAGTGTACACATGTCCTCAAGCATGAACACACAGACACATGCAAACAAGTGCATCATGTAGACCTGCAGCTCAGAAGACATAAGGCAAAAATCATCACTGCATTGTGAATAGTGACCCAGGCCTCAGGCTGCATGAGAATACTTGAAAATTGAAACATAAGAATAAATAGAAAATTCTTTTGATGGGGCCTAAGAAATTCTGACACAAAGGTGACTCCCTGTTTACAGAGTAATACTGCAACTTTAACTGTGACCACATTATACTTCCAGTTAAAAACCCTCAAGAGAAAGCTCAGCAGTTATGGGTACTTTCTGAATAAGGGTGAGAGACTGAGGAGGCCTGAGACTGCCTGAGCTAGAATTTGAAGAACCCAAATAAACATCAGGGTGTGTCTGTGCATATCTGTGACCCTAGACCTGTAGGGAACAGAGTCAACAAGCTCCAGAATAAGAGAGAGATTCACTCACAAGGAAAACAAGCAAGTGATTGATGGAGGCTATTGTCAGCTCTATGTTGCTGGGATGAACAATCTAAATCAAGAATGGTTTATAGGAGGAAGGGTTTATTTCAGCTCATCGATCCCATGATATCAAAGAGGCTGTCCCCTTTCATAGGTCCCAGCAGAGAGAAACAACCACCATCCAGCACCCCAAGAAAGCATACATGGGCAGCAAACAGCAGGGAAACCAGAAGAGCTCCAACTACTTTGTGTGTCTTTAGGCTGGATGTCTGCCACCAAACACACCTTAGGACAGGACACCAGGGTCCACCTGGTGGTGGAATCCATCAAATTCTGGATGATAACCTTCAAATGATAATGGATCCAGATAATGAGCAAATGGAGGACAGAAAAGAAACACATCTCTACAGGACCACAAATATGCTTACAGGCATCCAGGCAGGCATACTGAATTGAGTCTGAAAAGTAAAAGTAGATATTGACTAAAAGTATCTCATGTGGATGAAGAGGGTGTTCAGCAGGTGAATTGCTTGCCACAAAAGTGGTCCATCCAGACCACTGGTAATCCAAGTTACAAGATTTAGTAAAACACCTGAGTCTATGGGGGACATACGCTCAAACTCCCGCAGAGGGGGACATCTGATGTTTTCAAAAGGTCACTGAAGGTGAGCGCCCATGGCACTTAATTCGCCCACACACATGCTGACAACATATACACTACAACACACATGGTCTACACATGTGCAAATAACATGCATACTGTCACAGTCAGGTTCACATTACTGGCAGAAATCACCTGCCCAAGAGCAGCTTGTAAAAAAAAAAAAAAAAAAAAAGAAAAAAAAAAGATTTATTTTGGCTTAGACTCGAGTGGGAAAGGCAATGATGGCAGGGGGAAACGATGGCATGAGCAGAGGGTGAACACCATCCCTGGCCCACATAAGATGGACAACAGGAACAGGAAAGTGTGCCAAACACTGACAAAGGGAAACTGGTTATAATACCCATGAGCCCACCTCCAACAATACACTGCATCCAGGAGGTGTTAATTCCCAAAACTCCATCAGCTGGGAACGTAGTATTCAGAACACCTAAGTTTATGTGGTACACTGGAATCAAAACACCACATTCTGCCCCTGGCCCCCACAAATTGATAACCATACATGATGTCAAATGCAATGCATTCATCCAACTTTCAAAGTCCCTATAGTTTTTATCAATCCCAATGATGTTCAAACATCCCCATAATCCAAGGTCTTTTAACTGAGCCATAATACCAAAAAATCCACCAAAAAATCCACCAAAAACCCATAATGGCACACAATAAATATTCACACTGCAAAAGATGGCATTGTGTATAACAAAGAAATATTCAACCAATACAACGTTTAAGACAGGGCAAAAATCAAACTTTGTAGCTCCAAGTCCCAAAACTCTAGTCAGTGACAATTCTCCAAGTCGGATAATGCTAGCCAGCATCAAGTCTCTGGAGTTCTAATTCCGCCCCTCCAGTTAGGCTACTCACAGTCCTGGAAAACTTCATCCAGGGCCATCAGATCTCCTTAGCAGCCATGTTGTGGTCCTGGCCTCTCCACTGGGTCTCCACTGCAACCCACATTTCATCTTCATGGCTCCATCAGGTCTCCATGCAGGCATCCAGCAAACCTGCTACACATTGCCCATGGCCATTTCCAAAACACAAGACCGTGTTGCAAATTCAGTGACCCTCTCTTTCCTGCATTTCTCTTATCTCCACAATACGAGGCAGGGTGCAACTTTGTTAATCCAAGTGGCAATAAAGCAGATTTTGAAGAACAGGACACTCCTTCAGCATTCAGACCCCTTCAAAAGATTACATTCTCTCTGTTTTCCCAATGCAGGTCAGCTGGCCCAATATCAATGGTGGTATTCTCTCATACAATTGCAGCTGAAAAGGCAGCAGTTTCTCCCCAAAGATATTATTATTATTATTTTCTGTGCCATATTCCTCTGCACACACCAGTCCATTTCTACACATTGCAACTCTGCACGCACAACTTCTCAGGACATGGGCATAACAGCAAGTCTCTCACACAAACTGCTTCTAACCCAGTCCAGATAAAGCTCCTTTTCATCCTCATAAGCCAAAGCTCACAGTCCATTTTTCTTACTGTGTTCAGGTCTTGCAACTCTGACCAGAAGAATCCATCAACATGTACTTACAAAACTTCAAGGTGTCTCTTAGGCCAAGTGTGATGGTTAAGTTTGTGTCAACTTGATTTGTTTAGGAATCCACAGACATGCCTCATAAGTGTGTCTCTGAGGTTGCCTCTAGGAAGAATCCTTTCCCCAGGGTGAGCCCTTCCCCCAGAGTGGGCTGCCCCTCTTGGAGGAGGGGGCTGGTTGATAAAAAGAAGCTCTGGGAAGAAAGGCCTCTCTCTCTCTTCCCACCTGGATGCTGGTGCTGCTCACTGTTCTCTGCTTGGTGCTTGGTGCTTTCCAGGGTGAACTGAAGAGCAGCATCTCTCCAGGGCACCTTCAGGCCTTCAGTGCTGGATTGGAACTGCTGAGGCATCCAGCCTCGTGGACTGAGCAGTTACCAGGTTCCTTGACTCTCAGGCCTGCAACCTGCTATTGCTGGACTGTTGTAAACTAATCCAATAAATTCCCTTTTAATACAATTCATTCTATCTGTTCTGTTCCTCTAGAGAACCCTGACTAATATAGGTTATGGTACCAGGAGTGGTTCTAGAGAAACAGAATTGTAAGGATGGATTTCCCTAGTGGGCTTGGTGCTCTCTGGAGTTGGTTCTCCAACTTCAGTGCCACTGAAGGGCTCTACTGGTAATAAGGAGAGCACTTTGACTGGTAATAAGGAGGGCACAAATAATCTATGGTGTGCACTATTTAAAGAACTCCATGAGATAGATGTATTTGGTGATTCTGAGTCATATCTTGTGAAGAGCAAGGAATTTAGTGACTCTGTATCTAGAACTTTTGAATATTTGTGGAAAAGTAAGACAAATGATGATGCTGGATGATTTCTTCTGGCATCTCTAGATAAACTGTTGGGAGAAAAGCAGAAGCTCCAAAAGGAAATTTCCAAGCTTAAGACTCACACACATGATCTGAAGGTTTCTAAGGGTGCCCTGGAGGATAATCTCCTCTCTAGTCAGAACAGGGCTCGAATTGCAGAAAACCAAACTCAAGCTCTCATTGTAAGATTGGCTAACTTGCAGTGTAAGCTCAATTCCCAGCCTCACAGGCTATCAGAAGTTAAAGTGAGGGCATTGGTTGGAAAAGAGTGGGATCCCATGACTTGGGATGGGGATGTATGGGAAGACCCTGAAGAATCTGGGGACATTGAACTCTCAGATTGTGAAGAAGTTGTTTTGCATGAGAATGTGGCTTCCTCTCCTTTAGCTGAAGTTGCATCCCCACCCCCACACCCTAAATTATTGCCCTCTCCACACTTGCCTGAGGGAATCACTCCTTCTTTGTCTGAAGAAGCAGCAATGACCCTCCCTGCAGGAGGTGCTGATGCTTCTCACAGCCCACCCATCTTTGCCTCTAGGCCTATAACAAGGTGTAAGGCTAGGCATGCCTCTAAAGGGGAGTTAGAAAGCATGACTCAAGAGGAAGTGAGATAAACCCCTAAAGAACTTCAGGAGCTTTCTAACTTGTACAGGCAGAAGCATGGGGGGGGGATATGTGTGGGAATGGTGTGTGATGATGGCAGAAGGAATATAAGATTAGATCAGGCTGAATTTATTGAAATGGGCCCACTGACCACAGATTTTAGATTTAACACTGCAGCTCATGCAGTTGGAAGAGGTGCCAAGAGTTTATTTGATTGGTTGGCTGAAGTATGGATACAAAGATGGCCTACTGTGAATGAGCTTGAGCTGCCTGATATCCCTTGGTTTAGTGTTGATGAAGGGATTAAAAGGCTTAGAGAACTTGGAATGCTGGAGTGGATTTGCCATGTAAACTCATCTTTAAGCCCACAATGGGAGGGTCCAGAAGATGTGCTCTTTACTAAGACTATAAGAAACAGATTTGTGAGGGGAGCCCCAGCATACTTAAAGTCCTCAGTCATTGGTCTTTTATGTAAAGAAGACATCACAGTGGGAGCTGCAGTTGCTGCATTAGGTGACTTAGATGCAATGGATCTAACTGGTTTTCGGGGTAACAAGGGCCAAGTATCAGCACTGAATTGCCAAAGGCAAGATGAGCATGTTTACCGTAATGGACAGTGCAGGCAAAACAATGCTCATAACAGTATGACTAGTGTAGACCTTTGGTACTGGCTGATTAATAATGATGTTCCCAGAAGTGAAATAGATAAAAAACCTACTAAGTTCCTGCTTGATCTGTATAAGCAAAAAAGTTCCAGAGCAAAGGACCGAAAGGCCACTTTGAATTATAGCAACAGAGAATCAAGGCCTCTTAACCAGTTTCCAGACTTAAGCCAGTTTACAGATCATGAGCCCCTTGATTGAAGGGGTGGCTGGATCCCTTTGAAGAAGGATCCTCCCATAATCCCCAAAAGTTTCAATATTAAGCTTAGTCCTATCCTTCCTCAGAGGGACCTGCGACCTTTTGCTAGGGTAACAGTGGGGAAAAGGAAATAATCAGACTTTTCGGGGCTTACTGGACACTGGCTCTGAATTGACATTAATTCCAGGAGACCCTAACCGGCATCGTGGCCCTCCAGTTAAAGTAGGTGCTTATGGAGGTCAGGTGATCAATGGAGTTTTGGCAAATGTTAGACTGACAGTAGGTCCAGTGGGTCCCCTAACTCATCCTGTGATTATTTCCCCAGTCCCAGAATGCATCATTGGGATAGATATACTTAGGAGCTGGCAAAACCCCCACATTGGTTCTTTGACTTGTGGGGTGAGGGCAGTTATGGTTGGAAAGGCCAAATGGAAGCCATTGGAGCTCCCTCTACCAAGGAAAATAGTGAACCAGAAACAGTATCGCATCCCTGGAGGAATTGCAGAGATTAATGCCACTATAAAGGACTTGAAGGATGCAGGGGTGGTGGTTCCCACCACATCCCCTTTAACTCCCCTATTTGGCCTGTTCAGAAGACAGACGGATCTTGGAGAATGACAGTGGATTATCGGAAACTTAATCAGGTGGTGACTCCAATTGCAGCTGCTGTACCAGATGTGGTTTCTTTACTTGAGCAGATTAACACATCTCCTGGTACCTGGTATGCAGCTATTGATCTTGCGAATGCCTTCTTCTCCAAACCTGTCCATAAGGACCACCAGAAGCAATTTGCCTTCAGCTGGAAAGGTCAGCAGTACACGTTTACTGTTACCTCAAGGTTATATTAACTCTCCAGCCCTGTGTCATAGCTTAGTTTGCAGAGCTCTTGATTGCCTGTGCCTTCCACAAGGTGTCACATTGGTCCATTATATCAATGACATTATGCTGATTGGATTGAATGAGCAGGAAGTGGCAGCCACTCTGGAGTTGCTGGTACAGCATATGCGCATCAGGGGATGGGAAATAAATCCATCCAAAATTCAAGGACCTTCCACCTCCATGAAATTTCTAGGAGTTCAGTGGTGTGGGGCATGCAGGGATATTCCTTCTAAGGTGAAGGATAAGTTGTTGCACTTGGCCCCTCCTACTACTAAGAAGGAAGCACAACGTCTAGTAGGCCTATTTGGATTTTGGAGACAGCACATTCCTCACTTGGGTGTGTTACTCTGTCCCATATACCAAGTGACTCAGAAAGCTACTAGATTTCAGTGGGGTCCAGAATTAGTGAAGGCTCTTCAACAGGTCCAGGCTGCTGTGCAGGATGCTCTGTCACTTGGGCCATATGATCCAGCAGATCCAATGATACTTGAGGTGTCAGTGGCAGATAGGGATGCTGTTTGAAGCCTTTGGCAGGCCCCCATAGGTGAAGCACAGCGGAGGCCCTTGGGATTCTGGAGCAAGGCCCTGCCATCATCTGCAGACAATTATTCTCCCTTTGAGAGACAGCTCTTGGCCTGCTATTGGGCCTTAGTAGAAACTGAACGCTTGACAATGGGCCATCAAGTTATGATGCGACCTGAGCTGCCCATTATGAGCTGGGTGTTATCTGACCCACCAGGTCATAAAGTTGGACATGCACAGCAGCAGTCCATCATAAAGTGGAAGTGGTATATCCGTGATCGGGCTCGAGCAGGCCCTGAAGGCATGAGTAAGTTACATGAGGAGGTTGCCCAAATGCCTATGGTTGCTACTACTGTTTCAATGCCTTCTGTCCTCAAGCATGCACCTGTGGCATCATGGAATGTGCCCTATGATTAGTTGACTGAAGAGGAGAAGACTAGGGCATGGTTTACAGATGCTCCAGCACGTTATTTGTGCACATCCCAGAAGTGCACAGCTGCAGCATTACATCCCCTTTCTGGGACAACTCTAAAGGACTGTGGTGAAGGGAAGTCTTCACAATGGGCAGAACTACGGGCAGTACACATGGTGTGCATTTTGCTTGGAAAGAAAAATGGCCAGATGTGTGATTATACACTGATTCATGGGCTGTGGCCAATGATTTGGCAGGATGGTCCAGGACTTGGAAGGAGCATGATTGGAAAATTGGTGAAAAGGACATTTGGGGAAGGTGTATGTGAATGGAGCTCTCTGAATGGGCAAAGGATATAAAGATACTTGTGTCTCATGTTAATGCTCATCAGAAGGTGACCTCATTAGAGGAGGACTTTAATAATCAAGTAGATAAGCTGACCCATTCTGTGGACAGTGGTCAACCTCTTTCCTCAGACACCCCTGTCATTGCCCAATGGGCTCATGAACAAAGTGGCCATGGTGGCAGGGATACAGGTTATGCATGGACCCAACAACATGGACTTCCACTAACTAAGGCTGACCTGGCTATGGCTGCTGCTGAGTGCCAAATCTGCCAATAGCAAAGACCAACTCTGAGCCCCCAATATGGTAGCATTCCACAGGGTGACCAGCCAGCAACTTGGTGGCAAGTTGACTATATTGGACCTCTTCCATCATGGAAAGGGCCTTGTTTTGTCCTTACTTGAATAGACACTTATTCTGGGTATGCATTTGCTTTTCCTGCATGTAATGCTTCTGCCAAAACTACTATCTGTGGGCTTACAGAATTCCTTATCCACCATCATGGAATTCCACACAGCATTGCTTCTGACCAAGAAACTCACTTCACAGGCAAGGAAGTACAGCAGTGGGCTCATGATCATGGAATTCACTGGTCTTACCATGTGCCCCACCACCCTGAAGCAGCTGGCTTGATAGAGCAGTGGAATGGCCTTTTAAAGAAACAGCTGCAGTGCCAACTAGGTGGCAATAGCTTGGAGGGCTGGAGGTGTGTACTCCAGCAGGATGTATATGCTCTGAATCAGCATCCTATATATGGTGCTGTTTCTCCTGTAGCCCAGATTCATGGGTCCAGGAATCAAGGGGTGGAAATGGGAATGGTACCACTTACCATCACCCCATGACCCATTAGCCAAATTTTTGCTTCCTGTACCCACAACCTTATGCTCTGCTGGCCTAGAGGTCTTGGTTGCAGAGAGGGGAAGTGCTTTTGCCAGGAGGCACAAAGAACATTCCATTTAACTGGAAGCTAAGATTTTCCCCTGGCCACTTTGGGCTACTGATGCCCTTGAGTGCACAGGCTGAGAAAGGAGTTACAGTGTTATCAGGGGTGATTGATCCAGACTACCAGGGAGAAATTGGACTGATCCTCCACAATGGAGGTAAAGAAGAGTATGTCTGGAGTGCTGGAGATTCTCTAGGGCATCTCTTGGTGTTACCATGCCCTGTTATCAAAGTCAATGGACAACTGCAATAGTCAAATCAAGGCAGTTTGATAAATGGCCCAGATCCTTCAGAATGAAGGTATGGGTCACCCCTCCAGGTAAAGAACCAAGACCTGCTGAGGTGCTTGCTGAAGGTGGAGGAATACCAGCTAAGGCCATGGGACCAGTTATATAAACGTGGACTATAATTGCCATGAGTGTTTCTGTCTTACCTTGTTAAGAGTGTTTGTACATATCTACACCAATATTAAGGTGTTTTCTTCTTCCTCTATTTCTCTATTAGGTAATTAATGCTGATTAATTTCATATTGCTAGTTAACCACTGTTGAATTTATATTTGACTTATTATATTAGAGACTAAGCCTTCCTCAAGGAACTTGCTTTGTGTGGGGGGGACGATTGTGTGTTTCCGTTTGTACGAGGGATAGTTATATCATGTTAGACATAATTATGACCTTGTTACTGTCTTCATTTGGAAATTAAGTATGATGTAAGGAGATATGGTTTGGTGTCAAGTTGGCAAGGGGTGGACTTATGATGGTTAAGTTTGTGTCAACTTGATTTGTTTAGGAATCCACAGACATTCCTCATCAGTGTGTCTCTGAGGTTGCCTCTAGGAAGAATCCTTCCCCCAGGGTGAGCCCTTCCTCCAGAGTGGGCGGCCTCTCTTGGAGGAGGGGGCTGGCTGGTAAAAAGAAGCTCTGGGAAGAAAGGCCTTTCTCTCTCCACCTGGCTTCTGGTGCTGCTCGCTGTTCTCTGCTTGGTGCTTGGTGCTTGGTGCTTGCTGCTTTCCAGTGTGGACTGAAAACCAGGGTGGACTGAAGAGCAGTGTCTCTCCAGGATGCCTCCAGGTCTTCAGTGCTGGATTGGGACTGCTGAGGCATCCAGCCTTGTGGACTGAGTAGCTACCAGGTTCCTTGACTCTCAGGCCTGCAACCTGCTATTGCTGGACTTTTGTAAGCTAATCCAATAAATTCCCTTTTAATACAATTCATTCTATCTGTTCTGTTCCTCTAGAGAACCCTGACTGATACAGATGGGGTTTCAAATCCTTCCACATTCTTCTTGAAAATCAGCTCCAAAAGCCAAAGCCACACAGTCAGGTGTCTAGCAGTAAATGACATCACTCCTCAGTACCACTTTACTGTTTCAGTCAGGTTTGCATTGCTGACCAAATCACCTGACCAAGAGCAGCTTGTGGGGAAAAGAAAAGTTTATTTTGGCTTACAGGCTTGAGGGAGAAGCACCATGATGGCAGGGGAAAACAATGGCATGAGTAGTGGGTGGACACCACCCCTGGCCAACATAAGGTGGACAACAGGAACAGGAGAGTGTGCCAAACACTGGAAAGGGGAAACTGGCTATAATACCCATGAACCCACCTCCAACAATATACTGCATCCAGGAGGTGTTGATTCCCAAATCTCCATCAGCTGAAAACCTAGCATTCAGGACAAATAGGTTAATATGGGGACACCTGAATCAAAATACCACACATACTATAACCCATATACTACATTCACATGTACATACAACATAAGTATCACAGAACTCAGTAAAATATACAAATATACTAAAAATATACCAAAATATCAAAAATACCATAAACATTCAATGCCTTTAAGTATCTACAAAATAAATGCCAAAATGTTTTTCCAGCATCTGTATGTCCTAGACACTGGTATCATTATAACTTTATTTTCTAGAGTTTTCTTCAAGTGCAGTCTTCTACCTATCTATCCTACATGCCTGACATTTTCCTACTCTGTGACTTTTCACAAAAATGACCTTTACATAACATGATGTCCATGTGTCACATGTCCTGCAAATATTTCAACTTTCAATGTCTAGGTCATTTCTCTTTGTTGGTGAAATTGACAAAGGTCTTCTGGGCCCTGTCTTTTCATTTCTATAAGGCAGTTTCCACTTGCTTTTGGTAAACCTCAATGTTAACAACACAGTATGTGACATTTGAACATAGGTCATATGTGTAAGATACTTTCCATAAGCCTGGTATGGTGTAGAAGGGAGAACATACTCTTCTGCCTATCAGGAACTTATGTTTATTGAACAAACAAAAGCCTTTGTAGGACAGTGTGCACTGTAGAACATCTGAAAGCTAACTACATTCCCTTGACCATATATCCATTCTTACATCATCAATGAAATGACCAAGAAAGCCAAATAATCAGATGATATTCTCATGTTCTTTACTTGAATCATTGGATACATTTTCAGCCTTCTTAAACTTGCAAGAGGAACAACTTAAACATTAGCATTGGCCATCCAGGGCACCAGCCATTCCCTGTGATTGTTTTATACTGAAATTACCTCCTTCAAGGGTCCTCAGAGTTAATTTTAATCTAGATATCACTCCCTTCTTAAAAAAAAAAAAGTTTATTTTGTTTATTTTTATTTATTTATTTGAGAGAGGGACAGAGAGGGGCAGAGAGAGAGGAAGAGAAAGAGGGAGAGAATGGGCTCACCAGGGTCTCTAGCCACTGCAAATGAACTCCAGATACATGCTCCACCCAGTGCATCTGGTACTGGGGAATCCAGTCTCAAACCAGGGCTCTTAGGCTTCACAGGCAAGCGTTTAACTGCTAAGCCATATCTCTAACCTTAGATATTACTTACTTCTTAACAGATATTTATCTTTAAATATTTTCAAAGTGAAAGGATGACATAGAAATTCAACCTTCCATTCATCAGTGTTTTCATGTGTCGTTCTTCATCTACTATTGTTACTGGAAAGTAGTTCATATGATACCCTGTGTGTCAGTTCATACACATCTTGCTCCATTAGATGTTGCTGTAAGTGATGTAAGATCTTCAATATACATTACTAGTCTACTCACCTTGTATAACATTTGATAAAACTACTCCCAAGAAATGTACATAAACTCTCCAGTACTCTCAAGAATGCAAGGGAAGACATCAGGATCTCAACACAGGCTCAGATTCTTTATACTGCATGATCACACACTAGAGTGAGTAAAAGTCTGACTTTTGATAATGTTTTTTCTTAGAGTTGATTTTTACTGTGCACTCTAGAAATATAAATGGTCTACCTTATTCCAGAGTATGATGCAATAAATATCCATATACATATGCTTGTCATAGTTTTATCCAGTATCATGAATCACTTTTAGAGCATTCTTAATACCCCATGCCATTTGAAAGTAATTACCATTTCATGCTCACACCCAGGTAATCAATAAGGTACTTTCTACCTCTCAACTCTTTTCTAAAACTATTAAATTCTTTTACTTCAGTTTATTCAACATGAAAGTGAAGGTAGAAATGTAGTGTTTTGAAAATGAAACAAAACCAAGGTATGATATAATTTAATGATAAGTACTATTTTAGCACCAGGAATGGTAATATATTTATTGGCAGCACTCTAAGCAACAAAAGTAAGTAAGTTAAAGAAAGTTGAGATCTGATGCTTATGTGGGTATATGGGGCAAGATCCAAACAAATCCACCCATCACTACATTTTATCACATAAATGCAGAAGGGTCAGAGACACTGTTAGCTTCCTACTTGATTCCATGCTATTGCGTTCCAAATGCTCTCTTTGACATTGGGCCTCAGAAAGTGATGGATCTGTTGGAGCCTAGTCTTTTGAGCTGAGAACACCTGTTTATGGAGCCAATTAAGGCTGAGGTGACAGAGGTCTGGAAGAGATGCTGACAGTTGTCCAGGACTATGCTGAGTCCATCCTTCGAAGTCGTAAAATCACCCAACAGCTGTTGAACAGTAAGGATTCTGAAGGTATCAGCGTAAGCCAAACTTTAATAAAAGGACACAGTCAGTACCTTGGGATCCTGTGGTGGAGGAAAGGTGACTCCTGCATATCCAGATTGCATAACAGTCTTGCTTCCCATTGTAGAGTTTTGTAATACAGAGCAAACTCCTGCTGATGTTGATTTTTGTGTTCAATGCCTGTCTGCATTTACTGGTGAATCCCTTAAGGGAAATGGATGGGGTCTTGGACCTGACATGTTCATCTGAATCATATATGAGGAAGAATGGGACTGAAAGCCAGAACTTCCTGATTGAGGAAAAGGACATTGAAAACCTTGAAGATTTCTTTTTCCAGTGTTGATTAGAGTCAACTCCAGGTATGTACAAATTTTCCAAGTTTCATTATTCATTGTGTAAATGAACTAAAATAATTAGTTTCTGGATTATAATAATAAGCCTAGACTTACACGGAGTCAAAATAGCTACATATCACATGACAGGGAAGGAAGACCCTGGACATCTGTAGGTAGTGCTCTTACTGCACAGAGAGGGCCTAGCCAAGCAGCCACAACTAATCAAGTGCAAAGGCGTGACGAGCTACCCACAGTCCTCTCAGGAGTTGTGTGAAGATGAGAAGCATCTGAGTGTGGGATTATTACTCACAAGTAATGTTTCAAAAGTACTTGACAACACAATTGCCAAGCCCTAAATTTTGTAATTACTCTCAAGATTTGATATTATTTTTGTTGTATTTTTCTGATTTAAATGTTAATGCATTCATAACAGCCCCCACCCCCCACACTTTCCTGTTTCCACCCACATTGCCAAGCCACTTGGCTTCTAAAAACAATACCTTCGTGACTTTATTTTAAATGCAGTACTCCCCTCCCCTTACCTGTGGTTTCAGTGTACAAAATTTCATTTATTCACAAAAAATACTTATCACAACTATGTTTTTCTGAGTCTTTTAAGAGAGACTTTTTAAAATTACAGAACATTGTTTTAATTCTTCAAATTTATTATGTTATTTTTGCTACTATATTACTTGGCCTAACTTGTAAATTCACTTTTCTCAAAGACATGAATCTTAGGGAAAAGCACAGTGTATCATGTTTCGCACTCTTGATGGTTTAAGTCACCCACTGTGGGTCTTGGAACACCTGCTCTAACAGTAAGGGAGGACCACCTGAGTTAATTTAGCTACAGGTGTTGGTTTAGTGTATATTTCAGTTATCAAGAATTGGTATGGCAAATACTGTAGTATAAAAGTAACCAAATCTAGTTACTTGAAAGTTAACAAATTATTTCTGAAATGCAAAAGGAATTATTTTTTGTTTGCATGTGTGTTTATGAAAATAGAGTTGATTATCTTAAAAAAAAAAACTGTGAAGAGAGAGATTTCATAATATAATGGCTGAAACAAACCTTCCTTGATAAAGACAATTGAGACTCACCAAGTGTTCCCATGAGGAAGGGTCAGAGTTCATTTAGCAGTCTGTCTGAATTTAAAAAAAAAAATGATTCACTTAAGTGTCCAATCTTGAATTATTTAAATTCAAACACAATAACTGGTATTAAATAGTATAAATGTGAAAAAGCATTCTCATGCTCTGGTCTGAATGTAAAATGTGCCCCAAAGGCTCATGTGCTTGGACATTTGTCCCCTAGCAGGTGGCACTGCTTGGGAAAGTTGTGGAATCTTTAGGAGCTGGAGCTTTACTGGAAGAAGTGAGTCCCTGAAGGTTGGTCTTGATGTGTTATGACCTGGCTTCACTTCCTGTTTGCCCTCTACTTCCTGGCTATGTGTGTAAGGTGACCAGCTCTGCTTCAAGTTCCTGCCCCTGCCTTTCCTACCATAATGCAAAGTATCCCTGGAACTTTAAGCAGAAATAAACCCTTTTTATTCATTAAGCTTCTTCTTTTTAGGTATTTTGTCACAGCAACAAGAAAGTAACTAATACTTACAGTTTTAATGCACATCACCACTTGAATACAATACAGCTGATGCTGGCCAAATTTTGAAGGTAGGCAGAGGTCCATACTGTTTGCTAAGGAATTTCTTGTTATACTTAGTGAACCTCAAGCAGGGCCCCAGGCTCCATCAGTTGCTTTCTTCTCTCTTGTCAAGAATACATTAACGTCCCAAGATCAGAGTTTGTACCAAATTCCAGCCTTGTCTCCCAAAGTAACATGTACTCATTTTCAGTTTCAGAAAGCGTAAATGTCTATGGCTTAAAACACCATAACTTTTTATTTTCTGCCCCTTGCTCCAAAACAACAACATTGTTGCAGGACTCCCTTGGAAATAACATGTGTATCTTATGCTTCTCCTCAGGGTAGTCATCCTACCCTGTCTCCCTTCTGAGCTGCCATCTGCTTCAGTAAGCAGTGGCTTACAGTGGCTTCTGCAAGCCTCCCAGCCTGCAAGACTCACCTATACTTCCACATGACCAGCCAGACTAACTCCTCCCATATGCTATGCTTACTCAGTTCTGTCATTCATTAATTGATTGTTTTCTATGAAACAGTTTGAGCATCAATTGTGTGGGTATTTATACAATATGTATAAAAAATTTCAACCTTCTTGTAAATAATTCCCCTAGAGAATCTCATCTCTGTGGCATAAGTATTCTACTAGCATGCCCCTACAAGGCAGGGACTCTTATAATGAAAACCCCTTACTTCCATTCTTTTCAAAATAATGTGTAGTGTATTTTTTCCTCTTTTCTCCCTACTATTCTATCATTACCCCTGTAACATGTTTTGTAGTTTCTCCCTCTTCAGTCAGTTAAGAACCATGTTTCCTTTATTGTAATTCCTTTTTAGTTCCTTTTGTCTATTCCTTCCATATAAGATTTGAGATTGAGTTGATATCATGTTCTTCAACAACAGGATAATCTTTGCAAAGGCTAAGTCTAGGGACATAGACAACAATTCATCCTTGAGTGCAAAGCTCCTAGGACAGAAGTAACTCATCAGCTCAAGCTTCTACAAAGACTTCCTGATGTGATAAGAATGGGTCAACAACTCAGGCCTGCCTTATGCGGAGAATAGTAAACATTTTCAGTTTGCCCTAACATCCCCATAATTTTTACTGCTTCTACCTCTCAATAAAAGTTGTGAGTAAAGTCAGGGCAGGGCTTCACTCCAGTGGAGCCCCCTGGCCCTCCCTCAAATTTGATCTTATGTGTTGCATGACAATTTCACATTCTCCCAGATATCACATGTTGGTACCGACAAGATGGGTTCAAGTTGTGATTTCTTGAGTGACCAAACAATGTGTTTTCTCCACTACAATCTAAACAGATTTATGCCTTACACAAAGTTTAATATCAGAGAGATATTTGTTACATCAGTTTCCACTATTTGAACTTTTTCTGCCCAGTACTATACCTTTTCTCCAAAGTGTTTAAACTCTACTACTCGACCTTGAGTGGTTCTTAGCATATTTTCAAGTTTGTGTCCTAGAAGCTAAAGCACAAGTGACTGCTAACTACAGATCAAAATTGTTTGTAGTTCTCCTTGTGCTTTCACTCAAGTCCTTTTACCTTTGGTGTTATGTGATTTTATGTGTGTGTAAACACATAAAGTGTGTGTGTGTGTGTGTGTGTGTGTGTGTGTGTGTGTGAAAGAGAGAGAGAGATTCTGTTAAATAGTATTACCTACTTACCAGTATTAACCCAAGCTCTATATTTGATGACAGTGAATAGAGGTTAAATCTGTGGAATCATGAGGAGGCCTGGGTAAATAGCTTAGTAGGTCCAGTGCTTGTTGCACATGCATAAGGAAGTTTAAGTTCCATTCCCAAAACTACCAAAAATTACAGCACTATGGAAGTAGAGACAGGAGGAGCCCTGGGGGCTCATAGCAGACAATTTAGCCTCATTATGAATATCAAGTCAAAGAGAGGATTTGTATAAAAAAGAGCTAGACAACATACTTGAGTGAGACATCTGGAATTATCCCCTGGACTCCACATCAGTGCATCAGGAAGTAACACTACCCTTGACTCTAGTACTTCTGGTTTCTCTGCCACTTTTGACCTTCTCTGACCCCACTGTCTACTCATCTCAAGATCGACCTTGCTTTCTCTTTGCCATCTCTCCTTAGTCCTTCAATCTTTAAGCCTGTTGGTGTACACCATCTATTTGTCTTAATTATTTTCTTTGTTTACTTCTATCTCCCCTAACCTCAATGGTTTGAGAAAAACAGAACTACCGTGTAAATCCGAATTGCAGACATAAAAGAGAAAATAACTTGAGGAATGAGGACAAGTAAGGAGAATTAAATTTGGAGAAGAACAAAGTCAATTTTCATTCCTCTTTCCTGAATCCCCAAAAGGAATTGTTTTACCTAGAGAATTGTTTTCTGGTATCAAACACTTACCTCAAGCCATTCACATTTCTACTGCAATGTTCCCTGACTGGTTAATTGTTACTTGTCATTGAGCCAAAGCAAGGAGTAGGCAAAATAATCTGGGAAACTGCAGAATAATGCTGCCAATAGAGACTTTAAACAAAACAAAGAGAAAAATCCAAATGGGAAGGCATTAAGTCTGAAAAAGCATCTGTCAAGAAATGCTAGCGATGTGCCCAATTCCATCTATTTATCGCCTAACATTCTATTTATGCATTTGACTCTTTCTCCCTGTTAACTACATTCACATCTTATCTCAGACAGCATTTTCAATCTAAATTCTCCCGCCCTCAGAAACAAAATGATAATTGAAATAACAGAATAAATGTAGCATCTTTTCCATTTCTCCATCCTAAGTTTTTCTTCACATATCAGACATTAAGGAACCAAATTACATTTTTGCATATTATATCAAAACAAGTGCAATCACAATAACCATTTATTTCTCAGCATTTTCATTTTTTTCTAATGAACTTTCCCTGAGGACATTCTCACAATTGAGTATTTATTTATTATAAGCAACAAAAGAAGTCCTGATTGTTCCAGCTGTGACAGAAAAACTGATTTTGATGAGCATACAGTAGATGAAAAAAGTAATATTAATGATAAGCTTTTGGATGTTTGGGAAGATGATGAAAGACAAAGAAATGAAGAGGCACTGGGCTAAGAGTTCTCTTTCCTGTCCTCCTATGGAATGTTTTTAACCATTCTCAAAATCAAATGAACTTTTCAAGCCAAAATATTGACTCACTCTAATATTTAAAGGCTCACTGCATTGTCTATATATATATATGTAGTTGTAACATTTATAGTGGGTATATCACATTGTTCTACTCATAACATTTAATTCATACACTCCTGGCCTTCTTTCATACAGCTACTTAGTCATTTTTGCTGTCAACTTGGATGGATCAGGAATAAATAAGAGACACTCCTCTGCTGATCTATGAAGGATTAATTGCAGGGAAGACCCTCCCCGAGATGGGGCAACTCATCCAGCAGCATTATAGATACAAAGTCTTCTGAGGAAAGAGCAGTGCATCTGCTGCCTGCCTCCTTGCTGGTGTATACATCTACTCTGTTGCTCTCATCCTTTGGTGACATTGAACCAACCCAGTTTCTTGGCCTATTAATGTTGACTGAAGTAGGAAATGACTCTCCAAGAGCCCTCCAACCCATTGATATCAGACTGAGAATGTTGAAGCATCTAGCCACAATAGACTGAGTAGCTACCAGGTTCTTAGTCAGTTATAGACAACCAAGCCTATATCTTGGAACCTAATGTAATACATCTCATGCGTAATATATGTTAATATTATGGGTTATTTTCCTCTAAGGCCCCTTAATAGTAATAGTAGTATAGTAGTCATTTTAATAGTATAGTAGTCATTTTTCGATGAATTTATTTGCTCACTATTAACTATTTCATGCCTTGGGGACAAATATTTGTCATTTTTTAAGTCTCTAGAAATGAGTGTATGGAATTCATACTCATCTACAATAACTGATTAAGAAATCTGTTAATATCAATATGAAATTATTCATGGTATCAATTTTAGTGGTTTCCAGAATGATCTTCAATAATATAGAAAATTAATGTACATTATCTATCAAACATGGCTTAGAATAAAGGGAGAAAATCCTTTATGATTTCTCTGTCCACATCATTTCAATCTATAGTAAACTTTTCCTTTATCTCTGTGAGCACACATGTAAAAGAATGCTTAAAATTACAGATGAAGCTCATACCTCTCCAAGAAGGTAGTAGGATTTTCATTTTCCTCAGTAAAGTTGCTAACTTCTAAATCTTCTTTGCTGCACAGAAACCTTAACTAGCTTTCTTAGCAAGAACATAGCTAAAGAAAGCCATGCGTGATGCTGTCTGGATAAAGAGGAAAATGATTAGCCAAGTTCCTGACTTATTAAGCCAGATAGCACAGACAAGTACACACAGTTGTGTCCTTTTAAGGTAAATAGAGAAACTGGGTTACAGCAGAGGTTTTTACTCTGGGGAATAAAGCACTTAGAACACAGATTCAGATGGAAGATCTACTATAACTGAAATTTTACTGTGTTATACATAAGAATTATCAGTGCATCTTTAACCATGTAAATGAAGTCACATAATCAAAAAGAAAAAAAAGTACATGTTGAATTAAGAGCTAAATATGAAGGGCACAATTATAAAGTTTTAAGATGATATAGAGCCTAACTCAGCAGAAATAGGAGTACAAAGATTTTCTAAAATGACCCAAGTAGGTATCATTAAAGAAAAGACACAGTAACATGAATAATTTTCATATAAAAGCAACACAAACACCACAAAAGGGGATGCAGACCAGTTTCCAACTTGGAGAAGAAATTTGTAACACATAAAACTGACTGCACATGTAATCACGCAAATATATGAAAACCTTAGAACACAGCCCAGTAAAAACTAAGGCCAGATTCTTCACAGGAAAGGAAACGTAATTGGTCAATAAGCATAGGAAAATGAGTTTTATGGAAAAAGTATAAAGAAATGCCTTGGAGTACATCTAGTCTGAGCATATCAAGGGTGTGGAGGATGTGAAGAGTCAGGGCTACTCCAGTCACTTCAGGGTTTTCCTAGTTACCTTTTGACACAACAGCAGCCAGAGAACAATAAAAGGATGTTATGGGGAACAACAGCAAAGGAGGAACAGCTCACATGCATCTACTGTAGCGTAGTACACTGTGACTCTTGTGATTCAAGTTACATCTATCTAAAAACACAGTATTAACTGACTGGGTAGCTCAGTTGGTTAGAGTGTGGTGCTAATAAAAACACAGTAGTGAACAAAATGGATAGACACTGGCTACTTAAATGGCAATTGTGCTCAAAACAATAATTTTAAAAGTGCATTCCTCTAGAATCAAAACTATGCAAAAAAATGGCATTGTTAACATTAAAAGATGACCATTCTTAAAAATGTCAGCCCTGTAGCCATTTGGAGAAGGTAGAGTGTGGCCAGAGTATTGCATTTCTACAGGTAATATTCCACATTTATAGAAAGTATGGTTTATTTTTTTAATTAAATTATTTATTTGAGAGAGGGCAAGAGGCAGAGAGAGAGAGAGAGGGCACTCCAGGGCTTCCAGCCACTGCAAACAAACTCAAGACACATGTGTCCCTTTGTGTATCTGGCTTACAGGGGTCCTAGAGAATCAAACCAGGGACTTTTGGCTTTGCAGGCAAATGCCTCAACCACTAAGCCATCTCTCCAGCCCCAAGAGTGATTTCTTTTAAATGACACATAACTTTTTACTCCTCACACATGATACATAAAAGCAGAAACAAAACCAGAATGGAAATGAGTTCTCTGTGTGTGAAGTAATCTTGAGACCATTCATTGATTATACAAGATCTGGACAGAGATGTCAAAAACTGGCTACTCATCTTCCCTAACTGGCACTGTTGCTATCAACACAAGGGAGAGACATCTTCAAAAGTACAGACTATTGTCATAACTATGAATGTGCCTGGAGAGTGGTTGGGCTATTGGATTTTTCTGCTTGACCTTTCCATTGCCTCACAATGTCCCCTAGCCTGGGCAGTCCTCTTGAGGAGTGAGAATCACTTTATCTGAAAGCCAGGAATACCATTGCAACCAATGTCCTTAGCCAATTTCTGGGGAATACTGTTCCCAGGAGGTCCAGCTCCCCTGGATTCATCAGGACACAACCACTCTCAGGCATGATGTAGACTACAGAGAGCCCTAGTTTAGCACTTTTGAGGATGGAGTGTTACCTCTGCTCAGCTTCTCGTTGTTACATGACTTCATTGCACTGCTCTCACGCATGCTGCCTCTTGGAGCCCAAAGACATATAACAGAACATGGCAGGCATGATATAATTCAGGCATGGCTACCTTTTACTATAAGACCTCAAGTTTGTTTTGGTTGGGTACATAAAGCTCCAAAAATCTAGAATAAGCATAATTTTGCTTCCTATTTCCTATAAAATATATATCTATCTATCATCGATCATGTATGTATGTACATATGTATCTATCCATCATCTATCATCTGTGTATCTATCTTATTATTATTATTATTATTATTATTATTATTATTATTATAATACTTTAGGTGTATTTGGAATTATATTTCCAGAGTAACTTGATATGATATTAACTAAAACAGTGAAAGCAAACACTTCTGCTTAAGATGCACCATCTATCTCAATATGTACATTGTTTCCGTCATCACAGACATGCTGCCTTCTCCTTTTTCTCTTTTCCCTTACGATCTTTGTGCCTTCCTTTCATGGGGAAGTAGCTGAGCTTATGAGGAAGAGAAGGGTAAGGAATGCTTTGCCTGTACCCTGCAAGGGGGAAACTTGGATCCATTGTTCTGTAGCTAACCCCAGTTCTAGGATGCATAATATGTGTCAGGATTAGACACTAAACTTTATCCAGGCTTCGTAGTCTATGGTTCTTCTCATGGAGGGACATGTGGGTTGAGGGAAACAGAAGTAAAAGAGATAAAACAGTCTTTGGTTTTCAATTCACATTGGTATTATTCTACTATTGTGTTACGTTTCCTGGTGAATCTTTTTCTATCAACTGTGATGGAGAGAGCAACTCTTCCACTAAAGTCTAGCTTGGGAAGCCAGTTACTTGTTTCTTATATAGTATAGATGAAAGATTGCTTGCAGAACTATCAGGTGTTTCTTATAGGAGCATAGGTGAGGGTTCCTTACATGACCATGGTTGACCGTTATTTATAGCATGGACAACTTATATACTGATATCCCACCAGTCTCCCTCTGCCTAACAGTTGTTAACTGTTTATATGTCCCAGGGAAGCAGTGGGGTGGGCTCTGAATCTAGGGTGTTTGAGCTCGTAAACCTTTCTCCTTTATTCCATGGGATGAGAAGTCACAGTTGCTCAAATTTTAAGATAGCACTCACCATTTTATGCTTTGAAGGAAGAGTGCCACAGCACCCCTCTGAAATACACTTTTTTCAAATATAATTGATTATGGTCTCGCTAGGAGATCACAGTCAAGCTGTCAGCAGGCTTGATTCCTTCTCAGAACTGTAACGGAAGGATCTTTATCAGTGTGACTACTCCTTGTCTTTGCTGGGCGCTCTTCTTTGTCCACCATTCTTGTGTCAATAAAGACAATAGCCATATCCAACATGGGTCTTTCTTGATGACTTCTTTTTAACTTGGATAGCTCACTAAAGGTCATCTTACAAATAATGTCACATTCTGAAACACTTGCTAGAGTATGCAGATGTAAAATGTGGGGAAACATTCAAGCTATAGCAAGTATTAACTAGAGATACTCCACTGTTAGAGTTAATGACGTGCTTGGAGGTGTTTAATCTTATTGTTTTTAATGTCACTCATAACACTCTATTCAGGAGGCCCAGCAATTCCCTTAGTCTCAGTGCTACCAAATGGCAGGGCAGGTGTTAAAACTTGACATTTGATGAGAGGCTAAGATAGTTACAGCAAGGTTATATATTTTTAATGAGTATAAGAATCTCTGTCATGGGACAATTTAATGTGCCACTGATGGAAATCACTAAGAAAGAGGATAGTTGTTTCCTATTGGAAATGAATTTTATTTATGCTCACAACCCCCCCAAATTTTTCACTGTTGTTTTCTCTCTTTAATATTTAAAAATAAAAGAAAGGATCCTTAGTCTAATTCCAATGAGATCATTATGCTTCTTCTCCAAAAGTACATATGATGATTGTGCATGGATAGGCATGAAAGATGAAGGGCCACAGTTTATTGAACATATGAGACTTTTGTTCTTGGGTAGACAGACAAGGGACGTGAGAGAAAGCTGACATCAAATTACACTAAGTGAATTCTGAAATGATCACCCTTGATACACTTGGTTGTTTATTTTGGTTTCTGTTAAAAATTAAGAAGCCCTACATGCATTTTTATGTGCAGATACTTTTCTGTGAAGTTTTTTTTTAAATTCAGTTTATAATCCCTTTTGTGTGAGACTATGACTCTATTCTACCTTTCATTATTCATCAATAAACAGAGAGAGAGAGAGAGGGAGAGAGACAGAAAGAGAGAGAGAGAGAGAGAGAGATTTGAGTAACATTTCCCTTTCAGATCATGAATGTGATCCAAGGGGACTGATATATACCCATATGCCGTCTAAAGCTGCCAAGGTCAGTAGATGCACATTTTGGTATTTTAATGCCTGAAAAGATATCCAGGTACCACTATCATTTATACTGCTATAATCATGTTTCTGCTTCCTACTCTGGCTTTTGGCAAAAGGAAAATAGGGATAACTAGCCAGCACATAGGCATTTTAAAATCTTCTTTGAGCAAATGGTCAGTTAATGGGATGGCTTATATTCAGTGTTGTAGGAGGAGAGGGGATTGACTAAATGCCCTTTGAGGGGATTCCAAGTCTATGACTCCATAATAATACTTATCAACCTGTTTCAGTCACCAGACATTAAATTTGGAAGTGGGGAGGGAAGGCATTAAATTTGGAAGTGGGGAGGGAAGTCTATTATTAGCAGCAGGCTTCTGATTAATCTTTCAAGCTAAGGGAGTTTGTGTTCCGGCCAAAATGTGAAGCTGTCTCCTGAGGTGGGACCATTAGCATGGCAGGAATGAAGCAAGGTTGTCATTAAGGAAGCATTATGCCCCAGTGGCCATAGTGAAGTAAAGAATGGCTGGAAACTCGTGGAGACTAATACAAGGTCGCTATTAGCAATGCCCCGCCATATATTGAAATTGAAGGTACCTACATATTTCTTCTTCCGTCATCCTTCAGGGGTTCCAATCAGCAAATGAGTGAAGATAGTTATTTGACTATTAAAATAACAGATGGTATAGTGTGTGTACATATATGTATGGTGATGTGATCTTTTGTGTAGGGATATGTGTGCACATGTGTACTTGGATCCTCTGGATAATATCTTTAAGAACAGAAGTTCAATTTATTGTTTTTAAATACATGATGCGAGGCTGGGGAGATGGCTCAGTGGGTAGAGTACTTACCCTACAAGTATGAGAACCTGAGTTTGAATCTCCAGCACTCATGTAATAGTGCTGGGTTTGGTAGTGTGTGCCTATAATTCCAGAACCATTGACATGGAAACAGAATCTATGGGAATTACTGTCTAGCTGTTCTAGCCAATTCAGTGAGCTCTAGGTACAGTGAGAGACTTTGTCTCAAAAGTAAGGTGGAGAGCCGCTGATGTAGACACCCAATGTTGACCTCTAATCTCTACATGCACATACACACAAGTACACTCACATACACACATTTAGTGCACACTACACACATATATACAATGCAAAACAATATGTAAAATAGATTATAATCTGAAAGTATGTGGTTGCATACAAAATTATATCCTTGTTCAAATTATGCTTCTTTCTATATAAAGGACTCCAACCTAGTTTACAAATGTGTACCTGGTTGGAGCATACATATGCATAATGGATTTTGAACATAATCCCCGCCAATTACCTTTTTTTGTTCCCCTTCCTTTATTTCCTTTCCACTGTATTCCTTCCTTTTTTCCCAGCTTGTCTCTCATCTATCTTGATTTATTCTATTTATTAATTGCCCTTTTCTACCATCTCTGGTGAACTGTTGGTGGGCTCAGTATTATGTACATCTTGGGCAGGAAGTGACAGCCATTGTCAGGTCATGGATACTATGATCACATCGTGTCTGGATGATGGAATTTTAAGGCACTCATCCTCATCCTCATCCTTGGACATTTGCATTCTTTCTACACTCCCTTCCAAAATATTCCATGAACCTTGGAAGGAGGGATAGAAATGCCTCATGTGGTGCTGACCATTCCACAGCCACTTATCCTCAACACTTTGATGAGGTTTGAGGTTTACCAATAGTCATTTCCATCTGCAAAAGGAAAATAGAAAAAAGGAAGAAGCTTCTCCCACAAAATTAATAAATTCTTGCTGAACACCTATTTTTGTCTTTGTTCTACATATATATGAGTGTGTGGCTTGCATACATCTATGCATGTATGTTCATAAGAGTATAGCTTTCTATTTGTGTACAGGTGTATCCTTGTGTACATGCACTTGTAGGCCAGAGATCAACACTGAGTTTCCTCCTCAATTGTTCTCCATTTTATTTATGTTTTTTTGGTTTTGAGATGAGGCCTTTCACTGAAGCAGGTGCTTAACTGATTTGACTAGACTATCAAGTAGGGCCCAATGATCCTCCTGTACCTACTTTTCCAGTGCTGGGTTTATAGGCACAGGCTATCATTTTATGTAAGTGCTAGGGACCCAAACTCAGGCTCCCATGCTTGTGCAATAAGCCTTTAGCATTAAAGCCATTTCTCCACCCTATTTCTTTAATTTATTTATAGAGAATGAGAGAGGGAGAGGACCAGGGGAGGGAGAAAGAGAAAGAGAGAAAGAACATATATGCCAGTGTTTCTTGCCACTGTAAATGAACTGCATATGCATGTGTCATTTTGTGCACGTAGCTTTGAGTGGGTGCTGGGGAATTGAACCCAGGCCATCAGGCTTTGCAAGCAAGTGCGTTTAACTGCTGACGCATCTCTCCAGCCCTCAGCCCCACTTTTGCTCATCTTTAACAAAGACATAACATGGATTCATGTTCAGGCCACTGAAGTACACACTTACATTTACTTGCTACATTGTGTCTCCATATGGCATCCGATCTCTGACTTTGCATGTGATCTCCTGTTTCAGAGAGATTGCCTCCATACATATAGGCCCACAATCTAAAGGACTAAGATCTAGCCAACTTCTTCACATTTCCTGTTCCCTAAGTGAAATTCAAAGTTCCCATGGCCTCTTCTTTTGTCCTCTGTCCCATGGTGACAGTAACTTCTTGATACTTATTTTAAGCCTTGGAGTCAGTAGGCGTAGAGAGAGGAGAATTAGCAGACGATGGGCATGACTCAGAACTAGGATGACGTGTCCTTCTGACTGCGTGATTTGCCATGTGTTCCTTTTCACATGAACTGACTTCAAAGCTAAAGAGAGGAGCCCCAACAATTCCAAGGTCTAGACTGATTCACTCATTAGTATTTGCCCCTCTGCTGAAAATATCAGAACTCCTGCTATGACTTTGACAGAGAAACAGAATGGAATGCAAAGAAAAAAAAAAAAAAAAACTATGTCGATACCGCAAGGTTTTTCTATTCAGAAAACAAACTTTAAATATGTGAGGGAGGAGTTGCATTTATCATTTTGCTTTTTTTATTCTAATATTTACTCATTTTACTCCTCCACAGTACAAACATATATTAAAAATTTACAAGTGTGTACTAAAATTTATTATTATTATACATTAATAAATATTAAGAATCAAGATAAATTACAAGCATTCTTATGCACTCTGATTCATGGACCCTGAAATATAAACATATATATGTATATACATAAATGTTATAGCTTGAATGAATCAAAATGACCCAGTACTTGCCAATTTATCTTATTATTTAATATTCATTAACACATACTTCATTCCTATAAATGCTAGGCGCTGATTGTTATATTTTTGGAGGACACTGGAGTCAGTTCCATAAGCAGAAGGCAAAGAGTGTGACATTTATTCATTGGACTCTGAAATAGATCTGTAGCATTAGGGAATGAAATAAGGCCATGATACTCAGAGGTGCAAAACCAAAACAGGAGGACTATACCATGTTTGCTTCTTGCATTTGCTCTGGCACCAAGGTTACAATAACCTTCCTCTGAGTCTTTTGACTCCCAAGTTAATGTATACCTCCTATCCTAGGCACCCAGTTCTTGCTTTTCACTTGTTTCTTATAAAATTAAAAAAGAATGCAATATATAAAATCATATTTACTTAATGTGATGTTTGTTTCAGTATAATTTGCATTCTAATGAAGACAGTTGGTAGAGGGCAACACTTAAATGTGGATAAATAAAACATTAATAGTGGGGCTGCACTGCAGACATAGAGTAGAGAAGATTATTTCAGCATTGGAGATAAGGACAATTGTATTCAGGTCATATTAATTATAAAAGCACTATAGGGCCTTGTCATGAGGCCATAGCAAAGGGGTATTCTTAACCACATGGCTCTGTTGATCTGATGTGGGTGTGAGGGGATGCAAGACCATGTGAATATGCTAGGAAATATTCTGTCTCCAGTAAATATAAGGGATGCAGTTAAATGTAAATTATTCAAATGTCCTGTGTAGGGGAAAACATCACACCTAAAGCCATCACACTGCATGTATACTAGCCAGTAGAATAACATTCAATGGGTGCATTTGCTGGTTGGTCAAACAAGATTTAATCTACATAAATGACATGGGTTTGACTCTTTTGCCTCTGCTGTATTTTATAACTACACTGTTAATATTTATGGTTTTATTACCTCAGGGCCTAGCTTTAAATTTCTTATCTTAATCAATAATCAGGAATAACTACGTTTTTATTCCAAGTGTATAGTTTTGATCAAGAACAAGACTTGAAATATCATACCCAATGTCTGCGTCACCATCCATTAAACTACAAGTGGTCAAATTAAACAGTGCAAACAACTGTGATGCTGGTGCTGATGATGGTAATGATGGTGACCTGAAAAGTTCATTCAGGGATCAGTATGAGTCAGTCTCTGTGAGGAGTTTGATGAGCACTGCCAATATTTAGTCAGTAGATTTACCATAGCTGTTTCTTAATCCCTTTCAGATTATAATTTTAATGACTCCCACATTTTTTTTGTCTGCAGATAAATGCCAATAACATGTTTCCATCTGCATTTCCCCTTGAGATTCTGACCACATGTTCACAGCTCTATCTAACTAATAACTGACTTGGAGGGAGAAACTTGCTCATACTTTCAGGAAAAGCCTTTACTCAGGAGTTGGTTAAGGTGCCTGAAGACAACAGGTGATTGGCCCTGTTCATTTTACATTTCTCTAGCAGATTCCATTTGTGTGGCTAGCTTGACAAGTGATCAATGACAGAAAAGAACAGGTGGAGTATTAGCATCTGGACATGTGTATGCTTATTGCCAGCATCTTATTAGTTAGGGAAGTAACTCCTATACGATGAGACACATCTTGGGATTATCACTTCCAGCATGTAACAGCATTTTTAATTCTGAAACTCAATGAAGAGTTTGATATATCACAGAGAATGCATTCTATGAGTAGGAATGACACATATGTTGGAAGATTAAGTTGCATCTGGTGATATTAGCTATTTTCTCTTCTTAGAATGGCAGCATGTGAACAGTACTGATCCTGTCATGCACAGGTATCATGACAGGTTACCAATGTGTCAGGTACACTACTATCATTGAAAACCTAAGTGCTTCTTCATTTTTCTGTGTTACAAATAATACAAAAGTTCTGACTATCACGGAGTGCGTGAGCCTGTGCCAACCACATTTCTCATATTTCCATTGGTTGATCCATGAACATTCTTGCATTAAACTACCAATCCTGGGACTTGTTATGAAAAACAAATGGATGCTGTCACTCCTTATCTCTCATTATATCTTTACCTGTTCCCAATTCTTGCCCAAAATTATTAAATCTTTCCAGATTCCAGCATGATCTCTTGATGTTCTGCATCAGTAGCATGTGGTGCCTTCAGCAATAGGGTCTTACCTTTTACCTCAGGCAAATAGTCAAGTCCTTTGATAGAACTTCTCTTGTTTTGGGGACCTCATAGCTTCCTCTGACCAACAGCTCAATGTGAGGTATAACCAATTTCTGGCAAGAGGAGTTACAATTCAGAGACAATTATTTTAGGGTTCGGATTCATACTACCCTCTTCAGGGCCCTTCTGTCCAGACAATCCTGCCATACTCCAGTTGAGGGTTATATATTTAATCTGTTTTCCAGGAGAAAGATTTCCATGGTACCAACTCATTTTGGATTTATTTTTTGTGTATATCTCACCTTATCTTTCCATTCCCCTCCCCTCATGCCCTTACAACTCTATAGTCTGTCCCTCAAGGTGCCTCTCAGGTATGTCTGCAACTCAAACTGTTCCAGTTTAGGAACCACAGATGAGGGGAGAATATGCAACATTTGTATTTCTGAGCTTGTGCAAATTCAGTTAGTATGATTTGTTCCAAGTCTGTCTATTTTCCTAAAATTCCACTATTTCATAATTACTGCCAAATAGAATTCCATTGTGGAAATGTATCACATCTTCATTATCTATTTGTCAGACAATGGGCATTTTGGTTAATTCTAATTCTTAGCTATTTTGAATAGAGCAGCTATATACATGGTTAAGCAAGTATCTCTGAAGTGAAGAGTGGAGCCTTTAGGGTAGACATCTAGGAAATAAATAGCTGGGTCAGATGGTAAGTCAATTTTCATTTAAAAAAAAATTGTTTATTTATTTATTTTTAATTGAGAGCAACAGACAGACAGAGAGAGAAAGAGGCTGATAGATAGAAAGAGAACAGGCATGCCAGGGCCTCCAGCCACTGTAAAATAACTCCAGATGCATGTGCCACCTTGTATATCTGGCTTATGTGGGTCCTGGAGAATTGAGCCTCGAACCAGGGTCCTTAGGCTTCACAGGCAAGTGCTTAAATGCTAAGCCATCTCTCCAGGTCAATTTTCATCTTTTTTTTAGGAATGTTTATAGTGATTTCCATAGTGGTTGCATTTGGTACCCACCGAAGAGGAATGGTACCCCTTTCTCTTCCTCTTTACCAAAGTTTATTGTCATTTGATTTTTTAATGATTGCCGCCCTGCCTGGAGTAAGGTAGAATCTTATAGTTATTTCAGTTTGCATTTCTCTGATGGATAAGGATGTTGACCATTTCTTTAAGTGAGTTTTGGCCATTTGAATTTCTTTCTTTGATAACTCTTTATTCAGTTTCTCTTTTTTTTTTTTTTTTTTTTTTTTTTTTTTTGTAGTGGATTGATTTTTTTTTTTTTAATCACTTAGTTTTTCAGAGTTCTTTGTAGATTCTAGACATTAGGCCTCTGTCAGTGGCATAGCTAGTGAAGATTTTCTCCCATTCTATAGTTAGTCTGTTGGCTCTGTTTATAGTATGTCTGTCTGTGTAAAAGCTTTTTAGTTTCATAAGATACCACTGGTTGAGTGATTATTTATTTTCAGGACTACTGGAGTATAATTCAGGAAGTCTTTCCCCACTTCTATTTCATAGAGGGTTCTCCCTATTTTTTTCTTCTGATTGTTTAAGAGTCTCAGGTCTTAAATTGAGGTCCTTAATCCATTTGGAGTTGATATTGGGCATGATGAGAAGAATGGTTCTATTTTCATTTTTCTACATAAGGTTATCCATTTCTCCAGCACCATTTTTTGAAAATGTTGTCTTTTCTCCAATGTATGTTATTGGCACCTTTGTCAAAGATTAGGTAGTGATAGTTACTTGAACTAAAGGCTAGGTCTTCTATTCTGTTCCACTAATCAATATGTCTGTTTTTATGCCAGTACCATGATGTTTATATTACTATGGCTTTGTAGTATAGTTTTAAATCAGCTATGATGATCCCTTCAGAGATGTTTCTTTTGAAGATTCATATAGTGTTGGAAAGTGCTATACGAGCTGTTGGGGGGGGGAAATGGCTACCAATGCTGTGAACAAACAGGGTACCCTATTATGTGAAATTCCACTGCTGGAAAAGCTGTACACACTTCTGCAGTAGTGGCATCCAGCCTATGAAGGTAACCAATGGCTTTCTGATTGGCTACAAAATCTGCTAATTGGAAAGGAACTCATAACTGCAAATTGAAAAGTAGTCATAACCCTATGGAAACCCATTTTATGGACTCCAGTGAGAAGCTTTCACTTGTCTTTGGCATAAAAAGAGCCTGAAACCATCAAAATCTCTCTTAATTAACTATGCTTATCTCCTTTAACCTATGCTGATCTCTCACTCTCCATTGGAGAATCTGTTTTATTTTACAGAAGGCAGAGAAAACCAGGAACAACCAAAATCTATCAACATGACAAGAAAAAGATAGCTGACTCCCTATCTCATCATGAGATGAGCCACCACTCTCACATCAGCCAGGGTCCAGATGAAACCACAGAGGAGTTGATAAGTTAAGAAGGAGTGCTGCTTGACAACTTGCACCAGGTGATGATGGTAGACACTGAGGTTACTCAAAACTTACCAAAGCAAACATCCAGAAGCTTCTGAGAGCTCAACACCAAATAAGACTTGTAATACACCCACCAAGGCTCAGGAAATTTGGCAGAAGGGGGGTGGAAAAATTGTAAGAGACACAGGGTGGGAAGGAATATCTGGCTTCACTCACAATGATTGATTGCTGCTCGCACAATTCATCACCCCACATGGAATACCAGCAACCTCACTGAGGAAGGTCCTCAGTGGAATGGGGGCAAGGAGGAAGTAAATGGTACCAACACATAACTTGTCCATACAATGTTTCTACTTAATAAAAAAAGAGCTATTAAAGCCTATTGCATTAAGATATATTGCTATTAAAGATAATAGTCTCTTGTCCAATATAACAACATTATATATATATATATATATATATATATATATATATATATATATATATGTTTTACATTCATGTTGGTGCCTTCGATAGCCAGCTCCCTATCCTCCCCCCTCCAAAGGACCCTCCTCATTGGGGAATGTGGGTCTTTGTCTCTTCCCCATAACTGTTGGCTACAATGCATGCCAATATAACAACTTTTTATATCAAATATAAATTAAGGAGAAAAATGTTATTTTAATTAAAGTAAAACAAAAACATATCCAGAAAGTTATGAGCATTATGTAAAGCAATTTTTCACTAATTTCACTAAAAGATCCAAACATGTAGAAGAAAGAAACAGAGAAGAAAGACACTGTGCATGACATGTATTGAAACACTCACAGAACATCAGACAGCTTATGTTCCTCCTGCTTAGCATGCTATGGAGCATAACTCAATGGTAAGAAAAACATGATTGACAGTAAAAGCACAATGGGATTATTAGATAGGAGAGAAAAGCAGTTACATGTTCATTATCCAGCAAGCTAATGAATGTTCATTGGTCACTCTTCTTAAGATTGGTTAATGGAACTCAGGAAGGTGAAGGGTTGGGCTTATGACCTAACTCAAAGTCTTTGTAATAACAATTTCTAGTTTTATAGGCCTTTGAAACAGTAATGGTGGCTTTGTTTGCAAGAAAAGTCTGTATTTTTCTAACACTTCCTCTCAATACACTACAGGGTCTGAGCACAGGTCATTGAATGCTTTGTGTAAGGAAGGATTTCAGAGGATGGAGAGTATAAACCTACCTTGTGGGAAGTATATCAGAAAGATATATTTATGTTTATATGTGTGGAAAAAAGATTTTCTAATTATAGGAAAAGAAAATATTGGCTCATTCTTATATTATGTAAAACAAATTTTCAAGATTTGGGGCTCAAAAGACTAAGATACTTACAAGTATATATGGTAATATATGTATATTGTCCTATACAGCTCACTCACATGGGGAGAAAAAAAATGGGGTTTGAAAAATATTTGTCTTTCAATCCAAGGTCTTTGTTGTGTATACTCCCAGGACAGGCACACTTGTGTCCATTGCTCTTACTTTGTTCTGTTCTATCTCAATTTCATATTTCAAAACTCGGGTTCTTCCATCTCTCCCCTCAGCTCAACCTCTGCTGGAACAATAAACTAAGCTAAGGAGGCCGTCTTGGCACATGCTGTTTTATTTGGTGCTCTTGAAGGTCATGGACATTCTGTGCTCTCTGTAACCGATTAGACAGATCATATGCACAATTAATCTCCCCTAATCCCTCCCCTCAGTCAGGCCATAGGAGACACGACACATGCAGAAAGGATAAAGCTTCTATACAGGCAAGCTTCTTTCATCTGTGGATCTCATAGTCCTCCTTACACATGTCAAAAGCTTCCTATCACTCTTTCAAAATGGGTATTACAAGATTAATTTGCAGAAGGGCAAAGACAGGCATGGAAATGTTAAGAGACTTTCATAAGAGTCTGCTCACAAGAATAGACAGCAATATCACTCACAAGTTTGAGTCTCCTATGCCCTGGGGGCTGCAGGACATTTCAACATACAGGAGGGTTATCTTTTAAGAAATGAGGTCTCTCTAAACAGAAAATGGGGTTCTTTGTGTTTTCACAGGTCATAACATTGAAAAAAGACTTCAGACTTGATGCCTTGCTTTTCTTTTTCCTTTAATCTCATTGGTTTAGGAATGATGGGGATGAGGAAAGAGGCTCTTCTAACTTCCTGGGAGTAATGTGCACTTGTGAGGATGTTGGTGGGAGCATCTTTCTCAGAATAAAAGGGCCTGTGGAACTCTGTCAAAAATGCAATGTAAAACAGAGTTTTCTTTATTTTGTATTTATTCATTTTTAGTTTTACTTTTCTTGTTTTGTTCTTTTGTTTGATTCAGTTTATTTTTTTTTTTTTTTACCCATATTCCTGTTATGTAGGGTAGGATATCAGGGGATTGACTTCACAGTCCAATGGACCAAGAGTTTTAAAAATTCTTGCCTCTACCTTGAGAGTGTGAGGATTATAGGTGTGACCACCACATCCAGCTTCTTTTACTTATTTGATGAAGTATTATAAAGGCTACTATATTATGCCTAATAAAAAAAAAACTTAAACTAACATTAAAAAGTAACATTGACATTAAAACAGAGAATCCTGTAATTGAGTGTAGGTAGATGTATGTGATATGTGATTGTGTGTGTTTGTGTATTTGTGCGTGTGTGTGTTATGAGCATGTATGTATGCAGATACATGTATACACACATGTATAGAGGCCAGAAGAACATATCCCTTTCCTTTGTCATTCTACCTTATGTCCCTGGAAAATAATCTCTCACTTAGCCTGAAATTTCCCAGTACACATGGCCATTCCTAACTTTACATGTGGATGCTCATGATGGAACTCAGGTCCTTATACGTGCACAGCGAGAGCACTTACTGATGGAATGATTTCCGCAGACCACTTGTTATATATTTGGAACTCAGACTTCATCTTTAGTTTGATTCCATGTTATCAAGGAATCTTGACCCCTATACCAAACTCACACATTTCCTACTCCCAGAAGTAGACAAAACTACTCCCTATTCATCACTGGTTAATATATATGGGCTATTATGATGAAGATTATTTAAAGAGAAAATTTAAATGTGTAGATAAACTAGAACATAACTTGTTACCGAAGATCCATAGTCAAAGGGGCGCTGATGAAAGGCCAGGTTGAGTCCTTTCCTCCCTCCACTCCTTATGCCCTAACAGAAGAGGAAGGTAAGTACACTGAGTTCTGAGCAAGTACCTGAGGCTTTGGAGGAGGCAGAGCTCAGTGATGTTGCTGGTCCTGTGTTTAGTCTCTTTAGTCCTACTACCTATGATCTTACTGTTTGTTAGCTCCTTTGAGTACTCCACCAGATTGTCCCTCACAATGAGCAGTGCAAGACACATGTCAGTAGATACATTTTCTGGAAACACTACACTTGGCTTCTGCTTTTTCATCTAGAAAAGTGTTTTTTTGTTGTTTTTTTTTTCCATAAAGGCCTCCCATTGTAGGTCTTTTCAAGCCTGGACTAAATCCCTTTGCTATGCTCCCTGCTCATGGGCATGCCCCCATCTTGCAAAGGATTATGCATTACGTATTTTTCATGTTTGCTGTATAATGGGACATGTGAAATATTTTGGAGTTTAGTCTATGACCTCTGTAGGTGCTTGGGATGCTGCTGCAATTCTTTTCTATAGAACAGTGAACAAATCAAATGAGAACCAGAAAGAAAATGCACACACTGCCAACAATATTAATCTACAATGATTATCATGCAAAGAAAATTTCAAAAGGAAAAGAACATAAGGTTATCAGGAGTCTATATCACTGAAGATTTGACTTGACTTTAGTTTGTGAATAACAAAAATGACTCAGTAGATCAACTAGGGGTTAACTTCCCTACCCTATTCTTTCATCAATGTTCTTTAGGGACAAAATACAAGGTTATTCATGTTCAAATCCTGAACTGTTCCCTATGTCACCCTTTAACACTGCCTCATATCTGACGGGTTATGATTGTTTTGCAGGGAGCCTTCAAAGTTAGAACTGAAGATTCCCTACCTATGACTGAGCACATCCCATACCATGGAGTTTATTAATTCAATCTTCGTGGCAGCTTTTTTGAAAGTATTGCTTTGATTGTTTTGAGATTACCATAACCTAATGCAAAATATGTCACAATCATTACCTGAGCTTCAGCTATATGTATATCATCCATCAGCTCATCCATCCCCTGTCTAAAAGTCTTATCGCCATAAATTACATTTGAAAATCTAAAGTAGATGTTATTCAACCCCATTATTACTGAACAACAGGGGATGCACAGCGTTTTTTTTTTTAATATCAGAATACTCACTCTATATTCACTAATGCCTTCCAATATCTTTATGGGATATTCAATTGGCAAATTAGTAATGAATTTTGCTAACATAAATGATATCCTTAAAAAATAATTTCAACACAAACCATTTTGCAGAGAACAAGCATCTTGATAATGGACTGATGTTCCCCAAACAGCAGGGGGGAGAATCTATGCCTTTCAATCTTTTCATTTGGACTCCTATGTGTGTTTAGAAATACAGCATTTATTATTCAACCCACTGGGTTGATCACAATGCAGTTTTACACATACTTTAAGGCTACATGTAAGTCTTTTCCAAGGTCAATCCTGTCTCTTCCACTTTCAAACTCTCTTTCCCTCTAGGAAGGACCATAGTATTCCCAACAGAGTATGTTCCTTCCTTCATCATCATCTTCAATAAAACAACACTTCCTGAGATTTTTCCTCATGCAGAGCAGCGAATAGTCTCTGAAGGCTTTTGTTTCAGTTAAAAAGTTTAGCATGCAGTGCTCTGCTTCACTTGAGACTTGGAATTTGACTAATGCAATTAAAGGACCTTCAAATGTTGTCATCACAATTAAGCCTAATATGCTGTTTCTTAAGTCTATGGCTTTTTCCCAGCATTCATTTTGTTTACTATTGGCATGAGCACGAGTACTTCTGCTGTGATCGTGACTACTGACTTCATGTCCACAAATGCTGATTGTGTTCCCATTTGTGCTTTGAATATCTTCAGACCCCATCTGAGGCATTGGTATCTATCTGGTTGAACAAAAAGCAGGCAATAGAATCTTCTATAGTAACCATCACTGTAGCTTGTAGCCATGTGCTGTCTATATAGGTTAATAGTCAAAGTAAAACCCTGAAAATCAGGTCTCATGAGGTGATAGTGTGTAGCAGCTGTCATTTCACATGAACTTTCTTTTGTGTTATTTGAGGGACTTCAACCCTGGGCTCTATGTAGTTGATTTAATTTTGTTTAGCTTCTTTGTTTTATCATACAATTGTATTTATTTTGAAAGAACAAAGACATTACTGTCGACAAATCTGTTCTTTCTTTATGTAATAGTTATTACGAGTCACTTGACCTTTCTGTTTTGGAAACTTGAGGTGTTCTAGTCTGATCTGTAATGTATGGTGGTGAGTATTCAGGCTATAAAGTATTTCAAGTGCCACTATATCTCTCTGTGTGGATACGTGCTGTCACTCGGGTATCTCTGTTTGTGAAAACTCACTCTCATTTGAGGTGTATATGTGTAGAGACACACTCAAGCACCTCTATGTGTACAGACTTCCCTCACTCAAGTATCTCTGTGTGTGGAGACACAATATCACTCAGATGTCTCTCTGTGTGGAAACTTGCCCTCAACCACATAACTCTGTGTGTGGATGCTCGCCCTAACTCATGTATTTCTGTGTGTGGACACCACCCTCACTAAGCTATATATGTTTGAAGAGTAACACTGTCACTCAGATATCTAGGTGTGTGCAGTTAAACACCCTCACTCATCTATCCATGTGTGATGACAAATCCCCACTAAGGTATTTTTGTGTGTTGGGGAAACACCCTTCCCCCACTCAGGTATCTCTATATAGGAAAAACTCACCCTCACTAACATGTCTGTGTGTGTGAAGACTATCTCTGTTTAGACACACCCTCACGCATGTATCTCTGTTTAGAGACACACACTCACTCCTGTATCTCTTTTCAGAGACATACCCTAACTCATGTTTCTCTGTGTGTAGAGACACACCCTCACTCATGTATCTCTGTGTGCAGACACACATCCTCACTCCTGTATGTCTGTGTGGAGACAAACCCTCACTCATGTATGCCTGGGTACAGACAAACCCTCACCCATGTATGTCTGTATGCTGACACACCCTCACTCATGTGCCTCTGTGTGGAGACACACCCTCACTCATGTACCACTCTGTGGAAAAACACCCTTACTCATGTATCTGTGTGGAGACACACCCTTACTTATGTATCTGTGTGGACACACCCTCACTCATGTATCTCTGTGTAGAGACAGACCGTTACTCATGTAACTCTGTGTGGAGACACACACTCACTCATGTACATCTGTGTGCAGACACACCCTCACTCGTGTATCTCTGTGTGCAGACACACAATCACTCATGTATCTCTGTGTGCAGACACACCCTCACTCGTGTATCTCTGTGTGCAGACACACCCTCACTCGTGTATCTCTGTGTGCAGACACACATTCACTCATGTACCTCTGTGTGGAGACACACCCTCACTCACTCACTCATGTATCTCTGTGTGCAGTATCTCTGTGTGTGAGACACACCCCCTCACTGGAGACACACATATATCTCTGTGTGGAGACACACACTCACTCATGTATCTCTGTGTGCAGACACACCCTAACTCATGTATCTCTGTGTGGAAACACACCCTCACCCATGAATCTCTGTGTGCAGACACACCCTCACTCATGTATCTCTGTGTGTAGACACACCCTCACTCATGTATCTCTGTGTAGAGACACATCCTCACTCATGTATCTCTGTGTGTAGACACACACTCACTCAGGTATGTCAGAGTGGAGACACACCCTCACTCATGTATCTCTGTGTGGAGACACATAATCACTCATGTGTCTCTGTGTGTAGACACACACTCACTCATGTACGTCAGAGTGGAGACACACCCTCACTCATGTATCTCTGTGTGCAGACACACCCTCACTCATGTATCTCTGTGTGGAGACACACCCTCACTCATGTATCTCTGTGTGCAGACACACCCTCACTCATGTATCTCTGTGTGCAGACACACCCTCACTCATGTATCTCTGTGTGGAGACACACCCTCACTCATGTATCTCTGTGTAGAGACACATCCTCACTCATGTATCTCTGTGTGGAGACACACACTCACTCAGAGTCAGTCATGTGTCTGGGTGGAGACACACCCTCACTCATGTGTCTCTGTGTGGAGACACACCCTCACTCATGTATGTCTGGGTAGAGACACACCCTCAGTCATGTGTCTGGGTGGAGACACACCCTCAGTCATGTGTCTGGGTGGAGACACACCCTCTCTCATGTGTCTGGGTGGAGACACATAATCACTCATGTGTCTCTGTGTGTAGACACACACTCACTCACTCATGTCTGGGTAGACACACACCTCAGTCATGTGTCAGAGTGGACACACACACCCTCACTCATGTATCTCTGTGTGGAGACACACCCTCACTCATGTATCTCTGTGTGGAGACACACCCTCACTCATGTGTCTCTGTGTGCAGACACACCCTCACTCATGTATCTCTGTGTGGAGACACACACTCACTCATGTATCTCTGTGTGCAGACACACCCTAACTCATGTATCTCTGTGTGGAAACACACCCTCACCCATGAATCTCTGTGTGCAGACACACCCTAACTCATGTATCTCTGTGTGGAGACACACCCTCACTCATGTATCTCTGTGTGGAGACACACCCTCACTCATGTACAGAGACACACCCTGTGTCTGGGGAGACACACCCTCACTTATGTACCTCTGTGTGCAGAGACACACCCTCACTCATGTAGAGACACACCCCTCTGTGTGGAGACACACCCTCACTCATGTATCTCTGTGTGGAGACACACCCTCACTCATGTATCTCTGTGTGGAGACACACCCTCACTCATGTATCTCTGTGTGGAGACACACCCTCACTCATGTATCTCTGTGTGCAGACACACCCTCACTCACGTATCTCTGTGTGGAGACACACCCTCACTCACGTATCTCTGTGTGGAGACACACCCTCAGTCATGTATCTCTGTGTGCAGACACACCCTCACTCACGTATCTCTGTGTGGAGACACACCCTCACTCATGTGTCTGTCACTCATGTGTCTGGGAGAGACACACCTCTCTGTGTGGGTGGGAGACACACCCTCACTCATGTGTCTGTGTAGAGACACACCCTCACTCATGTATCTCTGTGTGGAGACACACCCTCACTCATGTACCTCTGTGGGTGGAGACACACCCTCACTCATGTGTCTGTGTGGAGACACACCCTCACTCATGTATCTCTGTGTCACTCATGTGTCTGGGTAGAGACACACCCTCAGTCATGTGTCTGGGTAGAGATCTCTGTGTGGAGACACACCCTCATGTGTCATGTATCTCTGTGTGGAGACACACCCCCTCAGTCATGTATCTCTGTGTGCAGACACACCCTCACATGTGTCTGGGTAGAGACACACCCTCACTCTCTGTGTGGAGACACACCCTCACTCATGTGTCTGGGTAGAGACACACCCTCAGTCATGTGTGGGGAGACACACACCCTCACTCATGTATCTCTGTGTGGAGACACACCCTCAGTCATGTGTCTGGGTAGAGACACACCCTCAGTCATGTGTCTGGGTAGAGACACACCCTCACTCATGTACCTCTGTGTGGAGACACACCCTCACTCATGTACACACCCTCTGTGTGGAGACACACCCTCACTCAGACACACCCTCACCATGTGTCCTCTGTGTGGGAGACACACCCTCACTCATGTCTACCCTCTCTGTGTGGAGACACACCCTCACTCGTGTATCTCTGTGTGGAGACACACCCTCACTCATGTATCTCTGTGTGGAGACACACCCTCAGTCATGTGCAGATACCACCCTCACTCATGTGTCTGGGTAGAGACACATCTCTGTGTGGGCAGACACACCCTCACTCTCATGTACCTCTGTGTGCAGACACACCTCTCACTCATGTATCTCTGTGTGTGGTGGGAGACACACCCTCACTCATGAGACACACCTCAGTCAGGTGTGTGGGTGGAGACACACCCTCACTCATGTCATGTGTCTCTGTGTCTGGGAGAGACACCCTCACTCGTGTATCTCTGTGTGGAGACACACCCTCACTCATGTATCTCTGTGTGGAGAGACACACCCTCACTCATGTATCTCTGTGTGGGAGAGACACACCCTCAGTCACACCCTCACTCAGACACACCTCTGTGTCTGGGCAGACACACCCTCACTCATGTGTCTGGGTAGAGACACACCCTCTCTGTGTGGGGAGACACACCCTCACTCATGTACCCTCCTCTGTGTCTGGGTAGAGACACACATGTGTCTGGGTGGAGACACACCCTCAGTCATGTGTCACATGTATCTCTGTGTCTGGGAGACACACCCTCACTCATGTGTCTCATGTGTGTGTGGAGACAAACCACTCATGTGTGGGTGAGACACTCACTCATGTGTCTGGGTCATGTCTGTCTGGGGAGACACACCCTCACTCATGTACCTCTGTCATGTGTCTGGGAGACACACACCCTCACTCTCATGTGTCTCTGTGTGCAAACACACCCTCACTCATGTATGTCTGTGTGGAGATACACCCTCACTCATTTGTCTGTTTGTGGAGACACACCCTCAGTCATGTGTCTGGGTAGAGACACACCCTCAGTCATGTGTCTGGGTAGAGACACACCCTCTCTCATGTGTCTGGGTAGAGACACACCCTCAGTCATGTGTCTGGGTGGAGACACACCCTCAGTCATGTGTCTGGGTAGAGACACACCCTCAGTCAGGTGTCTGGGTAGAGACACACCCTCAGTCATGTGTCTGGGTAGAGACACACCCTCACTCATGTGTCTGGGTAGAGACACACCCTCAGTCAGGTGTCTGGGCAGAGACACACCCTCAGTCATGTGTCTGGGTGGAGACACACCCTCACTGATGTGTCTGGGTAGAGACACACCCTCACTCATGTGTCTGGGTAGAGACACACCCTCAGTCATGTGTCTGGGCAGAGACACACCCTCAGTCAGGTGTCTGGGTAGAGACACACCCTCAGTCATGTGTCTGGGTAGAGACACACCCTCAGTCACCCTCTCTCATGTGTCTGGGTGGAGACAGAGACACACCCTCAGTCTTGTGTCTGGTAGAGACAGAGACACACCCTCAGTCATGTGTCTGGGTGGAGACACACCCTCAGTCATGTGTCTGGGTAGAGACACACCCTCAGTCATGTGTCTGGGCAGAGACACACCCTCAGTCATGTGTCTGGGTAGAGACACACCCTCAGTCTTGTGTCTGGGTAGAGACACACCCTCAGTCATGTGTCTGGGTAGAGACACACCCTCAGTCATGTGTCTGGGTAGAGACACACCCTCAGTCATGTGTCTGGGTAGAGACACACCCTCAGTCATGTGTCTGGGTAGAGACACACCCTCAGTCATGTGTCTGGGTGGAGACACACCATGTGTCTGGGTGGAGACAAGCCCTCAGTCATGTGTCTGGGTAGAGACACACCCTCAGTCATGTGTCTGGGTAGAGACACACCCTCAGTCATGTGTCTGGGTAGAGACACACCCTCAGTCATGTGTCTGGGTAGAGACACACCCTCAGTCATGTGTCTGGGTGGAGACACACCCTCAGTCATGTGTCTGGGTCATGTGTCTGGGTAGAGACACACCCTCAGAGTGTCTGGGTAGAGACACCCTCAGTGGGTGTGTCTGGGTAGAGACACACACACCTCACTCATGTGTCTGGGTAGAGACACACCCTCAGTCAGGTGTCTCTGTGTCTGGGTGAGAGACACACCCTCAGTCATGTGTCTGGGTCATGTGGAGACACACCCTCACCCTCAGTCATGTGTCTGGGTAGAGACACACCCTCACTCATGTGTCTGGGTAGAGACACACCCTGAGTCATGTGTCTGGGTAGAGACACACCCTGAGTCATGTGTCTGGGCAGAGACACACCCTCAGTCAGGTGTCTGGGTGGAGACACACCCTCAGTCATGTGTCTGGGTAGAGACACACCCTCACTCATGTGTCTGGGTAGAGACACACCCTCAGTCATGTGTCTGGGTAGAGACACACCCTCAGTCTTGTGTCTGGGTAGAGACACACCCTCAGTCATGTGTCTGGGTAGAGACACACCCTCAGTCATGTGTCTGGGTAGAGACACACCCTCAGTCTGTGTGTCTGGGTAGAGACACACCCTCAGTCAGGTGTCTGGGTAGAGACACACCCTCAGTCCTGGGTAGAGACACACCTCAGTCATGTGTCTGGGTAGAGACACACCCTCAGTCATGTGTCTGGGCAGAGACACACCCCCTCAGTCAGGTGTCTGGGTGGAGACACACCCTCAGTCATGTGTCTGGGTAGAGACACACCCTCACTCATGTGTCTGTCTCATGTGTAGAGACACACCCTCCCTCAGTAGAGACACACCCTCAGGTGTCTGGGTAGAGACACACCCTCAGTCTTGTGTCTGGGTAGAGACACACCCTCAGTCATGTGTCTGGGTAGAGACACACCCTCAGTCAGGTGTCTGGGTAGAGACACACCCTCAGTCATGTGTCTGGGTAGAGACACACTCTCAGTCATGTGTCTGGGTGGAGACACACCCTCAGTCATGTGTCTGGGTAGAGACACACCCTCTCTCATGTGTCTGGGTAGAGACACACCCTCAGTCATGTGTCTGGGTAGAGACACACCCTCAGTCATGTGTCTGGGTAGAGACACACCCTCACTCATGTGTCTGGGTAGAGTACCCTCCCTCAGTCAGGTGTCTCTGTGTGTGAAGACACACCAGCACTCAGGTGCCTTTACTGCTTTGGAGTATCAAAGTCACATGCTTCCTCATTGCAGCTTCAGGCTTTCCCATTCCTTTTCCTCATCACTCTTGATATATTTGAGCAACATGAATATGGAAAATGCATATGTGAGTGGCACAGTTTGTACAAGTACAGAGCAGTGTCCCCTTAAGTCCACCCAAAAGGTTAACCACTCCCTAATTGTCAGTACCATGACCTATGCATTAAGCATTGGCTCTTATACTGGTCTCATATTGTCTTTGGATTTCATTCCATCATAAGGCACATGCAGAGTTTCATGGCTGATGTTGTTCAGTGTCTGTCTCCTTGATATCATTTCTTTAATGAACGGGATTCAGGTCTGGCTTAACAATTTGGATGTTTGTCCCTAATCCTACTGTCTCAGTGCTCCCACATATAGTTAAGATTTAAATAATGGCAAAGTGAATTAAATGCCAACATCCTAGTGTTTTTCTCACAATTTTAAAAATATTTCAGGACCAAGGAAGGGAAACTTTCTTAGATGGGATGTATCTATCCTGACTAAAAGTAATGTCTTTGCCTAATACTAAAGTCAACTCATTCCAGGATGATTTTTACTACCTGTGGCTTATAACTTGTTTTACAATGCAAAGAACTAACAGGGTGATAACTAGAAATCAGGTCTCCCATATTTTACACTGAGTTGGTGGGTCCCAGACAGGAGTTTGTGGTGGTGGAAGCTGTTATGACAATAGACCAGAGGCTTATTTGGGCTGGAATATCCCGTTTCTACTGCTGTCCAGGTGGATGTCATTTTCACCTCATACATTAGAAAATAATGTTGCACAATTTTCCTATCTCAGAAAACTCTATTAGATTTTCTTGTTAATGCAATTCTTGATTTTATAACCTATTACAATATGGCTAGTGGGATGTTGTCCACGTTTTGGCTGTGCATTAGCAAGACTGAAAACAGATCTAAAAATTATCCTTCACATTAGGCTTCCTCAGCTCCTTCAAAACTGGCATAAATGTAGATTATCCAGAATACTTGGAGTCAAAAATACTTGGCCTTTTCAAAGTGTTGGAGAAATGGAAACATTCTGAAATTGAGCCCGAGAAACTGCAAAACCAACAACAGAAGGCGCCAATACAGCTAATGACATATTTAACTCACCATGACTCATGTAGCTGGATTTAACTGTACAGATACTATGTGCTCCTTACAGGGATAAAGATCTGGGAGCTACTGCAGAGATGAAGAAGAAATATAGGATACATTTTCTGCCTAAAAGTTTGTGGTACATTTGCTGAAATAAAATATTTTTTTGGATTAACCAGTAAAATGTTGAATTTTTAGAGCCCAATGTGCATACTAAATAATTTCATATAAAATTTTTTAATTTTTGTAAGTAATTGTCAATGGTTTATACAGAAAAAAACCTCTCAGAATATGTCAGTTCTAAAATAATCATTATCATCATGATAACGTACTTCAAAGACAAGAATTATTTAGATGGATGAATTCAGAAAGAGATCATGAGGGGATAAAGATATGTGCCAGGTCCTTGATAATCAGGTAAGATTATATCAAAGGCAAACTGATGTGTTGGAACAAGGGGAATAAGGGATCAAAGGCTGAATTTATTCTTTCACTTATTAGCAGTTTTCTTACCACTGATTAACATAGCTGTCTTCCATGACAATGTCTCCTCATCTGTGAAAGTTTTCGGAGTAAACTGATAAAAATATTGATCACAGCCAGATGTGGTGGCACACGTCTTAATCCCAGCACTCGGGGGGAGGCAAAGGTAGGAGAATTGCTGTGAGTTCGAGGCCGCCCTGAGACTACATAGTGAATTCCAAGTCAGCCTGGGCTACAGTGAGACCCTACCTCCAAAAAAAAAGAAATATATATATATGGCATTTCCTTACTCAATATCATCAATGCCCACCATGTTTTGTGTGTGTGTGTGTGTGTGTGTGTGTGTGTGCGTATGTATGCATGCACCTGTAAGAATATAAACACAGGTCACAATAATGAGGAAAGTATGACAGTATCACCATTGTGGGATCAGTAACATACTTCTGAAGAAAAAATTGTGGCCTTTGAAGAATGCAAACCGAAACGAAATGTCCTGGTTTGAAAGGTTTGGAGTAGGAAAGGTGGACTGACTTTTAGGACACATAAAATTACCTGTGGTTCACTTTTATCTCCCATTTTTTATATTTCTTTGTCTTCCCCACTAAGAAATTCTCTCACAGTGGCCTGACCTCTGTTGAACCTGGGCACTTCCTCTTACCAGGCCAGGGATGGTCAGAGGAAGACTGCATTAGTATATAACTCCCAGGGCTGGGGATGCTAGGCTATGCTCCACAGGTCCTGCTTTCTACCCTTCTTCCACACCCAGTGATAAACTCTTGCTACAGTACCTTAAGGTAAATGTCACTGTTCATCAACTGGGGTGTGTGCCTGCAGACCACAGAGACCATAAAGGGATTAGGAGAGTCCCAGAGTTTCCATCACTCAACCAGGCCTGCTTGGTTTATCTAAACTGCAGTCCTGCTTTCAAGCAAGAAATAACTGCAAAAAAAAAAAAAAAAAAAAAAAATGAAGGAACTAACTAAATACTATGATTTCATTGGCATAAAAAGAAAGAAAATAGAGGAGAAAAGAAAAAAAGGTAGAAAATATGAAAAGGAAAAATAAATGAAGAAAAGAAAGACGAGAAGGAAAAAAAAGAAAGAAAGAAAAGGAAGCAAACAAACTCCTGTACCCCTGCAGGCCCTGAAACCATGTGGGCAAAGATGGGATTATTCTCTCAAGATTCTCTTAAACTTGTTTTCCCCCATCACTTTACAGAAGTGGTCCAATCGATCTCCCCATTCTTTTTTTGTCAGCAATACATCCATTTCTTCACTGATTTCTTTCTTTGTCCCAAGCTTCACTTTCAAAGCCAGCTATTATTTTAGTCAATTCCGGGTATTGAGGCCTTGACCTCAGTGTATTCTAGGAGGGAAATTCCAAGCCCTTGCTTTGTGGAGACTGAGTCTCATATATATCCTCCTGTCTCCACTTACCATGTGGTGGGATTATAGGATGCATCACCAGATCTGGCAAATATTTCAAAAATAGTTTAATGGCTGTAGAGTAGGCTAAGCAGTTAAGGCACTTACTCACATAGCCTGATGGCTTGGGTTTGATTCTCCAGTACCTATATATAAAGCCAGATACAAAAAGTGGCATGTACATCTGGGGTTTATTTGCAGTGGCAAGAAGCCCTGCAATGCCCATCTCTCTCTCTCTCTCTCTCTCTCTCTCTCTCTCTCTCTCTGTCTCTCTCTCTCTCCTTGCAAATAATTAAATTAAAAATCATGAAAAATAATAGTATCTTAAGCTACTTTGGTTTTCCTTCATCTCTGATGATTTGGATTCTCCTTGGCTATTGTATGTTCTTGATATGGGACCCAGGAGAGGCCATATATGAAGAGAGTTCAGACTGGTTTGTGTTGTCCTTGGAAAGCCCCAGCAGGGCTGAGTAGACGCCCAGGACAGGATTAGTGGGCTGGGAAGATAGCTATGCTGTCATGTTGATGGCAGGATTCCAAGGTCTTGGTAGGTAGCCTCTTGGGCTCAAGATTTCACAGCAGAGATGGGTGTTGGGAACCGACAAATGCCAGAGGCACAGAATCTAGAGGATGGCTCAGAACACTCCTGGGTTACTTTTCCTTTTATCCAGATTGCTGCAGTTCTCCTTTCTTCTATTTTCTTCTTAGCATAATGTTTGTGGATCACTGTTTTTTTTTTTTGTTTGTTTTTTTTTCCTCTTCCAACATCTTCAACCCAGATGATAACTTCCTTGAAGACAGGTGATTTGACGAGTTTTATAGCTCTCGGTGAACGTGACTTCTCATTGCCTGTCACACTGTCTTCTAGATCATTTTTACATGAACAAATGAATCAGTGTAACTGTATTGGGAACAAGGAAGAAATCAGTGCAAGTGAGGGGAAATGTGGCAGCAAGGTGACATGGGTTGTTACTTACTGGAGGGTTTCTGTTGCTGTGAGATTGGGAATTAACAGTATCAGCAGTTTATTTCTGTTCAGGAAACACTTATCATGGCAAGTGTTCTAGAAGATTATTTAGAAACAAAAGACAACCCAGCGACTCTTTCCTAGTTACAAATATACTTTGGAGGTTGCAAACTGAAATGATTGTGCACAAAAAATGTCCTGAGGTTTTGTAGGGTACTCGACAAATCTCCACAGAAGAGTGTACACCAGAGTCAACTGTTTAAGGATAGTGTAAATTCTCTATGCTTGTGACAGCGCATGTTCTGAGGATGAACTGGATCTGAAACAGTAAGTACCCAGCCCATTGTCAACACTCGGTGCAGAACCAATGCCCACAGACTTGATGGTTACTGCTTTATATCCCTCACAAAGTACTAAATGGGAGGACAGAACAGGCATCACTAAGAGTTTGAACCACCCTGTTCAGGGGCAGCTACCCTCTGCTGTCTCCCAGACCTGGCTGTTGGCCAACAAATCCCACTCAAGGCAGCACCTATAAATCACTTGCCCTAAGTAACCTGTCACTCAAAGGAAGGTTTACAAAGCTGTCCCTGGAGAGGACCGACTTGTAAGTAGGAAAAAGAACAAAGAAAAAAGTGATTCACACACACACACACACACACACACACACACACACACACACACAATGTTTCAAAAATTTCAAACTTGACCACAGGTTTTTCCAGATATGCAGCATTTGACATTCCACAGCTCTGCGTTTTTCACCGTTTTCTTTTCCACTCTACGTTCTCCCTCCCAGCTCTTTGACTCCTCCATGCTCTCTCTCAGCCTGGAAATTCTGGTTAGCTTTGGTTTAGAGTACATGTCGTGGTTTATCACCAATAACCACATTCCTGTTCTGTGGTACCAGGACACTTCCTTATAGCTGAGAGTGTGGGGACTAGCAATTATGTTTCAAGTGACATTTAATGCTGGAATGTGAGATAACAGATTGATCTTAGATATCTTCAGTCAAGCATGACCTCACCTCTGACTCTGGCAGGAGTTGATGAGTGAGAGCCCTTGCATTGTCACAAAATGACAACAACAATAACAACAAAAAAAATTACAGTGCCTCATTCCTGCTGAAACAAAAGCTTTTCTTTTTTCTGCATTAGTAACATAACTTACAACCTTCTATGTGAACCATCCATACTGTGAAAGCATCACCCATGAAAGCTGACTATTCATGAATGTTCTGCTTGGTAACATGACCCTTTTCATTAGAGAAAAGAAAATTTAATGCATTCAAATATGTGCACACATACAAAAACACATCCAGGAAGATGCCTATTCAATGTCTAAGAATTATCTGCACTTGGCTATTTATTGAATCTCTACACAATAACAGCTCTTGAACAAAGAAGAAAAAATGCCTTACTGGAGCATATCAAAATCCTGAATTATTTCATTACTTCTTAGATAGTTTCTTTGAACTAAAGGAGTAATATGATTGCTTTATTTGAGACGAGGAGATGCATCATCCAAGAAGAACCTACAAGTCCTGGCGTTATGCATTTTTTCATTGCTGAAATTGAAAACTGAATCTAATGACAATTTTAAAGGTATATTAAATGAATAATACTAGGAAGAAAAAATAATATGAACTAGAGACAGAACTGAAAGAAAAAATTCAAACAGCATTTTCTTCTAAGCTATTAGTTGAACTTTAAACATGATTTAAAATACATAAACATCAGGAAAATGACTGCATAATAGATTAACATGTTAATGGTATACTTCAAATACTTTTTATAAAATAAACGTGACTCCATTTGCAATGTCCCTCTTGCGAGATGTTTCTGATGTATAGACTCAAATCCAGAATTAACAATGGCTTAACAATTACCTCCTTTATATCTTAGTATTTCATGAGATTAAGTTAGAATGCCGATTAGATAAAAAAAAAAAAAAAAAAAAAAAAAAAACACTGAAACTTTGTTTCTTTTTTTTTGAAACTTTTTTTTTTTTTTTTTTTTTTTTTTCCAGTTGGAAAAAGCAAGATCAGACCTTTTATAAAAGTTCCAGCATGTGTGTGAATGCCTGCTATCCCATAGTCAGCTGCTGTGTGGCGATAGTCCCCTTCAAATGAACAGCGCCTTCCTCCTGCAGCACTTCCGTGGTGTTGGAAATGGTTGTCTCTCTGCTGTCACTGTAACAAACGGTTCTAATTGCCCGGTTGACTGTTAGGGTGGAAATTGCGGCAGTCCACAGTTGAAGGCTCTCACTCTCCTGGGGCAATCACACGGAGAGCCAGACAGCTTCTTTCCTGAAGGAAGAAAGAAGATAATCTGGAGGGAAAAAAGTAATAAATAATAAATCATTTTAAAAGAAGCAGAAAACCAACACACTTTCCGAATGGTGATAGTCTAATCTAATTGTAAAGCATTTTTCCTCATGAAGGAGAGGAAGGCCGTATGCTTATTTGTTCTTTTATTCTTCATGGTGATGGTATTGGGATGGTGTGTGTTTTCATCAGGAAGTAATACATGGTAGACGATGATTTGGAATTGTAAACTCTCCAATTTATTTTCATGGCAGTCTGTGAGATGTGTCCCTGGAGGTGGACAAACAATTGCAGTTTTAGAGCTGAATTGGCCTTCCTCTCTCCTTTCTTACATGAGAAAGCATGCAATCTCATTTTGAGAAAGATTACAGAATTCCTAAATTCTAATAAAGTGCCAAGGTGATATCTGATAGTCTGAGGTGGTCCTTATGGTCTGGGAAACACTCTGTGATAGCAGGGTAGAAATGAGAACAGTGATCATCAGGTTTTACCATCATGGCAGCATTCAGGTTACAAAAAGCAATTCCTAATTTGGGAATTTAATCAGATATCAAGCACCAAGGACAGCAGCTGTGGTTACATGAGCTTGGATAAAATTATAGACCCTTTCAATTCTCATGCTTTTGGGCATAAACTGAATGCCAGCTGAGGTCAGGAGGAAATGTCCCCAATGGCTGTTTTGCAGTTATATCCATTATACATATTTAACATCTACCCCTAAAACATCTGATGTGACTCATTACCAAATAAATGCAAGCATACAGCATAGCACCCTAAGGCTCTACAACATGTATCCTCAAGCAGCTCAAGATGCGTGGTGGAGGGAAGTCTCCAACCTGAGGCACAATAGTCCAGGATGGACCAAAGGAAAACACTGCCAGCTTGCTTTGACTACAGAGTCCTTTAGTTTAAAATCATTGTCAAATCCTCGAGTGAACAGTCTCCAAGTGTCCACTTTTATCAGATCTTCACACTTGTTTATGTGAACACAGAGTTCTAAAATGAGTGAGAGTACAAAGGACGGCTGTTTGTTTTTCCTTACTGTATAACACATTTCCACAAGTGTGACAGCTTTACATAGCACATTCATTCAGTGTTTCACAGTTTTGGGAGATAGTAGTCTTAGTATAGGTTAGCTGAGCCTCCTGCTTGAGGTCCTTGGGGTCTTACAAGATGGGAATCCAGTTGTCAGCTGAGATGTGATGCTTACAGGAGCAGTGGGTCCTTTTCCAACTTCTCCTCTTCAAGTGGTTGTTAGGATAATTTATTTTCTGGGAGTCCTGGGACTAAAGTCCCCATATAAACTTGCTAGCAGTCAACCATCCATATTCATCTCGTGACAATCACAGGCAATTCATGCCACATGACCCAATTGTCATTCACGATAAACTTATGTGTATTACTTTAACCAGTTGGGACCTTCGCTTTATGACACCTTATCTTTCTCCAATTAAGAAGCACAGAATCTAATAAAGGGAACAAATATTAGGTTCCCAGGTTTTTCACACATCCAAGGGATCGCAGTGTGTTCATGATGGATAGGAATGTGGGAACCATCTTGTAACTCTGCCACAAAGAGTTTTCTATTGAAAAATAACAAAGATCAATACATATGTTCAATGCTATTTGATTTGCTGAATGTTTCAAGCATTTTCTTTAAGCAGCTGCCTATATATGTCTATATGTTATGTGTGCATACCTGTGGATGCCAAAGGAAACCTTCAGGTGCCTTTCTCAGGAGCACTTTCCACCTCCCTTTAAGGCATCATCTAGAACACATCAATTTGACTAGACCAATGAGCAAGCAAGCACCAGAGATCCTTCTGTCTTGGCCTCCATGGTAATGGAATTGTCACACAGGTACTTTGGATCAAACTCATGACCGCATTCTGGCAAGCAAGCCCTTTACCCACTGAACTATCTCCCCTGACTCTACAAGCATTTCTTGAGCATTAAGTGCAACTAGCCTAATCCATTCCATTATACCTATTAACAGTTCTCCATGTGAAAAGAACAGATTCCTGGTAACTGTGTGAGTAAAATCCAAGAAAACAACTTCAGAATGGAAATGAGATGCATCTGGTTCAGTAACTTCTATGACAGATAAAGAAACAGAGAACAAACAAGATTAACTACTTTAATAAGCTGACTTTGTCATGAAAAGAAAGATAAAAATCTAGCTCTCCATATATGTAAATGCAGGGAAAATTCTGTTGTATGGCGCTGTCTGCATCTCTGCACAGTCACATAGTTGCTCTCACTCCTGCAGGTCCATAGTGTCTCCAGACCTCTGTGAGAATAAAGAGATTCTGATCATAAGTTCATTCCACTGTGACTGGTGACTCAGTAACCTAGACTTGGGAAATGCTCCAACAGTGGAATCTCATGCAAGAGAGAACGAAGAAAAATCGTGAAACTGTGTGAGTAGTATGTAAGGTGAATGTGCAGTGCGTGGTGCATGTTGTATTTGTATGGGGTGATTGGTGTGTGTATGTGTGTTTAGTTTGCTTTTTGTGTGTGTTGTGTGCATGTCTGTTTTTGTGTCATGGAATATATGTGGAGTATGTGGTGTGTGCATATGGTATGTGTGTGTTACTTGTTATATGTGGTATGTTTTTTGTGTGGAGTATGTTTATGTGGTATGGGTGTGATATGTATGTGTGTGGAATATATGTATGTGCTTTGTGTTATGTGCTTGTGACAAGTGTGTGGAATGTTGTATGTAAGGTTGGTGTGTGTTCGGTGTGTGTGTGTGCCATATTATGTATATGGTATGTGGGGTTTGTGTACATGTTAAATGTATGTGTGTCTGGTATGTGTTCTGTGTATATATAGCACTGTGTTCTTTTGTGCTGGTGTTTATAACAGAGGGCAGGATGACTGACTAAACCTAGCTACCTGGTAAGAATGTTGTGACAGGATAGCTCAGTCTCACTGCCTGGTAAGAGTATGGTGACAGGATGGCTGAGTAATTCTCACTGCCTGGTAAGAGTGCGGTGACAGGATGGCTGAGTGAGTCTCACTGTCTGGGAAGAGTGTGGTGACTGGTTGGCTGACTGAGTCTCACTGCGTGGTAGGGGCGTGGTGACAATGCAAAACTGACTAGCTTTTCCTTGCTCCTTTAGCCATGCTGAGATCATTTTCATTTCTCTTGCTTTACAATCTTCACCCTTTCCTTCACTTCCTCCTGGTGAGTGGCTGGCCTTGTATTTCCTGAGTTAAGTATGCTCAACTGTTATGGCTGCCTGTCTGTTCGTGTTGAGACACTTAAAGCAGGAAGTCATCTGGTCAGTTCAGGAACCTTGGGATTTGCAAATAAAAGGCTGAAATCTATCCTAAATTAGTAGAAATCATAAGAAAAAGGCAATCCTATCAGCTTCAGAAATGCCTACATGGGCTATCTTTAGGTGTCTCCCATGCAGGACAGGCTAGGTATCTCTCATGCAAGAGAATTTGACTACATGAACTATTGCCAGTGACTGAGAATTTAAGCCAGTGATGCTGAGACCACCTCTGGGAAAGGCAACGATGGAAGGGTAACCTTCTCAGACATATTTTCATCGAGCAGATAGGCATTGTTTATAGTGTTATTTTGTCTGTGGGTCACAGCTCTGATTTTAGTCATTGTTCCTGAACTGAAGGGGAAGAAGCATAGTACCTAAGATTCATTTAAAAATACTTCTTTGCTTTTGGGGATAATATTAGAAAACCTATAAAGTCCATTGAGTTCCTGAATTTTAAAACAAATGTTCTCCTTTGTTTAAAATGTGTCATAGCCTCAAGAATGCATCCAACATGGTTATATATTCCATACTAACTTGTCATTTTCACATGACAGGAGGAGACTGTCTCTGCATGTGGAAATTTTCACATTTTAAACAACCCATCATCTTCACCTGAGGCTTAACCATTTCTTTATCCACTGTCCAACTGCCTTCACCTTTCTGCTTCCATATGCATTATGCCTGTGAATCCTACAATGAAAAAAATATTTGTTCAGAAACATCACCCTAGTGTTACTGACTGGAGAGCCAGTTTCCTCCCTATCATTCAACCCAGCCCACATTTTGCCTTCTGTTTTATGAACAGAAGCTAATAGTCAAGCCCACAATGGGTACTCTGCTTGCTACAATGAGACCCATTTATTTGAACACACAATTCATTATTTCTATTTAATTTGCCCAAGTTCTATTCCAAATAGATTTCCAAATTCATTAAAAATGGGAACTTCACATCAAAGCTTTTGATCCTCCTGCTAATCCTAGCCCAGTGCAGAAGAGAACAATCACTCATGGAGCTGGAAAATGGAATCCAAACAAAAACAAGCTTCCTACGGGTGACTGACCGGCCCATGGATGGCTTTGTGTTGTCCTTCCATTGTCACTCTTTTCTTGTTCTTACTCCTGTTGAGCTTGTCTGTCTTTTCTTCACCTTGGCATATGTTCCTGGATTTGCCTGGCATTGGCAACTTTAAATTTGATAATAACTACTATAGTGTCTTAACAGATCAGCTCAAATAGCATTTGAAACAAAAAATGGGCATAGCTAGGACTTATTTATGTCTACCAATGTGATAGAGCTGTAGAATAAAACTTCTATCTCTTTTCTGGGTTTGAATAACTCAGGGTTGTATATTCTTCCAAGGAGAACTCTGTAAACATAAAAGAAAACCAACTAAAGAACTTCCTCTGTAAAATGATATTGTTCATTTTAAAATAAGTACATATATATATATATATATATATATATATATATATATATATATATCACACACATATCAAGCTTCAGCAAAGCACACCTGTGGAAAGGAGCTGCCTGGATAAGGTTTTTCTTTTGCACTGCCTTCCCACACACCAGCAACCAATAGCTTGGCCAGATCTCCAGTCACATATACCTTAAGTTTTAATGGTTACCATGGCAATGGAAAAAAAAGGCATTACAAAATGCACAAGCTGTTAACATGTTGCAGAAGCCAAGGCAAAGTGCTAAGAATAACCTTCCACAAATTCCCCATCATACCACATTTGAGGAAAACGTCCTAACTTACATCCAGTCCCTGTGAAACAGCTCATTAATCTGAACTTAGAGCTGCCTGCCCCTCCCTCCTAGCTCTCCATCAGTGGGGTTGGACCTCTCTGTGAGTGTGTAAGAGGAGCAGTGTGAGCTGTACTGGAAGCAGGAGCTGATGTAGAGGGAATAAACAGGCTGTATATTGAGACTTAGCTCTTTCACCAACAAGAAAGAAAGCCTCGTGTTTTCTCCCAGAGATGACAGATGAGAGAATTTAAATGAATCTAATTTAGATAAATCTAAATTTTAGTGGGTGAGTACATCATTATAACCATAGGCAGATAAGATGAGTGTTTCGTTTGCTTTCAATTTTTCAGTAAGAAGCCTGGAAAACCAAAACATGCACACATATAATCCTCTTTCTGGAAAAGAGTATTGTTTGCTGACAAGAAGGTCTTCCAGAATTGAAGAGAGGAGAAAAGGCGTGACCTAGGTTTGAAAATATAAAAGCAGCCAGAGAAACAGGGTTTGTTTATGAAGCAGGTCATATCTCAAATCGATATAACTGTATGAGAGAGGGAGTTCCTTGCTTGTCATCTTACTGAGGGGGACCCAAGCAGATAGCAGGGGAGGTTGTGACAGTGAGAAGACAGTGGATAGGGTACTAAGAGAGAAGTCTGGTTCACATTGTTCAAATGAAGGTGCACTCTGATTTTAGTTTCCTGAGGGTGGATGTCACATGGGAGAAGGCTGCCAGTCTGAATTAACACTCAAAATGTTCTGAGCATAGACGTGCAGAGTCTCTCTAAGTTTGTTTCTCTCGAGGAGAGCTGTCATTCCCACACAGAGGTCCTTGTAGACCCTGCCAGTGCCTGTGTGGTGTGCTATCTGCTGCTGCTTCTCAATTCTCCAACTGCCTGCAAGTCTAGTCTCTGCTCCATCCCATCTTCTTTTATCTTTTTTTAATTTTTAATTTATTTATTAGTAAGTGAGGAAAAGAGGGAGAGAAGGATACAGAGAGAGAGAGAGAGAGAGAATGGACACACCAGGGTCTCAGTTGATGCAAACTCCAGACATATGTGCCACCTTGTGCATCTAGCTTACATGGGTGCTGGGGAATTGAACCTGCATCCTTTGGCTTTGCAGACAAGCATCTTAACTGCTAATCCATCTCTCCAGCCCCCATCTCATCTTCTTAAAGAAACTCTGATTCCAAGGACGGCCATTCCTTCATGATGATCCCTTTCCCATCTCCCTCTGCTCTTCTAATACCCAGTGTAGACTTGAATATCCACTTTTGGCTTACAACTGGCTACTTCCTTCCTCACCTTGTTATCACTCCTGCCAGATGTGAACATCCCAGCTAAATTCACAGCACATGTTCAGACCTTCTGAACCATCCCAGCATTTCATGTGTTCTACGCAGTTCTAGAACTATTGAGCAAGGTTAGTGTGCAACATCTTCTACCTTTTCTTTAAAGTGTATTTCCTTAAATGAATTTTAAATCCATTTATGACTTGAGCTCCATCTAATTTTTGTCATATTTACTCACTTAAAATTTCATAGTCCTGGCTGGAGAGATGGCTTAGCGGTTAAACGCTTGCCTATGAAGCCTAAGGACCCCAGTTCGAGGCTCGATTCTCCAGGACCCACGTAAGCCAGATGCAAAAGGGGGTGCATGCATCTGGAGTTCGTTTGCAGTGGCTGGAGGTCCTGGGCCACCCATTATCTCTCTCTGTCTTTACCTGCCTATTTCTGTATCTCTCTCTCTCAAATAAATAAATAATAAAATATTTTTTAAAAATCCATAGTCCTATTAAGTTCCCCACAAGGATGTAGTGACATGACAGCTATTTCAATCCCTAGAAACTATGTTCATCATCACAGCATGTCTTGATACTCTATTTTAAGACCTGATGTAAACTCAAACACTCAATTTACAGAGATTCAGTAAATCAAGTTGAAATTCCAAAGATTATAAGATTATATGATATTTTGCCAACAGTTCATAGAACTGCAGAAATATGAGGCCAGTGGAAGTCATGTATTTTCCACGGTCTCTCTTAAAACAAAGAGGATTTTTGCAGTTAAGTACAAATTTAATGTGATCATGATATACCATGGTTTTAATATATTACTTAATTTGATGTGTTAATACTTTATTAAGATTTCTTGAATATATATATATGAGATTTGGCAATGTTTTCTTATAACTTTTTTTCTTTTTCAATAGTTAGTATTATTATTATTTTTAACAAAATGTGTGTATGGATATATCATATGTTGGTACCCTCTTTTCCCTGGTCCCTGTCTGCATTCCATTGGAGATGTAGCCTCAGTGGGGTTGCAGGTATTCATAAGTGGGGTTGTAGTTTATGTGTTGTGGGAGAAGTAGTCAGTTATTTTGGGGGGGGAGGGAATGGCTCTGGGCATGATGTCTCAACCTGTGACTTACAATCATTCCACCCGCTCTTCCACAATATTCCCTGAGCCATGGTGGGTGAAGTTTAGTTCTACTTCAGTGATGAGCTCTTAGGAGCCTCTGGATCTCTACTTTGGTAGGTGTTGTGTATCCTCAGGGTCTGTCTCCTACACTCTGGTGGTGATTATCAGGAACAGCATGGAAGCAACACTCTTGCTCATCTCCCCATTCCTCTGTGGATTCAGCTGTGACTTGGATGAAGTGTGAGGGGTAGTTTATTTCCTCCTGTCTGGCTACCTTCTAAAAAGAAGAAAAAATTCTCCAATCCACATCCTCTGATCACACCCTTTGGTGTAGCGAATCTGGGAATTGGAGATCCAGGGCCACTTTGGTCAGGAAGGTGGAACAAGGGGCCTGTTTCCACAGCAAGCTCATAGTGTCCAAGTAGCCAGAAGCCAGCTGCAGGGGGACCTACTGAGACCAGGAAACTGGGAGAACCCTTAAAAAAAGTTTTAATGAATAGTGAGGTATCTTACAGTAACTGTAGAAATTCAGCCAGAGAGAGAAAGTGGGTTTCATGAATACTTTTCTGAAGATTCCTATGAAGTAACATCACCATCACTCTTCCTCACTATTCACATTGCCCTATACAAAGACTGTGTATGCCTCTAACAAATATGACACAATCCTTTTATTTTCCAGGTAGAAAATATTGTCTCTTGAAGTATTTTCTTTTCTATAGATATACATTTTTTTTTTTTTGCCTACAGTATCAGTTCTGTCTATGATGAACTTTAATTCACTGTGACATGATACCCATTTGTTCACAATTGATGTTAATTGAGGCCTTGTACTGAATGTGTGGAAGGCAGAGTGGAGGGATGCTTTATTTGCCTGCAAGAAGCTTTGTGGCTCATCAGATTACCTGGCCAGGGAGATGTATCTTAAGCAGGTAGTCTTCTAGGAATGCCATGGGAAAGTATTTAAGCCAAAGAAGTGTCTCCTGGGGACAAATATCAAGAAGTGAGAGAGGAATCCAGAGATTGAAATCCAAGAATTCCTCAGTGTTACAATGGTTCAGATGGAAGATTGGGCTGTTTGAAGATAAGAACTGACACGATTTTATCTCATGGACTGCAGTGAAAAATAACTGGAATAGGAGGGGAAGAGGAATCTATCAAAAATGTAGAATCATTAGGGCAATTTGAAAGTTGTTCTACATAAATAACTTTCAGACTGATGCTTCTAGCATCTTGTTTCATAAAAATCAAAGCATGTAAAAAAGCAAAATGTCCTACAGCAGGTAAATGGATTTGTAAACCATGGTGATACAGTCCAGGGAATGGGATTCAACATGAGGATGAATCCAGCTCTCAACTCACAGAGACATTGAGAAGAATCAAGTGCACAAGTAAATCTCAATAGGATTCACACCCTGATTCTAATGAAAAGTCATTCTGCAAAAGACAAAGCTAATCACTTACTTCAGGGCCAGATGAATAAATAGATAGAGAATGGACTATTTATAAGCCTATTGATAAGTCAATAAACTATTCAGTATGTTCTGTCATGGTATCTCTCTCACACACATATATGTATATGCAATATATGATCATATAGGTATATCCATATGTGTGTGTGTGTGTGTGTGTGTGTGTGTGTGTATTGTATAACACCAATAATGAACCCTAATACCAACTGTGATCTTGTGATCTTTGGGAGATAGTAAGGTCTCAGTAACTTATTTCTCAATTGTGACAAATGTGGACCTCTGGAAAGGATACACTGGACATGGTGAGATGGTTTATGTATATAGATGACAACATCAGGAAACTCTCTATATTATCCCATACTTCATTTCATTGTGAAGATATAATAGCTCTGAAAGCACAGACCATCAATCAATCAGAATTATTCATTGTTTAAATAAGGAAGAAGGAAGTAGCAGTTGTATTCATATTTCAAATAATATCTTTGTAGTGATAATGAAGGTTAGTATGGTCTTCAGTGGGAGGAAATATCAGTGCTCTGTTGTTAATATATAATGGATATTAGAAATTTCTGAGACAGAAGAGAAGCAATAATAAAGGAGAAACAAAAAATAGGAATATAAAACTCATAAAATACAAAGAAGTGGATGGGAAAGAAGTCCATGTGACACCCAGTCTAGGATCTGGGTAGTGTTACAGAAAGAGGGACAGAGAAGGAATAGAAGGCTTGGATATAGGTCATTAATCCATGTTTGGACTTGTACACTTTTATGGGACAATGAGAAACTTTCACCCTGACAGCTGAGCCTGATTCCAGATTCACCATTCCCAGCCGTGCTAACTCTTATGTCCTGTATGTGCAACCTACTGGGTTTTCCTTGCAGCTCATCAATATTCACCCCCATAACACACCTCCGGAGTCCAGCCCATGCCACACGTCCAGAGTCCACACTTCAGCCCCTAAGGAGGTTTCCATTCAGAAACCCCAGTCACCTGCTCTGTTTCCTGTGGCTGAGTCAGTCATCACTCCAGCTATTCTCAGCCTCCCAAAGAAGTGAAATGTTTGACATGAAAGCATATGGGTTTTGGCAACTTTGTTTAATCCACATTTTAACGGGTAACTTTAAACTGCACAAGGTGCGAGAAAGATTAGAGGAACATTCAGTATCTGGTGGAAAGCAGGCCATGTTCCCTCCTTCTGCTCTCCTTCCTCTTCCTTCTTGTACAGATATTTGCTTTATGAAGGATGCCACAGCAATAACTGTTCATGAAGACTCTGAGCCACTCACTGCAGAACCGACAAAAATATCAAATTGCACACGGTGACAGGCCATCTGCAAGACAGAAATGGCACGTCTCTTCATGAAAAGGGGTGTCTTTCCCTAAAATCATATACAGGTCGAAAAATCATCAGTTAGAGCATTAGAAAATTAAGCAATTTTTTAAAACATGACATTTCTTAGTATGAGAAGAAAAAGCAGCTCATTCAGAGGAAATGTGACTCTGCAAAATCTGCTTGTAACTTTAGAAGATGCAAAGGTTAATAGACCACCACATCTCAGAAGCTATGATGCAACAATGTATGAATCAGTCTTTTTGTAGCTTTGGCAAGAATTAATCACCCTTGGATGCATAATGGGCTGGTAATCTGGAATCTCTTCTATTCTTTTTTTAATCCTTGACCTTGTCTTCATGCCATTACTGCATTGTTTTAGTTACCAAAGCTTTATAACATGTTTAAAATGCAGATCTTATGTTGTTAAGAATTTTTTTTTTAGTATGTGATATCCCTTGATAATATGTGCCAATTGTAGGATCCATTTTTCTATCTGAAAAAAAAAATTAAATGGCCATGTTGTTGACAGACCTTATTCTAAATCTAGAGCTAACTTTGAAGGGTAATGCTATCTCCACAAATGTCTCATTCCATGAACATAATTTTTTTCTTTTTAATTTATGCCTTTAGATCCTTGCAATGGAATTTTATAGTTTTCAAATGTACATTTTTTTTCTCTATTTGGTTATATTTATTCCTAAACATTTGATTCTTTTTGATATTTTATTTTATTTTTAATTGTATTTATTTATTTATGAGAAAGAGGGAGAGGGCAAGTTAGTATGGATATGCCAACACTTAATGCTGCAACTAATGAACTCCAGACGCATGCATGTGCCACTTTATGCATCTGGCTTTACATGGGTCCTGGGAAATCAAACCTAGTCCATCAGATTTTGCAAGCAAGTACCTTTAAATACTAAGCCATCTTTCCATCCGCCTTTTATGATATTTCAAATGGTGGTCCTAATTTTATGACTCACTTGAGTTGCTCTTGCAACAAGAAGTCTGGGAGTAGAACCGCCAGTTTTTCTTTTTGTTCAGATGGAAAGAAGGTCATAAGTCATATAGGAGGAAGGTGTGTAAGGTTATAGTTTGGATTTTAGGCAATGAGCCTAGCCCTGACACAACTGTGTCCTTGACTGGGTCATTAACCAGTGCCAAGTTCACAGCTCACCCTCATCCAAGGTGAGGAAGCTTTTCCATTGGCATACAGAAGAAAGTGGGCAGTTCCTCTTAGTTACAATGGGTCAGATGGAAGATTGGGCTGTTTGAAGATAAGAACTGACACGATTTTATCTCATGGACTGCAGTGAAAAATAACTGGAATAGGAGGGGAAGAGGAATCTATCAAAAAATGTAGAATCATTAGGGCAATTTGAAAGTTGTTCTACATAAATAACTTTCAGACTGATGCTTCTAGCATCTTGTTTCATAAAAATCAAAGCATGTAAAAAAGCAAAATGTCCTACAGCAGGTAAATGGATTTGTAAACCATGGTGATACAGTCCAGGGAATGGGATTCAACATGAGGATGAATCCAGCTCTCAACTCACAGAGACATTGAGAAGAATCAAGTGCACAAGTAAATCTCAATAGGATTCACACCCTGATTCTAATGAAAAGACATTCTGCAAAAGACAAAGCTAATCACTTACTTCAGGGCCAGATGAATAAATAGATAGAGAATGGACTATTTATAAGCCTATTGATAAGTCAATAAACTATTCAGTATGTTCTGTCATGGTATCTCTCTCACACACATATATGTATATGCAATATATGATCATATATGTATATCCATATGCATATGTGTGGGTGTGTGTGTGTGTATTGTATAACACCAATAATGAACCCTAATACCAACTGTGATCTTGTGATCTTTGGGAGATAGTAAGGTCTCAGTAACTTATTTCTCAATTGTGACAAATGTGGACCTCTGGAAAGGATACACTGGACATGGTGAGATGGTTTATGTATATAGATGATAACATCAGGAAACTCTCTATATTATCCCATACTTCATTTCATTGTGAAGATATAATAGCTCTGAAAGCACAGACCATCAATCAATCAGAATTATTCATTGTTTAAATAAGGAAGTAGCAGTTGTATTCATATTTCAGATAATATCTTTGTAGTGATAATGAAGGTTAGTATGGTCTTCAGTGGGAGGAAATATCAGTGCTCTGTTGTTAATATATAATGGATATTAGAAATTTCTGAGACAGAAGAGAAGCAATAATAAAGGAGAAACAAAAAATAAGAATACAAAACTCATAAAATACGAAGAAGCGGATGGGAAAGAAGTCCATGTGACACCCAGTCTAGGATCTGGGTAGTGTTACAGAAAGAGGGACAGAGAAGGAATAGAAGGCTTGGATATAGGTCATTAATCCATGTTTGGACTTGTACACTTTTATGGGACAGTGAGAAACTTTCACCCTGACAGCTGAGCCTGATTCCAGATTCACCATTCCCAGCTGTGCTAACTCTTATGTCCTGTATGTGCAACCTACTGGGTTTTCCTTGCAGCTCATCAATATTCACCCCCACAACACACCCCCGAAGTCCAGCCCATGCCACACGTCCAGAGTCCACACTTCAGCCCCTAAGGAGGTTTCCATTCGGAAACCCCAGTCACCTGCTCTGTTTCCTGTGGCTGAGTCAGTCATCACTCCAGCTATTCTCAGCCTCCCAAAGAAGTGAAATGTTTGACATGAAAGCATATGGGTTTTGGCAACTTTGTTTAATCCACATTTTAACGGGTAACTTTAAACTGCACAAGGTGCGAGAAAGATTAGAGGAACATTCAGTATCTGGTGGAAAGCAGGCCATGTTCCCTCCTTCTGCTCTCCTTCCTCTTCCTTCTTGTACAGATATTTACTTTATGAAGGATGCCACAGCAATAACTGTTCATGAAGACTCTGAGCCACTCACTGCAGAACCGACAAAAATATCAAATTGCACACGGTGACAGGCCATCTGCAAGACAGAAATGGCACGTCTCTTCATGAAAAGGGGTGTCTTTCCTAAAATCATATACAGGTCGAAAAATCATCAGTTAGAGCATTAGAAAATTAAGCAATTTTTTAAAACATGACATTTCTTAGTATGAAAAGAAAAAGCAGCTCATTCAGAGGAAATGTGACTCTGCAAAATCTGCTTGTAACTTTAGAAGATGCAAAGGTTAATAGACCACCGCATCTCAGAAGCTATGATGCAACAATGTATGAATCAGTCTTTTGTAGCTTTGGCAAGAATTAATCACCCTTGGATGCATAATGGGCTGGTAATCTGGAATCTCTTCTATTCTTTTTTAATCCTTGACCTTGTCTTCATGCCATTACTGCATTGTTTTAGTTACCAAAGCTTTATAACATGTTTAAAATGCAGATCTTATGTTGTTAAGAATTTTTTTTAGTATGTGATATCCCTTGATAATATGTGCCAATTGTAGGATCCATTTTTCTATCTGAAAAAAAAAATTAAATGGCCATGTTGTTGACAGACCTTATTCTAAATCTAGAGCTAACTTTGAAGGGTAATGCTATCTCCACAAATGTCTCATTCCATGAACATAATTTTATTCTTTTTAATTTATGCCTTTAGATCCTTGCAATGGAATTTTATAGTTTTCAAATGTACATTTTTTTTCTCTATTTGGTTATATTTATTCCTAAACATTTGATTCTTTTTGATATTTTATTTTATTTTTAATTGTATTTATTTATTTATGAGAAAGAGGGAGAGGGCAAGTTAGTATGGATATGCCAACACTTAATGCTGCAACTAATGAACTCCAGACGCATGCATGTGCCACTTTATGCACCTGGCTTTACATGGGTCCTGGGAAATCAAACCTAGTCCATCAGATTTTGCAAGCAAGTACCTTTAAATACTAAGCCATCTTTCCATCCGCCTTTTATGATATTTTAAATGGTGGTCCTAATTTTATGACTCACTTGAGTTGCTCTTGCAACAAGAAGTCTGGGAGTAGAACCGCCAGTTTTTCTTTTTGTTCAGATGGAAAGAAGGTCATAAGTCATATAGGAGGAAGGCGTGTAAGGTTATAGTTTGGATTTTAGGCAATGAGCCTAGCCCTGACACAACTGTGTCCTTGACTGGGTCATTAACCAGTGCCAAGTTCACAGCTCACCCTCATCCAAGGTGAGGAAGCTTTTCCATTGGCATACAGAAGAAAGTGGGCAGTTCCTCTTAGAGCTCTCTGGTTTAAGGCTGTTGTTTCACACACAGTCATCCTGGCACATTTTTTTTTTTCACATAGTCTCTTTGGCTGTGTTGCATAAGCACCACAAAGAAAGGAATGCCACAAATAGTTGACTCCTAAAAGCCCTGCCAACATATGGTTGTGTTTTGAAGGAAACTAAGTACATTTTATTGGCAGTAAGTAGATTCATGAAAGTAATTATGTGAAGAAAAGGTATTCTCACTCTCATAGAAGGTGTTTATTTATATTATTAGTGATTGAGTTACCTTTACAAACTTTGAAGATTAATAATAAATTGCAACAAGAACAATCAAACATCACTAAATGAATTAATGTTTAATATTCTATAGAGTGGGCCAACTGACTTTAGGAACTAGAATTTTCACTTTTAATTTTTCATGTTTTTATTCAATGATGGTGATTTTAAAAAGAAAAAAAGTCATTTAACTTTGTTTGGGTAAATGAGCAGAAAAATCTCAGTTCAAATGATCCTTAGTTATATAATTACATATCTTCTCATGAGGAAGATTGTTATTATTTAAAGATACTTATGCAGTTTTTGAAATAAATTATTTCAATATCTTTGAAGTGATGACTCCTTTAATATTGTATTAGTTTCCTATTTTTACTCTAATTAGTTATCACAAACTTACAAGTTAACAAAACTATAAAGTTTTATAGATTTGGAGGTCACATATCTAAAATGGTTCTCAATGGCCAAAAGATATATGTGTGCATGACTATGTCCTATCTTTTAAAAAATATTTTACTCATTACTTTGTAAGGAGAGAGGAAGGGAGAGTATGGGCACACCAGGGCCTTTAGCCACTGCAAATTAACTGGACACATGTGCAACCATGTGCATCTTGCCTACTTGGGTCTTAGGGAATCAAACCTAGATTCGTAGGCTTTGCAGAAAAGCACCTTAACCACTAAGCTATCTCTCTAGCCTTCTATTCTAAAAGTTGTGGGAAGCAGCCGTTTACTTGCCCTTTCCTGCCTATCTAAAGCTCCAGCATGCCCTGCCTTTGGACCCTCTTGCTTCTCTGTGAGCAGGAAGTAGCCTTTCAGATAATCTAGAATAATTTTGCAACTGCATATCAGCTGACTGGCAATATTAATACAATATTAATATAAATAAAATAATATTATATATAATATTAATATTAATAAAATATTAATACATCTTCTAATCTCCTTGGAAATACTATTTGGGATCTAACAATGAAGACATGGACATTTCTACCTTGAATCCGTTCATTGTTTAGGATACAAATGTAAGATAGTAATAATATTTTGCTTAACTCTAATTCTTGGATATCTCCCACTTCCAATAGATTTCATCCTCAAGAAACAACAATGAAGATCAGCTTCTTGATTGTCAATCACAGAAGAAGCCCGTGTTTCTTTTACTGATATCCAACTGCACTCATGTGTTTTTATTTGTTTCATTTATATGCACAAACCAGTATGCAGTCTAATGACTGATATAACCACTGTTCTTTTTTAATATTAGGGGGAAAGTAGAATGTTTTCCTTTAAATTATTTAATAAATAAATCACTGCATCATCATTGCAAAAAACTCCAGAGGCATGTGCACCTTTGGGCGTCTGGGTTTACATGGGTACTGGGGAATCAAACCTGGCCAATTAGGCTTTGCTTGCAAGTGCTATTACTTTCTGAGACATCTCTCCACTCTCAATAAATTCTTAAATATTCTTCAGGAATTTATTCTGATTTACACATTTTTCAGGTGTAGTTGTCTGTGTATCATTTCTCTAGATGAATGGGTAAGTGTTCCCAATTAAACATACTAGTCTCATTGATATCCTACCTAAGATTTTTAAATTTTTTTCTTAATTTGAGATTTTTTTATTTATTTGAAAGAGAGATACAGAAGTTGGCAAGAGAGAGAGAGAGAGAGAGATAATGGGCAAGCCAGGACCTCCAGCCACTGCAAATGAACTCCATATGCATGCACTCCCTTGTGCATCTGCCTTACATGGGTACTGGGGAATCGAGCCTTGAACCCAGGTCCTTAGGCTTCATAGGCAAGCTCTTAAACTCTAAGACATCTCTCTAGACCCCTAAGAAATTTTTGTTTAAACACTAAACACACCACAAGGAAGAAAGAGCTCTAGATTGATACATATATATACATATACATATACATATACATATATATATATATATATATATATATATATATATGTGTAAATTTTATTTATTCTTATGTATATTATTCTAGTTTTACATTCATAGTGGTGACTCCATTATCCTCCTCCCTGTCCTCCCTCTTCCATAGGGACCCTCATCAATGGGGAATGTGGTGAGAACTGTGACAGGTGCAAATCCCTTCCAACCTTATACATCCATAGACACTGGAAAATTTTTCTTCATTTCCTCAAGACACCCTACTTTTATTGGTTCTCTTTTGATTCTGGTGTTCAGAAGGTTGCATTTTTTTTTTAAAGTAAGGTCTCACTCTAGCCCACACTGACCCTAAACTACTGGCCTTGAACTTACAGCAGTCCTCCATCTGCCTCCCTAGTGATGGGGTTAAAAGCATGTAGCTCATGACTCTAACAAGTGACAGTAGTTACACCATCTAAAGAACTCCCATATAGGAAGATGCTATGGTGGAGGCTCATGTCCTCACATCACAAATATTCCATTATAATCAAAATAAGTTGAATGAAAGTTCCAAACTTCACAAATTGAAATGATGTACAATTTTCTTGTCATGATATATGCAATTCAAGGGCTATCAAGAAGGCATTTAGGACTCCCATGTCCTTTGGGCCATCTAGAAAATATCATTTACTCTCAGCAGTACAGCCTTTCATTAATATACATCTCTTTTATGAATTATGAAATTGGAAAAAATATATAAACTGATTTGTAAATATACATGTTTATGCCCTTTGATAAAGTCCGTTTTCAGTTTTAGTTAGAAAACCTTTCTATAGATGGAAGTAAATGCTGTGGTAAAAAGAGAAAACCCAAACCCTAGCAGGGACAAATCATCTCTACCACACCGTCCAGGACTCAGTGAACCCTGCAGAGGAAGTGGAAGAAAAGAATACGAGTGCTGCACTTGCTGTGAGCCAGAGAAGCTTCTCTACAGAGATAACAGCAGACACTGAAGGGACTCAAAACTCAACACTGAAAAGAAGTTGTTGAGAGATCAACACTGTCATGTCCTACAAAGCTCAGGAAACATTGCAGAAGAGGAACTGGAATTAATATCTACGGGGATATAGGACAAAGCTAGTTTCTTTCAGGCACTTAGGAATAGAAGCCCAAAGAGTGAATACGGAGATGCTATTCCGCATCTTGGCAAAACTGAAACTTGTCTTGTTTCTCCAAGTTGGTTGCTGGTGACACGCCCAATAGAAACCTCCTGCAGCTGCTTCAGCTCAGCCTCCATGGATCAGCCTTCTGAGGACATGAACCAATCAGATCTTAATTCCTTGATCAATTCCTTGAGTTAAAACCTACCAGGTCTCTCCTGACACAGCTGAGCCCAGTCTCTCTCTCTCCTTTACTTTTTGCCCTGTGACCTGACCAGAAAATCCACAGGCGTCTGTCCCTCCTAGGACCAACATGGCTGGGAAGTGCGTGGGATACTTACATTGGCTTGGGTGCTTTTGCTGTCTATCTGTGTCGTGCTTTGGGGATACTCTCTCACTTTGATTATATGTAAGATTTCTCTTTGGCCCCTGATTCCTTCATTATTTTTTTAATTTATTTTAATTTTTTTTTTTTTAGTTTTGGAGAGAGACAGAAGGAGAGACAGACAGACAGAGAGGGAGAGGGAGACAGAGAGTGGGCACTCCAGCAGCCTCTCAGCTGCTGTGAACTAAATCCAGATGCATGCGCCACCTTGCAGGCAAGTGTGGCATTGCGCCCTTGCGTCAGTTTGCATCTGAGTACACATGGGACCTGGAGATTGGAACCAGGTTCTTAGGCTTAGCAGGCAGGCGCCTTAACCACTAAGCCATCTTTCCAGCCCCCTTCATTATTTTTTAATCCTTTCTGATCTGTTATTTGAAGAGATTTCTATGTCAGATCTTCCATATTTATGTGTTGAGACTGCTCCACCCTTTTTCTAGATATCAATTTCCCCCAAATAAACCTCACAAATTATGATTTCTCCCTAAATAAATTTAATAATTCATAATTTATCCTCCTCAAGTACATTTTATCAATTCTTTGTTAAAATAGAATAAGAAATTACAGTTCACAAGTTTTGGAGGAACCCTTATGAACCCCTAAGTCTTGATTCAATATCAGAGCCACAGTTGGGAAGGAGTCCTTTGGGTCATTGTCCTCTAGACATGAAGTGACTGGTGCATTCATGACCTCCCAGTGGTTGTTGGTATCCCCATAAGACAGCAGAATTCAGAGCCCATCAACATTTCACTTTCTTTTTTAAAAAGATTTTATTTTTATGTATTTATTAGAGACAGAGGGAGAGAGTGAGAGAGACAGAGTGAGAGTGAGAATGGGCACACCAGGGCCTCTAGCCACTGCAAGTGAAGTCCAGACGCATGTACCACCATCTGCATCTGGCTTACATGGGACCTGGAGAATTGAACCTGGGTAGTTAGGGTTTGCAGGCATGCTCCTTAACCACTAAGCCATTTCTCCCACTCCAGAGCCCATCAATGTTTTGACATAGAGGATGGAGGAGGACAAAACAAAACAAACAACAAAAAAGTGACATTAAAACAGGAGTACCTAGAAAGAGGAAGGTGTACATTTGGAAAAGGGTGGGGGAGGGGATCAAAATAAGGTAATAGGATGAAAATGTGACCAAATAACAGAATGTTGACATATTAAAAGTCTTAGTAAAACTGTCCTTAAAAAACCAGGCATGGTAGCACACTCCTTTAATCCCAGAACTTGGGAGAGAGAAGTAAGAAGATCACCATGAGTTCAAGGCCAGCCTGAGACTACATAGTGAATTCCAGGTTAGTGTGGGCTATGGCTTCAAAAAATCAAAAAATAAATAAATAAATAAATGAAACCAGACAAAAAGGTCTTGAAACAAGAAAGAAAACACACTTGAGGCAATCTTAGCAGTCAACCAATGTGATGTGCTGGAGACAGTGTCAGTGTTAACAGTGTAAGTACAGCCTGAATATGAAACGCAGTCACTGTCTGTTGAAGATGAGAAGGAATTTACAGTTTATACATGCAATTCTTATATGAATTGAAGAAGTTGAAGCTCCCTAAATTTTAGTGACTTACATGATAATTTACTTTTATGATGTGGGAATGAGGTTTGATTTTTTTTTCCCCATTTGACCTCTTCAGTACTAGCATGTGCTCACACACTTCATTCCAGGTACATTTATTGATCTTCTTTTGGCTCTTGTCCTATGCTAAATTGTGAGCTAACAGGAAGATCACTTGATTTCACTTAATGAATTTAGAACCTAACTCAAGGCACAGAACTACCTTGTAGTGGAGATAATATAAGGCTCTTGGTATGTAAAAGAGTGCAGTAATTGCCTTAATTCAGAACCTTTTCTGGCAAAGAATATGTTGTTATCTGATAAGTAAGTCCTCTGATTCTATATCTCCTGTGTTTCCAGTGCAGTTTGATAATACTTCCCTATTGCTTCATATTCTGCTCTCCCTTGCCCTTCTCTGCACACATAGCTATGGTCCTATTAGGCCATCTCTCATCACTCATTTCCTGCCTGAGTCAACCATGTTTTCACACAGCCATCTAGAATTGTGTGATGAACACTGTGGAAGTTACACAGATTCAACACACATTCACATAGCTGTGACACACCTCATAGGACATACATGAAAATAGCAGAAGGTGGGTCTTATGGTTACCTCCTTATAAAAGTTGATGTATTGTGGTCTAGAACTGTTTTCCACACATTTCAGAAGAGAGTACAGTGGTCTCTAATGTTACCACACACCACACTCCTTCCAGAATTATGGGCATCCACCACTGGTTCCTTTCAGGCATGTCCTACCTGCAGCCCATAGCCACATGCAGCTACATGAAGCCAGAAAAACTATAAGCATGTCACCATATAAATAATACTTACTTAAAAGATTATGATATTTTCGGATTTTGTTTTTGAAACTCAATGGCGTGGTTCTTGAGTGTGAACTTAATAGATGACAATGTCATATCAACATGATAAAAATGTCAGACACACTCCCCATAAAATTCTCTATTTTAACACTTGCCAATATCCTCTATATGCTCTTCCTAGCAATGCTTTTTTTTCCTATAATAACACAAAAGCTACTGAGTAAGAAAGACACCTAGAAAGTGTTCATACAAAGCCCCTTGCCAAGCAAAACAATTTCAATAATTAATTTTATGTCTGGATTTCTAACATCACAATCCCCCTTACTGTTAAATCTTTCTATCATTATTTCTGTCTTTCTCTCTCTTGGCATCTGTGATGCAGTGATGTTCTCCAAAAACTAGAGTCCTTGACCTTTGAAAAATTGCTTCATTCTTCAGGCTCTGTAAAGGCTAGCCTCCCCCTAATTCATATTTGCCTTTGTGGTCCAGCCTAGTAACTGTATAACTTAAACAGAGGTATTTACTTGTTAGGCTAATGGATCTGCTCAGTGGAACGGAACCCATACCTGGAACTAGAAAACAAGCCAGAACCATATCCAAAAATGAGTTCGCTCTCCAATATCAAGGTCCCACCAATAGTGTGATACAAGAGGGCCTACACCCATTACATAATTTCTGAGGCAATAATGGTTATCCATGTATCTTTCACTGACCTCACTCTCCATTGGAGAATTTGCTTCTCTTTTTTAGATGGACATAGAATCTGAGGAGAGAATCAGCCTATCACACCTAACCAGGGTACCAACTGAAGCCATAGAATAATTAGGGAAATGAGCAAGAGTGCTAATTTCTCGGGGAACCTGATATCACCACAGGGGTGAAGGAGATAGACACAGAGAACACTCAACTCCTACCAAACCAAAGATCCAGAAACTCAGAGACTCCCATTACCTCGTCACTGAAATAGACCTAAATTGAATCCAAAATGGCTTAGGGAAATTTGCCGAAGAGGGGTCAGAAAGATTGTTAGAGCTGTAAGTTGGGTCATTATGCACAGACACATTGCCTCACCACCATAACTGAGGACTGTCCTCATAATGCAAGGCCCACAATCTCCAAGGGGGTGGGCAGGAAGAAGGTTAACAATGGTACCATCATGGCTGTATACACATTATATAGATAATTAATAAAAAATAAATATAGATAACTAATAAAAAAGAAATCTAGAAATACCTACCATTGAGGTTATGAATATACTCTCCCCATAATCCATTGAGTCTTTCAGTATTCAGTAATGAGTTAATCTAACTTACCATATAAAACCCTACTGAGTTTGGACTAGAGAGATGATTCAGGGGATAAGGCACTTGCCTGCAGAGTCTAAGGATCTGGGTTTGATTCCCCAATACCCATGTAAAGTCAGATGCACAAGGTGGCACATGCCACCTTTTGTACCCATTCTTTCTCTCTCTCTCACTCTCTCAAAGTATATAAACTATTTTTATAAAATCTACTGAGTTATACCCAATTTCAGTTTATCAATTATTGGCTGACAAATTTGAAGGTTTTTTTTTTTTTTTTTTTTTTTTTTGAGAGAGGCAGAGAGAGGAAGAGGAAGACAGATAGAGATGGGCATGCCACCAGGCTCTTAGCTGCTGTGAATGAAATCCAGATGTGTGCACCCCCTTGTGGTCAAGTGCAGCATTGCACCCTTGTGTCACTTTGCATATGGCTAAACGTGGGACCTGGAAATTGGAACAGGTGTTCTTAGGCTTAGGAGGCAGGCGCCTTAACCGCTAAGCCATCTCTCCAGCCCGAAGGTTTTATCTAGTTCCTTTTTATATGTTTTATCATCTCAATTCGATTGAAAATCTACATCAGATGACACTGTACAAAATTCCATACCTTCCATCTGATTACCCATTATTATATTTTGTAGGCTGTGGTGATTTGAATTAACTGTTTCTCCACAGTCTCAGCATTTTGACCATAAACTATGAGTTCATTGTGGTGGGGAACTTGGCAAGAAGCAGACAAGAAAACTCTGGACTGAAGGGAGAGGTCATGGTGTCACTTTAAAAACCACAGCCCTGGGCAGAGACCACATTCATTCACAATCAGAGGCTATGAAAAGCTTTTGCCCAACATTCTCCAACTAATGAAAACAAAATCATATAAATAATCTCTATTCCCCTTTTCATGACATATTATTTTTCTAGAAAAAAGAATCATGAATTTCTATGTCAAATTTCAAAAACTCTAAGACATATGTATCTATAAATCAACTACAGGTTTCCTGGATTCCCCAGGTTAAAGCCCCACTCCTTTCCTTTAGACTCACCATTCACCAGAAGCAAAATGTGATAGTTCTCTGTGTCACTAACAAAATATCTGAGATCAGTAACTTCACAGGAAGAGAGATTTAGTTTGGCTGTTATTATCAAAGGCCTTAGTGCATGCCAACTTAACCCTGCTGGCTTTGTGAGAGCATCATGGCAGGAGGACTTTGCTCCCTGACACCAGGGAAGCAACAAGAGAAGGTATCTGGTCAGATAACCAATACTTGTTCAAGGGCACAGTGCCAAAAACCTAAATTGCTTTCATTAATATTTGTCTCCTAAAGTTTCCACCACCTGCCAACAGAAAAATGTTCCTTCTACTTATACATGCAAAACTTTTGTTACCCTGCATTCTTGTGGCACTCAACAGGGGAGGAATTTCTCTGGTCAAGTGTGCACTTTAGCTTCAATTCTCCACCATGTCTCCCAAGACCATTGTGCAAACCCTATCCATAGGGCACCCTCACTCTCATCCTGTCAGATGCTGTTGTGGTTTCTGTCCATGGAGTTTTATATATTTCATATTTGCACTCTCAGATTTCCTAAACTAACCCCAAATGACATTGCAAGTCACTTCATAGAAGTCCCTGAACATTCAGTTGGAATCACAGAATCATTCCTAACGGGCAGGCTGAAGTGATTGAAAGCTAATAGGCATGACTAAGAGAGTGCTAACACTACTGATGACTGCAGTTTCTGTTTTCACCTTTGTTTTCTATAACTTAAGTTTAATTAAATTAAAAGATAGCTAAATTAAGAAAAAAAAGATTTAGGGCCCTAAAACAATCTTGTGATAAAGACACAGTAGGGACCATTCTCACTTATGAAGAAAAATAACTAAATTTGTGAAAGATCAGACAACATACTTTATGAGGTTATCTTTCTATGCTAGTCATATTTATATGTTCAGGGGCATATTAGACTGGTCTTTTGCTGATAATGGTAAACTATTCAAACTAGAACTTGTTAGACAACAGACCATAATTAAGCTCTTGTTTCATGATCTAAGGACCCTGTAGCTGGTTTTCTTTGGTCTGAAGACAAAAATAGCAAAGATGTGGTACTCAACATAAAGACTGAGGTTTCCATGGGCATATGAAGAACAAAAACAATCTCATGAACTGCAGGCTTATAAAGCAATAAAATAATATACACATGGAATTAACCATTAGCAGAGCTACTTTTGGTGTTAGCTGAATTTACTTTTAATTACATTGATACTCTGTATGGAATATAAGAAGTTTTTTCTTCTAACAATTATGTGTTTTATGAACAACTCAACTTAAATTTTATATCAGCTATAAAATTCTTCAAAACACAGATGACAACATTTCTCTCTTCTGAAATTAGGAGTCATATTGTATTATGGTAAATAAGCTGACTATGTATGATACTTAATATCAAAATTATGACACAATGCTTTTGCTTAAACTATAAAATGACAGAACTCTAGGACACTTGTTATCTTCTTTGTCCCACATGACAATCTCTGAGTCAAGATAAAGAAAATTTGTGTTCGTTTTTCAGCTTCTTGAGAAAGAATAATCTTTGGACATTCAAATTATATGAGTGTCTTTGCTCTTCATAGTGATGGGACCTTGGGCTGCACTTGAGTTTATGCAAACAAGTTTATTCAAGGACTTCTCTAGATAGTCCAGAATAGGTGTGGTCATGCCCCAAATACTATTGTTTTATGGTTAGAAGGGTTAAGCTTGAATCCATGTGAATTAGTTCAACAGTTCAACCTCCAGGGACTGAATGGAATTATTAAAGACTGAGTTCAATCATGTAGCCAATGATTATAGCAACACTGGCATACATTTACCACTTTTCTAAGTTCTGTGAATCATTTGAGCTAGTGAATTCGCCAACCGGTGGTGGTTAATTGATATCCTATTGGTCAGAAGTGTGAGTGTTCAGGCAACCATTGTACTTGTTATTAATTTCTGAGGAGCAGACAAGGAGGATGGAGTCTGGTGAAATTTATGATAAGTCTGAGCAGTCATCCCCAGATATGTGTTGGGCATTGCTAAACAGGGGCTGGGACTGTGAGGAAGCTGGCCTGGGACGTTGGACATGGCCGGAGACCTTGGGCTTTGGGGGTTGCAGCTGGCCTTATTGTTGGGAACCCACTCTGGCAATGGAGACTGACCCTCCCCGCCCTCGGGCAAGGTTGTTGTGTACCCTATCTTTGCCCAGAGTGGACAGGACTGGCAGGCCCTCCCCCCTTGATCTCAAAAAGCACCTGACCTTTCCATAGGATTTGCTCCCTATAAACCTATGTATCCAATCACCATATAGTTTGTATGTGTCTTCTCAACCTTTTTCAAGTATTTATAAACCAGCTCCCCTTTTGAATAAACGAGAGTGTGCTATCCATCAGACTGCCTCCTGGGTGGTTCACTGCCTGTCACACTCACCCGCTCCAGGACTCTGCTTCCCCCCAACTCCTCCTGCACCCAGGACTTTGTGGCCAACGACCTCCAGGAATGGCAAGGACCCACAGATATGCATCACAGTGATAAATTAGAATGATTATGTAAGGGAAATTACAAGATTGTTTTTCGCATACTGTTAAAAACATAGAGTAGAGCTGGAGAGCTTAGTGGTTGTCACTTGGCGGCAAAGTGACCCAGGTTCAATTCCCCAGTACCCTCTTTTTTTTTTTTTTTTTTCCCCCAGTACCCTCTTAAAGTCAGATGCACAAGGTTGTGGTACATGCATCTGGAGTTTGTTAATACAGTCCCTGGTGGGCTGGAGAGATGGCTTAGCAGCTAAGGCGCCTGCCTGCTAAGCCTAAGAACGCTGGTTCCAATCTCCAGCGGTTCCAATCTCCAGGTCCCACGGTTAGCCAAATGCAAAGTGACGCAAGGGCGCAATGCCCCACTTGCCCACAAGGAGGCACACACATCCGGATTTCCTTCACAGCAGCTGAGAGACTGCTGGCGCGCCCATCTCTGTCTCTCTCTCCATGTCTATCTCTCTTTGTCTCTCTCTCCAAAAATAAATAAAAAAATAATAGAGTCCCTGGTGTACATATTTTCTTTCTTTACTTGCTTCCTCTCTCTCGTAAAAATAAAGTTTTTTTTTTTTTTTTTTTTTTTTTTTTTTTTTCAAGGTAGGGTCTCACTGTGGCCCAGGCTGACCTGGAATTCACTATGTAGTCTCAGGGTGGCCTCGAACTCTCGGTGATCCTCCTACCTCTGCCTCCCAAGTGCTGGGATTAAAGGCGTGCACCACCACTCCCGGCTAAAAATAAAGTATTTTTAATAAAAACAGTATAGATCAATAGCAAATATGAGTAGACCAAAAAACACATTCTAAGGTTTAATTCTCATTTCTTTGAACACCACATTGTGTTTCAAGCAGTTGTATGAGATAGCTTCACAAAGTTAAGGGTACTGCTATACAGTCTTCCCCTTCACTTGCACCTGCCACAGGGAAGAGTATATGTGTAGGAAAATAGAGTAGATAACCAATGTAAACTCTACTGAGCTCATGAACTGCTGAGTTAAGTGCCCTTGCATATAGAGTGCTCACTGTAACTGAAGTTTCAGTTAGGCAAAGACAATGTAATTTAGAGAGAGGGCAACAGGAAATGGGTGTAATTCTTTGGTAATTTTAGAAGCAAATAATCCCCAATTCAGAGTAAAAACAAATTTTCTGGTGACTTTTGAAAATACATTGTGAGATTGTCTTCCCGTGAACCTCATCTTACTTGTTCATAGGCATGTTAGGATGCTCTTGATCTTTCTTGAGATGGCCCACAGAATCAAAAACATGGAGCTGACATCTTGAATGTCACCCATTCTCTCAAAGCATCACTATGTATGCCATTGTCTGTGGAGTGCATTGTGGAATTCACCTCATTAGTAAAATGTAATGAGAGGAGAGTCATTATGCAGTGGAACTGATGTTGGTCCCTATAGCACCTAGATTTGAATAGAATAGATCAGACAGGGAGAGGGAAATGGCTCAGCAGTTAAAGGCACTTGCAAAGCCTGTTGGTTGAGTTCAGTTCCTCAGTAAAAGAGAAACACATATAGCGGTTCATGTGTCTGGAGTTCATTTGTAGAATAGATCAGGCAGAAGTCATAGGGGTTCATCATCCTACAAACAAAGACTGTGACCTGGAGTTATCTGTTCCCCTGTCATCTCTTTCTCAGACAAGTCTATAAGAATGCCATTTAAATTCATACCAGTATTCTACCCTAGGAAATGGATAGCACACCCTGAGAAATGAACTTCCAAAGAAACGTATCGCAAGGAATTTCTAGGGCTTTTTGTCTTTTTTCCTTAGACTCCCTCAGATGCACAATTTCTTCCATTAATCTCAAATTTGTACAAATTAGCAGGATAATGGTATACAATTGAACAATAGAAGAAATTCCTTTATTTCCTCAAATGTTTTCACTTATACCCTCTAGCTGCAAAGTACCTATCAGATATAATTCTGACATTTCTATTATTTGAACATTAATCCATTATGTATTAATGCTTGAAAGGCAAGGAATCTGAAAATTTATTCTGATAATTAATCAAACCCCTCCAATTAAGCACAATGATACCCGATCATCATTGCTATAATTATTGATTGATTAATCTTTCAACTATTAATTAAAAGTATTAATTAGACTTTTGTTGACATTATTTAAGCTAAATATAATTATTATGCAATTTCCTTCTTATATGTAACAAGTCTTACTAGCCTTATGGGTACAGTTTTAGCCCCAAAATGATGAATCATACACACAGAAGATAAAAGGAGTGCAGCCATGGCCTCTGTACATTCTGTTTCCATACCCACACATGAGAATGGATACACACAGAGTCATTATTAAAAAAAAGAGAAAAAGAGGTGATTATGTACGTGTCAGTGGAAGTGTCCATGAGTCAATGGAAGTAGGGATGGACTTTGCCACAAAACCCACTAGATGGAATCCAGACACAGACAGAATAAGAAAAACTTTCATAAACTGTAAGATCTAAGTGTTAGGGGGAAACACTGCCATTGTTATTTTCTGTGTCTTAAATAATTGGAGGGAAATGAGGCTCAGGCATGTCACAAAGCTGGCTGGCTGTCATAGCCAAAGATCCGAGTATTTAAGGTAATTAAGTCTGAAATGTGTTGCTGTGCTTGGGATTTAACCTAGGACCTTGTACTTCTTAGGCCACTGTTCTACCACAGCCTCATTTCCCACATAAGACTCATCAGTTTGTTATTCCTGACACATGATGAGTAGAAGAAGAAAAGGTGGATCAAACATTTAAGGATGCTTGTGAGGTTCTAAGACAATATTCAATGATAGTGGTGGGATCTTCAGCACTCTGTAGATTATGAAAATTAACTGGCAGGGGCTGGGGAGATGGCTAAGAGGATAAATCCCTTGCCATCTGTTGCAGTCAGGTTCACATTGCTGGAGAAATCACCTGACCAAGAACAGCTTGTGGGGGGAAAACAAAAGAGTTTATTTTAGCTTACAGACTTGAGGGGAAGCTCCATGATGGCAGGAGAAGATGATTCCATGAGCAGAGGGTGGTCATCACCTTCTGGCCAACATTAGATGGACAACAAACAGGAGAGTGTGACAAACACTGGTAAGGGGATACTGGCTACAATACCCATAAGCCAATCCCCAACAATACACTGACTCCAGGAGGCAGTAATTCCCAAATCTCTATCAGGTGGGAACCTTACATTCAGAACACCTAAGTTTATGGGGGACACCTGAAGTAAACCACCAAACCAGCCTAGCATCAAAACATGTAATCAGATTTCTATCACCATGTTAAAAAAAATGTTGCATGTTTTAACACTGGCAGCATTAATATGCCTGGGTGAGAAGGAACCAGACAGAAGAATTGCTTAAGAGTTCTCCAGCCAGATAGCTTGAAAAAAGCAGCAGTGAACTCAGAGAAATGCCCCCTTCTAACTCAAACAATGTAGAAGGCAGGGATCAACAGCTGAAGTTGTCTTCTGACCTCCTCATCTTCACAGTGGCATAGGTGCACCCATACTTACATACATGAACATTGTGCACATACACTCATTATATGTATGTTACACACACGCTGAAAACCAGTTGGAACCAGTGGCTGTTTCCCTCCAGCAGAGGTGAGAAAGGTAGGAGGAAGCTGTAGCTGTCAGATCATGTTCATGGAACCCTGTGGAATTTTGTGATTGTGTTTTGATTCCAGGGTGTCAATGACATCTAAGACATCTTTCAGTCAAAAATCATACTGAGGACTAGAGAGATCGCTTAGCAGTTAAGGCACCTGCCTGCTAAGCCTAAGAACACCCATTCAATTCTCCCAATGGAAAGTGACACAAGGATGCAATGCCACACTTGTCCACAAGGGGAGAACACAACTGGAGTATGTTTTTTTATTCTTTTTTTTTTTTTTTTTGGAAAGAGAGACAGACAGAGAGAGAGAGAGAGAGAGGCTGCTGGCATGCCCATTTTCTCTCTGTCTCTCTCTGTCTGTCTCTCTTTCCAAAAATAAATAAATAAATAAATAAATAAATAAATAAATAAATAAATAAATATACTGATGAGGGAAAAGAAAAGACAACCAGAAAACCATGGCTTTCTAGAAATATCCAGAACCCTAAAGAAGTATGGAAGTATTAGAGAAAGCACCAAAAATCCAAGAAGTATATCGATTAATTCAATGAGGCATCTCCAAAGACTGTCTCCCTTGCTGTTTCTTGGTGAAGGAGAATTCCTCACAGTACATAACACCTGATCAAAGTATCTCAGTTGAAGTAACTGGAATGCAAAGTAGAACCTTGCACATGTTACCTATGAACTAAGTCACCATAGTTGCCAACTATATTCTCCTATTTCCTGGCTTTCTGGACTCAATCAAACCTACAAGTTGCAAAAGTTGTCTGTTAAACTAACATAGCCTCCACTCTATTTTCACAGGCTCTATTACCATAGATTCCATCAATTATGGACCAAAAAATATTTAGGGGTTAGAGATATGGCTTAGTGGTTAAGATGCTTGTCTGCAAAGCCTAAAGACCAAGGTTCAGTTCTCCAGGACCCACATAATCCAGATGTATCTGGAGTTCGTTTGCAGTGGATACAGACCCTTGCATGCCCATTCTCTTGTCTTTCTCTTTCTCCCTCTCTCTCTGTCCCATATTAAAAAAAAAAAAAAATCAAAAAAACTTTAAAGAAAGAAAATACATGATTAAAATGTGTCTTTACTGAACATCTGAATATTTTCCTTCTCATTATTCTTTAGCGAGTATTTAGATAACATCTACATTGTATTGTCATTACAAGTAATTTAGGGATGACTTAGAGTGTTAAGATGTTCCTCACCATTTTACAAAAGGACTTAGGACCTATAGAACTTATTATCTCATAGGACCTGGATTATTCTTCCAATCCATGAACATGGGATATCTTTTGTTTTTAATCCTTATTTTTACCATTTTTATAGTTATAAATCTTTTATAATCACTATGTAGATATTATAGTGTAGGCACAATGTAGTCTGGCCCCAGCCAGACCTCATGCTAAAAGCCATACCAGGCCATACCCCTCGGGTTTTCTCACCAGGATGGCAGATAGCCCATGATGGGTAAGATTCCATGAGATGGGGCAACCTATGACTGGCACCGTCACATGTGATGATCCCTTGGGGCCTGGGTTCAACAATGGCTTTCAAAAAATCATACCAGGCCATACCCCTCTGGTTTTCTCACCAAGGTGGTGAATAGCCAATGAGGGGTAAGACTCCATGAGATGGGACAACCTAAGACAGGCACCATCATGTATGATGATCCCTTGGGGCCTGGGTTCAACAATGGCTTGGCAAAAAACCATACTCCTCAGGGTTGCCAATAATAAAAACAAAAAGGAGGATATGTGTGGCACAATACAGGCCTGGCCCTAGCCAGACCACATGGCAGAAGAAACCAGGAAGTGGCTTCTGTGAACATGGCGTTCTGTGCAGGCCTGGCGTGACAACAGCTACAGTCCCATGTTGGTGAGAAGCCTGCTACAAGATGACCTGTCCAGAGACAGGCTGTCATTGGTCACAAAAAGGGGACCACCCCATACAGTGATTAGCCAGCCAAGCCCCTTAAAACCCATGTGCACTTCCTCAATAAACGAGTTTGCGGCAGCTCGCCCTCTGCTGCTTCCATCCAACTCCCGGAGTCTGTGTTGTGACTCTGTGCTGCTCACCCCAACTCAGCAGAGACCCTACCATCCCTCCTGGGCTGGCCTTAGAGGGGACCACAGCATTATAGGAGTCAAATATTAGTTAATTATATTTTAAGTATTTTATTGTCTACTATTTTAAGTGTGTTTGTTACTTTTTTTCACAGAAATATGAACAAAAATAAACACATTTGCAATAATTCTAAAAGTTCAAAACACCAAGCATCTTCCCACTCTTACAAATATCTGTGCTGTAGTCTTAGGAAACTTCCAGTGTGAAGCTGAGATTTCTGGACTGGCAGGGAAAGTTGGCAGAAAGTATCGAAGAAAACTAATATATATTCAGCAAATTTTTATTTTCAGAGATTGATTGAACTTTTTAGCACTTTTAATTTCTGGGAAAATTCAGTCAAATATAAAGATAAAGAAAGGCAATTGGGGCTCTAGAGATGGCTTAGTGGTTTAAGGAGCTTGCCTGCAAAGCCAAAGGACCTCGGTTCAATTCCCCAGGACCCACATAATCCAGATGCACAAGGCATGCATCTGGAGTTTGTCTCCAGTGGCTGGAGGCCCTGGCACACCCATTCTTTCTTTCTCTCTCTCTCTCTCTCTCTCTTTCCCTCTCTCAAATACATAAGTAAAAATAAAAATAAATAAAAAAAAAAGAAAGGCAATTGGTTAGGACCATTCCAACGCCTGTGCTCATTTCTTTTTTTTTTTTCTTTAATATTATCATAATTTTAATTTTACATTCATGTTGGTCCTTCTGTAGCCTCCTCTCCCCCTACACTAAAGGGACCCTTCTCATTGGGGAATGTGTGTTGTGCATAAAAGACATTTTAAATAAAATTTATGGGGTGCAATTACTGAATTCAATAAACCTATCATTCACGATTTCTTTTGAGTTGGTATGTGTTGAGTTGCCTCTGTGCTTACTGACAACATAAAACCTTCTTTATTAAGAATCTGTGACATAGTGGCACACAACCATGGTGGGTAACCAACTGCTCTTGATTTGGCTACCAGATCTACTCAGTGGAAAGGAACCCATAGCTGGAACTGGGAAACAAGTCAGAACCATATCTAAAAAACAAGCCTGCTCTCCAATATCAAGCTCCCATCAATTGTGGACTACAAGATGGACTACACCTATGAAATTCTCTCTAAAATAATAATGTTATCCCATTGCATCATTTGCTTCTCTTTTTCAGATGGGTGCAGAACCTGAGGAGAGAATCAGCCCATCACACCTCACCGGGGCCCCAGGTGAAACCATAGGGTAATGGGAGAAATGAGCAAGAGTGCTGCTTTCTTGTTGAAGCTGGTACCAGCACAAGGGTGAAGGAGATGGACACAGAGAATACTCAACTCCTACCAAATCAGACATCCAGAGACACAGAGGCTCCCAAGACCTCGTCACTGAAATAGACCTAAAATGATCCCAACATGGCTCAGGGAAATTTGCCAAAGAAGGGGCAGAAAGATTGTTAGAGCACAAGTTGGGACATTATGCACAGAGACATTGCCTCTTCCGCATATCTGATGGCTGCTCCCACAATGCACGACCCACATTCCCCAATAAGGAGGGTCCCTTCAGAGGGGGGAGGACAGGGAGAAGACTTACGATGGGTACCAGTATGACTGTATACACACTATCATATCTAATAAACAAATCTGTGACATGCACAAAAGAAAAAAGAAAAGTAATTGGAGAATGAATTAAGATTTGAAAACAAGTACATTACACTGTCATCATGTCCTAGCAGTGTTGCTATTCATGTGAAATGGGAAAAAAAAAATTACTTTTTCAGTCAAAGATGATAACTTTGGAATCATATAAAAGTTTCCTATATCAGGAGCTTCATTTACAGCTTATGACCTATGTTGTGGGACAGAAACATGTAAAGTCTAAGATTTTTAGTCTTTTAAACTGGGAACAGAAGCTACTCAGTAGGAAGATTTCAGAATTGATGGTGAGATATGGGATACAATGTACTTAGTGGTTAGTATAAGCACCTAGAGTTCACTGCCCTGTATCATTCTCCGCTTTACAGACCTTTCTCTCAAGCCATTGGGTCATTATTTCACTCCAAGTTCATCTCCTACCACTCCACTCCTATGGAAATATTATCTACCTTTTTCACCCTGTGCCTGCATTTTAGGTTTCCTTGACTTTCTAGTTGAAACAATTTTTGAAATTCCATTTACCAGCTTTTCTAGAGATGGTAAGGACAGAAAGGCCCAGAGAGGGTCAAGGTCTTGCCTCTGGTTGCACTGCTAATTACAGATGGAATCAGGTCTGCAGACTTCTAGCTCAGAGATCCTGTCACACTCCTTCACATTGTTCCTCAAGCTAACGTTTGCCCTACATTTTGTATAGGATTCACATATTATTAAACACTGGAAAGCACTTTAAAAGTGTAAATTTATTCAAAAGTGCAGAGCATTACTATTGATGGGATTCCTGCTTGGCGTCTGGGTGGAAATGAAGATGTTATTTCAAAGGGCTTTAGGTTTTCTTTCTAAATTTTTCGAGGAAGTGCTATAGTAAGACTGACAGGTTTTTAAGAAGGCATGTAGAGTGCATTTCAGTTACACTGTGTGAAATTCTATGATGAGAAGGACTGACTTGATGCACTCAATGATGACAGCTTATTTGGAAGATGGTCCTAGGGAACTACAGGAAGATAATGAAGAACTCAGAAGATGGTGGTTTCTAAGCATTCTATGAAATTTGGAAACTGGGTTTTGATCCCTTTAGAAAACCCCAAAGTCGGTGAGAAGTTTCTACTAGAGATATCCTACTCTCACTCAGCATGCTGACCAGGGTTCTTCTTATTTTTCTTTTTATAATTTTTCATGTGTCTGTGAATAATGAACGTGTGTGGTGGGGGTGTTTTCTCATTACTTCTCTGCAGCATTTCTGTTAGTCTGTGGCTTCCAAAAGTTCTGAGAAGTGTATATACATCTGATTCCAAGGATGTACCATATTATCTCTCAGGGAGTTGTGTATTTTTTCACAGTTGACTCCTAGATGTCTGAAATACAGACTTGGAAATTTCATCTTGAGTAGTGGTAGACTTGAGGCACTGGGCAGCTTAGCAATTTTCTTAAAGTCAGAAACACTTGAAAAGCCAAGGAAAAGAATATAGTCCCACCAAAAACATTTTCCAAGTTAGTCAGTAATGACATATTTTGGGTGAATGCAGGTTTTAGCAATCCCTTAACCTGAGTCCTACACTTTTCTGAAATTCTTAATACTTGAATATTCAGTTCAAAGTTTCTCCTAAAGTTGGCTTGGCAATGGAATCATTCACTAATAATTTTTGTTAAAATTTCTGAGCATGTTTCATAACTATTGTACCTACAAACTGACCTCAACTTGCTTGAGGGCAGAAGTCATAGTTGGTTCAGTCCAAAATAAGGGGAAGCCATGTACTTTTCCAAACCAAAGCTGGAAATGATCATTCCTATGCTATTTTGTTTATTAAATCCACAGACCTGTGAGGTAGCTTGTCTTAGGTAGGTTTGTCTGAGGAAACAGATTCAAGGTGGAAACAGATTCAAGACCAGCATACCTTATATATAGAAAATGAAATACAGGTCATGGGAATTCATATGTGATTCTTCATGAAAAGTCACATCCTATGTTTTTTCCCACTATAGAACACTGTGATCTGTAACACAGACTCATGAACTGAAGCCAGAATTCCTAGGCTTACGACATCATGGGACTGCTCCCCAGCTAGGTCTAGGCATGTCTAAGCCTTCATTGCATTGCTTGTAAAATGAGCGGATGCTTGCTCTACCCCTCTTGTAAAGTTTTATGAGCTCAAATAAAATAATGAATATGGAAGCACTTATCATAGTTAAGCAATTACCACATTTATTATGACCATGAGCTTTGGAGTCAGACATGGCTTAAATACTCACCTATGCCTCCCATTTGTATGCACTTGAGTATGTCAGTTTAGTTTTACTTGCTTCTGTTGTCTTGATGTTTATGTAGGAGCAAGAGCAACTTTCTCTCAAACAGTTGTTGGGATGACTGAAGAGATGACTCAAGGTGTCTCCATGACGTAATGTGTATTGATAAATGTCGGCTGATTGATTGTTGGACTTGTGTTATTGTGTGAGTTATTTCTATGCATTTTTTAAAAAGTACACACCATGATTATGGAGTGCCATCAGAATAACTGAAGAAAAACAGAGACTGAGGAGACTCATGAGCCAATGGCTTATTTGGATGCCTTTAAGGATCCTTAACTGGGAAATTGATCATGTGTACCTCACAAGGTTTTAATGAGTATTACATGAGATACTGTGTATATACATCTAGAGAAATATCTGGTAGTCATTAAAAACCTGGATCTGGGCTGGAGAGATGGCTTAGCACTTAAGGCACTTGCCTGTGAAGCCTAAGGATCCAGGACACACACACTTTCTCTCTCTCTATCGATATATATATATATATATATATATATATATATATATATATATATATATGGCTTTCAAATAACTAAGTAATATATTTTTAAAAGCTGGATCTTCTCCTTCTGTACTTTAAGTAAAGGTGAAGATACCTTCAAAACACTAGCTATTACTGACATTTCTTTATGAAGTCTTAATTCTTTTTCTAGCATATTTCTTTCAGAGGTATGTGTGATCAACAGATGCATATTTTAAACACATATGTTATAGAACTGATCAAGTAAAATATCCCATGTTACAAAAACAAGAAAAAGGGTAGCTTTATTGCAATACATATGGAGGTGGGTAAGTTTCAATGATCAGTCACTCCATTAATTTGATGGAAGGCAAGCTGGAAACATCCTGACAAATAATCTCTGACTGAGGAGGTGTTTCACTGCTATGAGAATACTGCAAAGCTCCTGGCAGATGTGGGGTGATATAAGACATACAAATTCATGAATAAAACCAAACCTTTTTAACAACTCACTTGTGTCAGGCACTCAAGTTGTTCATAGGAGTGGCAGAGATCAATAATGGACAGAAATTTCCAGTTATCAAACAAACAAATAAAACCACCAGTATTCAAGATTTAAGCAAGTATCTTGTGAGTAGCACCTTGTGCAGATAGGGACGGGTCTTCTAGCCTTAATCCACCTGGCTGAAAAACCAAAGGTAGGTTACAGGATCAAGAACCATGAAGTTGGACTAAGAAGATGGCTCCATGTATAAAGAGTTTGCCACACATAATAGCAGACACAGTATCACAGATCTGTAATTCCAGACCTTTTATGATGAGATGGGAAGCCAAGACAGGATATTCTCTGAAGCTTGTGAGCCTGCTGTGTTAGAGACCCTGACACAAACAAGGTGGGACATAATGACTGACACCTGAGGTTATCCTATAACCTTCATGCATATGCAATGTCACACATGGACAACCCCCCCACACACATCAAGATTAACAAAATCACATCTTCTTTTACAATACATAATATAGTCCAGAAACGTAATATTGAGGTATAACATTGGCAAGTCACATCTGTATTTTGCTAATAATTTTGAGATTTTCTAGACATCTCTCAATAGTTGAGATATATGTTCCCCCAGCTATGTCTTGCCTCTGGTGAATCTGAAAACACCTGTCAGTATAGTGTAGTACACAGTGGTTTTTCTCAGGTAACTGAAGGTCACAGGTAATTAAACTATCCCACATTATCTTACCATGTTGTCTGGAAAACATTCTAAGTGGTGTTATAAGCTTCATTTCTTTTTACAGCAAAGAAATAGAAGAACATTACCCCTTGGTCTTCTAAGAGAGCATAGTCTCCTGTCTAGTGGTCTTGAGGCCCATCACTTGCACTGTTCAAGTTACATTCTTTAATGACATCTCCTTTATTTCTGTGCATAGACTTGGCTAACACATACACACTCCATTTTGTTGGTTCTTTCTTAAGTCCAAAGAAAAATGTATTCAAACACATATTACATATGTTTATGTCTATACATGATGAGAACATTTTAAACTAAAAATAGGAAAGTTCTGGCTTTAATGAACTTCTTGGTAATGACTTTGGATATATGTATGTCAGTAGGTACTTTCTGAAAGATTGTTATGAAATACTTCGCTTTGACATAAGTGCTCTGATTATCCACATGGATTTGGGTGCTCAGAATATTTCCTATTCATACTAACAGATGAACTAGTACAGAATAAAGCTTACTCTTTCATAGAGCAATGACTCATTAAGCAAGCTTCTGTTTAAACGTTTCAACCCTTGTCTTACACTTCAAAACACTTCTATTTTAAATGTTCATTATTTCTTTGTTTGTAGTACCTTTGGTTGTAAACTGCACAATGAATGCTATGTCCAAGGTGGCATTGCTGTTTTCCTGAACATTGGGTACATACTTGGGGTCTAGGATAGTTGGATTCCAATATTTCCTTTCCACCCTTGGATGTCCTACTTTCAATACTACCTCGATGTTACTATCTCTTTGAAAATATTCCAAATCATTTTTTCCATCTAAATGTTGGAGTATCTCACTATCAGTTGTTTTATAATTCTCTTATGGTGATATGTAATGACTTGAGTTCATTTCCATTGACTCATGACTATCTAAGCTGATATGCCTTATTCATCATTGGTTTTCATTTCTACTACTCCCTTTTCCTGATTTCTTTTTGCTTTCATGTCTTCAACAATATCACCTTAAGGAAGAGAAGATTAGATCAATATTTTTTTTAGCTCCAAATGTCACTGGTAAATTTGTGCTATGTGAATTTTGAAACATATTAAATCATAATGTTTTACAATTTTAGTGCACTTCATTATTTTATTAGTTCTAGTTTCCATATGCTTTTTTTTCACCTTTAGTGACAATACCATTTTGCTGTATTTTTCAGCCTACCTTGTACCCAAAGCACACATCTGTAATTGTAGCTTTTGCTTCTTCCAAAGGTAACATAGCATATAAATAACTGATTGGGAGAAAAATTCATGAACAATTTAAAAGATACCAGGTAAACATTACGCAATTGCCTCCAGCTTAAATCCAACACTAGTAAAAGAGCAAATGTTTGCAATCTCACAGTTTTTTTTTTTTTTTTTTACTGAGAAAAAATAAATTTTTCATTGTTTTGATCTCTGTTTTTACTTCAAAAGTTTTAAGATGAAATTTTAAGATCCAGTATTCTTTACAGGTCTAGGCTTTACCCTCAGATAATATCCACAGTTAGATAGAAACTTACTCTATCAGTTTCTTATATTCCAGGTTTGGGTTGGTGGAGATTTGTTTCATCCCTTTCTGTGGAGGATATGAGCAGCTGAAGCCCATTTGGAAGATTCTCTAGGCAATATGGTGTCACTGTGTCTTTGTGACTCAAGGAAAATCTTCCTTCTCCCTTAATATAAATAAACCTACCCCTTTCCTCTGTAGATTGAGATGAATATTAGTGGAGCCATCATTACTAATATGTTATAATATTAAGAATAAATGGACATTTGTGAGGTAGAAAAAGAATTATTCAGCATTCACTACTTGATAACACTTAAATTCTGACCATTAATATCTCAGTACTCTAAACACATCTATCTTCCACTACCAACACAAAGCTGAAAGTTTCACACATCCTAAAGAGCCTCTGGAAGGGCAATGGTACTGTGCTGATTTGATTCAGGTTTCCCCCACAAATTTATGTGTTCTGATTTATGTGTTCTGAATGCAAGATTCCCAAGTATTGACACAATGGGAACTGGATCTTCCTGGAGGCAATGCATTGTTGGGGGTGGGCTTATGGGTGTTATAGCCCACTTCCCCTTGTCAGTATTTGGCAAAGTCTCCTGTTGCTGTTTTCCATGTGATGTTGTCCAGGAGGTAATGTCCACCCTCTGCTCATGCCATCATTTTTCCATGTCATCATTGAGCTTCCCCTCAAGTCTATAAGGGAAAATAAACATTTTGGGGGTCTGGTGTTTTATGCAAGTAATGCAAACCTGACTTCAAAAGCATAATTGGTACCAAGAAGAGGGATCATTGATGCTAGGATTCTGTCTCTGTGGCTTTGGCCTTTTAGAACTGCATTGCAGGAGGAATGTGGCTAAGAGACACCTTGTAGTAGTTCTGTAAGTACAGCTTTATGTAGTATTCTGGTCATAATTGAAATATCTGAATTTAGTAAGAACTGTGGAATGTGAGGTTTGGCTTATGAGGGTGAGAAAGAGCTTTGCCTGGACTGGGCTAGAAGCAGTTTGTGTGAGAGGCTTGCTGTTATACCCATGTCCTGAGAACTTTTGCAGTGTTGCATTGTGTAGAAATGGACTGGTGTGAACAGGGGGATATGACACAGTAAGAAATGAAATGTTTGGGTTGAAACCGCTTCCTGTTCAACTACAATTATTTGAGAAATTACAACTAGTGAGATGGGGCCAGCTGATCTGCATTGGGACAACAAGAAGAATGCAATCCTTTAAGGGGGCCTGAATGCTAAAGGAATTCCCTGCTCTTTAAGGTCTACTTTATTACCCACCAGATTAACAAGTTGGCAGCCCACCTGGTATTATGGAGTATGACAAATGTAGGAAAGAGAAGGCCATTGAATTTGCAACATGGTTTTGTTTTTGGGAAATATCCATGGCCAGTATGAAGCAGGCTTGTTGGATTAGATGTGTGGGAGACCCAGTGGAGCCAATGGATGAACTGTAGGTTGTAGTGGAGTCCAGTGGAGATGCCAGGACTATGGGATGGCTACTAAGGAAAGGTCCCAGTGCCAGATAAAGTTTTCTGGGACTGTGAACAGCCTAGCTTAAGGGTCAGAATTGGAATTCCAGAGACTTGTCACTGGTTAGAATTACCATACCTGGAGACTTGTCACTGACTAGAATTGTTAGACTTATAGCTAAAAGTTTGATGTTTGCCCTATTTAAATCTCATATTGGTTGAATATTTCTTTGCTATACCCAGTGCCATATTTTGCAGTGTGTATGTTTATTCAGTGCAATTATGTTTTTTTTTTGTTTGTTTGTTTTGTTTTTTGGCTTTCTTTGGCATTATGTCTTAGTTAAAAGACCTTGGATTATGAGGATGTTTGAACATTATTTGGATTGACAAAAAGTATGGGGACTTTTAGAGTTGGATGAATGCATTGCATTTTACATCATGGATGGTTATCAGTTATGAGATACAGGGGTAGAATGTGATGGTTTGATTCAGGTATCCCCCCCCCTCCAAAATTTAGGTGTTCTGAATGTTAGGTTCAAAATTGTTATCAGTTTGGGAATTATATCCTCCTAGAGGCACTGTATTATTGGGGGCAGGCTTATAAGTGTTATAGCAAGCTTCCTCTTGCCAGTGTTTGGCACACTCTCCTATTCTGTTGTCCAATGTTGACCAAGAGGTGATGTCCACCCTTTGCTCATGTCATTATTTTCTCCTGCCATCATGGAACCTTCCCCTAAAGTCTTTAAGACAAAATGAACCTTTTAATCCCACAATCTGCTGTTGGTTTGGTGTTTTCTGCCAGCAGTGTAAATCTGACTGCAAAAGGTATTTGTCCACTATACATATTGATCCACTTAAATAAGCACTAATGGCCATCTACTTATTTTTTATAAAGTGGAATATAAGATGAAGAAAAAGATTTCTGTGGGCTGGAGAGATTGCTCAGTGGTTAAGCCTAATGACTGAGATTTGATTCTCCAGTGTTGACATGCACACCCACAAAGTGCATATGCATTTGTAGTTTGTTTGCAGTGCCTGGAGGACCTAGCATGCCCATTATCTCTGTTTGTTGCTCTTCTCTCAAATAAACAAATAAAAATATTGTTTTTAAAGTAAGAATTTCTGTTCCTCATACAATGATCCAAAGAACAGAATTTAATGAAAGTAAATGCTGGTTCCCAGGAAAAAAATACAAAGCAATGAAAGCTCTCTTCCTTATGAATCTCAACATGTATAACAGTAATGGTATAATTAGCCATTGATATTCTTCAAATGTTAGGAAAAGGCTTTGTTTTTTAATAATGTGTTTAACATATTTTTATATTTATTTTTATTAGTTATAGTCATACTTAGTATGTAAACAGCACATGTTGGTACTACCCTTTATCCTCATCCTGCCCCTCTTCTGAAAAGGCCCTCCTCTTCGGTAATGCAGTTCACCCAATGAAGATTGTGGGTTGTGCATTCCAGGAGCAACAATCAGTTATGGGGGAGAGGTAACGTCCCTGGGCATAATGTCCCAACTTGTGCCTTTAACAATCTTTCTGCCCACCCTTCCACAAAATTTCCTGAGCCTTGTTGGTGCCTTTTAAGTCTACTTCAGTGATGGGCTCTTAGGATCCTCTGGATCTCTGCTTCGGTAGGTGTTGAGTGTCTTCAGTGTCCATCTCCTTCACCCTTATGCTGATATCAGGTTCACCAAAAAGGCAGCACTCTTGCTCATTTCCCCAGTTCCTCTGTGGTTTCAGCTGGGACCAGAGTGAAGTGCATTGGGTTATGTCCTCAGGTCCTGTTCCCATCTGAAAAAGAGAAGCAGATTCTCCAAAAGAGAGTGAAGTCAGCACAGGTTAAATGGGATAACTCATGTGTGGCAGTGTGAATGCATATCCCCTATAAACTCAGGTGCTTTATTAAAGTTTTAAACTTGGACTTTCATCTGCCTGGCTGAAAGAAGTGTCCTTGGGGGCAGATCCTGGGGTCTAGTCATAAGGTTTGGTGTGGGGCATATCTGCTTAGCATGTCAAAGCTATGCAGAGAACTTTGGGCTTTGCTGTCTGTGTCCTAGCAGGTGCTTGCTTCCAGTTTTGTTTGTTTTGTTTTATTTTGGCAAGCCCAACAGACTGGCCTTTTTAAAATGTGAGTGTGAGAGAGAGGTAGAGAGAGAGATTGAGAGAGAGAATAGGCATTATAGGGCCTTCAGCCAATATGATTGTTCTCCAGATGCTTGTGTCACCTTGTGCATCTACCTTATGTGGGTCCTGGAGAGTGGAACATGGGTCCTTAGGCATCACACACACCTTAACCACTAAGCCATCTCTCCAGACCTAATTCCAGTTCTGTGTTTGTTGCTTTTGTCATTTGCTATCTGGTGATGGCTTCTCTGTGTTAAAAGTATAGATGCAGCTTCTTCCACCACTGATGCAAATTCCCCCAGAATCTTTAAGATTGAAATGAATCCCTTCCTCCCCTAAACTGTGATTTATTTGGATGCTCATCCCAGCAATGTGAATCTGATTACAACACCATGGATCAAATTTAATCCATCTATCTTCATTAAGTATTAGCCATATTTGATGTGGTGTGTGTGTGTGTGTGTGTGTGTGTGTGTGTGTGTGCGTGTGTGTGTGTGTATTTTGACATTGGGTCTTGCTATACCCCAGGCTTGGCCTGGAATTCATTACATAGTCTTAGGGTGGCCTCAAACTCATGGCAATCCTTCTACCTCTGTCTCATGAGTGCTGGGATTAAAGTCAGGCATGTGCCACCACGCCTGGCTATATTTGGTGTTTTTTAAAGGCCTTTGTTATGATGGGGAGAAGATATAATGTCTACCTTGACCCTTAAGATTTTGAATATCTTTAGCCTAGTATTAAGCTAGGTTCCTTATTTCTATCTTACTTGAACATTAAGGAAGCAAGTTTTAATTTATGGCCCCCATAGACTCAGGTGTTTTATTAAAGTTTGTTACTTGGATTTCAGGTTGACTTTTTTTTTATTATTTTACAGTTTGTATCAATGAATATAAATATATTACCAAATAGGTCATGGCGATACTATAATGTGGATATTTCCAAAGATACAATGTGTATCTAAGGTCTGAATCTACTTGTGCCCCACTCACAGTGTCTTTCTCAAAGAAATAAAAATGTGGCCGAGAGACAGGTGATAGAAAAAGGCAATTTGTATCCACAGTAAAAAGCAATCATGATTGATACAACATGGCTGGTATCTATCAGTAGATGCTGAGAACATCATCAGTCATGATTGACATTTTCCATTCTCTTTTCATGCCCAAACATGGTCTAGGACCTCAATTACTCCAAGTAAATATTTCAGACTCTGTTAACTATGTTTGAAATTGGGTATAAAACTTTGGAAGAAGGATGTTTCTTTCTTAGTGAATATGAGTATGACAGGTGTATTGTATCTGTGATTCCTCATTATGAGCAGACAAACCAGTTTCTATAGTCTATCACTCTATCACAAAAGTGGCTTCTGAAGTCGATTGTAAGAGCAGAATCATCTCATGTGGCATGTAGGATTCTAAGTCTGGTGACTTCTCAAAGATCAAATTTGTTTTTTTACAAGGTAGTCATACCACAACTCTGAAGGAAGGAGAATGATTTTCTTTTGATGTGTTTTGGTGAGGTTTTCGGAATAAAACAAAACTCAGGTTACTTTGTAGTCATAATGGAAAGATCTTTGTTGTTACTATTCAAAGCACAAATACAGAGTCATGTCCAGGTACAGGTTTACAAGTTGCAGTCTTGGGTGGGATGTGTTCTTTAATCAGAGGCATCATACACCCACTGCATCTACCCCGTTTCTCTCTTTTTCCTAGTCAAATTATAATCAGTATTTCCAGATTTATACTGTCAGTGGAGTTACTTGTCAGTTTTGGAAAATTACCTAGTTTATATGGTAAAAACAAAAAATATTATATTATAAAGATATTACAATTCAAGGATAATTTGCTTGAATTTGTTGAGGAATATAATGTAGTCTCTAGGCATTGGCTTTCACTATTAAGTGGTGATGAACAACTGGTTTTAAATGATGCTTTAAAATCTATGGGGTCATCACAGAATAAGAGGTGTTGGGGACTTACTGTTTCAAACATATAAAGGCCAGACTAATGACTCATAAACTCTGAAGATTTGAGTCATTATGATGTGTAAGCAGGATTTTATGCAAACAGCTCTTCTCACTAGCCTTCATATCAAAAACTTCAGTGGCTTGTCTAAGATACAGACTGGGTCATTTCATGTTCCAAAAATGTGCCTTGCTTTTCCTATCTCTTGCACATCAGCACACTTGGCGGTTACATTTTCCAAAGTACAGAAAGGTTTTTTTTTTTTTTCTTCTTCTTCTTTTGCCCTAGAATCTCTACCTGCCACACAGACCTCTCACAGCTCATGAAGAAACACAGTCCGAATGCACAGCTGGCTTTGAACATTGCCTGAATAGCTCTTGTCAGTCAGGAGCCTGCATTTCATGTTTCAAATTTTTCCCAGAGGGCTTTGATGTTAATCCATTTCATACTTCTAACACATCTGTTCGTCTTCAGGCTTTCTTATCTTTTCTGAGCATTCAAATGTGTGTGTGTGTGTGTGTGTGTGTGTGTGTGTGTGTGTGTGTGTGTGGTGGGAAAAAGTCTTTGGCCATCATTGTGCAGTTTCCAAAGGGAGACTAATGATGTAGCACATTTCTCCTTACCTTATTGATGGTTTTAACTCCATAAGATGTGTGTAAGCCACAATTCTTCTAATGTTTAGTAGTCCCCCATTAAGGTCAGGTGATTTTGTATCTGAAAATAATTAAATAAACTAATTATCTGGTATGAATAAACAAATATACCCTGTGTTTTTGCCATTTGCCTATATCAATGAAGATGCTAACTAAGGGTAGAATACAAGGGCACAGGAAAGGAATCTTAACATTAGTGCCATCAAAGCTCATGAATCAACAATTAAAAATAGTTAAAGTATTAGTCATATTAGAAACATAAAAATTGCTCAAGTCACTAAACAGATAATTGTACAAAGTGATATGTAATGAAATAACCACTGACTATTTCAAACTCAAAACCAGAGAAAAATAATGGGCTTGGAATGGGTGAGACATGGGGGCTTTGATGAAAGAGAATAGTGGCTGGAAAGGTGGAAGAAGGAAAGGATCTTTAAGATGGATTCTAAGGATTCTAAAGAAGAAAATTTTGTAATCGCTAATTTTACCTGAGACTGATGGAGTATCTTTTCCCTTGGCAGCCATATTGTAGTTTCCAGGATGAGTGATCAGGGTTGGGTTTTGTCTTCAGCAAGCTTGTAATTACAAAGGCCAATAAAAAATAGAAATTTTGATCTACTAATATGCATGAGGGTCTATATATTGCTAGGGTGAAATATAAAAATTAATACCAAAGTTCTTCTTCTTTTTTATTATATCCTTTCAATCCATTTCTTTTGTTAAAAAGTAACTGCTCCTATCCAGATAAAATAAAAAGAACAGCTCTGCAAAATGCTACAAAGTGCCATATTAGATCTATTACATGAATTTAAATGGAGGCCTTTGTCAACGTTATCTGTCTTTCTTCTCCTTTCATTGAGTGAAGCATGGAAAAATTTAATCTATAAACTGCTGTGCAGAACATTCTGCAGCCACTATGGAATTTCATCATTAGGCATACAAGCTACAATTAGCGATGTGGCTTATAAAAACCCCTGTCCAGGATAAAAAGTGACTGAATGAAAGGGAAATATTGAGGCTTCCTCTTTGTAGGAATTTAGAATCAGAGGCAGAATGGCATTTATTTTTCATGTTGGCATAGGAGCTAAAATTTTACCAATGTAGAGAGATTACAAAATGGTCCATTGGATATAACTGGAGGAAATTCTATGCCTGGTTCTTCATAATACTTGAGAATAACTATGTATACAGCCAGAATGCTAGAGTAAAAATTCTGTCCTGGGGAAAATGCTTTGGAATACTAACAATCAATTTTATAATGGGTTCTATGATATAACCATGCAATACAATGCAAGATACGAAGTTCAAATAATTATTTATCCGAATGTGGAGTGATAACTGAATGGCACAGAGACATTATATAAGAGGTATATGAGTCAGATTATCTTCTACAAACTTCCCTTATCACTATTATATCACATGATGGTCATATGCATCATAAATATTTGACTATGATATACATCTAAGTGTGCACTCTAGCTTAAATTTCTCCATTGATTTGATGAAGAAACATATTACATTTAGAAGTATAGTTTAGTTGGTACAAGTCAGATAATATGAAGGGACTAGAACCTTGAAGCCTGAATCCCACAAATTTATTCATTAATTCTTCTGTAATTAACCTTAGGTAGCCTCAAAGACATTGTTATTATCGTCTTTGTAATAAGTGAATAAAAACAAACTAGATTATGAAACATTTGGAAATTGTTATGTCAAATATGCAGATGAGAAAATCATAAAAAAGTATTGACACAGTGAGCTGTGAGTTTACATAATCCCATATTTCTGTTAGTGCTAATGTTATAGATCATAACTTTACAAGTCTAGGTATAAAAAATATGAACTGTTCACTCATTTCCATTCAGCATTCATACAGTAAAAAGAAAAAGAAAAAAAATTAATATTACTTTTACATTGCATTTAAAAATCCAGCGCTTTCTGACAGCTAATTGGTAAGCAAAACAAAGCAAAGGCATGAAATATTAAATTAGACCTTGAATTACCTTCAACCCCATTAGCACATTGTATTGTTGAGCTGTGATTCAGTAAATGAGAATTCTAAGTAGAGTGAAACACAAAAGATCAAAATATAAAGATACTAATCATACAGATTATCCAAGTCAGACACTTCAATTTCCACCCTTGTTTGATACTTACTATCATACCTCTATAATCCATGTCCCTTTACAAGGCTATTCAAGCCATAACACATGACAGGCAGTGCATTGCTCTGCTATTTATAAGGTGCCTTGGGTCATGTTATATGGCATAAGACTAAAGGCAGAATGACTCAAACCACCCAAGAAGTGCAATAATCCCTAACAAATGCACAGCCTAGAGTGTCTTATTGCTGTTATGAAATGGAATTCATACATTAAACTAAGAAGAATTGTCAGACACAGAGTACTTATTAGGAATAATAAACATGTCTATCTATCCACTGATGCATTTTACCAACCTATAGGAAGAGGAAGTTACTGTGTCAGCCCAACAGAGTGTCTGCTGTGACTGATATAAAAACGACATCAGTCCTGGTGGTTTCTGACTCCCCTGACCGTCACATCAAAAGACCCATTGTGCCATCTTCATTTAAACTAGTGGGTTTCCTTCACTGATGTGTTCTTGCCTTCTGCCATGTTTGATCTAGTGATGATCCATGGGAGCTAAAGAAAAACATCAAGTGCAACAATTCTTTTCCCAGAATACACTCCAGGTGGACTTGGGAAGGCATCTAAGTTACATTTCCCACTTGAATCATGGCAAACTCAGCGCTACATAGACTGGAGACACATCCAGCTTGCCAGGGGTGTTAGGAGGAGACCTTCAGCTCTGAGGGGAGCTGCCTTCATGTTATTCCTCTGCTAGTGACCTGGAAGAGGGAGGGAGCCTTACACTATTGAAAACATTAAGCAACACGTACTGGAATGGTTTACAAGCACTAATAGAAATGCAAAAATAATACAAAAATCTAATTCTTCAGTTTAGAAATGTCAGAATCAAGAAAAGCAGTAGAAGCTCACCAGGTAAAGGGCCAGTAGACACACCAAGATCAAATGACATCTAAGCTCAGGGGAAAAATCAGAACAGCACCAAGACTCCTATCTCCACAATAAATGTCACAGTTTGCATTAGTGTTCTGTTTTTTTTTTTTTTAAGACCATAGCTCCATTGTTAGTGTCCCCAATAGATCTGTAGTTTCCACAATAAAAGTCTCCATCACCAAGTATCATGAGTGGCAAATATAATTTTGATTGTTAAATCTCAATGACAAACCTATGAACATATTAAGAAGTAGAAGCCTTCATTCCTCCATTTAATAATATTTATATTTAGACACAGAGTAAAAGAAATGCACAAGCTATACACACAGCTTCAGAAAACCCAAACAAAAATGCATATATATAAAGAGAATACATGTACTCACATGGACTTGTGTTGCAAGCATAAAAAAAAAAAAAAAAAAAAAAAAAAAAAAAAAAAAAAAAACAGTTTTTATTTTTTACATTGTGTTCATGGGTAGGTGGCTAAATCAGTGAGTGTATATATAAATGAATACATTTCAGAGGTCATTTAAAAAGTAAATTCCTAGCCAGGCATGGTGGCATACACTTTTAATCCCAGCACTCAGGAGGCAGAGGTAGGAGGGATTGCCATGAGTTCAAGGCCACCCTGAGACTACATAGTGAATTACAGGTTAACCTGGGCTAGAGCAAGACCCTACCTCAAAAACAAAACAAACAAACAAACAAAAAAGTAAATTCCTGAATTGGAGGTATTGCTTAATAGTTATAGGTGCTTGTTTCCTTGCTAAACCTGACAGCCTGGGTGAGATCTCCCAATACTCTTATAAAACCAGATGCACAAAGAGGTACATGCATCTGTTGTTCATTGGCAGTGGTAGGCAGGTAGTCCTGTTGCATCCATACACACTCTCTCTTTGCCTTTCTTTCTTTCTTTCTTTCTTTCTTTCTTTCTTTCTTTCTTTCTTTCTTTCTTTTTTCTTCTTTTTCTTTCTTTTTTTTTCTTTCCTCATACTTTCTCTCAAATAAATAAATGAAACATATATTTTTAAAAAGTGAATTCCTTTAAGGTATGCTTACTATTGTATGCAATGTATTTTCCTACTCTTCTAAAAAGTCACAAACATAACATTCACACAAACACAAACCCTCATATACACATATGCTTTTTTAATGACTTAGGATCATTGAAGCAATTAGAAAATATCACATGCGGAGCTTAAGGTTACTGCTTGGGGCCAGTAAGCCAAGTGGGCTCATACAGAGGGCCAAGAACCTTGGATACTTGGTCCCACAGTTCTCTTCTAGGATATCCACTCTCACTTGTATAAAACAGCATGGATGTGCAGATTCATAGGGTGAGAGAGTTTCATTGTGAAGCAGTCTTTTGAGGCTCCAAAGAGCATTTGGAACCCATGATCATAAACTCAAACCCTGAAATAACTGGTTAATTATGGGAGAGGTGCATACTACTTAGCTTGGTGAACTCTCAAAGCCATTAACTCAAACACATCATTTAATATGCTCACAAAGCAGACCCTGGACAATGGAGAAAGGAGGGAAATGCAGATGTCTTCATGCCATAGGGAGCTCATTGTATGAGATAGTAACTTGAACCTTTTTAATTGGCAAGTCACATTCTCTATCCCATCAATCCTAGAAAGCATGGCAGAGCAATAACAGGATGTATGGAAGGAATGAGTGTTAGCTGAGAAGTTGGTGACCTCATATATCAATTAGTCTCAACATCCTATGATTTTGTAATCATATGACACCCAGTTATCGATCTCAGTTTCTCTGTCCTTTGAAATGGTTTCAAATAAAATCAGTTAAATGTTGTAGGTAGTCAATGTTCCCAAGAAGATGAATATTATGGCAGATGCCTGAGTTTTAAATTCAGTTCCGTCATGTGACTTGGGAAAATGAATTAGCTATGTCCCTTAGTGGCCTTAATTGAAAGTAGCAGTCATATTTTACAATCTCTGATAGCTTACTGAGACTTCTGAATGAGGAATGGAGTGCCCACCACAGCATGTTCCACATAGTAGCTGATCTTGACATGGGATGGACCACACTAATCTTAGGTCTCAGTGCATGCATTACCTAGAGTTTATTCATTGATACTGTTTCCAGGGTCACTGTTACCATAAGTTTCTATCGCCATATGTACTATTAATACTATTATTAAACATGTAACTGACAACATATTCAACTTTTTCTCAGGTTTGAATTCTAGGCAGAGTGAAGCAGAGAAATGGAAGAATTCATATGACAGCAATACACACAACTTCAAATTTGTGGTAGTTTGAATGATACATAGTCCCCCAATAGACTCAGGTGTTTTATTAAAACTTGAATTTCCAGCTGCATGGGGGCAGATCTGATTCTAACCCAAAGGTATACAGAGAAGTCTGAGCTATACCTGTGTCCCTGCTGCTGGCTGCCAGTTCCCTGCTGTTTGCTATCCATTTGTGCTTCCTTATGGTGCTGGGTGTTTGGCGGTGTCTCTGCTTCGATTTATGAATGAGACCTAGCTTCTTCCACCATTGACAGAACTTCCCCTCAGATCTGTAAACTGAAATAAGTGTATCCTCTTATAATCTGTGTCTGATTTAGAAGTTCATCCCAACAATGTGGAGCTGACAACAAAATTAAATCATGAAACTTTTGTTGTGATTGTTTTTTATTTGTTCTTTTCCAATTTTTCCTAAGGGCTAAAAAAAACAATTGTAAATTTCTACTTATTACATTATTTCTAACATGATAATATAATCAACAGTTTGGTTGCATAGATTTTAAGCACTGCAGATATACTCATGTCTCCCTCTGAACTCAATTCTTACCAAATATGTTCTTTCAGTAACACAGTTTTATTTGTTAACAGAACATTCTAATGATGCATGGTAAATGAATCATGTTTTCTTTATGTTCCATGGGGTCTGATGGTAGCATTGTCAATAATCATCAATGCATTTTGGTCTTCCAATGAAGGTCTGAATGATGGAGGACTGATAAGGAAACAAAAGCTGTAATGGCCAGGTGACCTTATCCAGGGTAGCACAAGTTGTGAGAAAATTTACATCAGGTGTATTTCTCCCATTCAAAATTGTTTCCCTGATTGTTTAATCTGTGAAAATCAGATGCAATCTACACACCCAACCTATCCACTGTGAAATCAATTCAGCTAGATTTCCACTAATCACTTGTCCTCAAAAGTAAACAAACAAGCCAAATTAGCATCCAAAAATATTAATTGATTGGGTGCACAGATTCTTTGAGCAGGGAATGGAGTCAGTGGCTAATTAGTGAGGTACACTCTTAATCACAGCCCTGAGAAATATATATATATTTTTAAAGCCACTTCAAGCTGAGAGAAAAAAAAAAAGTTATACATTCACAGAGATGGTGTTATAAAATGTATGGATTTGTCACCAAACAAGAAACTCATAATCAGACTGGCTGAATGCAACCTAATTAAACCTCAGTCTGGGGCTGACACTGAAGCATGTGTGTGCCTCATAGCAACATCATATTACGTGAGTGGCCAGGGCTCTTCTACTCTGTGTGGTACCTTTGCCATATTTTTGAAGTGAGCTCCTCGATTCTTTTCCTTAACCTTTGTCTCAGTAAGTGACATGGAAATGTAAGTAATTCATAGGAATATATAATAATCAAAAACTTGGAAATGCACATCAATGATGCATGGAAGCTCACACTGAACACTCAATTAAGACCGTTCATAAGGAAGTGTGATGGATAGGCTGAAATCAAACATGAACTATCTAGCTTGCTCAGTGTCTGTCTAAGCATTTGATTGTTTGATTTCATTTGTTTTTCTCCAAGTATAGGTAGGTAGTTCTCATTTTTTTCTAAGATGTTTTGAACTTCTCTGGAGCCACTAGAGATATAGTAGACAAGATGGGTGTCAGAGGGAATGACATATGAGATGGATATTTTATGAAGTGTTTATACATGTCAGACAAATTCCAGCACCCCTAAAGCAAGATGAAAAACACTTATTCATTGAAGATCATCAATATAGTGCAAAGTATGATGGGATAAAACTGCAGAAAATGCAGATGAACAGGCAAGGGAGGGAAGTACAGGAGGGAAACAAGATGAAAGAGTATGCCTGGGCACAAAACATCCTAGGTCAATAGACCTTGAGGAACAACCTGGGCTGAAGCCTGCTAGGCTGAAATATTAACCCTTGAGAGCATCCTACTGTGAAGGTAAACCCTTGGCTGATTAGTGATGGGTGGTTTTCTGGATAACTCTATCCTCCTCTCTTATGTGTCATTGCTAATATCAGGAGTATAATCTTAGCAAGTCCCTGACTCACCTAGATCACTCTAAAAATATGAGTGAGGTTTTACTCATTTCATATTAACTACCAAGAATACAGAATTCTTATATCCAATGTATCTGGTTATGTGTGCCTAAAGATTTTCTTCTTTATTCATTATATATGTTTATATATACATATACAATTAAATCAGGAGACCTCATGTGAAAGAAAATGTGAGCTAATGTGTCTTTCTTCAAAGTACATACCATATATACATATATCTATGTGTGTGTGTCATATGTATATATGTGTAGAGTATGCATGTGTATGTGTGTCTTATAAAGTGATTCTGCATATGAGAGAAAACATACTACAGTTATCTTTCTGAGCCTGGCTTGCTTCATTTAACATCTATTCTCAAAGGAGAAAACTGTATGGGATCTTGAAACTTTACAGTGAAATTGAGTCAATGGGTAGAATTCTTTAAGGAATATATTTACATTGAGAAAGGACGACTGGTAACAAAAGAAGTAGATCAGCATAGTGGGGAATAATATAAAATGAAATCAGAGACAAATATTACAGAAAAGAAACATATTGTATTATAAAATCAGATTTCATTCCACACTAAGATAGTCAGGCATTACTCTTTGATTCTGTGGATCTGGTCATGTTGCAAAGACTGAAATTACTTTGCCACACTCATACTGCAATGTCTTTTCTTTCCACGTGACAGACAGAAAGGAGGGGTGTTAAATGACCACAGGGAGTGTGGAGTTACGAGTTGCCACAAAGTTGGGATTTTCTTAATTCTATATAATCTGAGATAATGGTTTCATGGTACTAAGAGATTTCTAAATTTTACCTATCATTTCCAAGTTCCCAGAGGGCAACATCAGCAGTGACAACACAGTGCAAACCTTTGCAAACTACCAGAAGGACTGTGTAAAAGGAGATGCTTAAAGAGCCATCAGTCGTCTCTGTACAAAGCAAGATGCTGGTAATGCAGAAATGAGAAAAGGGAAAGCTGTGGTCATAATCTATACAGTATTAAGACTACTGCTACACATTTCTTTGTTTACCAAAGGATTCGTTGAATTATAGTGAACACAATGGGTAAATGTGAGCTGCAACTGCAGAGGTAATGCACAAAGGCAAAATTCTCCCACAAAAACTGTTTGGATGAGGGTAATAGAACCACTTGAAAGGCTGTTGACCTCAAAGAAATGATAGGATTTCCATCTATAAGGCTAGTTAGTGTTCTTCTTGATGGTGAACTAACTCTGCAAGAGTGACACTAAATAACAAACATCCAGAACAGCAGAAATCAAGGAATTCTGTGAAATGACCTCTGCTCATAGTGCCTAATGCTCCCAGGGATCTTGTGCACAGTGACTGATCATCAACTGCCTAATATTCAACAACATATCGCAGAACTTCTCTAAACCCTTACATTACATATTGACTTCTGACAGAAGAAATACTTTCATGTTTTCTAGATAAGCCTAGGTAATTACTACTCGCAAACTGGCAGTCAGTCACTCGATAAGTTCAACTTAACCCGCATCTTGGCCTGACTGATGTGCCAGCCTACACTCATTTAGCTCTGTGTCTTGGCTGGTGATACAAATTCTCTTCAGTGCCCACTCTTCTCTCTATTGAAGTGAAACTCTCTTCAGTGTCATTATGTTCTTCTTCTCAAAGTTGTGCCAACACTCTAGGGAGGAAGCAAACAAACTGTCCCATCCAGCAGGACTCAGTTATTTGGGGAACGTGAGGGGGACTAGGCCTGAGGAGAGATGAGCGAGAAAGAAGGAACGAGACCAAGCAAAGAGTTGTCAAGGTCTCGTTTATTAGACTCCAAGCACAGTTTTTTAAGCAAACAGAACGAGGAAGTAAAAAGGAGGCACTGGGCGGGGGACCAGGTCTTGGGTAAACTAGGTGGGGGACCAAGTCTTGGATAAATTCCTGGAACATTCTACAATTACAACATTTTGCGGTCATTCTTGGAATGTAGGTTATACATTTAACAGTTACAGGTGTTTATCGTTCCACATGCATGGTTAGCAACAAGTCGCATTGTTCTCAGGGCAGCTACCTCCTTAAGCCCAGTTTCAGCTCGGATTCCAACAACAAACCACATAGTAGGACAGATGACTACAAGGTTCTAGAGGAAGTGAACCCAGCTCTGGTCTGCTGAAACTGTAGGCTTTTACATTTGAACCAAAGACTAGACATATTAAATAATTGAGAAACCACAAATGATGTTGGACTTTCTTATCTGGTGCTATTGTTTATAGAACCAGTATTTGGGCAGTATGATCTGTTTGCTCAGGTAGTTCTTAGGTTAAAACAAGAATGACAGTAACAAAACTTGTCACACAGAAAAAAGAACAATACTGTAGGCCATTTAGGAAAAGAGACAAGTCTTTAAGGCAGATGATAGAGGTCTTAGTGGGCCAGAGATAGAGTTAAAAGATTCTAGCAAGGAGAGACAAGACAGAAAATCATGACAAAGGAAGTATGGGATGATGTGGTAGGATACAGTGCAAAAAAGGGGGAAAAAAGTGCTGAGTGAGACAGAGGGGAATGAAAATGGCCTGCATGGTGCTGTACACAATAGCCAGAAACACAACTGTGAGATAATTATAGCATGATATATCCTGGCCAAGCACTAGTCAGCATTAAGATAAATTTAAAATGAAATGCATAAAGTAGAATAGAATAGTGGAAATTGTTGAGGAAAGTAATGTAACTAAGGATTTCAGATGTAAACAGTGCAAGGGATGCAGCTGACAGAATATGAAACGATGTTGCTCCATGCTAGTGTGTGCAACACACAGGAAGAAGTGATTCCTTTGAAATAGTGCCTTTTTACTCTTTTCAAACACTGAAACTCACTATGTTATTATAGAATTTCTTTGTTTCCCATCCTAGTACTAATCAGGCCCAACCCTGCTTAACTTCCCAGATCAAACGAGATCGGGCACGTTCAGGGTGGTATGGAAGTACATGGAATTTTCTTTGTTTCTTTATTTCCTATTGAGAAGGTGATTTTGCCTATCTTTTTATCCAAGCCAACAGACTCTACATTATGGTCTATAAGGTTATAAATGCTAAGCATTAGTGACCGGTGTTGACAATCACAGCTGAGAGACAACATACCCACTATGCATACATTCTCCTTTTAATTGCGAACACAAGCACAACACATTTTAGCTAATTTCCATTTTCTGATATGTAAATACCAAAATTATAAGTCTGACCCACATAAGAGGATGGATCTAAAGGCAAGTGCTTATGAAATGGGTTCCTAGTCTCTTACTTATTCTATGACAAATGTGTTTTCATTAGACAATTACTCACAGAGTCACTGGGATCATAAACATTATACTGGTTTTGTTTGTCTGTTTTACATTAAACTAAAGAAAAATAAAGCATGCCAAAATGCAAAGCACACATATCTACAGATATCTGTTTATGATTTCTGGGGGGTGAAAAGAGATACAGGGTAGGCTGAAATGGATAAAGTTGGCTGATCTTTCAGATAAATGCGGGATCATTCTCAGGTGAAGAAGTTTGATGGTAGAGAGGCAAAGCAGTTTATAGAGAAGGAGAGTTAGCGAGCAGTGAGGAAACAATTGAGGAAAAGGTTCTATGTAGTCTTTGAAATGAAAGATAATGGGAGAAATTGTATTGTCATTTCAAACACTAATAATAGATGGCTCCAGTGCTAAGAATGGGGGGGGGGTGTTAAGCTTTATCTCGTTATAGTTTATTGTTATTTTATTACAAACTGGAAGCATTTCAAGCATATACTATTTAAATAATTTGTTTATATTAGCTCCACTAAGTGAGGGAGCCCTTTTGGTCTAGGGGATATCATAATCTAGAATTTCATCTTAACCCGTAAAGCCCACAGAATGCTCCTCACAATACAGTGTTGGAGGCAAGCACCTTAACCGCTGAACCATCTCTCCAGCTCCCCCACCTCCTTTTTTTAAGGTAGGGTCTCATTCTAGCCCAGGCTGATCTGGAATTCACTATGCAGCCTTAGGCTGGACTCTAACTCACAGAAATCCTCTGGCTCCCTAGTGCTGAGACGAAAGACATGTGCCACCATGCCTGTCGCAGTTCCATATTGGAAAGGGGATTTGTTTCTGAGAAGAATGAACTCCCATGTTTATGTATGTATTCATTTCCTGAGGGTACCAGTTTATGTTATGTGAATTCTAAGCATGCTTTGTCCAGGAATTCACAGCTGAGATCCCCAAGGAAGGTTTTTACTCATAGGCTCTATGCTGTAGCAGATCTGAGTCAGTCCTGCTGAAGGACAAGAATTTAGGGTCAAGCCTGTGCCTCCTCTTGCCCTCTTATCCCGATTTTACTCTATGTCCTCTAGCCTAATGGGTCTTAAAATAAAGTTGTCATCTAAAGCTAGAACAGGGTCTGAAGTCAAGGGTTGAACTTTGTTTTGTATCTGTTCCTCCCCAAGTACGTAACAATATACTCAGAACATGTGGCCACCTACCAATACTTGCCCTTATATACTTATTCATCATTCCTTTCTACAAAAATGGGCTTCTGTATGTTGGACTTCCCAACAGTTATTTTAACAGGTTTCCTACTGTTGTGTTAAAGTAACTGTGTGCTCAAGTTCAGATTTAATTATGGGAACAATTTTATTTTCTTATTTCCTCATCCTATTAATGGGTAACATGTCTCAACCTAGAGTCCAGGAAAGAAGCTTACTGCCTCAGTAAAAAGGCTCCAATGATCACATCTACATTTTCACTAACACCCAACTCTGGGCTTCATGGTCTTTATCAAATCCAACACTATATAACAATCCTTGACTTTTATCTGAATCTTGGACAAGATTATTCAATGATTCAACTATCCTGAAAGCTATAGCACCATCCTCTCTTTCCACCAATAACTTTAACTGATGTCAATAAAGAAAGAAACAATGAACTAGCATCACCACCCATGGTAGAGACTGGAAGAGTGAGTTGTGTTATATTGGGTACAATGTGAAAATGTCACATGACCAGGATTTATACCTGCTTCAGGGGAATTTACAGTTCAAAAAGGCCAAACCACAGCAAAAATGTTAGACTGGTTTATACTTATGAACCAGATTGTCAGTGTCTGTTTTGTAGAGGAACTCAATGGGAAGGATGCATACTTACAAATGTGTATGCAGATCAGAAAACACTTCTTTTTTAATATTTTATTTTTATTTATTACTTGAAAGAGAGAGAGAGAGATAAGGAGAGAATGTGTGTTCCAGGATCTCCAGCCACTGCAAATAAACTCCTGATGCAAGTGCCACCTGTGCATCTGGCTTACTGGGATATTGAACTTTGGTCCTTAGGCTTCCTAGAAAAGCACCTTAACCACCAAGCCATCTTTCCAGCCCAAGGAAGACACTTTTGCAGATTGTTCCACATACTGGTAGAAGCTGAGGTGTCCCATTTTCTGCCCTCTGCAAGCTGGAGAACAAGAAAGCTTATGCGAGTCAGCCTAAACCTGACAGCAAATGCTTTGAGGTGGGGCTGATATGGTGACAGGGGTCTTGGAGTATAGCCTGACCCACTCTATAGACTGGAACATTCCAGTTTCCTATGTTCCACACCAAGAAAACATGGATGTTCTAGGTGAGAAAGAAAAAGGGAGAAAGAATGAGTGGTGAAGGAATGGAGGAGGAAGAAAGGGAGAAAGGATTGGTGAGTTTGTTCTCCTTTTGAATTTTTGTTCTGTTAGAACCACATGTTAGGTTCTCCAGGGATATGAAATTCAGCTGATTCAATCAGGCCCTCCCATGTTGATAAGGGTGAAACTCCTTGATTCAAGTATTCATCTATCCTATTGATAATCTTCTAGACATATCTTATCAGTTATCTAGGTATCTTTACATTCAATTGAAATTATGTATATTAACCAATAGCTCAAATCATACTATACTGTGTGAGATTGGCTTTTTTTTTTTTTTTTTTTTTTTTTTTTTTTTTAATCAGGTAGGGTCTCACTCTAACCCAGGCTGACCTGGAATTCACTATGTAGTATCAGGCTGGCTTTGAACTCACAGTAATCCAACTACCTCTGCCTCCCAACTTCTGGGATTAAAGGCATGCATGGTCACACCTGGCAAGATTGGAAATTCTTAAAGGGTTTGGAAAACTTTTGTGCATGGTGATGGTTCCATTCCTAAAATGATTTACCTTGGAGGTGATGCAGCTTTTATTTTATTTTTATTTTTTTCGTTATTGAAGTAGGGTCTCTCTTTAGCAGAGGCTGATCTGGAATTCACTATGGAGTCTCAGGGTGGCCTCAAATTCAGTGTTATTCCTATTTCTGCCTAGTGAGTTCTGTGACTAAAGGTGTGTGACACCTTCCCTGGTGTGATACAGTTTTAAAGAGTCAAGTTTTCACAGATGTGAGGATAGAATTTTAAAGGTCAACCATTTCCCAAGGTTCTATCGCCTGTAGGAGGTAACATGAGAGTCCAACTCCCTTTCTTACCAGACTCTTCAGGAAGAAAACAAAACAAAAATCTCAAGCTGGAACTTAAAGGAGGATATAATCAGAATTGTTTGAAAGTATGAACTGAAGAAATATGATGTGAACCCATATGGCTTTGTCAAAATTAATCAGTCATTTTTGCCAGCCAATTCTCATTCAGATGGAAGAGGCTCATGTGTGATTGATTGAACAATCTGTCATTTCTACTAATTCCATTAGGATTGTAACACTAAGTTCTACCTGGCTACTGCTGCAGTGAATCTGGAAACTTGTGGGCACCATTTCTGGGGAAATGTGGCCCTGGGTGATTAGGGAAAAAAGCCAGATCCATTCAGTGCAGAACCAATTAGTCCCCACCCTCACAAGTTCCTCATCTACAAATGACTTTTTTCCTTTTCTCCAGCTGTTATCTGTTTTTCAGCCTGCAGTTTCGCTAATGAGGTATTGGGTACTTCATCTTTCAGAATAATGAATGAGTCAGTCTCTCTGCAAAGGTGGCTTCTGTCCTGGGAGCCCTGTGGCAGCTCCTGAGAATGCCAGGCTGCTGTCTGTCAGGATTCAAAGGGGCTGGCTTCCCTGAATGAGCCTGGCATTGAGATGACTTTGAGTTACAAAGATGGGTCACCATGGGAATGACAAGGCTGGAAAGATAACACTTCATCTCAACAGAGAGAAAGGATTAGAACCACGTGTTCGGTTCTCCAGGGATATAAAATTGAAAGTATAGACCATTTTACAAATGAGATATCAATAAGAGAACAAGTTCTCAAGTTTGTTAAATACCTGTGTATATATATATACCTCTTCCAAAGTGGCATTAGTACTCACTAGCTTTTATGGAACTTATATAGAAATAAATGAATAAGTTACTTATTTGTTATAAATAAAATTATAATAACATTAAAATGAGTAAAATCGTTGATGCATTTATTCATTTGCAGCAATAATATTTCAAGATCATGATAGCCATATGTGACACAGCATTTCTACCATTTCACAAACTATGCAGAGTAAACAAATGAATTTAACATCTTCAGTCAATATCTCTATAATTTTATCAGGCACACAGATATATAATTAATGGCATTTGCTGTGAATTCTATATAAACAAAGGACAAAAGTCAAGCATTCCTCACTAAACATATGTTTCTTCACAACCCTATCTTGACTCCATGAATCTAAGCAATAAGCAGACAAGCTAATTCCCCACACTGAATAAAACCACTGTATACAACAGGGAAAAGCACCTGCCCATTTCTCAGTAGTGTTCACAAAACAATCATTAGTAAGTCCTTTCCTGTGTTACAGCTTAGGCTATATCATTCTGTTTCTTTTCATTGCACTAACTCATGAATTTAACAATAAAATTAAAATAGACCTTTAGAATCTGTATTAACAAGCTTGCCAAGGTATTCCTTCTCACACTGCTGTTTGAAAACATTTGCTGTAGAGTCTGAGAGGAATGGCCTTTCAGTTGATCTTATTTGTTTCTCACTAGCAGATAGCTCTTTGGGTTTGTATCTTGGCTGAGTCACCTACCACTGCGTTAACCTTGGGCAAGGAGCTTTCTCAGAGGAGGTCTCCTTTTCTATCATTGGTGAGGTTTGGCTGTGTCATATGCCCTTGAGTGAACTCCAAGCAGAATAAATGGTCATGATTGCTTAGAATAATTACATTTCATCACCGGGCAAGGGAAAAAGCCAGGGTGTATGATCATCCAATATTAAACAAAGTTAGAGGTCTTTAGCAAGTAGAAAAATTGGTAGTGTTACTCTTTGGAGGCAACCGGCAGTACCTGGCAGAAAACCTTCTTGTTTGAGGCCCAAACATGGGTTATTGTTAATCCTACATGACATTGTTGCATAGGAGGTTAGTCACATTCAGAACTGCTTAAAATGTTCACCAAAATCAGCATGGTTTGTTGGTGAGGGATGTACGATAAGACATACAGTCTGTTCTTGGTGAACACCTCCACAATTACACAGATATACTTATTGGCTGGCTTATCTCCTCCTGTTCTGCTTTTCCTTCATCTTTTTCTTTGTAATTGATGCTTTGACATCTCTCCTTTGGATTATGCAACTCCTTTTGCATACTTCTGGATTACTAAGTTAAAACTAAGTTAAAATATATATATATACACTTCCAATTTGCTTTTTCCTCCTGCCCTGTTTGAAGTAAGCATTCTGAATTGTTTTTTAAGGTAGCACCTTGATCCTTGTACTTGCCACATAAATAGATAATTGTTTACTTCATATGCTTAGGGAATATACACATTTGTAGTAACCTGTTAAATTAGAAAAAGGATCTCAAGCTTCTCTTATTAATTGAGCTTAGGGAGGATATTATAAATAGGATGTCCGGCATCCCTTCCTGCTCAATGAGAAAAGCATACTCCAGACTTTCAAAGGAACGGTTATGCACCAACATGAAAACACATCTTCCCAATAAGAAAGGAAGCCGGGACCCTAGGAGGTAGAAAGCCCGGTCCATGAGAGCTGTTTCAGCCGTCTGGCTGCATTTGGAAAACTCATATTCATGAGGTTGCTTTCAGCTTCCCAGCTGTCCCACACGGTGGTCTGAAAAGGACGATGATAGCTTCAGGTGGGGAATGAGGAGCAGATGGGATGGTCACTTAAGGCATGGGATCCTGTTATCATCACCATGTATTTGATTCTTTAATTATTAAGGAATGCAGATAGAGAAATTAAGGGAATGTAATGAGCTTTTTCAAATAGGCTGTGTTTTTCCAAAGTGCCCATGAGGAAGCACCTGTTCTAGTTACATTCTTCACTGCAAGGATTTAGTTCGTTTGTTTTTGCTCATTTCAAACTATTTCAAGAGGCAATTGTATCTCTGATCTAATTCTGGTAGGAAGGACTGCTCTGTTCTCAAAACAGGGAAAGTGTCCTGCAGAATTTTCACTTAATTTATGCAAATCATTACAGGTAATCTACAGCAAGAATGGACCCTGGACCATTTAGGGATGAGTCATTTTATTTTTTACTTTTGACTTCCTGTGACCCAGTACCTGACAGAACTTAGTGTATGGTTTAAGGGGACATAGTCCACCATGCTGGCAAGTCATGACAGCATGATAAGAACTTGCTGTGTGGCTTTAGCAGGGGAAATAGGATTGTACTATAAGACCCAAACTTTGTACCATAGCAGCTCACTTCCTCTTGTTAGAACTCATCTCAAAAGGTTCCTCAAACTCCCCTAAATGTGAAACAGGCTGGAGATGGTGTTTCAGTCACATGATCTGGTGGGGCACATTTTACATTTATAACTATCATGTTAAATTTTGACTGTGGTTTCACAAAGTGCATATCCATGCTCAGGGAGAAGACACATGAGCCAAAATGATTTTATTATTGTCGGAGATAGAAATTACATGCTGGATCTCTGTGTGTGTGAACTGATGTAAAAAGGTACGAATAGTTACTGTGAGAAGTGTATTAGCCCTCCCCATAACTGGAAAGGCAGATGTGTTGCCTTCTTTGTATAAGAGCTGGTTTTGAAAACCTTCCAAGACACAAGTAACCTGAAGGCCATGGCAATGGAATGTTAATGAATTTGAAAACCCCCATACAGAATGCTGGTAATATAAAAAGGAGTGACAGGGCTAGAGAGATGGCTTAGCAGTTAAGGCGCCTGCCCACTAAGCATAAGAATGCCAGTTCCAATCTCCAGGTTCCACATTTAGCCAGATGCAAAGTGATGCAAGGGCACAATGCTGCACTTGCCCACAAGAGGGTGCACACATCTGGAGTTCATTAGCAGCAGCTGAGAGGCTGCTGGCTTGCCCGTTCTCTCTCTCTCTGCCTCTCCCTCTCTGCCTTTCTTTGTGTCTTTCTGTCAGGAAAAAAAAAAAAAAAAAAAGTAGTGACAGTAAGGTTAAAAATAATGCCCTGTGGAAACATACAGAACCTGGATTAGCCTACAAGTACTGAAGCACATCTGGCAGGAAAGGAGCTATGCAATGGAAAGCACAATGTATACAGGATTAAGCAAGAGGACAACCTTCACAGGCCTCCATAGTGGACTATAATCTCATATGCAATATATATAATACATCGTGGGCCCAACTTTTGTTATCTGAAATGGTAATGTATACTAAAAATAAAATTCCTTTGATGAGGTTAGATATCAGATACCACAGGAATTTGTTAATCATGCTGGGAATTTTCTCAATAAAAATATTGCATTTGATATTACTCTGATGAAATACTTTTATACTAAATTTCAGGAATAATATGAAATATACTACATTAAATGTATTTACTTAAATTATTACAATAATTTAAAAATGTTACTAATGAAAGGAAAATTAAAATAGAGTATTGTTTTAAAATATATTTCCAAGCCTTTTGATAACTTGTATTGCAAGGCACAAGACGTGGGCATCAGACAGCTTACATCCTTTTGCTTTTGTTAATCTAGTTTTATTTCTATACAGCTCTACCTATTTATTTACATATTTTCTTTAGCTGTGCAGAGTTGAATAAAGAATAGGAATAAAGTACACCATCTTCAAAAATGGTAACATTGGGCTGGGGAAATGGCTTAGCAGTTAAGACACTGGCCTGCAAAGCCAAAGGACTCAGATTCAACTGTCCAGGACTGATGTAAGCCAGGTGCACAAGGTGGTGCATACATCTGGAGTTCATTTGCAGTGGCTGGAGGAGCTGACACGCCCATTCTCCTTCTCTCATGTGAGCAGGCTCTCTAAAATAAATAAATAAAAGTAAAATATATATTTTTTTAAATATTGGAAATATTTACTTTCTGGGCATTTACAGAAATTTGGCCAAACCCTGTCACTGATGTCAGAAGATCCTTCAAAATGAGTTTCTAGCCAACCACCTTTTGATTGGCTCCTAGAAACAACCCAGTCCTCTTAGAGGGAAAATGAACATGTAATTGTATAATTTGGTTAGCACAATTCTTATTTCCCCAGCAATACTACTGGCTGTGCCCTACAAAACAGTCACAGGACAGTGAGAGATGAAAAATAGAAGTAGACTGATTGGAGAGGTTAGGACAATGAGCTGTTGTGGGTGGTCTCATGTGCATGTGAACCTTTGTGTGACCAGAATAGTCCATCAAGCTGTGCTTACAGCACTGCAAGGCGTCTCTTAGGCCAAGGTTTCAAATCCTTCCACATTCCTCTTGAGAGTCAGCTCCAAAAGGCCGAAGACACACAGTTAGGTGTCTAGCAGCAATCCCACTCCTTGATACCACTTTACTGTTGCAGTCGGGTTCACATTGCTGATAGAAATCACCCGACCAAGAGCAGCTTGTGGGGAAAAAAAAAAAAAAAAGAGGTTTATTTTGGCAAGGGGAAGCTGGCTATAATACCCATAAGCCCGCCCCCAACAATACACCACCTCCAGGAGGCTTTAATTTCCAATTGCCATCAGCTGGGGAGACTAGCGTTCAGAACACTTAAGTTTGTGGGGGACACCTGAATCAAACCACCACAACCCCTAAACGGAAGCTCCTGTCACTGTATATTTTATCCAACCTTTGCTGAATGGTTTTTGCTCTTGTGCACGTTTTATCTAAACAAGACACCACCTGAGTAATTTGATTTGAAACCTACATGAAGAAGAAGATGCATCTCATAGCCTGCTCCAAGAATCAAGAATCACTGGACTGTCCTTCTCTTCTGAGGAGCCAGGGAAGGAAAGAGAAACCTAGCGATAGATGATGAAGCCTGGGATACTCCTCCATCCACTGTCTTCTGTAAATTATCTCTGTGTCCTGGGCCATATTTTCTCACATGTAAAACTAAAATATGTAGAATAATTAACTTGAAGAATGTTTTAGGGATCAAATTAGATAATGCATGTGAATGGTTTGTTATAAATTATGAAGTTATAATTAAGGCTTTGTTTCTCTAAGTGTCCCATTTCAAATCCCAGCTGTCTCATGGAAGCCTGCACAATTCTCACTCTGGTGGCATAATTTCATTAGCTCATTTTCCTTGTGACAGTTAAGGACAGTCCAGTGAGCAATGCTCCTCCTCTTAAGTAGGAAAGGGAATAGAGAGAAAAAGATGTGATGATGTCATATGAAAAAGTAAGAATTTTAATATCGAAATATTTTTAGACAAAGGAAAAAGGCAATGTTTTGCAAAGGGAAAGAACACAGGTATCAAATGATGAACTCACAGCTACCTTACATGAGTTTTACATCACTCAGACATTTACCAAATGCCATAATTTTGGCTACCCCCTTTATTGTAGCCAAGCAAAGGATATTGAGTCTACAAATTCATTACAAGTCTTTAACCAAATGGGAAGACTTCAGCTAAAAAAAATAATTTCCTAGGGAATGAGCCCCAGAAATATAACTCTGTCCATCCATAAATCAAAAGGGAGAAGAAGGAATAGAAGGGCAGCCTTGTCAAATGCATATAAATCAAATATGCCCAAATTACTGCTTTCCTAATAAAGGCATGCAAATAGCTCAAGAAAGAGGAACAAGCATCACCCTGCATGTAAATCACAGTAAGTGGGTGCTAATAAATTTCAGCTTGACTGAAATGGCAAAATTTCAGAGGAATTAGTGGAAGGTGGGAATATTTAGAAAGCAGATGGAATGTTATTAATCATTTGATCAAGTACAACCAGACCCTATAAATTATTTTTATACATTTTTGGGAGTTTCCAACATGATCAGGGAATCATTCCCACCTCAGGTCTATTTTCTCAATTCAAATGAATACACATGCTATGTGTAAACTCCTTCTGCATTGGGAACCACTGGCTCTTTCCATGGTGTGGTGGTTTGATTCAGGTGTCCCCCATAAACTTAGGTGTTCTGAATGCTAGGTACCCAGTTAATGGATATTTGGGAATTAATGCCTCCTGGAGGAAGTGTATTGTTGGGGGTGGGCTTATGAGTATTATAGTCACTTTCCCCTTGCCAGTGTTTTGGCACACTCTCCTGTGGCTTTTATCAATCTGATGTTGGCCAGGGGGTGATATCCACCCTTTACTCATGCCATAGTTTTCCCTGCCATCATGGAGCTTCCCCTCAAGTCTTAAAGCCAAAATAAACCTTTTTCCCAAAAGCTGCTCTTGGCCACGTGATTTCTCCAGCAATGTGGGCCTGACTGCAACACATGGCATTATTAGTTTACAACTGGGTCACTGGGTGTACCATTCCTGTGACTCCTCTTGTTCTTCCCGCCCTAACCTGAATGAATCCCTGTTTTTAGCGTGGGTGATATTCCAATCCTGTATGGTCCTTTCTTCTCTTAATCCCCTTAATTCCATTGAAAGCTAAAGTTTATTTACTATTTGAGTGATTAATTGTATGATATAACTTTGAGGAATGCTTAAACAATGCCTTAGAAGACTTATCATTTAGTTGGCTTTTATTTTTATCTATGTCTTTGCCTGTCTAAATGGCTACTGACATCCTTGTTGTCTTTTGATTCTGAGAAATGACACAATAAACACATTTACATAAAGAGCCATGGAAGAAAGAGTTACATCCCAAAAGGTCTTAATCAGTGGATTTACATTAGCTTTGCATTCCATAGAAATTTGTTGTTTTTTCTTAATATTTATTTATATTTTAGTTTTATTTATTTATTTATTTATTTGACAGAGAAAGAGGGGGGAGAGAGAGAGAGAGAGAATGGGCGTTCTAGGGCTTCCAGCCACTGCAAACAAACTCCAGACATGTGCTCCCCCTTCTGCATCTGGCTAACGTGGGTCCTAAGGAATTGAACCTGGGTCCTCTGGCTATGCAGGCAAACACTTTAACTGTTAAACCATCTCTCCAGCCCAGGAATTTGTTGTTTAATATGTTGTCACATGCTTTTTGGGGGATACATTGCTACCTGAGACATCTTTCCAGCCATCTTTAATCACCAGAGCCATCCATTGTTCATTACAAGAGTGTTATTGGTCTCTGTCAAAGGAACTGCTGAATCTTCCATTAAATACACCTTACAAAGATGATTAAATAAAAAACACTGTCTTTGAAGCCCTCTATACCCATTATCTCTCTTTTCAGTATTGTACAGTGTCGTCAGACCACTAGTTAGACAATGTTTTTAGCCCTATATGGTGGCCCATGTCTGCAATCCCACCTCTTGTGAGCTGTAGGCTAGAAGATCAAGAGTTCAAGATTATCCTCACAAACATTGTGAGTTCCAGGCAACTGATGGCAACTCAGTCTCTTCTATAGTCCAATTACAAAGTGGTGAACAGCATTTGTGACAGACTGTGTGAGTCCCACTTTTAGCCTCAGGCTGGGGACCATCAGATAATCAGAAAGGAATGCCTCCTGCAACCTCCACTAATTCCTGCCTGCCTGGACCTACTGGTAAACTGGTGTTTTGCTAGCTTCTTCCATTAAAAGTTCTGGAATCAACTTGTTCCAGCCCCTACCTCTAAAAGTCCACACTTTTCAAATGTCATATGGTTTAAAGACTGAATGGATCTGTAATCATATATGGTTGCATACATGCATTTGAATGTGTACAATTGATTGAGTTGCACATGCAAATGGCCCATGTCCCTACCTCTAAGTGTACAAAAGACAATCTATAGTTTTGTATGGATGTGGAGGGATGGCTTTGGGAAGACAAAATGGAGCACAAAATGCTTTGTATGTGAATGGAAGATTTGGGAAAAATAAGTGGAGAATAAGCGATGTAATTAACAGTGTAGGCAAGGAAGAAGTGATCATCAAGGTAAAAAGAGAATAAATTTTGGAAAGAGCCCCATGTGGGCCTTGTCCCATATGCAAGGAGGAGGCATAGTTATTCTGGGTAGAGTCTGAGTGATGAGCATGAGTTCTGTAACCAAGGGTTAGTGTAAACAATACAGTGGGATAATACATATAAGACAGTGATGCTGGTTATACTTGAGAGGACTTCTATTCTTGTCAAGATCTAACTACACTGAAGGATGACCCTCTTGTCATCCCTAAAGATTCCTCAGTCTTCCTGAAAATTGTATTTTTATTAGCTGACTATACCAAATAATAACTACATCTGATATGATAGCCAACACATCTCTTCAATCTTTCATTCATTTATTTATTTATTTATTTGTTTATTTATTTATATTATTCTGATTTTACATTCTTAGTATTGGTTCCATTATCCTTTTTGTGTGGATTTGTTGAAGAACACAATAAAGAAGGTGGAGGGATATGTAGAGAAGGAATTGTTTACACATAAAAGGTGCACAAAGCATGATATAGCCATCAAGAACAAAATGGGTTACATAGATGATACAAGAATTACATGCCTGGACATGATTAGATAAGCTTAGAGCATAAGAGGGCCTGTCATTAGAGAGGTGGATGGGCAAGGTAGCAGACATTTCAATGAATCCAAAGCATAGTGGGAAAGAGGGAAATGAAGCCAACTTTGCATTTCTATGCCTTCTGGATGAAGTATGCTTTACATACTCTGGCAATTTCTTTTTTTATTTATTTATTTATTTGTTTATTTATTTATTTTTAATTAATTTATTATTTTTGAGAGAAAGAGAGAAAGAGTGGTTTTCCAAGGGCCTCTAGCCACTGCAATCAACTCCAGAAGTGTGTGCTACTTTATGTGCATGTGTCACCTTATGCACATTTGTTACCTTGTGCATCTGGCTTACATGGGATCTGGGGAGTGGAACCTGGGTCCCTAGGCTTTGCAGGCAATTGCCTTAACCACTAAGCCACCTCACTAGGCCTTGGAAATTTCTTTTTAATTCAACTCTACTTATTTGTTCTGATTCAGCCATTTTCTTTTCCAACTTGAAAATCTTTCTAATCCACTCTAAACAAGATGTTATTATTTTTTTTCTTTCTTTAACCTTTAGATCATTCTAATTCATTTGACAAATACTGATCCCATCATGGGATATTCTTCTTTCACTGTGTATGTCAATTCCATTCATGTGCTAATTTTTGTACCCATCTTCAGTCACCCAATTGAAAACAGAAGCTACTTGAGGGCAAAGACATACACTCCATCCTCTATTGTGCTGAAGCACCAAGGCACTTGGCATAGCAGTGCCAGGTGAGTGGCTGATAATTCAATTTGCTGTTGTCTTCCAAGCATGAAGGAGGAGATGAACGTATTGTGGGGCATGAAGGTTCAAAGTTACGGTACTTAATCTTTGAACTGCCTGATACAACTCTGTTCTTGTTGGTTGACCTTCTAGTCCCAGGAAAAGGTGTACTTTTTCAGCTTGAGCAGCTCAGGTGGCCATGAGTGGAGGAGCTGGGCCATCACCAGTGCATTGGACAGAAACAACACTGCATCATTTCACCTCATCAGAGGCACTAGAGCTAGACACGAGAAATCGGCTGTCTTGTGGGAGAGTTAGTCATCCATAGCCAATCTCCTTGAGGAGATGGATAATGCTCTTCTAAAATGAGTTAGAATTCTGAAGGGAGAGTGTCCATGTTTGGCAAATGAAACTTGATTTTAGGAAGAGAGGATCCTAATAAAGAGGATTTCTACATTAATTCAACCTATATCAACAATTATTTATTGAGCACTTGTAACATAGAGAGTTCTTTGTAGCAAAGAGAAAGTGTTAAGATACAGTTCTTACTTGGAAATTATTTAGAAGACATCACCATACAACATCATTAATTGTGTATCTTAGCAGAAGTAAGGGCCAATTTTATGACACGTGTTATCATCATATATTTGAGAGTAACTGTAATAGCATTTCTAATACTTTCACATCAATGATAGCTACAGAATGCCTGTACCAGTTTCCTAGGCATCTGCTTTTTTAATGTATACCTAGATTGAGTAAATCTGCCCTATCAAACAGTGTGGAAGCTGGTCATCAGGGAAGAAGTGGGATGAGGGGCTCTGATGGCATCTGATTCTGGGTGTGTCTGTCACTTTTTTCTGTCTTGTCTTCTAGTCACTGTCGGCTCAGAAGCAATACCCAATGATCTACCTAGGCGAGACTCTCCTATAAAGTTTTTTTGAATATTTTTGATTTAACATATCAACTCTGTGTTTGGCATACTAATTATAAGTTCTAATTATTCTCCTCTAAAGTTAATTGTATTATTCTACAAAAAAAATGTGTTTTACCAGAGAGAATACAGTATAATAATAAACATTTTAGTAGCAGTAGACACGCTTTCCTTATCTCAGAGCACAGCTGCAGTAAAGCTGAAAGAGGGAAAATCAAGTTCTTTTTAAATTTTATTTTTGTGTGAAAGTATGTAGTGTATGTATTGTGTGCATGGATGTTTGCACGTTTGTGGGCTCTTGTGTGTTCATGTGGACATGCATGTATGTGTGTGCATATGTGTGGGTGTGCATGCATACATGTATGTATATGGAGAAGCCAGAGATCACTATGCACACAGAAACCGTATCATAAAATGCTTCTTCATCATTGTGCATGCACAAGCAGGCATGGATGCACATCCTTTGGTTTCCATCTAATGGTCACAAACTTTAGTCTAATTTTGTAGGTGAGTGAGATGCTAATCAAGCAGTTGAAGACAGAGAGCCTCATGAAAATAATCAAATGTGAATTTGTCCAGAGGGACTCTCAACTTTGAAGAGGGAGAGAAGAAATTGTCATGTTGATTCCACTGGAGACAGCCTTCCTGCTCCTAAGCGGCCCCTGGGGATTCACTACCTGATTTGTTCTTCTTCAGGCTGGCATCTCAGTGACAAGGCAATTGTAATTAGAATGAATAAAATGAGAAATGTGCCAAGTCTCTGCTTATAATTCAGACTATGACATTAAAGAAACATTGCAGTTTTTATTATTTTTTTTTAATTTAAGGATCTACAAACAGATAGTAGGACTCTTCCTTCTGTAAAACTCAGAAGTGTTTTGCTAAAGAGAGAAAATGCATATTCCAGATGGTTACATCTTTCCATTTGGGATTTGAGTCTGTGTTTGGAAGTCATCTTATTTTCCCATGCTTGCAATGTAGTAAAGAAATGGAGTAAAGAAGAGACATATAACACTCCTGCTCTCCTGCTACTTCTGAACTCACTGTAGCTGGGAAGTGGAGGGTTGAAACTACCCAGGTGGTTGTAGTAACACGATCTTGAGCCTGATGCCCGGTGCTGCAGCATGCTGGCTGAACGTAGCTACCTGAGAACTGAGCCCCAACCCAGAATACAAATTCCAAATGAAAATTATTCTGACATCACATATTTTTGGTTTTCATAATGTTAAAGACAGGGGATATTCAGAATTCTGAACGGATTCAAGAAGGCTATTTGTAAATTAGAATATTGGGCATACTTACAACTTTAAAGTGATGAAAACTAATGATATTCAAAGGTTTATCAGCTCCTCTGGTCTTCTTAGTGAAGAGTTGCCCATTCTTTTTCCCCTCTATCATAGTGAGAGGTTAAATTGAACTAATTCCCACCCTGATCCAATGCAAAGTGGTTTTGCTACTTATGAAAATTATCATATCATATTTCCTGACCCATGTGTCACATACTCTTGTCCAGCCCTGTTCTCATGTGAACTCCTTTTACTCTTTCTTGGCCAAATAGTAGCAGTCTTTAAGGATAACTGAGATTGTATCCATCCCCCATTTAAACATGTCCTGAACAATGAAGTGTTGATTAGGTTATTAGAAGTAGGTGAAAATTATGTGCTGGAGGAGGTGGAGAATGAGTTGTGAGCTCATGGGTGATATCTGTACGTCCCTTATTTCTTATATCCATTGCAGCTTCTCAATCTCTGTAAACCCATCACAGTTGTTGGAAGGCTGCACTGGCATGTGATGCAATAGTCCCTTAATTTAAATGCAGAGAGATTGTGATTTCCCCCAGTGGGGTTAATCATTAATGACAGAACAGTGGAATTCCAACACAGACCAGGGAATGCCACAAAAATTTTGGTGATGACAGAATAACCCCATGTCAATCACTTTGTAGTGGGCACTCAATATGCTTTTGTGTTTATAGATATATTCATTCATTCTACTGAATCACAACATCATGATGTAGCATTTTATCACAAGCCATAAGTCAGTTACCTGCCACAAAGACTCAAAGCTGCTTTCTCACCAGATGCAGAAGTTTCATTAGTTTTATAAGCTTTTTTCAGATGACAAATTTTCTCCATACTGAGAAAACGTAAACAAAATTATCCTAGAAAACAAAAACAAACAAACAAAAAAATATAAACCCTATTTTCTTCACCAAGTAAGTAAGAGGCTGGGGAGAAAACTCAATTGGTAAGGTGCTTGCCTTGCCAGCATGAGGACCTGTATTCGATTTTCAGAACCAAGTTAAAATCGCCATTCGTGATGGCATGTAATCACAGTGCTGGAGAGGTTGAAACAGAAAGATCTCTGCAGCTCTTCGGCAGCCAAGCCAAGGCTAATTGGTGAGCTTTTGGCCAATGAGAAAGACTTTGTCTCAAAAATAAGCAAATGGGGAGGGCTGGAGAGATGGCTTAGTGGTTACGGCACCTGCCTCCTAAAGTCTAAGAACACTGGTTCCAATCTCCAGCGGTTCCAATCTCCAGGTTCCACGGTTAGCCAGATGCAAAGTGACGCAAGGGCACACTGCCATACTTGACCACAAGGGGGCGTGCACGCATCTGGATTTTGTTCACAGCAGCTGAGACTGCTACCGCGACCATCTCTCTGTCTTCATCTCCCTCTCTCTCTCTCTCTCTACAAATTAATAATAATAATAATAAGCAAATGGTGGGGCTGGAGAGATGGCTTAGTGGTTAAGGCACTTGCCTGCAAAGCCAAAGGACCTTGGTTTGATTCCCTAGGACCCATGTAAGCCAGATGCACAAGGTGGTGTCCTCTGGGTTCTATATGTAAGTGCATCCACATGCACATGTGCACCCATACACGTACACATACCCCATCTGCACACTGACATAAAAATGTGTAACAGGCCCGGCGTGGTGGCGCACGCCTTTAATCCCAGCACTCGGGAGGCAGAGGTAGGAGGATCGCCGAGAGTTTGAGGCCACCCTTAGACTACATAGTTAATTCCAGGTCAGCCTGGACCAGAGTGAGACCCTACCTCGCAAAACCAAATATATATATATATATATTTATGTAGCAGGAAAATTGCACTTTCTTACTGTCTCTGAGTCATCGTTATGAATAAAGTTAAGGTTCTAGGCACTTCCTCTCTGTTGAACTATTTGTCTGCTACTGTCCCTGTGTCTTCATTCCAGAGTACTGTGGACTCATGTTAGCATCTCTACCATTTCCGGTGTTGTCTGCTGTCACCAGCCACTTCTCCTCTTTACTAGTATGTCTTCTTTGCTTCTAATCTGGTTCCTTGTCCAACACACAGTTGTCAAGTCTTAGGAGGCTTAATATTTTTATTATTATTTCCACTTCCATTCAGCACAGTTAAGATCACGTTTATTTCCCCTCATACTACCAACCATTGTTTTGAATAAACGCTGTCTCTGTGGTGGGAAGGAAGAGGGAATTTAGCTTTGTTTTTGTTTTATGCTGCCCCATATCCTAGCTTCCAGAGAACAATACCGAAGAGCAAACGATGATAGAAATTTCCTGCCAGAAGTCAGCCATAGCCAGAACTAACAAATACAAGATTTCTTACTTTTCAAATGACTTTATATGTTATGATGCTGTAAATGAAGGAGAAGGGTATAAGAAATGCATTCTTGGTGGTATAAATTAAATAGGTCTGTCTTAAATATTAGAATTTTCATGGAAAGGAAACACTCACTTCTGCATGATACTCTCCTACATCTAAGAGTTATCTTTCACATAAAACTTCCTAACTTCCCAACATGTTTTTCTTTTTCTTTTTCGAGGTAGGGTGTCACTCTAGCCCAGGCTGACCTGGGATTCACTATGTAGTCTCAGACTGAAATCAAACTAACAGTGATCTTCCTACTTCTGCCTCCTGTGCCACCACACCTGACTGGTTTTAAGTGTTTCTATAGGCATGTGTGTCACTTGCTTTTTATTACAGTTTTCCACTGCAACATGTCGTGTTTATATATTACATCCAATAATAATGCCCATGAAGAAAGCTGTAGTGAGTAATGGGCTCTCAGAATAAGGAACCCACCAAGTTCCAGTCAGAAGGGCAGTTTGTGACATGGGAAAGTTTTATTGTGTGGGGAAGAAGTGGCATATAGTGTGGTGCATGCCTCTGTGTGTGTGTGTGTGTGTGTGTGTGTGTGTGTGTGTGTGTGTGTATCTAAGCCAAGGGACAACCCTTGGGTGTTACTTATCAGGCACCTTCTTTTCCTTTTGAGACTGAATTTCTCAGTGGCCCAGAGTTCACCAATGAGATTAGACAGGGTGACTACCAAGCTTCAGAGAACCTCCTGTTTTTGCTTCCTGGGCATTTATTACGGGATTATAAATGTGTACCACCATACCCAGGTACTTTTATGTGTGTTCTGGGAATGAAACCCAGGTCCTCTTTGCTTGCAAGGCAAGTACTTGGCTAACTACACTAACTTCTCTGCCTGAAAGACGTATTAATTTTATTTTTATTTATTTTTTTATTTTATTATTTTATTTTTTTGGTTTTTTGAGATAGGGTCTCACTGGGGCCTAGGCTGACCTGGAATTAACTATGTAGTCTCAGGGTGGCCTTGAACTCACGGAGATCCTCCTACCTCTGCCTCCCGAGTGCTGGGATTAGAGGCGTGAGCCACCATGCCTGGCTAAAATTTTTTATCATTATTTTTTTTGAGAGAGAGAAAGAGAATGAGGGAGTGAGGAAGAAAGGGAGAGGGGAGAGAGAGAGAGAGAGAGAGAGAGAGAGAAGTGGGCATGGACATGCCATGCCTTCAGCCACTGCAAACGAATTCCATATGCATGTGACACTTTGTGCATCGGGCTAACATAGATCGTAGGGAATCAAACCTGGTTCTTTTGGCTTTGAAGGCAAGTGCCTTGACTGCCAAGCCATATCTCCAGCCCTGAAAGATATATTTAAATCTCAGCTTTCTAATCTCTCATATGCCAAAACTAAAGTACAATCTCATCAAATTTAAGCCTTTGTGAGTGTCACTGATGTTAGTGAGCGGCCTGCAGATGGAACCCAGGGTACTGTCCTTGTTAGGCAGATGCTCTGCCTCATGCACTGTGCTTAGTGAAGGACAAGGTATGTACCTAACTCACTATTGGTGGTCCAGGCTAGTTAGTTGTACACATTTGTTTTATATAAAAAGAATTTGGATTCCAGATGAGTTACTTACTTTCCTACATCTGTTTCTTAAGGCTATGTGCTTTGTATGGATTATATTTCATTTAATTCTTACAATTTTCAATCTAGAATAATATTAAAATTTTAAGTATGATGAATATGTCTCTGAGAATAGATCATAGAACTTAAAATATACACATCAATAGTTGCAAATATGCCTCTCAAAGTTAATGTTTTACTCCTCATTCAAAGTTAACTATGCTGTACCTACTAGCACAGTGTTTTCTGCCAGGCTATCTCACATTCCAAATGTGTATGACCTAAGAGGAAAGGAATACTGAAGTGTGAGTAGATAGGTGGAAGATAGGTTTAGCTTTGAACCCTTTTTGAAGAGATGACCTCCAAACTGAATAGTAAGGTTCTTAGGTTCCTGAAGAGGGACAGACAAATATCTACCCATTCCTAGGATAAACAGTGGTATTTTTAACATCAACTAGAAAATTACACCAGCTAGATTCTTTCTGTCAACTAGAAATAGAGGGAAAGTTAGATGATAGATAGATAGATAGATAGATAGATAGATAGATAGATAGATAGATATGAAAATATACCATAATAAAACCTAATTATCAGGGATGGAAAGATGGACTAACAGTTAAGGCACTTGTTGGCAAGGTCAAGGATCCCAGATTCTATTCCCCAGTATTCACATAAAGCAAAATGCACAAGGTGGAGCATGTATCTGGAGACTGTTGCAGTGGCTACGAGGCCTTGGCTCATTCTCTCTCTCTCTGCCTCTGCCACTTTCTCTCTGTTCTTCTATCAAATAAATAAAATATTGAAAAAACCTAATCATCTGTATGTCTGTAGGATAGAAAAAGTTAAATTAAATTAAATTTAAAAACAAGAACAGAAAAAAGTAGAAATGTGGAGATATTATGTACAGACTGATACATAAAAGCAAAATAAAAGTTTGACATCATTTCAGGCATGCACATTTCCCTATGCAAGCATGAAGTATGATTCTGAACCCAATATGTCATTCTCTCTCTTGACAGCTAGAAAGTTTCCTGTTCAGATTCTTAGAGCCCCAAACTTATCTGCTTCATAGAAATATATTAATAGACAATGGAGTTAAAACATATGGCCATAATGTAGGAAGGAATCCAAACCCTATTTACAATGAGGTCCATGCCATTTACAGATACACTGTGCATTTCACTGATAAAATGGAAACTGGGAAGGCAACGTCAGATCACATTCTGGACGACACTTTTGATGGGACATCAAAGTGTGCTTCTCTATAGACTCCAGGTACTTTTGTTTTGAAAAGTCACGCAGCAAAATTGCAACTGAATTGGAAGGGTTCCATCCTTCCTGATGAATTGTCATTGAGCACCGTCACACAAGTCTGACTTTAATATTCTAGCCATCAAGTGCACTCACTTCATCGAAGATTCAGTTGGCAGTGTCATTCACAGAGGAGGGGAAATGAGCAAACAATATTGCTGGGTCAGTTTACCAGTTCCTGTGTCACCAGGTTCTGAAACTCTAAGTCTTCCTGGATGATATGAATGGAAAATCACAGAACAATGAGGGAATGAGGAAGGCAGGCCATTCCTTCCTATGATCTGTGTTTGCTTTAAACCTTTTTCTCCTTAATTATGATTGCTCTCAACAATATTTCTGAGCAGTTGTCATTGCTTGTGCCCTAAGCTATCAACATATAAACTTACAGATGGTGCTAACAACTTTCCCAGCACCTTTTTCATTTTTCTGAACGTCAAGATGCCTCTAGAAGTTTTCTGCTTATGCTTTGTTTTGCCACTAGTGAGAGCCACTTTTTGTCTTCTTCTTAGTATTGCTAATTTCTTCCCATCAAAATCCAGCTCTGATACGTCAGTTTAGAATAACAAGTATTGTATCCACTGATTCTTATCCATCCCTCAGTAAGAACATGGCTTCCTGAATAGAAATGGTGGAGTGGACAGGTGGCTCAATAGCTAAAGGCACTTGCTTTCACAGCCTGGTGGCATGGGTTTGATTCCCTAGACACAATGTGGGGAAAAAACTTCTCTAGGCACCTCAATGCCAGTCATTTATTCTCATGATAATAAAGACACTGAACTGATGTGAATATGGGTTTATTAGTATGTAGCAGCCAAGGAACACTACCCTTTAGCCTATGAAAATGTTAAAGACATGGTCCTTCATAGCAAGGTTTCAACAGCTGTCTTTAAACCTCTTTAAAGTCCTTGGTGATTTTTGTTGCACTTGAGTGACCTTCATTGACTTTCTTCTTTTTTATTTTATTTTATTTTATTTTATTTTATTTTATTTTATTTTATTTTATTTTATTTTATTTTATTTTGTTTTTTTGAGGTATGGTTTCACTCTAGCTCAGGCTGACCTGAATTCACTATGTAGTCTCAGGGTGGCCTTAAACTCACGGTGATTCTCCTACCTCTGCCTTCCAAGTGTTTCCAAGTGCCGAGATTTTCTTCTTTTTATTTCAATGAGTTGCTTTAATTTAATTGCCATTAAAGGAAAACAGACTTCTAAATACAAATGGTTAAAATAAAACATCATATTATATATTCAGAGCTTTAAACCCTACTGGAATTCATTACATTCCAGAATAATGTAACTTCTTGCAACACTTCCCAATTCTGCAACAAGAAAGATGTGAGTCATGGAAGCTCAGATATGTCTAGTTGTAAAAGTGATATCTAGCATATGAAGAATAAATTGGATAAAAATAACATTATAATTTTCAAATTAGTAGACATGGCTTACAGATTATAAACTCAATGCAAGTTGAGCTTCTGATTTTGAATTCATTCAGGATGAGTCTTAGCCAGGGTCATACTTAATACTTAAATTCATAAGAAAGGGTACAAATGAAAACTAATATTCTATAAGATTTCTCATATAAAGAGAGAGAAGCAAAATTATCTGCGATATTTAAGTCCAATGAAGAAGAAAGATATAATGTCTTTCTCTGGACAAATCAACTTTATCTAATTTGCCTTAAGTGGCAATGTACCACTAATTTTATTTCAGCTTAATTTTCAAAATTCTAAATTCATAGGTATGAAGTCTCTTATATTTTTCTTACTTGTGGAAGAAATCACATTATAAAACAAGCCCCTTTTAACGCTCTACTAATCTTTAGCAGGGTGGTGATGGTGAGAAATCAAGAAAGCACATCAAAACTTCATCTTTGTGTGCCTAGAGGACTGGAGGGGTAAGGGCTGATTAGTGACTAGTCATTTCGATCCATCAATCTCTGTGCACCATGGCATGCACAACCACCAAAAGTAACTTAAAATAAGAAATAAAACACAATGAACTCACATTCAATTAATATTAGTCATATTATTAATCCTGGCTGGTGTGGGGCTTCTCAGGAGATAATTGCCCTTGTCAGTGTTTGGAGCCTGTCACATTGCTGGATGATTACTCCCTCCCTCCCATCATGCTTAATTAAAATGCAATAACCCCCCCCCAAAGAGGTTTCATAATTTTTTTGTGCATTAACCATAGAATGTCCACTTCCTTCCTGCACTTCTTCTCCAGAAGAGAATGAGAAAAAGTGAACATCATGGATGTATAATCTTCTCAGTTAATAAAATGAAGCTAAAGTCAATGCTTCCCAGGGTATGACAAATGACCTGTCTGCAGAGCCAGACAATGGATGGCCCTTTCGTGCCTGGATGCTCCTTCCTTTCTCTGTGTGTTTCAAGAAAACATGATTTTAATTGGACTGTGAACAGGCACAGGCAGAGAGGAGGGGCCCTTGTTGGTTCACTGTTATGTAAAAGACGATGGTTTATGAAACCCAATCATCTTGGTATCTCACTTGGTATCATTCTCTTTTCAAATTTTCTAAAATTCATTGTCCCAGGTGCTGGACTTTCTTCTCTTTTGTTACTATTTCACATGCACTAGACCTTGAATTATTACTTTAACATTAGTCTTATCAAAGAGTTGGTAAGGTGTCTACTTTTTGTGTATAATGTAAATTAATTTCACTTTTCATTGATTGGGGATTGACAAAATGATCTGAGTGGTCATTTAAGATGAGGAAGTCCATGATGAATTCTGAACATAACAGAAGTGATTCTTTGAGAGCAGATGAGGGATACAGCTATGTACTCGTTTCGGAGGTCTTAAATACAAGTCTTTAAGTAATAAATCCAGACATGGTGCTTTGTTTTGGTCCTGTGTCTATCTCGAGATAGGTGCTGGGAGGCATTTCAACATAAACTGTTTATATTTGGAAAGGAGACATCTGTAAAAATCCACACACACATACACATACAGGCAAAAACTGTGCACATATCATTAAGCAGACAATCATTTGCACACACACACACACACACACACACACACACATTTTTATTGCAACAGATGGCTGGGTTAGTGTGTGCCGATCTGTCAGTTTGGGACTGATATTTCAACAATAGAGAATTTGTCCTCTGAATGTTTTTGATTATGTGTTTTATTATTGAAATTCTTTGGTCACAAAGACTTTCAGCAAAGCCCACAAATATTTGTCAGGGGAAAGTCTAAACTGTCTTTATTCTCCAATCTCATGTTTACTATCTTCACCTATACAATCGAAAACTCATTGACAATACATAATCTCCTTCCCATGTGAATTAACTGTAAATACATAGAGATTACTGAAAAATAGCCATTCACATTATTAGTCACAAAACTTTCTTCCCTGATAACTAACTTGTGCAAGAAGAATAACTCATCTAATACAAAAGGTAATTTTACTAAAAATCCCCTTTATGTTAAATGCTATGTTATTTTTTTGTTTTGGCTTAGCCCATTGTGCTAGTTTGAGGTTAAGAATATTTAAAATTGGTGTGTTAAATCACACTTGATAATAGTCTAACAAAGGATGGGCAAGGCAAACAACAACCTATCATTTAAAATTAGGAAATAATCGGTTCAAGGTTGAAGGCTGGGAAGGTGTTATAGTTACCTTCATATTGCTGGAACAAAACACCCAACCCACAACTGATAGCAGGTCATGTTTTATTTTGGCATGCATCTTGAGAGGAAGTTCCATTATGGCAGGGAAAGTAGGACATGAGCAGAGGCTGGATTTCATCTCCTTGTCCCAGCAGTTGAAATGTAGCAGCAAGAGAGATATAGCCGGAATATGACAAGAGTGAGCTAGCTATAACATCCCCTACCAAGACACTTCCTTCAACAAGACTCCACCTCCCAAATTGCCAACAGCTGAGGACTAAGCATTCAGAACTCAGGAGGTTATGCGGGACATCTGATCCAAACCACTAAAGAAGGTAAATTAATTTAGTCTAGTTTTCAGTGTAAGTAGTAGTGTGTCTTTAGGCTGAGTGTTCTCACCTCAGCCTTTGTGGGAGCCAAGGAGATGCCTCATTGCCCTCTCACTGTTTACTAGGAGGGAAATATATTTTCTTTTCAAAATCTTTGTTTCACACCCAGAAAATCACGAGGTCTTCCTTATGATCCATATCCTTTATCAATCCTGATGTTATATTATAATAACATAAACCTTTACTAACATAGTGCTCATATCCTTGGGAAGATAGAAATAAACTATTAAAAATATCATTGCTTACCAGAGGCTTGGGCCCTTCTAAGTATCCTACTGCTGTTTTCTAGTAGTGGGACAGTGCTAATTGTCCAAGAGATCTAATGTTGAAAATCAATCCATGGGTAGATATACAAAACAACCAGCAAATGATCCTACAGTTTAATAGAAATCACATAAAGGTGTAAAAGGAGAAAATACATAAATCTATCCAAAGTAATAAATAAAGCATCTGAATCTTGATGCAACAAGACTTGTGTGAACAGTAAAAAAGAACTAAGCACATTAGTGATAGAAAGATGTTTATTAAAGTTCTAGAGAAGATATGGGTCACAATGGCACAAGAGCAGCATGGGGGTGTCCCAAGGTTATGACTCTGTTACCCCAATGTCATAGATGCAAATAGAGATATTTAGATCCAACTAAATTTTATCAGTTCTGTAGGTTATTTAATGAACCCCAACCTGGAGGTACAAAATGGCGTCACTGCAGGCTGTATGTTTTACAGGCTGACATCACTGTAGGCTGCTGAACACACTAGAGAATGGTTCTGCTTCAAGGCCTGTTTTGGAAGGTCACTCTACCCAACACTATGGCTTTCCTGGTTTTAATTTCAACTTGTTTTTCCTTTCAGAAGCTCACAAAGAGATGTTACACCAATTATACTTTGTCCAGTTGTTTTTTATTGCCTCATTATTATTATTCTCAATTATTATGGCTTAAAATTATTGAATATGTTGATGACACTAGAGGCAGCACCTATGAATGTATATAACAGTAGTGTACCAGACTTCTTGAACAGAGTTTCATGCCATTTTAAGGTAGACATACCATATGTACTAACCATGTAGGAAAACCCTATGGTCATTCGAACACTTGGTATTTCCAGATTTGACCTGGGTGGTTCATTGAGAATGTCACTGCATCCTGGGAGACCATGAAAAAGTGAATCTTCTGATAAGGAGTTTGCCTTGTCTGGATCTAAAATTTTGGCTCTAGTAATTACTACTTGATGAGATGGGCTACATTCACATGTGTCACAGTTGCTGTCACTAATTCCGAGGCCATTTAAACAATTGAATAACAAATTATGAGTTAAAAACATGGTGAATGTTATACATACTAAATGTTTAATATCACTGGGACATGGAAGTACACTGCCAGATTATAGTGTCAGTTATTATATAAAAGCTGTGGCAGAGGGATTTTCTATCATGAGATGTATAAGTCAGACTGTAACACTGGACTCCCACATTTACCACTGTTCTGCCACTTTTCTACTTGATTTATCTTCATGATTTTGTAATGCACTTACTGTCTTGGCTTTTTAAAAATAAGCTTGAAAGTATCATTCCATATGAAACAGTGTTTCAAAAATTGGTAAAATTTTACATTTTGAGCAGCATTACAGACACACAACTATATATTCCTCTTATAGAATAAACAAAAGATCTCAGGTGTATTACTCAGGAAAGCTTATTCTCTGAGGATCTTGGATAGAAGAACAAATAGGACCAGACAGGCCATTTTTATGGCCAAGTCTGTGGCCTTTCTGGCAGCTTGGTCCCCTTGGCTGTCCTGTCTTTATGTTTTGTGTTCTCATTCTGGATTGGCTGATTGCCTAACACTATCACCAGCACTGTTGACACCATTTTGTTTTACTTTGCTCTCTATATTTCCCAGTCACAGCCAATTCCTATCGTTTATGCTCATGTCATCAGAACAAGTTAAGTCAATTTTACATGTACAGAAGAATTTATGAATGCTATCACATGTACAAAAAATCTAAATTATTTACATTAAACTGTCTTTAAGTCTCATAAGCCATGAGCTTACCTCTACCTCCCTGTGTAGGTACATACATTGCAAGTCAGGTCACTAGCTTAATCAGCACATGTGAGTACTGAACTACAGAGATCTGACCCAAATCTACAACTGCAAATATTCCTGTGATATGACCTGCCTCATAGGACACCCTTCTATGCCTCACCTGCTTCCATGGTTGCTGGATTGTTTATCTCATAAACATAATTTGCCTAAACCCTAGCTACAATAGACTCCTGGTCGTACTCTGAGTCAGCATTAACTAGATAAAATAATTCACACTAAAAACTAATGACTGATGATATGTTTATGTTCTTGTAAAGAGAAGAAATACTAAGGGTATGTCAGTGCTGGATATTTTGTTAATTTTGGGAGACTGGTATTAGAAGTGTTTTTGAATACAGAACTGACCTATTTCACAAAGCCACAACAAAAAAATAAAATAAATATTTCTTGGAGAATAAGCAATGGATGGTGTTAGGCATTCCTCATGGTAAAATACTGTACAGCTATTGACTTCCCCCCATCTGAGAACCAAAGGGTTTGGATATTTGGAAAACCAAGTAGAAAAGCCTAGCTAGCTGTCATTCACTTTACTGCAGATATGTTATGGACAGTCTGAGTGCTTGAGACATTTTTATTACCAAATTTCCTAAAGGTTTTCAGAGCACTTAAAAGAAAATGTCATTTTAAATATACACCATTTTTAGTACTATAAAAATACTCTCCTCTATGTTTTTGCATGCTTTCTACTAGCACTTAAATCCAAATGCTCTTTAAATGGACACGTTTCCTGACCTCCAAAAAAAAAAAAAAAATTGCACTCTGTTATAATTCAAGTAAACAAAATAGTGAGGGTTGTCTTCATATGCCCATGACTTTCTTTATTTTCTTCCATTTTATAAAGAAACCACAATAAGATGCTAATTATGTACTGAATGGGGAATGGAGGATGACCAGATAAAAGAAAAAGGCATACGAGACAGGGAACAGATCTGTACAACAGTATGTAATCTCACTGAACATGGGCATTGCATTGTTATACTGTCAAAATGCATTCCACTCAAGCACTATGTTCAGGAAGTGTACAACTGTAAATAAAAGCAAGTTGGAGTAATTTAATCATAAAGATTATTTTCACATACTGCTTCCATTGTGTAGCAGAGACAGGTAAAGGATGTTTCAAAGCCTCACTACAGAGGCTTCCTTGAGCCAGAAACTCCTCTTGTCTCCACTCACTATGACCCTGCAGCACTCCCTGTTGGCATTACCTTACCTGCCTTGTGGGAAAAGAGGGAACAGAATAGTTCCTGACATCCATGGGCTGACATAGTTCTGGAAACATGCACTGAGCAATCTTTCTTTAATATTCTAAACTAACAATAGTCTTTTCCTTGGAATTATCAAGAACTCCATAAAATACTAATTAAGGGCTGGAGAAATGGCTTAGCAGTTAAGGTGATTGCCTGCAAAGCCAAAGGATCCTGGCTCGATTCTCCAGGACCCGCGTAAGCCAGATGCACAAGGGGCACATGCATCTGGAGTTCATTTGCAGTGGCTAGAGGCCCTGGCATGCCCATTCTCTCTTTGTCTGCCTCTCCTCTCTCTCTCTCTCTCTCTCTCTCTCTCTCTCTCTGCTTGCAAATAAATAAATGAATATTGGAAGGCTGGAATGATGGAATTTCCATTTTTAAAAAAGTATGTATTTGAAGCAGCTCAATTATTAATTTTACTTCTATCATTTTTCATTTCTTATAGATGGAGAGTCAGAATTTCTAATACTGTTCTTTTAAAACACAAAGTAATGTATTACTCTTAAACAGAGTTTGGAAAGTGTACACACCATAATGTTAAAATATGAACTCCTAGATCATTAAATCTGAGAAATTCAACAGCATAGCCTGACATCCAAATAATACTGGCATGGAAAAAAATGATTAAGTTATAATGTAGCAAATTCTTCTATTTTCTTTTCTCTATAGCTGGAAGATATACTACTGTGGTAGTTTGAATTAATTGTCCCCCATAAACTCACGTGTTTTGAATGATTTGTCCCCAGAAGGTGGCATTATGGAAGGTGGAACCTTGCTGAGAAGGTATGTCACTGGATGTGGACCTTGAGGCATATTGGGCACTAGTGTGCAGTTCTACTTCAGTTCAGTCTTTTGCTGCTGTTTTCTACCTGATGTGGTAAGAAGTGATGTCACGCCTCAGCTTACACTATTCTTTCCCCTGCGATCATGAAGTTTCTCTTGGAGACTACGAGTCAAAAGCAACTCTTTCACTCCATTAACTGTTTTTGGCCGGGTGGTTTGTCCTAGAAACATGAAGGCAATTACAAGACACACTGGTGCCAGAAGAGCAAGGCCATTGCTGCTAGAAAACTGACTATGTGGTTTTTGATCTTTGGAGACTGATTTGCAGGAAGAAATATGGAAAGATTTTAAAACTTGGAGTAAGGTACTCCTTGCTGTGCTCTGAATGGATAATTCTGGTGAGTCGAAAGATCTAAATGTAGAAAGAATGTAGAAAAGAAAGACATTGGAGGTTTGGCTTATAAGGGGAAGAAACAACTTTGTTTGAGAAGTGAGACGGTGTCCTGAGAATATGAGCATAGGTACACTGGTAATTGATTAATGTACTTGGCATATGAACCAGAAGAAGCATATAAGATAGAAAGAAATGAAAATTTGGAGCCAGAGCATGCAGCACAGTTCACTGAAATTATTTCAGAAATCACTACTACAATTGAGATTAATTGCTCTATATTGGGACAGTAGGAAGAATGTTGACTCTTTAGATTGGAGAAGGCCTGATAGAAAAATGCTAAAGGAGGTTTTCTGTCCTTCAAAGTAAGATTTTTTTCCCCTGCCTAGATTAACAAATTTGGTAGTCCGTCTGGTACTATGGCAGTATAACAAATACAAGCAAGAGAGTGTCATTTAATTTGCAGTGTGGTTTGTTCCTTTGGAAGTTATTATTGGATAACATGAGGCAGGGTTGTTTTAGTCCCTCTGTGGAGACCTAGAAGGCTATGGTGTGGATGAACAATTGGTTGCTATGTAGATTCTAAGGTTTTTGAGATCTAAGGACTATGGGCTGACAGATAAGGAAGGTCACTGCCCCAGGATGGAGTTTTCCCTTGGCTGTGAACACACCAGCTAGAGAGACAGTCTTCAGAATCCCAGAGAGAATTTTGCAGTCCTACATGCCAGACACCAAGATGCAGGATTAATATTAATCTCGCTTGTTTTACATTTTGCATTGCCTAAATCTTTTCTTATTATCACTTCCTTTGCAGTGGAAATTTTTACTCTGTAATTAAATAGTATTTTGCTTTTATAGGTTCACAATTAATCGCCTCTGGACCATGGTGATGTTTGAACAGTATTGGGCTGGTAAAAACAATGAGAACTGAATGCTTTTTTTTTTTTTTTTTTTTTGGTTTTTCAAGGTAGGGTCTCACTCTGTTCCAGGCTAACCTGGAATTAACTATATAGTCTCAGGGTGGCCTTGAACTCACGGTGATCCACCTACCTGTGCCTCCTAAGTGCTGGGATTAAAGGCATGCACCACCATGCCTAGCTCTGAATGCATTTTATACCATGAAATTATCATGAGTTTATGTGGCCCCTGGGAGGTTTCATTCAGATATCGCCAATAAACTCATGTGTTTTGAATGCTTCTTCCCAAGCCGGTGGCGATTTGGGAGTCTGGAGACTTGCTGGAGGTGGTGTGACACTGAGGGCAGACTTTGAGGTTTATTAGGCCTCAGCTTGTCAGTGTTAATTCAACTTACTCTCTTGGTGGTATTCTCATTGTGGTGTGGTGTCTCTTTAAGAAGTGGTGCCCACCTTCTGCTTGTGTCTTGTGTTCCTCTGCATCACTAAGCAGCCTTTCAAGACTGTAGACCAAAATAAACTCTTCATATTAGCTGCTTTTGGTCTGATGGTCTTTCCCAGCAATGAGGAAGTAGTTACTACACCTGCCCATATAATAACTGTTATAAAAGTTGCATGTAACTGACAGATGCATTAGTATTAATTTACTGATACTATTATCACAATTGAATAAAATGCTTTTGTACAAGAGGATACTATATTTTATAAGATTTTTACAAGAGGATAATTCAAAGGAAATTTTATGAAAATAACATAATAAGAAGGACATCAAATTCAAGGAAACTCAGTGACTTTTAGATTACTGAACTTAATAAGACTCTCATTTAAAACTGTCTAAAAATGCTAAATATTGGGTTTGAAGATGGCTTGGCAAGTAAGACTGCTTGCTCCAAACATGAGAACCCGAGAGGACCTGAGAATACCTTAGTTTAATTTCTCAGGACCCACATAAATTGCTGTACATGGTCACATACATAGAGATCACCAGTTCTGTGGGTAACAGAGACCAGAAAATTGTGGATGAACGATAGAGGAAGAAAACACAATACACAATGCTCTCATGTGGCCTCATGAATTCACATTTGCATGCATCTGCACAAACATATATACATCACACACACACACACACACACACACACACACACACACAACAACCACCACCACCACCACATTACATACACTAAATGTGCAAAAAATACTAGATACCAACTAAAATAGAAATACTATATATATAAGTAAATATTTGTTGAATAATTAAAAATCAAATGCCCCTCACAAAAGCATGAAAATATAAGACACTAAGGGTCTGGTCCATCCAACAAGGACAAGTCAGTCTGGAAGAGGAAATAGAACATGTCCAAAACAACAACAAAAAATGCTTAAATTTTATCCACTTTGTAAATTTAGGTAGTGCTAAAACATTTTCAAATCATGTTTAAACCACAGTTCTAATATGTGATCTCAGTTTTTCAGATGTATGTGATATTTCATTATCAGAGATTAATATAAAGTAATGTAGTTATGTTAAGTGTAGGTCTTAATGTCACATTTTGTGATATGAAGTATTTTCAAAATGTTTCTGGACTGTTGGGTTAAATAAATAAGCAGTTGAATTTTGCTTTACTATTTTCATGTTCACTTTTATTGAAATCCCAAGACATATTACACAAAAGTGAAAACAGTGTGTGTGTATATATAAATGTGTACATATTTCATTTTATATCACATGTTTATAATGGAATTCTAAGACTCTAACTCAAATCATAACATTGATGTGTTCTTTCCTTTGATGTGTAAATACATTTAAAGTGACAGCAGTCAATATGCATACTTTCTTTGTTTCTATTGAGACAAGTCTAGTTGTGATAGCAATGTACACTGCTGCCTCTGAATGTGCACACCTTCATCATTACAGTAAACAAGAGGTGCTGCCTAGCTGAACACTGCATCAGAGGGACATTGCAGGCTGCTGTGTCCTGTTTCTGGGAGACCATCCACACCATGATGCACTAATGCTGGAAGAAAGTGAGAAGCATTTTAGCCTATTGTCTTCAGACTGTGTGTGCATGCTCATTTGTATTAGTGTGTGTACTGAAAATATACAGTGACTTCGTACTAGAAGAAATGATTTCTAGATTTTCAACAAGTGACATCAATAGAAAATGCATCACCTAGAAATATATTGATCCTATCTAACCCCTCTTTTATAGAAATATTATTTTTGTAATATTTTATTTATTTATTTATTTATTTATTTGACAAAGAAAGAGGGACAGAGAGAGAATGGGCACACCAGGACCTCCAACCACTGCAAATGAACTCCATGTGCCCCCTTGTGCATCTGGCTAATGTGGGTCCTGGGAAATCGAACATGGGTCCTTTGGCTTTGCATGAAAACACATTAACTGCTAAGCCATCCCTCCAGCCTTATTCTTATATTTTAATTGATTCCTAAAAACTTCATTTGGTTCAGTTCAGTGGTTCTTAGTATTAGAGTGATTTTTGCTAAAAAAAAAAAAAAAAAAAAAAAAAAAAAACTTTTACTACATATGGTACTATCTGGAGAGGCTTTTTCATTTGTAATAATCTGAGGAGAGTAAACATGGGAACTGGTGAATTGAATTCAGGCATGATGTTAAAATTCCTCAGTATCTAACATGTTAAATGACATACCCTTCACTCCTGTTCAAACCAAACCCTACTCAGTGCAGTCAATAGTATTAGAGTTGAGAAATCTTGCTTCAGCCTGTTGGCTCAGCTAATCCCAGCATCCTGAAGGCATAGCTTTATCTTTAATCAGTCTATTCTTCATACATTCTTTAATTTGATAATGAAGCATCTTATGAAAACTCTTAGAATCAGGCACTGAAATGGCTAGGAGTCAGTGTGTGTGTGTGTGTGTGTGTGTGTGTGTGTGTGTGTGTGTGTGTGTGTCACAGACATTGTGGGGTAATGACAGGAATGTGTGTATGTGTATATAACAGACTAACATGGAGATACAGAAAGACTGAGCATGCAACACACTTTGGGACACAGGCAGCAGTGTTTTCTACCCACCATTTTTACATATGTCACTGCAGCACATTCCATGTGTTGTGATATATCAGTTGCCTAATAGCTTTTGCTGTCCCTCTTTCTCTACAGGTGCCTCATCCCTGTATGGCTTTGCACTCCTTGATTATGAAAACTTCCAATTGAAAGCTTTTCCTAAAATGCTGCCATGTTGAAAGGACTCCCAGAAGACAGCAGTGTTTCTTACCGCTATCCTAAGAGAATTTGTTTATGTTTGACTTTGAGCAGAGAGCTCTTCCCTCCAGAGAAGACAATTGCAGCAGCATAATGTTTCTGCTGATAGAAATTTAGAATTTTTTTAGATTAATTTGAGGTCTGAAGATTAGCCAGGAAAGTTGACAATAAACTGAAAAGTTTCAGTTAATCCCAGCTCAAAGCAAAGTAGCAGCCACCCTTCCTAAATCTTGGCCTTGTGGCAGCAGTTGCAATACACAACTGGTGTATTCCTGGAGGAACTTACAGAGAGCCTGCAGAAGCTTGGGTGGATAGAGACCACTGCCCTACAAAGATCAGGGTTCTGTGACATGATGATGAATTCTTCTCACCCTGGCTGGGGCTGGGGTTGCTACACTTCCCTGCATTGTTGCAAGACACTTCTCGTTTGGCTCAAATGACCACCAGGACTTTCCGTTCATTTTTTTCTTACTCCCCACTGTGGGAGGCAAGCTTACTGGCTAGTGCAAGAAAAAGCAAGTGATGATATGAGGATCCAGGTATCATACCTTGCATACTCAACACATGATGTATCCATACGAAATATATTGTTAACAACAACAACAATAATAATAATAGTAAAAGATTTTAAAAAGCTGATGGCTGATCTACTAGACAAAGAAGTTGAATATTCTTTTGATAAATATGTGAAATAAAGGAAGAAATCAAGAAGACCAAGTGGTGTGTGAAAGTTTTGGAAATGTTGAAACATAGAAAACATAAAACTAAAAAGAAAACTCTGAAAATTAATATGATTATGATTGATATAAAGTTCCAGAAGAAATACAAATTATTGAGCATGCAAAATTTTTATCAAGTATAAAGAAAAGACCATAAGAATTTTTGGTTTACAGAAACAGAGAAAATACTGATTAGAAATGAATAGTCTAAGGGTTCTGTGGTATGTCCTCAATTGTCAACAAGATTATGCATTGTGGAACTGCTAAAAGGAGATGAAAAACAGAGACGTTGATAGAGAGAAGATTTCAAGAAGTAATATCTGTCCACTGCCCAAATTTACAGAAAGACATGGGCATAAATATATAAGAATCTCAATAAACTCCAAGAGAGAAGAGCTCAGAGAGACCCATAGTGAAAGGTATTCTAAACAAGCTTTGGAAAGATAAAGTGGAAAACATGAAGACAGCAAGAGAACACTAAATGATCACATTCATTGGGCACTCTGGTAGATGCACAAATTTATCATCAGAGACACTAGAGGCAGGAATGCAATAGAACAATCTTTAAAAAGTGCTAAACAAACAAAAGCAACAAAAGAAATAAAAGAAAAACTGTCTTCCAAGAACTCTGTATCCTGCAAATCTGCACATTAGGAGTTAGGAAAATCTAAAAGCATTTCAGACAAGTGTCTTTTCTTGTCTGATGGAGAGTTTGAGTTCACTGCACGTGTCCAACAGGAAACACTCAAGTCCATCTAGAACAATGGAGGGACAGTATGGAAGATGACAGCTTCATGAGAATTATGAGACATATAAATTTTACCTCATCAATCAAATTGCTAAAAACAAGAGCCAAGCTTTATGAGCTTCTGTTAGGCTAATTGGAAATGTGTGTAGGGCATTGTGTGTGTGTGTGTGTGTGTGTGTGTGTGTGTGCACGTGCATGCATGCACCCTCAAGTCCATGACACCATATTCAACATTCTTCTTATTTAATTTGGATTCTTGGAGCCAAACTCAGGTCCTCCTCCTTACAGGGCACTAAGGGTACATGTGTATGGAGAGGTCAGAGTTAAAAGAAGGTTATCGTCCATGTTCACTGTCTGTCTTATTCTTTGAGACAAGATCTCTCATCATGCAGAGCTTGCTGATTTGCCTTGCTTAACTAGCTGAGCCCCAGGGATCCTCTTCTCTCTGCGGCTCCAGTACTGGGATGGCAAGTGCAAGCCATGACACTTGACATTTTATGTGAGTGCTGGGAATCCAATCTCACGTCCTTGTGGCTGTGTAGTAAGCACTATACCAATGGAGCCACCACCCTAGGCCATGTAGAACTTTTCTCGTTTTATAAATGTACCATAGTTTTTAAACGTTTTACAATACTCCTTCTCAGCCAGGATTCTGAAGAGACTCTCTTCAAATGGCCAGATTCCCAGATACCTTGATAATCTGACCCCTGGATTGCTTTGATGTATGTATATATTTATAAGTTCATAGCAATACTGGCTCTCTATATGGTTCATAATTGAAATCATTTGTTAAAAAGCACAAGCCACTCCAGAGCTTAGCCCTTCCTTAAATAATTACCTGTGAATTCCTCTTCAAGACTATATACTATTATTTCTGCATTGTTTATGACTAGAAAGTACAGTCATATGTGGATTTTAAGGAACGATCTTGAAACTGAAATTTAACATACTTGTCAGTAATAATAGCACAGAACAACTTGGACGCCAGTTTGGATTTCATAATATCATGAGCAAATTCTCCTTATCAGAGCAGAACTTGCTGATAAAAACATTATATAACCACATTCATGATGGAAAGTTTAGTAGAGAAAGAAAGGCCAGCTAGCAACATAATGAAGAATCCTCTCTAGCAAGGAGGGGGAGTAGCAGAAGAAGTTACACAGTGGAATCTTTAAGAAACTAGAAATTCAAAAGCATTTTCCTAAATAGGAACCAGTGATCTCTCTCACAGCAGCTCAACCCATCTTTTAGGTATGAAAGCCACGTTTACGAAGTAGCCATGTGAGAGGGCACTAAGGATAGAAAGAAATATGTGGAGCACAAAGGAGCAACAGAAAACAATTTAACTAAAGTTAGTTTAAGGTGTTCTTAGAATATTTTTATCCTTGTTCAATTTCTTCCTCTTGTACTATCAATTATTGGGCAAGGTTATCAAAGTCTCTGAAAGTAATTGTGTATTTTTCAGTATCTCCTCAGAATTCTCATCATTTTCACTTGCTATATTCTGAAGTTCCATAATTTCTTCTGCAGTCCTGGGGCCGGCCTTGTAAATTAAAGCCCTGGGTTTGACTCCCAGCATGAAAAGGAAATAAAAAAAAGAAATAAACTCCTCTCTACTTGGAAAGTGACTTTTTATTATCATAATGGGAAAACTTCTTCATCTTTTATAATGTTCTTTGCATCAAAACTCCCTTCATTAATGTTGGAATAGAGGCCAGGCATGGTGGTGCATGCCTTTAGTCCCAGCACTTGGGAGGCAGAAATAGGAGGATTGCCATGAGTTCGAGGCCACCCTGAGAATCCAGAGTGAATTCCAGGTTATCCTGAGCTAGAGTGAGACCCAACCTCGAAAAACCAAACCAATATATATATATATATATATATATATATATATATATATATATATGGCTGAGTTTATTTTTACCATGGTTAGCATGTCTAATTTTGCATACTTTTACTCTAAAATATGCATTTCTGATAGTTAACAAATTCTTATATCTTCTGGATCCAATTCTTGCCCCTTTGTTAGGGATATTTGTATCAATTTTATTCATTTCATTTGTTTGTGGGGGAGGTCACACACATATATGTGTGCATGTATAGGCCAAAGGACAACCTTGGATGTCATCCTCAGTAACATTGTCTATGTCTTTGATACAAGTTTCTCATTAGCTTGGAGGTCACCAATCAGACTAGACTAACTGGCCAGTAAACTCAGGGATCCTCCTGTTTTTGCCTCCCTAGAGCTGGGATTGCAAGTCCATGCCACCATATTCAACATTCTTCTTTTTTAATGTGGATTCTTGGAGCCAAACTCAGGTCCTCCTCCTTACAGGGCAAAGCATATACTGGCTGATCAATCAACCCAGCCCCACCATTTATTTTTAATGTGGTATTAACATCCACTTTAATGACCATCATCTTGCAATTTGCCTTTTTTTGTTGTTGTTGTTGATGTTATATGTCCTTGGTTCCATTTTCTTTTTTTTCCCTTCTTTCATATTAATTGAGATTATTTCATGATTGTGTTTTACCTTCCTTATTCCTTCAATTATTTGATGTGGCTCTTTGCAGTGTTATTCTTCTGGTTGCACTGGACTCATTGTATTAAATTACTCTCAAGTAATGCTAAAAAACTTTACACATAACGTGAGAATGTTTAGTGTGCTCTCATTCTTCTCCTTCCGAGGCATACTGTTGTTATCATGTATTTAATTTACACATGTACTATAAATTCCACAATATGATAGTATTTTTTTTTTTTGGAGAGCTGCATCATTTGAAAACATTTACATTAAGTTCACATTGTTATATATTTACATTTTCATTTGTTATGACTTCCAGTTATTACTTTGTGTGGATTCATGTGCATGTCTGTTATTATGTTTTGTTTCTGTGAAGAACTTCTGTGCACAATTGAGTAGTGTAGATAACCTGGTAATAAATTCCAGGAGCTTTTATGTCCCTGAAACTGTTTCACTTCACCTTCAGCTTTGATAGATGTGCTCTTTTTCTCCCTTGTCTCCTTTAAATTTTTATCCCTAGTTTTGAACAATTTGATTATGAAGCACCTGAGTAGTGTTTAAAGAGTTCCTTTTGCTTGAGGTTCATGGTGGCTCTGTATCTGTGGGCTGATGGTTCTCCTCAAAGTTGGATACTGCTGGCCACGATTTCTGGATACTGCCTTCTTCCTTCCCTTCTCCTTTCTCTTTCTTTGGGAGCAGTAGCAGTGGTTGTTAATCTAACTCTACGTGAATAAACACACATGTTCTTGATCTTACTACAATAGTAATAAGATTGATACATTATGTGTTGTTACCCTCTTTTCCCTTGTCCCTGCCTCCATTCTGTCAGGGACATTCCTCAGTGGAGTTGCATGTATTCCTCCATGAGGTTGCGGGTTATGTATTGTGGGAGCAAAATCAGTTATTTTAGGAGGAGGAAATGTCTCTGGGCATGATGTTTCAATCTGTGGCTCTTATAATCTTTCCACCCCTTCTTCTGCAAAATAACTTTCTGATTGGCTAAGAGATCTGCTCAGTGTAAAGGAACCCATATCTGGAATTAAAAATAAGATCAGAATCCTATGGAGACAAAGATTATGCTCTCCAGTGTCAAGCTCTCACTAGACTTTGGCTAAAAGAAGGGTTATACACATCAAATTCCCCCTAAATTACAAATGCTTATCCCATTAAAACTATATTGACTTCACTCTCCATTTAAGAATCTTTTCTTCTGCAGAAGGTTGCAAAACCAATCACACTTCAGCCAAGCACAGCTGAAACCAAATAGGAATTGGGGAGGTGAGCAAGAGTGCTACTTCCATGGTGAACCTGACGATCAGCACCAGGGTGAACGAGACTGAGGATTTTCAACACTTACCAAAGCAGAAATGCAGAGGCTCCTAAGAGCTCATCACTGAAGTAGACTTAAAACTCACCTACCATGGCTCAGGGAATTTTGATGTTTTACATTTATGTTGGGCAGTGTAAAATCCCTGCCAGTGCATGGACCATTTCAGTGGACTGAACTGTCTCTCATCATGGATAAGGCTTTCTATCTTTGCTCATGCCTGGGTACTTTCACTGGATATTTCACATAAAGCTTACCTCGTTGGATACAGAATATTGTTTTTATTTTTATCAATATTGGGAGGCTTGTCCTAGGATGAAATTGAGCTATTTAAAAAGGAATTGTTAGTTTTAGGCTTCATCCATTCAACATTGTTTATATAGGTCTACAGCATCATTAGGCCTGTGATGAATTATTCACACACTATACTGAGCCTTCAATCTGTGGTGAGTTATTTTCTATTACCTACTAAGTTCAGATCTATGGTGAATTATTTCACAGTACGCTCTGAACCCATATCTATGGTGAATTATTTCACACTGTGACTGAGTGTTCTCCCAAATGACCTGAGGAGAGTTACCATCCATCTAGTGATGGTGGCATTATTCCTGCATGTTATGGAATGAAAGGTACTTATTTTGTTAGTGTTTTAGTGGGTTTTACGCTTGTTATATAGATATCTTCCTGGTGGGCCTATCCTTGCCAGTGTGCTCTTTAATAGCAGAAGGGAAACCTTAGCAGATCTTTTGCATTATCTCTCTATGTTGCCTGACCTGTGGTGTGTTGTCCTCTGAGTTCTAGCTGTGTTGGATCCATGGATTTTGACTTAATCACTTTCAGCAAGTGCCTGAGACTCTTCCTGGAGAACACATTGAGGAGTTATAAAATGCACAATAAAATTGGTCTGATGCAGCTAGATCAGTAGTTCTCACATTCCAAGGCACTGTTATATATTTATTATGCTTTGATACACATGGATGTATGTACATATGATGTACTTTCTTTTATATCTTTTAAATTTTGTTTTATATATTTTCTCTGTGTGTGGCATATAGACATGTATGTACTAATGTACTATGCGCTCTCATATGGTTCACGGACAGGAACATCAGGTTTCTGACTGTGTTCCTCTTCTGTCTATTCAAATTTGAGCCAGAGTCTATTACTGATCCAGGAGCTTCCCATTTTTCAAGGACTCAGTCGATTCTCGTGTCCCTGTTCCCTATAAGCCTAGGGTTATAGACATTTGGCCACACCTAGCTGTTTATGTGGATACTGGAGATTGGACTGTAGTGGTCAGTCAGATCTTCATAGACCCGCATTCTTGCATAGGACATGCTCTGAACCATAGAGCCATCTCTCAAGCCCACTTACCTTGATATCTAGTTTTACTTTTTAATTGATTGTGTACTCATTTCACTCTCCTTTGTAATTAGAAAAAACTGTTTTACTGACTTGATCTTTGATCCTATATTCTCTCAGTTCAATCTGGTTTGAGACACTACACAGTACAAATGGGCAGAGAAGTAGAATGTGTAGGAAAGAGAAATGGTATGTTGATTTTTGAGCTTGTGCTCTATATATATAACATACATACCGTTTATCTATCTGTACCCATATATATGTTTGCATACCATCTCCATATATTTGGGGCTGTGGCAATAGTCTGTCAGTAAAATGATTGCCCTGTGAGAATGATAAGACTTGTGTTCACTTCCCCTGCTGCATTGGGGAGGAAAAAGCAGGTAGATTCCTAGACAACTGGCTACTTAGACTAGCCAAATCAGTGAAGCTCTATTCAGGAGGAGACTATGATTCAATAAATAAGTTGGTCAGATATGGACAAGACACCTGAAGATAACCTCTGGTTCCAAATGCATGCACACATGCATGTGCACTCACACTCATGTACACAGAGCATGCACACATAAAACACCCACACATTTAAAACAAAAACAAATCCTTATAGATAACTGCTACTGTCTGATAGATTGTTTTTCCCAGAACTCTTACATTAAAATTCTATTCCCCAAATCAAGATATTAGAAGACAGACCTTTTGCTGGGTTCATATAGCATGGGATTAGTGGGATCTTTACTAAGTGATGTTGTTGGAGGATGCATAAATGGGATTAGTGTCTTCAGGAGAATGGTTCCCTTATCTCTTGAAAATGGACCTTGAGCAGACATCTATTCTGATTTCACTTTGTACTTGGACAGCTCAGGTTCCAGAATTGTGAGAAAAAGCCTTTTGTTTATAAGTTACCATCTATGGAATTTTGTTACAGTAGCCCAATTGGCTAAGATTTATTTGTTCTGGTCTTGTTAGAAGAGTATTTGGTAAGCCCAGGAAAGATTCTGAATGTAAATTAGATACATTTCTCATGACTAGATTTTTTAGACATGTGAATTGAAGAATTTGAGAAGTAATAGTTTAATCTGTCTTTTTATATTTGCATATGTTCTTTCTGTCATCTTTTACATGCATAGCCATACACTTTGATGCCTGAGTTACATAGTGATGGGTCTCTTCCCTCTACATGTCTTCCTGTTGCCTGCAAGGCTCAACTCCACAGCTACCTTCATAATGTTTTCTCTACTAAAAGATTACACATTTTGTCTTTGAATGGATTCAGTTAAGATTAGGTTCACATGTAATTAAAAAGACCCTCTCCTTTGGCTGTGTGGTCTGTACGCAGTGTAAGACTATTGAGAAAAAAATATTATGCCTTTTACTTCTTTTGTAGAACAGCTCTGGGCTTCTGTTGAAGCAAATTCAATTCTGTTTCTGAATGCAGTGTGTGCCTGTGCAAAGTTTTAAAACCTCATTCTCATTTCAGTTCTTCTACAGAATAACCATGTGATCTTGGGTAACTCATTTTCCAAACCTTCCTACAAAATGAATTTATTAAATCAGTTTGTCTCCAAAGCCTCTTTTAGCTTCACAATGGTGTACAGTTCACTGTAAATGTTAGGTAGTCATGGAGAAGTGGAATCATATGATATTCTCTATGTACTGAACAACTGTGTTTCTATGAAATCCTTTAAGAATATTCATCAACACACAGAAAGCTGAAAATATTGTGATTCTTTATGTTTAATATTTAGAAGTTTATTATAGATAAACAGCCCCAAACTTGTAAGCTTATTTGAAACTCTAGAAATGACTGGTAGCTAAAAGTCTTGGGTTTGCAAAATTGGACAGTAAATTTCATGACAAGGAGTTTTCCCCGGAGACAATCTGGCTGCTGCTTCTGGCAAGTTCGAATTAGAGTGAGAAAAGCCAGTTTTGTCATACCTTGTTACTGCTGCTCCCAGGTGGAGTTCAGAAGTGTAGACACAATGACAAAGGTGATGAAGGCACCACAGCAACAAAGGAAAAATTTAATCAAATTTTATCGGCATTCTAAAAGCTTGCAGGCCTCATTCCACTGTTGCTTATATTTATTTGTATATCACATTTATGAAATGTACTTTCTCCTTTGGGAGGAGGAGGGAGTGATATAATTACAAGGTGGAAATAGCTACATTTGTATTGGAAAAGCAAAATATGAGCTTGGATTCTAAGCATGGGCAAAATGTAATATTGAAAGAGATATCATTAATCTCTTTTTTGTTAAAAGCCTGAATATTGCAAATCCAAAGTTATCTATAATCCTTACTCTTCAGCCTTGCCTACTCATGTTACTTTTTCTAATTTCTCCAAGCTCAGTCTATTTTGGTTTTACTCAGCTCAATCCACTCATGGCTCTGTTTAAGACCTCATATTGGTTGTCTGACCCTGATCCTTCTGCCTCCGCCTCTTCAGCAATTTCCTACTGGAGTGCACCACCACAACTTGCATGTTGTCTGACCCTATAAAACATAGGTAGAGTACTGGCCTGAGGAAAAAAAAGGGGTCCCTTGGCCAATGGCTAATACAAGCTTTTCCAAAAGCTGATTCCATAAATAGTTTATGACTGTCTTTGCTGTGGTGAAGACCAGTGGTGAGTCTTTAGGAGAAGCCCTTAGATTTGTGCCCATCACTTTATAAGAACAACATTAAATATTTTATTTACTCTGAGCCAGTGCCTGGCTATGGATCACATTCCAAGCCATGAGCTCTTCTCAATGCTCCCATCATCAACTTACTGCTCTGATGATCACTAGCATAGCTCAGTTTCCCTGGCTGTGCATCCTGTGCATTCAGGAAATCAACCCTGACACTCGCCTGACACTCACCTGTTGTCGTTTGACCTGAAACATGGCTCAGCTACCAAAGACAAACAGCACACCTTTCTTTTTTTGAGTGACATGTTTTGTTTTGAGACCTGAGGAGAACGCCTTCTCTGCAAGTCCTTCTTGTGTTGAATCCTATGTCTATTGTTCTTTCAGCCAAGGAAAACAGCTGGAATTCTTCACTGCTCTGTTTATTATGCCCACATTACTGTCTGTTTCCACAGGGAAATAATTTGCTACAGTTAGAGACATATCCGTTATTAGATTTACATCTGTACAAGTATAAATGTGTGATTTAGCTCTGCTTACTATATATTTTGGACTCTCATTCACTGGTATATATTTTTAAATCAAAAACATAAGGTCTTGAGGGCTTGAATTATACATCCTATCTTTTCTTCATCTACTGTATCAAACATATCATTAGCATTTAGTAATGTGCCCCTGTGTGATTTTCAGACATGCTACATATAAATGATTTAATATAAGTTATAGATTTTATTTTTAATGTATATTGCAATGCATTTATTTCCAGTTCAGTTCAACAAATATTTATTGTGCAACAGATGTATGGTAAATTTTCAATAAATATTTAGACTCAGAATGTGAGGAATTTATCTGCACAATACATAAAGCCCTATCAGAAAGGAGGGAAAGAAATAACTTCTAAAATATTTTCTGGTTTATTAAGCCCAGTTTTCTATACTTCAGTTCTACAATAGATTGCATCAATGTAGTATAGAGCCTCATGTGAGATGCTGGTAATCCTTACTGTGAATGTTGGCACTGCATTGAACTTGAAATCATCAGAAAAATTAGAGAGTAAGGCATTAAGGTTTTTTGAAGCTTATCTCATCTTTTGACATCTTTTTTACTCCCCAAATGGGTATTTCCTGAGCAGATCTTCAATAAGAAATTTGAGTGAATTAAAAATGAGAGATAATTTTTATAACCTAAAGTTGGACTGAGTATTGAGAAAATATTGTTCATTTCATTTTACAAAATGTATACATCAAACAGTGAAATATGAATGCTAAACATAAGGCCTTGAAATATAAATATCAATGACATATGCATCCCTAAAGAAACTTAATATACTTATTAACCAAATTCATGATAAAAGCAAACTCATATAGCACTATATAATTTTATAAACTAAAAGGGGGAAGGTAAATTAACAATACAAATTCACAGCAGAGGTGTACAGTAATCCTGCCAGTAAGGTGGCAAAATGATACAGTCATTTTGGAAGATGACATCTTAAAAATTTAATACACTATATTTGCATATTGTCCTGACACCCCTGTTCCTAAGAGCAAGGACTCAAGAGCAAGGACACTTATGTTCATGCAAAAACCTGCCAATATATCTTTGTAGCCTTTTTTTATAATTGACAACAGCTGGAAACAAAATCTTCTTTTAGTTGATAAACAGATTAATTAAATATGACCCAATCTTTCAATGGAATACTACTCAACAACAAAAAAGAGCTATGTCCTGATGAAAGAGACAATAGGGCTAAATCTCAAATACACCAGGCTCAGTGACAGGAGGCAAACTCCAGAGGAAAACACTGCATGTCATACTAATTCTATGACAGTTAAAAAGCCAAATTTAAAGTAAAGGTCATGTGATCAGAAGACATTAAGTCTAAGAGAATTCAATGTTCAGCGTGGTAGTATGATTCATCTATTCAATATCCCAGTTCTGGTGTCAGAAACCCAGGATACCCCTGTACAATTTTTGTTACTTACTGTCAATAGCAGTCTAATATACTCAACTGAAAACGTCTAGATATAATACATAGTGTTAAATACCTTTTAGTATAGCATGGCTGTTACGTTTTATGGTTACTTTCTATAACTTCTTCTTGTGACTATTTTATAAACTAAACTTTATAAAATTATATAAGCAAAGGAGAAGCATAGGGTACAGAAGATGGAGCCATTTTAAGTATCTTGAAACATACATTCCATGAATAGGATAAAAAACATACCTAATAACATGGAGGGATTTACTATGTGTATAAGAAATACTAGGTGACCACTTTGTGTTCTAGAAAAGTGGGAATACATCAGTGGAAATTAATCAACCTGGTTATGATGTTTGGAACTGCACTGTCTGAAGCTGAAATGTAATCTCTTAAAGCTAGTGAATATGTACATGCATGTTATATATGCATGTATATAGAAATATATGTGTATAACAACATAGCATTATACACACATAACATATACAAAGAAATAATGAATATTACATGTTTCTTAGGTGGGGAAACATTGGAGTACATTACAAAATTTCCTTTGGATATTAGAAGCAAATCAGATATTGTATTTTTCTTTTTACATAGCATAGAATACACAGTATTGTCTCTTTTATCCTTCTGGGAACTTTGAACTGAAATTTTCCATATTGCTTCTTCCCTGCGGAAACATTTCTAAGCTCTAGGAAATAGAAGCTCAGTCTTTCTTGTCTGGATTGACACTTCACTGTCATTGGTTATGTTTCAATTATACTATTGTGAGGAAGGTGTTGTTACTTCCATTTGGAAGATAAGTACATTGTATCTCAGATGAATCTATTTATTTGTCCAAGGACTCAATATTAAATATAGAAAAAAGACAGTTTAAAATAAGCTAAGCAATAATTTTCTCATTTCAAATAATATGAATTATAAAGCTATTATATAAATAAAATTAAGTATGAAAGGATAGGGTAAGATTAGTCTGCTCTTATACATGGTCGGAAAATTATATTGTTGTGGCAGTGGGAGGTGGTTGGTATAGACTCAAAACTGATTGAATTGCTAAGGAAAAGTGACTGATGAGTGCTCAGCCCTGCATAGGACATCTACATCATCCTTTCCACAGCTCAGGGAACATCACAGAAGTGGGGACAGAAAAAATGTTAAAGCTGAAGGATAGGGATTTGCACTGTGAAATTCTGGCATCTGGACCTGACAAAGTCGTTGTACTTATGAATACATCCCAGACATGGTTACTGTACACATCCTGTACTTGAAGGGGTCAGCAAACAACCTGTTAAGAACCTGCAAAGCCAAAGGACCTCTGTTCAATTCCAAGGACTGACTTAAGTCAGATGCACAAGGTGGCACATGTGTCTAGAGTTGGTTTTCAGGGGCTATACGCCCTGGTACACCCACTCTCCCTCTCTCTGTCTCTTTCTCTCTCTGCATCTCTAATAAATAATAAATAATTAAATTAATTAATTAATTAATAATTTAAAAAAGAACAAGGTGTGGCTTATGAGATCACTCCCATGTGTGATGCGCTAATGACAGTTAATGTTTGCAGGGATGGTGAGTCATCCTCTTCTGTGGCATAGACACTGGTTAGTGGTGGGAAGAAGAGGTACAGTAGGACTGAGAGGGATAAGAATGGAGTTTAGTGTAGGCTGAATGTGAGCAAAATGAAGTATATGTATACATATGTACATGTAAAAGTATCAAAAAAGTAAAGAATATCAAACAAAAACGGAGGCTGGAGAGATGGCTCAATGGTTGAGTATTTTCCAAACAAGCATTAGGGTTTGAGGGGCCTGAGACCACCTGGGTTTGATTCCCCAGAACCCATGTAAAGACCTGGTTGTGACCATGGATGCCTGTTATCCCAGTTCTGTAGGGAATAGATATTTGGGAATCACTGGTGCTTGCAAAAATAGCACATTCCAGAATCAGTAAATACCACTACCAAAAGGAGCAATGGAGGAAGAACACCTGACTTCTCCTCTGGCATCCGCAGGCACCTATGAAGTGTTCTCATCTGCAAGCACATGCGCATGTGCCATCCACACAACACACTCACAACACAATTTGTACACACATTAAAAAACTCGATTTCAGCAATGATTTTCTTAGTTCAAAGAACCTGAATCAGAAAAACACTATATAAATTTAAGTATTGATCATACCATATATTTTTATTTATTATAACAGTAGAGGAAATGGTAAACAAGTTTAAATTATGCATAATTCACCAATATTTTTGTGGTATTATTTTCTTCCATCTTTGTATTACTTGAGTGTTGTTCTCATAATCAATACATAAAACTGTTTTATCATATTGTGTGCTCTTTTATTTTGCTTCTGTTACTTATGAAGGAAAGAAATTAATTTGTTTTCCCATCTGAAACAAAGCAGTTAATTATTACTAAAAGCTTTTAATATTCTAGACTTCAAAAACTCAATGATAAAAGGCATGTTTCTTATCCACAAATAGTTTATGGTCTGGTGGGAGAAACATAAAGATGCATACATCTTATACTAGGAAGTTTTCCATGATGGATGTATGTTCAGTGGTGGTGCAGTACTCCAGAAAGTGCACAAATACATCCTGAAATGTTTATATTTGGACTACACAGAAATAGGCACTTCCAACAGGAGATTGAAGAGATGTGGTCACAGAGGTAGAAAATAGGTTTTTGTATATTTTAATGTTTCATACAATTTAATCAATCTCATCTAATGTACTGTTCACAGTCCTTTTTATTGGACATAACTTACAACCAATTTTAATCGTTATAAATAATATTGCAATAAATGCTCCTGTCTGCCCAGCTTTTATTTTCTGTGAATTATCTTCTTAGAAAGGATTCCCAAGTGTGAAATTACAGGGAAAGATATGTATATAGTGTTCCTGCTTTTCTATATAAAATCCCAAATTGCTTTTTTAAATGCTTATACCTATTTACAGCATCAGAAGTAATATATGACTGTGCCAGTTTTGCCAATATTCTCTAATTTTATATAATATTTAACTTCTTTAATATTTGCTAATCTAATAGTTCTAGAAAAATACAATTAATTTCTGAGAGGATGAAATCTTTGACTGAAATGGATTAAGGAAAGAACATAACATGGTTGGGGCATAGTGATGACTATCATGAGCCAAAATTGTTTAAAATGAAGCACTTTATCCATATACATCATAAAATATTAGAGCATAATTTTTTTATTTGAAAGGAGCTAGCTATGATAGACCCATGTTCACTAATGGGGTTTTGAGATTTATGTGTTAGGTCTGGACAAGCTCCAGCCTTCAGGAGAAATTCACCACTGGTCTGTCTTATTTCACAGATATTTATGAAATTACATAGCAACCTACAGCTGACCCAACTCTCTATTCTTCTATATTCATCCATCTCTTGGTAACGTGGAGAGTACTTTCAGATGAGCCATGGACCTAATGGGAGAACGTGGAATGAGATTTCTTCCTGGAGTGAGTTCCACCAAGTCCTTAGTCACTTAGAAGTGTCAGGGAGAAGGGACTCTGACAGGCGGCTCTGTCAATGTGTGCAGAGAGGTTTAGATCAAGCCCAGGAACATTACTGTCAAAAATTACAACCTCAGCATTGACATAAATGTTGACAGCACCATTTTCACTGATAGTGGTATCAGAGCAGATTATGATTCACAAAGGACCATCCACCAAGCAATGATTTAGATGAAATGCCCCAAAAGAAGTAGAGAGGAGAAAGAGGAGTGAAATACCAAGACTGTGGGTAACAAACTTTAGCAAGGCAGTATCATACCGTCACCACATGTACCTCTTCTTTTTGACATGAGGGTTTATCTACAAGTTCACATGAAAAGAAGCATATGAGGGGAAATTCATTTCATCCCTCAAGCTTATCAACCTCATATTTCAGCCCTGTCATAAGCAGGGTTGTATATACTGTTTTGAAATAAAATAAATGTGCTTCTGGACCTTTCCTGGGGTATTAGCAGAATCGTTCAGAAATCAAAACTGTGCATAATAACAAAATGACACAATGATAAAAGGATGTCAAGGAGTTAGGGGAATGACAGGTTCTATTTATTCACAAATATAAGTATTGTTAATCAAAAAATTTCATATCAACTTTCTCAAGTAACTACTAGCCATTACTATTATACATTATTATATATATATAATATAATGAATGTCATACATCTTATGTTGCATATCAGATTATATTATATTAATTTTATAATAACTATTATGGCATTGCAGTAGAGCAACTGATCCTCTAATGTTGTGACATTCAGAGACATTTCATAACAGTATTTTATGTTTTTATAAATGAGTCTATATATTTGAAATATCAAAACAGTCCTCCACAAGTGAAGAGTGGCTAGAGCAAGAAGATATGGAGGGGTCAGTATGTTAAAGTCATGGTATTGAGAATGCAATACACCCCTTAGATGAAAACACCCTAGACACTGTTTTTCACAAGTCAAGGATTTGACTTAGCATCATACCAGAGGGGGGAATGGAAAATGGGATGATCCCTCTGTTCAATGCAGGTGTTTGCCTTTACCTAAGGAGTGGGATTATCCCTTTTGCAATGCATGTATTTACTTTTACCTAAGGAATGGGATGATCCCTTTGTACAGTGCATGTGTTCATTGTTACCTAAGGAATGGGATTATCCCTCAGTTCAATGTACCATGACCTTCCTGTATCTCTTTGTTTCTAAATATCTTTGGGATTACATAGCATAGAATGTTTCTTGCCTCAGTTCTGCCTATGTGACCTACTTCTTGTAAACACCACCCCCCCTTGTTTAATAGCATGTAACTTTGTGGTTTCACTCCCATCCTGTTTTTACTATAAACATCAGGTGGTTAATTCCAATAAAAGCTGACACTCAGAACGGTTCAGGACTGCACCCCAGGATCCCAAGCTCTAGGGCTTAGACCTGGTGCCCCAGCTTTTCTTCTTTTTCTTTCTTTCTTTACACAATAAAACTTTGCCTCACAAAAAAATGTTAGGATTAATTAAATAATTTTGTGGAAATCAAGAAATAATTGTAAATCATCCAAATATCTTGTACAAATGTTTCCCATCCTATTAACTTTCAGGAAAAAAAAAAAATCACTTCATCTATTTCATACAAAACAAATTCTTTGAAAAATGTCTGAATGACTCAAATTTCACAATCAAATCCCTTGCTCAAATTTCCTAGAATGCAACATGAAATTAAATGAACCTAAAAACAAAAAAAAAAAAAAAAGAATTTGTTGAAAGTGTGCATTCATCTACAATGTTTATCTATTTTGTTTTACTTTGTTTAATTTTACATGTCACAGTCAACCCTAGTAATGCCATTATGAAGACCTCCCTTAGGCTTCATAACAACAACAACAACAAATATTTTTATCATTGTGTGATATTCAGGTTTGGAAAGAAGGAAATGTTCTTCAGCATCTGAATATGGAGATGAAATATGAGGAGTCACACATGTTTGGTAGTTATTTGTTGCTTCCTTAAATTCTTTTAGAGCCACACAAGGGTTGAGAAAGCAACCTAAAATAAGTGAGAATTAAGTATAAAGTAAAATAAAGTAAGCTCGGTCCCATGAATTAGTGGTAGGTATAAACAATATTTTCAAGAATATAATTTTTTGTCTTTAATATTAACTTAACATCAATATTAACTGAATTGAAATGTTTATGAATACCTTCCAGCTTACACCTATACAATGGCATCACATGTCACATTTGTCTGTGACTGGAAAAGTCTTAAAAGTGTGATGACTCTGTTTTAGTGTTTTTTCTCAAACTTCGACTTAATACATGTTTATTATCTAAATAAAACAAGCAATTTAATTAACCATCTTCTCTGTGGTTTAATGATCAAATCCTGATTAGGAAACATTTCTGAATTTTTACCTGGAGTTGTATCATATTACTCTTTCCAAAAATCAGACCATGTTATGAATGTTTTGCTATTGATTACATTCAGTTTTATCAACAAAAATAATGTCTTTCCTAAAAAAATACAGTATAACTTCATGAAAATATGGATACTACAGAAAAATACAATAGAATCAATGAAAGTGAGTCAAAATTCTCTTAACCAATGACAAAACAAAACAAGAAACAATATTGCAACTTGTTCAGGCATTTCTCTATTTATGAAATGAAATATATAAGATACAAAGTATAATTAGTTTAATAGTCTATAGTAAAGGGAACATTATGTTAAAAGTATTTTTTATTAACCATCCCAAATTGATATTACTTTAGTAATGCATGTTATTCCACATATTTCCTCTAATGAGAGTATTGGTGGTGGTTATGTTTTAGCTCTCTATGTGAGGACCTCTGCAGACATGGTAAGTAAAGCATCCAGAGTGGAGAGGAGGTTTAGTACAACACCTATCAGAATGTCTAGAACCATGCAATGGTATTAATAATAAATACCCTTTACAAGTAGTACTACATGTGGTGTCATTATCTGACTTACACTGATCCTCACATAGTCTCTGTGCTGTATATAATTTCAAAATCTGTAGCACAGGGGATAATTATATAGTAGACATGAAAAGTGAATTTGACCAAAGTCACTGCAAGTAATTAAGAAATTTAGAAAGTTTGGCTATATAAACAAATATTTCCTTCTAGATATAAATTCGGTTTATGATAACATGATTGAAGTTATTTTGCTGATTATTACAACCTCTTTTTTTCTCAATTTATTGCACAAGGAAAGAAAATTGCAAGAATTAAGGATGTTTTCATGTACTGGCGTTATCATAATTAGGTTATACATTTGGTGGACATCAGAGCCAATTTGGCATGGCATATCAAATTTGGAAATTCTGGTAATGTAAAAATAAATTCTTGGTCTGTGTACCTGGCCTAGAGTTGATGACTGAGACAGAATCACACTTTATCAACTCACATTACAAAGACTAAAACCTACTTCATCTTTTCAGGTGTTATTATTCATAATTAGGGTGGTCATACTGAGCAAGATGTCACCCTGTTTACAAAAGGAACTTCTGAACTTATGAAATGTGAATAGGCAGAGATCTGAGGTAGTTAAGATGATGTTGCTGTAATGATCTACAGTTCTAGGCTTCAAAAAATGGGGACAGAAAAATAATCTTTCATACTCAGTCTTGGTGCTATAGGATATAGGAAAGAGTCTCTTTCCTTTTCGCTCCCTCCACATGATTCACCTCCTGTTTCCTTAAATTGGATACCTGGCAGGTCTTACTCTGTCCCTGATCCATGGCTTATTATTTGGAATTGGAACAAAGACCTGCCATTCAGTGTCACATGCATGAGCACTTCATCCAAGCCTGCAAGGTTGCCCCAGTAACTGCAAGAAGAGAAAGATAATGCATTACTGTAAAATGCAACTTTCTCTTTAAATTCAGATTCCTAGGGGTAGCTACTGTATTCACAGATGATTCTGTCAGCTGCAGAGAGGGTTAAAGGCAAAAATTGAGAAGGATGTAAGTTTGGCCTCTGCAGGTATAAACCTTAATTGGGGGATCAGGTGTTCATACAGAATGTGCACAGAGGGTGAGTAAGACAACCAGCTTCAAGAATAGAGCCACAGGGAAGCCACACTTAGGAACCCCCCAAAAGGCCCCTTTAAACTCTTCAGTAGCTTTGTTGCACTATATAGCTGTACCAAATGGGGTTATAAAAGATTTTGTTCTTGCATTCCAGAATGCCCAGGCCACTCTCATCATCTGGAACTATTTTCTTTGATATTTATTGATATTAACATTCTTGCCTAAATCATTATCTGTAATATGTAATTATTAATGTCATTAGTTTTTTTTTTTTAAATTATTTTTATTATTTATTTTTGGAGAGAGTCACAGAGAGAGACAGACAGACAGAGAGGGAAGGGAGACAGATTATCAGCTGTATCCAGATGGTCAACGGCATTGTACTTTGCATGGGACCTGGAGATTATTAGGCGCCTTAATGTCATTAGTTTTTTAAGTGATTCAATGAAATATTCCATGGTGAAATGCAGTTGGGGAAGAGGTTTAAGCATTTTTTGTGAAGAGAATGATCTAATGAGCAAAGAGGGATGTGAGATAGAAGGTGAGAAGTTCAAAGACTTTGCTTATACTACATATGCCCATTTATAAAATGGAGTTGAGTTCAGTTATTTTAAAATAATTGTCTCATCCTGTGAGAGCTTGACTTCATTTAAAAGTTAAAAAGTAAAGTTGCACAGACATCATCTAAATACCTGGAAAATTCCCAATACTTTCTTATGAGCATCCATTGCTGCCTATGTCCTCAACACAACAAAACCGTTCCACTACCATTTAGAGGACATAAATCTGAGTGTAAAACAAACACCATACACTAGTTTAGTACCTCTTTGAACCGAGAGAGGGCTATATTTATTCTATGATCTTCAGACCTTGTAACTTTTCCTTCCCTTCTTTCTCAAACATAAAATTTCCCAAGATAACACAAAATAAAATTGTAGTGAGCTTGAAATTTGAAGCAATGCTCTTTCCCTACACATCCTTCCACAATTTATCTACTATTTGCTGCAAGTGATAAGAATTAATCATCAGAACAACTACAGAGACATCCATGTTGAGCTCAAATTGAAAGTACAAAGAGACATATGGCTTGTCTATTGTGACACAACTGCTCAATTCATAGGAAGATTTTTGTAGCCATCCTATACTTTGTGGTGTGTAATTCTAGAATAGTACATTTTTTAACTACCCATTACAATGTGTCCCCATATTTTACATTGACTTTCTGTATCATCTCCATCATTTGAAAGAAATCTGGCTTTAGGCAATTATATGTAATTCTGTAATATCCCATTCACATTTTTAAATGAAAAGTTTTCATATTCAGGAATAGACAAGTGCACTAAATGAAATATTCATCAGTAAATTCTCCCATTGTGTTTGTCATTTGAATACCTCTCATTATTAATGTAATTGAGTATCTTTGGCCATTTGGCTATAATTTTTGTGAACTGTATGCTTAATTATCTTGCATATTTTTTGGTTGGATTCTCCCTATTAACATGTAGAATTATATTGTATATTCAGATCAGGGTTCTTTGTGGTTAGTACAATAAGCCTCATCCATTGTGCAGTTTGCTTTTTTGTTCTCTTAATTGTGTCTTTTGACAAATAACTTCTCTGTTGGTTTGAGTCCAATACATTAATCCTGTGTGTATGTGTGTGTGTACTTAATACTTCCTGTTTTCTGTTCAGAAAGTCCTTCCTTTCTTTCAGGCCACTTTTTATATCATCACATTGCTATGTCCATTAAAAATAAACATTTAGTTTACAAACATTTGTTATATAAAATAAGGGCTTACTATTTGATATTTTCACCCATGAATATTATTTTACTTGGTCATATTAATGACCTATTACTCTAATGTCTCCCTCCATTCCACTACTCCCTATTCTTCCCCCAAATAGTTCCACTCCCAATTTCATGCCATATATATGGTGAGTATACATTATATATATATATAAGTATAATGTAGATTTAAATCCCAGTTTTGATTCGTTGACATGAATACTTATCAATCCCATCTATGTTAATGCTAGTAACATAATTTATTTCTTCTTCAGAGCCAAATAAATCTCCACCATGAATCTATCCCATGTTTTATTTCTCTAGTCATCTATTGATGGGCATCTAGGCTTGTTCTCCATGTTGGCTACTGTGAATATTTCCACAGTAAACATGGGTGTGTGGGTATGTCATGTTGACTTAGATTTCTTTCACTGTATGTCAAGATCTAGTTTAGTTTTTCCAGGAATTCTCACTCTTATTTCCATCACCTCTATACTAGGCTACATTCTCTCTTGTAGTGAATTAGGGTCATTTTTTCCCTCACCAGCATTTGTTGTCATTTGTTTTCATGATGATGTACCTCCTGAATAGCAAGAAATATAATCTTAAAGTAGTTTTGATGTGTTTCCATGATAGTCAGGGATATAAAACATTTATCCATATATTTGTTGGTAATTTGTCTTTCTTTTTTGAGTGTTTCATACTCAATTCACTTGTCCATTATTGATTGGATGATGTATGAACTATGAATACTTTCCAAAGGGGAATGAGTCCAGCTCTCTCACTCAACATGGATAACAAGTCAGCAAGGATTTTGGGAATGAGCTAGATTATTTGGGAGACAAAGAGTCTTTCTGGTACTCAGTGAGAAGAGGGATTCCACTAAACCTAGGTACAGATAAAACCAATGACTTATTCAGCAAATATGGTAATATGGCATTTGTGTGTTGTAACTTGACTATAAATTATTATTATGACTAAGAGAAATAAAAGCCTAATCTTCAGGGAGGTTTATATGATCCAACCAACCTTTATTCTTTCCATCCCTTGATAGTTCTGTCTGCTTTCACTGATGCCTCATACTTCCAGCAGTTACTGAAAAGGAAATAAGCATTTTTAAGAGTTGTGTTACCTTTCTATGAAAATATGCAGAGAGAACAGTCTGAGAGGAGCAAAGACATTAAAGTTTCACTTATAAGTGCTTTCCATCTATACTGAAAGATGTTTTCTTTCTTACCATCAATGTAGCTTCTCCTTTAAATGGTCATACTTATTCTTCCTCATGCATACCTCAAAGATTGTTTGTAGTGTCAAATCATACATATATATATATATATATATGTGTGTGTGTGTGTGTGTGTGTGTGTGTGTGTGATTTGTTTGTAGAAAAAGTCCAAAAACAGAAGAAGTTTATTTTTATAAATATACAATTTGAATTTATATCCTAAATTTATACATTATTAGCATACAAAAGTATTGTGTCTTTGGATCATTCAGGTCATATACAAAATAGAGGCCACTGTCAATTTTTCTTGGGGCATAAAAAACATGTAATTAGATTTTTGTATTGGCTTGTCAAGAGGAATGGTCTCTCATGTTTCTCCATATTTTATGGGCAGATAGATGATTGTATTTCTCTGAATTGTCTTGGAGATATTTGTACAGCATACAGACTTGGAAGATGGACACGGTACCTTCCTCCAAGTCTAGAAAAGTCTTATTTGCTGCCTGCGACAGCAGTGTCTCTTTCAGAACCAAGCTGCCCAGTGCAATGAATTTATACCTCCCTTTAGGCCAAAAGTTTTCATGTTTACTGTCCTGTATAAAAGGCTTGGATTCCAAAACTTAGCTTCTCTTCCCTAATACAATATGCTGTGGTGTCTCCTCTTTACAAACAGAATCAGGGAAATGTGCACAATAAAGACTCATATCTTGACTGCTGTTGCCATGAATAAAAATACTCTTTGAATCTGAACATCTGATGTCTCTACAACACTAAGTTATTACTTACAAATAGGGTAAAGCCTTACACAGTTTCCAGCTCTTGGCACAGCTTAGCTTTAGATAAGCATATTCAAATAACAACATTGGAAACACTTTACATCTACTGAAGAAGTCACCTGGTTTACTTTTATCTTTCAATTTTGGTTAATGAAATACTTAGATAGAAGTAGGATTCAGGATTATAGGGGATAGTTGGCTTGAGAAATCATGTTACCAATCACAGCATAGTTCATTTTCATTTCCTACTGCTCAGTTGGTGTTACTTTATGACCATACTCTAAGATTGAATTGTTCTCTTCCTTCCTCCCATTATGAAAAGCTTATTAATTTAAAAAGAACAAAATCAAAATCCCAGCAGATACATTTAGATTTTTCAGGCTGTTCCAAATATTTAAGGCTTCAATCCCAATCTGCAAGTCACTTTTCAGTTTTCTTAATATCCTATCATCTGATTGCTAGAATTCTTCATGAGCCAGTTTTATTCTCTTTCTTCCCTTATTTCCAGTACTTAATATCTTATGCCCTCTTCCTATGCACTGATATCTCTTCCATTTATATTATAACTCAGTTTTCATAGAATAGTTAACTGTTAGTGTCTTAGAACATGTGGAACATACTTTGTTTCATCTATTCTAAGGATACCAGCATGGATCTGTATTTCTGCAACAGTTTAATATTTTAACTATCCAATAAATTTCATGTCTTTTTATTAAAAAATTGCATGGAATTTTATGTCATAAACACAGTCATTTTGTGATGTGTTCACCTAATTTAGTCTCATAATAATGTTATCAATATAATGTGTATAGTTACACTACAATAATACTTTAAGTATATGTGTGTGTGTATTTAAATATATACATATTAATTATATATTTTTATATTCTGTATTAGTCAAGGTTCTCTAGAAGAAAAGAACTTATAGAAGAAATATTATTATAGAGATTAACTTATAGAATTAGCTTATACGATATGATAGAGCTGGGCTGTACAGTAATAGCTGCTGAAAATTTTAGGAACCCTATAACTACTAAGTCTATAAAGCTACATGCAGGCTAGAGAGTTGGAGAACTTGGTAGATGATCAGTCCTACCAGTCCCAATCTGGCAGGGAAGGTCTAGAAGTTTGTGGGAGAGTTGCTGGTCCATATTTGAAGACTGATGAAACTTGACTCCAGTGTACATGGAGAACAGCCAAAAGAAAAGGTAGATGCATGCACTAGTAAATGGCAAGAGCATCCAGAAAAGATGCATGAAACAGCAAGTAGCTGGGCAGCCAGACCAAAGATACCATGTTCTCTTGGAAAGTCATTAGATACATTACACCAATAGCAGGGTCACCAACACTTCCATCAGTTGATCCTTTTTCTAACACCCTCAAAGACATGTCTGCTAGGTGCATCTCTTATGTGATTTCTAATCTGATCAAGGTGATAACAGAACTTAAACATCATAAGGTCTTTGTAAAATTATCTTACCTAGAATAAATGCCCCCAAATGAGTGATGCCTATTGCATGCTTCTAAACCTTACTTTCCTGGTAGTGAGGAAAAATAGTTGTTACTCTCTGTTGTAGTCAGGTTTGCATTGCTAGCAGAAAGCATCCAACCAACAATACCTTATGGGGGGAAAAATCATTTATTTTGGCTTATAGACTTGAGGGGAAGCTCCATGATGGCAGGAGAAAATGATGGCAATTGAAGAGGGTGGACATCACCTCCTGGCCAACATCAGATAGACAACAGCAACAAGAGAGTTTGCCAAACACTGGCAAGGAGGAGCTGGCTATAACACTCATAAGCCTGCCCCCAACAATCAACTGCTTCCAGGATGTTTTAACTGATAAATCTCCATCAGCTGGGAACCTATCATTAAGAACACCTAAGTTTATGGGGACACCTGAATCAAACCACCACTCTCCATATTCCCTTGCCAGCGTGAAAGAATCCATCATTAACTACGTATATCACTATAAAATTATACCCATCTTGTCCTCTTTTTTCCTTCTCTTCTACATGTGGTAATTCCTAGATTTTATTCATGTTACCTCAAAAATATATCTAGAATTAAATTTCCACTGCTTGTTTGCTTTTCTCTCATCTGACTGTTAGAGTTTTGTCACCTTAACATCTAAGCCTGCAGTAACAGCTTTTCAACCAGTCCACATTCACACCAGCAAACTCTGGGCCTCAGATTCAAAGTCCCTGTGTTTTCAGAATGTTTTCTAACATGGATAAAATGTACAGGATATTTCCAGTCATCTTTGTGACCAGTTCTTTTACCACCTCTCATGTCTAATGAAAATCTTTTTTTCTAAAGAATGTTACAATAGTTCTTAAATAAGAGATAGGGCCAATGAAACAGAGACATGCAAAAAAAAAGCAAATAGACAGAAGATAAACCATAGAAGAGGCAAGAAGTTCTATAAGCACAGTGTTGTTGGCAAGAAATGAGAAGGATACATTCTTGTTCACCTTCCTCAGATCACTTCTTAGCACGCCTGTTTACTGAACAGAATCAACATCATGACAACAAGGAAGTTGAAGAGATGGTCAACTGCTCAACCTCACAAGTCAAGGCATGATGCAGAGAATGGAAGAGATGGAATGGAAAAATGTTATCTCTTTGCTCTTTCCACAACTCTTTCTCCTTCTATTGCTGTTGTTTAGATCTAATGATATAATTATGTCAAAGGTGGTGATTATGTCCCTTAATCTATTTATCTAAGAATATTTTCATTGTATAGGTCTTTCACTTCCTTAGTTAATGTTATTCCAAGGTATTTTATTTTCTTTGTTGCAATTGAAAATGGGACGATGTTAGTTATTTCTTTTTCTGTCTCTTTGTCCTTTGCATACAAAAAGGCTACTGATTTCTGTGCATTGATTTTGTATCCTGCTACTTTGCTGAAGGCGCTAATCACCTTTAAGAGTTTTGGGATGGAAGTTCTCGGGTCACTTATGTATAGAATCATGTCATCTGCGAATAGGGCTAACTTAACTTCTTCCTTTCCAATTTGTATCCCTTTGATTTCTTTCTCCTGTCTTATTGCTTGAGCTAATACTTCTAGCACTATGTTGAAGAGCAGAGGTGAGAGTGGACACCCCTGCCTTGTTCCTGACCTCAATGGGAATTCCTTCAGCCTCTCCCCATTAAGAATTACTTGGGCTTTAGGTGCTTTATATATAGCCTTTATTATGTTGAGATAAGGGCCGTCCATACCTATTCTCTCCAATGTTTTGATCATGAAGTGATGTTGTATTTTGTCAAAGGCCTTTTCTGCATCTATCGAAATGACCATGTGGTTTTTGTGTTTCAGCTTGTTTATGTGGTGTATTACATTGACAGATTTCCGTATATTGAACCACCCCTGCATTCCAGGGATGAAGCCTACTTGATCAAGGTGGATAATGCTTTTGATGTACTGTTGAATTCGGTTTGCAAGAATTTTGTTCAGGATCTTTGCATCTATGTTCATCAGAGAAATGGGCCTATAATTTTCCTTTCTTGTGGCGTCCCTTCCTGGTTTTGGAATTAGGGTGATACTAGCTTCATAAAAAGAGTTAGGGATCTCTCCCTGTTCTCCTATTGTGTGGCAGAGTTTGAGAAGAATTGGTTTCAGTTCTTCCATGAAGGTTTGGTAGAATTCTGCTGAGAAACCATCTGGTCCTGGACTCTTCTTTTTGGGGAGGTGTTTGATTACCTCTTCTATCTCGAAGGGTGTGATGGGTTTGTTTAGGAAATTAATCTGCTCTGGGCTTAGCTTTGGTAGATGGTATGTGTCTAGAAATTCATCCATTTCCTCCATATTTTCCTGTTTTATGGAGTAGAGGTTTTTAAAATAAGACCTAATAACTCTTCCTATTTCGCTCATGTCTGTTGTGATCTCTCCCTTTTCATTTCTAATTTTGTTGATTTGAAGTGTTTCTTTTTTCCGCTTGATCAAATTGGCCAGGGGTGTATCAATCTTGTTAATTTTTTTGAAGAACCAGCTCTTTCTTTCGTCAATTTTCTTAATTGTCCTCTTAGTTTCCAATTCATTAATTTCTGCTCTGATTTTAATTATTTCTTTCCGTCTGGAAATTTTTGGGTTGGCTTCTTCTAGCCTTTCCAATGCTTTTAGGTGAATGGTCAGGTTATTGATTTGGGATCTTTCTATGTTTCTTATGATGGCATTTAGTGCTATGATTTTACCCCTAAGGACTGCCTTCATTGTGTCCCACAAGTTTTGGTATGATGTGTTCTCATTGTCATTGAGTTCTAGAAATTTTGCAATTTCATTCTTTATTTCATCCACAACCCATTTGTTGTTTAAAATATAGAAGTATTTTTTTTTAATTTTTAATTGCAAGATTCATGAGCAGTCATTCATTCAAGTTGTATTTTACCTGAGCACATACCGCTTTTTATGTATTTAGAGATTCCCCCTTTACCTGCCCCTGTGCTTCTACTTTCTTCCCTCTTATTTGTTCATCAGATGATCTTTCAACATACAGTAGCTTATTCTGAAAGAAATTTTCATAGTGAAACATTCGTTGAACATCCCCTTAACTGCCTCTTTGGTGGAATGATGACCAGAAAGTTGTTTTAGCCTTTTATATATAGATAGTTTCCTCAGCATTCCAGGTGTGGCTTTCTGGGTTTTGTCTATTCACAAGAAAGAAAAATGATGCAAGACTTCTTTTTCTTTCACTGTGACTTTTATTCTGGGTCACCATGTTTATTTTACATTCCATTTTAAAGTTTAAAACATCTCTGTCAAATTAACTACCAAAATTAGAATAGACGATGTCCTAGAACCACCTCGAGAGGTACAATTTTTCACAGGTTAGTGTTTTTAATTTCAGTGTCTAATTAATGAAATCCATCATGATGATTCATGACACCCTACTGTTTGGGCCCATCTTATCCTCTCTGTTTTCACTGCTCTATGGCATTCATTAAGGGAGACATAAACAACATTGGAGGTGGTATGGTGAGCAGCACAGTAATGAGTGAATACTATAGTATTTCTATATAGAAAACTCAGAACATTCTGCTCTCTTCCAATATAGGCACATTGCTGATACATATGCTGGTGTTAGCAGTCTCCATCGTTTTACAAAAATGTAACAGCTATCTTCTCACTCTTGATTTTTTTTTCTTTACTAGTGCTTTCTTGTACACATTAATTCATTTTAGAATATCCATTGCTGCACCAATCTAAATTTTCTCTATCACCCACCTAGAACTAATTTTGTAAGACTATATAAATGGCCCTTGTTTACATAGGAAAAATGAGCCCCAAAGAATCAACATCAACCTGTTAAAATAGATACAAAGTACTGCTTCTCAAGTCAGCATAACCTACTATAAAAATCTAGACTGACTCAGCACACTCAGGCAACCATCAAGAAGCTAAAGTGTCTTTCTACTTCCTTTATCACTTAGCAAAAAGATTATAAAATGTTCATAATCAGAGGCATCAAACTGTTTTTTTATTAGTGCAGTCACAAAAAGTATTGATGGTCCCACTAGGGATAAAAAAAAAAAAATCACATAAAACACATATAAATGAGTCTCTTGGTTCCCTGATTTCCTTTCCTGTGTCTAGCATCAAATTTACAGGCATTGTTATCATGGTTTTCATATAGTTCTATCTTGCTTGCTAGGAACACATGAGTCATCTGTTATTTAAAGGAAGATTATACTAAATGTTTTCTCCAGAAGGGGACCATATCAATATACTAGATAGACAGATATAATAAAAACATCTTTCTAGATGGGCTGGAGAGATGGCTCAGCAGCTAAGGCACTTATTTGCAAAACCTAAGGATGGGAGTTCAATTCCCCAGTACCCACATAAAGCCAGATGCACAAGGTGATGCATATGTCTGGAGATTGTTTGCAATAGCTAGATGTTCTGGTGCTCTTACTCTCTTCCACTCTCTCTCTTCTCTCTCTCCTTTCTTCTTTCTGTCTCTCTCTCTCTCATTTTCTCTCAAATAATGTTTTTTTTTAAGAACTGTGTTTAAAATGTGAACTCCTTTACACTCTGTATTCAAATATACATAAGGAGGTTATATAACCAAAATGCAATGGAAATTAATGAGTGACTAGATCAATATTTATCTTCACCTTGTTTTTCTTCCTATGTCCCAGGACCAAGGCAAAGCTCACCTCCACATGGCTTCATAATATATCAAAGCCACTCAAGTATCTGAGTGCATGTAGCCATGCCCTGTTGTTTCAAATTATTTATCTTGGAAAAGCAGTACAATACCATGACATTGTAATTCATCTTTGTGTAACATGAGTTTTTTTTTCTCAGTTACATTCTAGGCTTAGTAAAGCAAGTGGTAATTGCAATGATTCTGTTTGTATGCACCATAGAGCTTATTATTTATTTTTACTGCATTGTTTCAGCTTTAAATATAAAACATGAATAATGGAAGTAGTCAAGATATTCATAAAACTATTGTGGTGTTTAATCTATATTGTCAACATGATTGGATTTGAAATCAACTAAGTGGTATGCCCCTGGGAGGGTCTGTGAGAGCATTTTGAGGAAAGAATAACTCATGGAAAATGTCCGTTTCCCAGAAAGTGCAGCATTCCACTGGCAGCCTATATGAGAGAGGCATGAAGGAAAAGTAGTCTTCCTGCCTTCCTCAGTGGTAGGGGCAATAATCCTGTTGCCAGAACCCTTCACTGAGCTGAAAACATGACTTCTTTGGCTTCCAATCTTCCATCATGGACTGTAGATCACTAACTACCAGCATACTCAAAGTAATCAGCCCCAGATTGGGACTGTTGTGGTAGCCAATCTCATGTACTAGGCAGATATCTAGTTCTCATCCTTTTCTTTCTTTCTTTCTTTTTTTGTTTTGTTTTACCACCTTTTAAAACTTGAGGGTTTTTTTGTTTTGTTTTGCTTTAAATATATTTTTTATTAGTTATGTACATACTCAGTGTGTAAACAGAACAATTTGGTACCATCGTTTAGCCTCCTTCCTGTCTTTCCCCCTCAGAAGGGACCATCCTTATTGGGATACCAGTTATGCCCATGTGGATCATGCATAGAGGGGGTATCAATCAGTTATGGGGAAGAGGCAATGTCTCTGTGCATAATGTCCCAACTTGTGGCTCTCACAATCTTTCCACCCCATCTTCCACCCAATCTTTTCATCTTATAGACAACCATTGTAGGACTGCCCAACCCATATGGTGTAAGCTGGTCTAACAAATCCCATTTATTATATATATATCTATCTATCTATCTATCTATCTATATATATATATATATATATATAGATAGATAGATAGATATATTTTTCATTCTATTGGTTCTGTTCATCTAGACAAACAGAGGCAGCAGTTACCTGATAATGATTTTTATGAAAGGAGTATCATGTTGTCATAGTCCCTACTTTATTGAAATCATCTTTAAGTTCACATTTTAACAAGACCATTGGTTTCCTGATACTATTGAAAACACTGTTTTTTTTTTTTTTCCATTGTGTCTGCTTTTCAATGAAGCCAAGTTGATTATTATGAAATTGCATTAGTACATATTAAGGTCTGGGGATAAGGGAGACAAGCTTTAGAAAAGGGTATTATATACTCTAGAGGTGATGAAGGCTTCCAAGGAAAAGAGTAGCTTCACTGTGTTTTTGATCATTCTGAGACAGTCTGTACTTCTTATAAACATGGGTTTATGCCTTAAGCTCAGTATTCAGTTTCATGTGATTATGTGTACTTTTATGCTAATATTATTTTAATTTAATTTCTATGTCTATATAGTAATTTAAAACCATAAAATGTGACTCACCAATTTTGTTCTTTCATTCTCAAACTTGTTTTGGCTATTGTGAGGCATTTTCAAATTTAAAAATTTTTCTGTATGAATTTTAGAATATTTTCTTTTTGTGTAAATAATGACACTGGGCTTTTAATAGTCCCTCCATTGCATCTGTTTATTACTTTGTGTGAGATAGATATTTCTAAATATAGAATATCTTTCTCTTTGTGTTTTCTCCAGTTTTTTTTTTTTTTTTTTTGAGATTCTAACATGCAATTTTTTACTTTCCTGGTTAATTTCTCTATTAGCATTTTGTTCTTTACAAAGCCCTGGTTGGATTATTTCATACATTTTATTTATTTATTTACTTAAGAAAGAGAAAGGGAGAATGAGAATGGGCATGCAAGGGCCTCTAGCCATTGCAAACAAACTCCAGATGTGTGTGCCCCCTTGTGCACTTGGTTTATGTGGGACCTGGAGAATCAATCTGGGGTCCTTAGGCTTTGCAGGCATGCACCTTAACCACTAAGCCATCTCTCCAGCCCTCATACATTTTTTTGTATAAACAAGCACAACTGTTTTATATGCTGATTTTTGTATTCTCCTACTTTGGATATTGAGTTATAAGTCTGTAGATTCATGGTGCATTTATACTCTCCTACATACACATTCTGTTATCTGAAAACTAAGATCATACTTCTTCTTTTCTGATTTACCTTTTATTTTCCTTGTCTAATGTCTCTTTCTGATACTTCAAAAACAGGGAAGAAAAGTGGTGAGAGTTGTCATCTTTGCCTTATTAGACTGGATGTTTTAAATAAGTTTTCTACTTTTCCCCATTAACTATGATGTCATCTGGGGGCTTTGCATAATTTGTCCTTAATTCACAAAAATAACATATCAGTTATGTGGAAAATTATATTTTGAAAGAATGCTAAAATGCCCTCTGTTCAACTCTTGAGGCAATCATGCTATTTTTATTTTCTTTCTTGTTCATGATGAAATAAATTGTTACCCCCCCAAAAAAAATACAATGTCTGACCATGATGTATAAATGCTTTGATATGTTGTTTAATTCATCTGGCTGATATTTTATCAAAGATTTTGCTTCGATGTTTATCAACACTAAAGGAATAGAGTTTTCTACTGATGAATTGATTTTGAGTTGAATTTTGAGGAACTGTTCCCTGTACTTCTGTTTCTTTTGACAAGTTTAAAGAAGTATTGTTATCAATTGTTTGTATGTTTAATACAATTAAGTCATTAAATATATCTGGTCTCAGTATTTTCTTTTAAAAGTTTTGATATCATCATTTTAATCTTTCTTTATTATTTACCTTTTCAGACATTCTCTTTCTGCTTGACTTGGTTTTTGGTAGGCTAAGACAGCCGAAAAGTGTATTCATTTGTCCTATGCTAATTGATTTCTTGGCACATAATTACTCATAAATCTCTACTTTTGAATTTCTGAATAATATATTTTATTTCATCTTGTTTTATTTATTTGAATCCTTTCTTTCTTTTTCTTAGTCTAGTTTGGAAATTTTAAAATCATTTTTATTTTCTCAGATTGGAGAAAATGGTCAGTGGTTAAGAAGGCTTGGCACTTAAGTATGAGGGCATCTGAGACCTCACAGGATAGTGACCCCCAGGTTCAACTCTCCAGAAACCACATCAAAAGCTGAACATGCCCCCACATATGTAGCCACAGTCTTGGAGGTGGAGGACAGGCAGAGACTGGATAATTGCTTGGGCTCACCAACGTACAGCAGCACTCTCTTGAGGGAGAGCCCTATTCCAAAGTAAATTAACTTATGTGCAATAGAAGACACCCAACATTTTTCTCTGTATTCCCCATGTATCGTATGCACATGAAGTATATTCATCTGCATTCACACATGCGTATATCACCTCCCTCTCTTTCAATCTCTCTCTCTCTCTCTCTCTCTCTCTCAATCTCTGTCTCTCTCTTCCACACACACACACAACATACACATATCTCACCACGGACAAATACATACACCACACATCATAAGCAGCACACATATCACAAGCATCACACGTACCATATCTACACCACACACATGTGCATACATCATACATCACACACAAACATCACACAAATATTGTGAATTTTCCATTTTCTTGCAGCTAATTATGTATAGTTTCATACTACTGCAATCAGAAATAAATTTATATTATTGTGATTTTTCTTTCATTTGTAAGACTTTTGTTACCTGGTGTGTGATCTCATCTGGAGAAACCATTATGCACACCTGAGAAGTTTATTTTTTGCGCATGAATGGAAATTTTTCTCTCTGTCCATTAATCCACTTGGTCTGTCATGTTCTATTATTAAAAGCTTAATATTACGTTTTCTTATGATTGAGTATTGCTATGGATGTCCTCTTCCTCTTTCATTAATATGTGTTTCACACACTTTACTGCTTTGAGGTGAAAAGCCTATATATTCATGATTGTTGTACTTTCCTGCTGTACAGTCCTTGGATCATCATGTAAAGTCCTGCCTCTAGAGACAGATTTTAATTTAAATTCTATTTTATCTCATATGTGAACAAATGCATCTGTTTTCTTTTTTGCCATAAAAGTTGTGACCAAAAACCGTATAATTATTTGCAAAATATTTTCAAAATAAAATGTTTTTATTTTGAACTTGATATTGAACTACCATTAATTAAAGTTTTACCTATTATAATTAATTATGCTTTGTAGTTTGACACTAAAATAGTACCAAAACAGATATTTTGTCTGTCTTCACAATTATGCTTATATGTGTATGCTTATGCAAGTATATATATATGTGAATGTGTCTTTGTGTGCATGTATGTATGGTTCTGTGTATTGAAGAGAGTGTTTTTTGAATTTTTGCATACACTCTATCACTGAGTCATACTTTGTGTTCATGAATATATTCTAATTTTCCTTTGTCCCTGTAGCAGACAGCTTCAGGTTCGCTGAGATGAACTTTCAGACCGGGCACAGTTATGGAGGAAGGGATATTATTTATTGAAGCTTACAGATCCAGGGAAAGTTCCATAATGGCAGGAAAAGCAGCCTGCTTTCACAGGACCAGGCAAGAGAGAAAAACCAACCAGCCACCATAGCACACAGACCAAAACACTACTGCCAAAAGGTCACACAGCACACTTCAGGTACTCCTGCTAGGTATATTTGCATATCTTTACAATGGAATCTCAAACCCACCATTAACACCTTAAGACCAGACCCCAGTGACATTGCCTCTAGCAAGGTGATTAAAAATGCAAACTATAACTAATAAAACACTGAATATATTGGGGGACATATATTCAAACTACCACAGTCCCTGCTCCCTAAAAAGGCTGAAAGATTTTGAGAGGAGAGACAGTGATAATGATAGAAGACTGTTTTGTATCACTGTGTTTATAAATTATTTTCACCACAATCCCTTATTTCTAAACTTCTCCCTCCTTAGTTCTTTCCTTGATTAAGTATTCAGTGAGATTGTTCTTTGTTGGAAAGGGAAGATCTCACTCTTTCTATTTGTCCCAGTATCATGACTAAGGTCTATGTAACACTAGATAAACAGAAAACACATATCAGTGTATATGATATAAGTTTTATAAGGCAAGGAAGTTACACTAAGGAGAATAATACTATATGAAATTGGTAAGCCTATTTTCATACTAGTATTAATGAATAGTAGACAGTTGCAGAAGAATATGAAAGGGAAGTGGGTATGGATGAATGGTAAAGTAAGTGACACAAGGTCTGTTTCATAGTTTCTTTTGTGTCCTTGTGTTTTCACAGATTTTTCTTTCCTATCAAGATAAAGTAAGGCAACTCTAGTAGAAGGGTGTGGAAATATTCTGGTCACTTTTTTTTTTTTCCCAGATGATATATTTTGTGTATAATATCCTGAGTCCCATTATCTTATTATATCAGCCCAAATAATTATCTACTTGCTCAGAACCTCTTATAGTATTATGAATTTATACAAATTTATCATTAGATTTTGGCCAGTTCTGTTAACACACTGTATATGGGTTGTTAACTCCAAGTTAAAAATTATTTTTATCTATGCTTGAAATACTTGAACAAATATTTATAAAACTTGAAAATATCATTAAGGCATATGGTAAAAACCAGACAGGGGAAAGCTTTCCAATGCACATGATGAAAACCAGGAGGTGATAATAATAGGAGTTAGAGGACAACAGGATGACTTGCAATTTTCTTTGTGGCAATAAGCTTTGTGTTTCTTTGAAAGCAATTAAGAGATAGCAAAAATTCAGAGTCTGCTTTATGTTTCCCCAACTTAACAACTAAAAGTCAAATCTAGTTTATTTGCACCAAGGGTAGGAAATGAACTGTTCGCCACTGCTATTGTCAGCCATCTCTGAAGTGACTCATCATGTCTGAGAATCCATTCTCACTGAATTCTTCCAGCTCTCCCTCCAACTCCTCCCTTCATTTTCCATTTGAACTGATATTTTTATATGGCTTCAACTCCACCCAAAAGTGAACTTGGGTAAAGAATTGTTCATTTAAAAAAAAAAAAAAAAGAATGGATTTCCCTATAAGGACAGTTATAAAATAGTAAAGATGGTTTCAGTGAGAATATATGCTTTGATATGTTGAAAGAAATCTGCCTCACAAATAAGAAGAGGTTATTTTTAAAAAATGCAAATGACCTTCACTGATACGTGTTTCCATGAGTACACCTTTGGAAGCTTTTAAAATAATTTCAACATGGAAAGATAGATCTCAGAGGTAATAGAAAGTCAATGAATCATACAAATAAAGTTCTTATAAGTTCTTGGTCTGAAGAATATAAAAATCACATTTTGAGAACAGAGTGCCCATTTCTAAAACAAAAAGAAAGAAAGAGAGAGAGAGAGAGAGAGGGAGAGAAAGAAAGAAAACTTACTTCAACAGCTGGCTATTACATACAAAAAATAAAATAAATAAATGAATAAAAGAATGCCATTTCTTACTCAAGTAATCATGGCTGATACAAGGCCAGTCCTACTTCTGTCCAATCACAGTTCATCATTGCACTTTTTCTAGTTATTGTAAACACTTTCCCCCTTCTCCCCTCCACTCTTCCCTCTCACTAGTGTTTTTTTTTTTTTTCTTAGTTACAAATTATATTTAGTTACAGCAATATAAACCATTTTATCATATAATGAATATTGGGAAAATATTCTAATGTTGGTCTACTGGGAATATTTGTGGTCATGTATTTAAGTTCTCTTACAGATGTTCTATAGGTTTGAATTTATTGACTGTCATGAATTAGATTCCATAATTTTAGGAGTGTCGTACAGGTCTCCCACATGATTTACCCATCAGTGTTGGAGTAGTAGGCTTTTTTTCTTTACACCCTTCCAAATTTCTTGTTACTGTCTATCTTTGTGAAAGAAGTCACTCTGGTCTGTCTCTGCGGGTGGAACAGTTCTCATCTGTCTCTATGAGTGGAGTCATTCTTGTCTGTCTGTTAGTGGAGTCATTCTTCTTGGGACAGTAGTGACATCTCATTGTGGCTTCAGTTGGTGTTTTTCTAGTTATGAAGGATGTGAGTTTGTTTTAATGTGTTTAAGTTGCAGTCATTCTCATAAGTAATTTGATGGATGATTATGCAAGGGTTTTTGTAGTTTACACTTGTTTTGCCCTGTTAGTGATGTAAGGAAAACAACTTCTAGTTATTTTGTATACAACTCAGTTTTAAGATTTTTAAGAGCTGTTCCTAAATGGGAGCTTGCCATTTTTAATGTTGACTTTGTATGAAATGAGTTTATTAATCTGTCCATTTTGAAGCTTTAGTTTGGGTATGATATCTAAGAAATCTGTAAATCCCAGTTCCTGAAAATTTTAACCTTTGTGTTCCTTCAAACATTTTATAGTTTCATTTATTCATGTTTTTTTTTTTTTTTTTTTTTTTTTTTTGAGGCAAGCCCAACAGACTGGCCTTTTTTATTCAAGACAGTGAGTGTGAGAGCTTATGTGCATGCTGGGGAATCGAACTTGGGTTCTTAGGCTTCATAGACAAGTGCCTTATCTGCTAAGTCATCTCTCCAGCCCCTTATTTTTACTTTTTAAATTTTTTATTATTTTATTTATTTTTGGAGAGAGACACACAGAAAGACAGACAGAAAGGGAGAGGGAGACAGATAGAGATGGGCGCGCCAGCAGTCTCTCAGCTACTGTGAATGAAATCCAGATATGTGCGCCCCCTTGTGGGCAAGTGCGGCATTGCGCCCTTGCGTCACTGCATCTGGCTAAATGTGGGACCTGGAGATTGGAAACAGGTTCTTACACTTAGCAGGCAGGCGCCTTAACCACTAAGCCATCTCTCCAGCCCTTATTTTTATTTTTAAATTTCATGATTTTCTTTTTTTTTTTTTTTTTTTTTTTTTTTTTTTTTTTTTTTTTTTTGCTTAAGATTTGATTGTTAGATATGATGTCCAGGCATCTTTCTGGTATTTTCATCTGTAATAGGATTAGCACTAACTAATTGACATTACTTCATCTTTAGTAATTTATTTACTTATTCAATCATTTACATACTTATTTATTAGTTTGTTTGGGTTTCTGCCATTTGTTTATATTTTAGCACTTTGGATGATGGGAATCTCCACAATCCATCTGCCTACCTGCAATGTGCTGATGGTGTTCTCAATAGCTTCCTCCCCTTGTCATATTGTAGCTGAGCCATGACTCTTGACATGGCCAGCATGTTTTCATCTGATGTCTTTCCTCTGGTCACAATTCTCTCTAACATTCTTCCTCAAATTTAAGCCTGACCTGGCATCTCAGAGCACATATATTATATGAATCACTTCCTTGGTCTTCACATGCCAGCCATGAAATCCCTGGTAAATTCTGTGCTCGTGTTTGCATTCTTTCATGGCTTATATTCCAACATTTTCAGGCTCCTCCTCTTTATCTGTTACATCTCACACTGGCACTGCTTTCCAGTGGAACTTCTCTGATGGTTTCTCTTATCCCCATTTGTCATAGTTCCAAAGTTGCTGGGAGGAACATACAATCATCGACACAGATAAGGGGGAGATGGGATTCATTTCAAGGTTACAGATTTGATGGAAGTTCCATCAATAGTGGAAGAAACTGGCACCCATTAACAGATCCGAATAGAAAGAAACCACCATTAGCCAAAAATAAGCAGACAGGAATCCCAGAAGAGCTCACATTGCTTTCTGCATACCTTTGGGCTGGAATTCAGATTCACTCCAGTGAACCCCACTCCCAACTCCCACCAGCAGCAACAGACTGTTTGCTAGGGGTTTTAATAAAACACCTGAGTCTATGGGTTCATACATTCAAACTACCACACTATTTCATTAGATTCTGCCTCTATCCCTATCACATATAACTATAGTGAGATGTGTATACCTAACAATAACGTCTTAATACATTTGATAGCAGTATTGCCCTTATAAGGAAAGAAACCCTTCCCTTCTGTGCACATATTTTTTTAACTTTTTATTTTTTTGGAGAGAGACACACACACACACACAGAGAGAGAGAGAGAGAGAGAGAGAGAGAGAGAGAGAGAGGAAGACAGAGATGGGTGCACCAGCAGTGTCTCAGCTGCTGTGAACGAAATCCAGATGTGTGTCTCCCTTGTGGTCAAGTGCGGCATTGCACCCTTGAGTCACTTTGCATCTGGCTAAATGTGGGACCTGGAGATTGGAACCGCTGGAGATTGGAACCAGTGTTCTTAGGTTTAGGAGGCAGGAGCCTTATCTGCTAAGCCATCTCTCCAGCCCCTGTGCACATATTTTATAGCATAAAGAACAGCTGTATAATTATGCAAAAATTTGAGTTATCATATGTTCAGTACACAGCCCTTCTGTGAAGCATGAGGCACTGTTACTCCACCTATGTCACTTGCATGTGTTTTCCAAATATAAACTGAAGCTCTTGCTTCGTGTCTGAAGGCCTGTTTCCACATGGTACTAGTTGATGCTATTGCAAATCAGCTGCTGAATTTCAAAAAAGCCTTCAAACAATAGCTAAGAGTAGAATGGAGCCTAGAGCTATTTGAATGCAATTGATATTAGACATTACAGTCCTCATCATTATAGCTTATATTCTCAGAGGATTTTAATGCTCTTCCATATTTTTTGCTATTGATGACAATACAGGAGAAAGTAAAACCACAGAGAAGGAAAAGAAAAGATAAAGATAATCCTGTTATCTGTTCATTACCACAACATGCATACACACATGCAACACATACAAATACACATACACACACACACACTTGCATACACACACTCACACACACACAAATCTTAATAGAGAATGGTTTTGCCACACCAGTATAATGCACATATCCTTCTCAATACTGTGTTTTTTCATTTATTCTACAAATAAGAAACATGGATATGTTAACATATAATTTCTTTGCTTCCACATCCTTGATATACAGGATGGAAGTACTTCACTGAAGATATGGAAAAAGCCCTCAATCTCTCTTGTTCTCTGAGTTATCACAAATGGAAAACACTTCTGTGATTCCAGCTGTGTAGCATTCTCCCACTCAACCAAACAATTTTACAGAGGATTCCTGGTAGTCATAAGCTAGATCTTGTCTAATTCATTTCAGTTCTGGCTTTCTTTTCCTGGTGATATCATCCAATCCCATGAGCTGAGTGCTCAGTCTGACAAGGTTGCTTCCAAACTGTAAAACTACTCATCTAGGCCTGAGATCTGTGCTGAGGCCAATCAACTATGGAGCAGAAGTTGGTTGTGTTCAATTGATTTTCTAGAGCAACTCAACGGAGTCAAAGAAATATGTTGGTAGTAGATAAGGCTTGAACATAAAAATTTCTTAAATAACAGAGTTCTTTAATTATCTTTAAGAAAAGTCTTGGAACCTGATCAAGGATGGCTTGAACCAGTTAATCACAATTAGGTGTGTGCATTACATGCCAACTGACCTATTGACCTTAGTTGACATCACAAGTCAAAATCCTTTGTGGAGCACTGAAGAACTCCCTGCAGCAGCAACACATGATTGATGTCTGTCTCCATCTGCATCCAAGAAGCTCCATAGCTGACTTTTCTCACAATGCGAATGACAAAGAACCTCTCTCTATAACCCAGCTGCTCCAACTGGGAAAGAAAATCTGAACTTTACCAGATCTCCACACCACCTCCCTCCCAGTTAACTGCACAATGAGGCTTTTTCTTTTTGAAATAACCTGATGTCATGGTATTGGTTTATGCTGAAGGGAGCATGCTAGACTGGATGTTTCCTGTGTGAGCGAGTGAAGAGTGAGTTTTAGTATGTTTATTCTGTTTCTTTAATGCCTCTGGAATTGAGATTAAATATTAGATATCACTCCTATCAGCCATTGTTCACTTTTTTTTTTGTTTTTGAAGCAAGATTTTTTTACTGTGTGTGACTCATGTGGCAGGCATCCAAAGATGGCCAGGGAACCCCAGGGGCCTAGCACCTGCTTCTCACTTCCTATTTCTGGGATTATAAGGCTATACTACCACTGAGGATTTTTGTGTAGTTTGGAGGGAATGAATTCAGATCCTTAGGTTGACATGACAAGCAGTTTACCACTAAGCCCTATCTTCTCAACTATATCATAATCTCTTATTTTATAAAAAAAAAAAAATCTTTTAAGCATATTGCATATGACAAATAACTGAACTAACACACACATTAAAAATATCTTTCCTGGGCTGGAGAGATGGCTTACCGGTTAAGGCGCCTGCCTGCTAAGCCTAAGAACGCTGGTTCCAATCTCCAGGTCCCAGATGCAAAGTGACACAAGGGCGCAATGCTGCACTTGCCCACAAGGGGGTGCACACATCTGGATTTTGTTCTCAGCAGCTGAGAGACTGCTGGCGCGCCCATCTCTATCTGTCTTCCTCTCCCTCTCTGTCTGTCTGTCTCTCTCTCTGTGTCTCTGTGTCCAAAAAAATTAATAATAATAATAATAATAATAATTAAAAGAAAATATCTTTCCTATTCTTATTTTACAAAGTTTTTTTAAATATATGCTCATTGTAATGATATATATATATGACATATTCTTATCATTAAAAGTTGAATCTTTCATAAAGCTATCATTTTACATGTTACACATGAGCTTTGCTAAGACTCTTAATGGTGACTATGTCACTAGTCACTAAGAATCTTAAGCTATATGTTCACCATTCTGTATATGTGGTTTCTTACTGCACAAAACCTTACATAGGTCATAAGTGTAAGGATATCAGGGGATTTCAATTGCATAGAATATGTACTCTCTTCTTTCCTCCTTTTAATCTATGTCGTTCTGTAAGAAAACTACCACTTTTGTATTCAATTAAGTGTTTTCCCATGCAAAGGATATGTAACAAATTCACTCAGTGTTCTCAGTGTTTAATTTTCTGTACATTTGAGTAAAGAAAGACTAAGTCAGAGCAGAAGACATCTGTAGCAGCCACATGGACATTTTGACACATGATTATTTCATTATTATTTTTTTTTTAATTTGAGAAGACAGAGAGAGAGAGAATGAGAGACAGAGAATAGGCATGCCAGCGGCCTCTCAGCCACTGTGAATGAACTGCAGACTTGTGCACCCCCTTGTGGGCAAGTGAAACATTGCACCCTTGCCACACTTGGCATTTGGCTAAACGTGGGAGAATCAAATGGGTGTTCTTAGGCTTGGCAGGCAGGCACCTTAACCACTAAGCCATCTCTCTTGCCCTCACATGATTATTTTTTTGTTCTGTTTTGGTTTTTCTTTGAGTTTTAGTATGTTTATTCTGTTTCTTTAATGCCTCTGAAGTTTAGGCTACCTTAACATGAAATTATTAGTTGCTCTCTATCTGTTTAAAAACTTGGTTTAGGGCTGCAGAAATGGTTTAGTGGTTAAGGTGTGAAGCCTAAGGACCCAAGTTTGATTTCCCAGTACCCAAATAAAAGAGTTGCACAAGGTGTCACATACATCTGGAATTCATTTACAGTGGCTAGAGGCCCTGTAGTACCCATTTTACCTATTATCTATTGACCTATCTAATCTCTCATCTCTTTTTCCTCTCAAATAAATAAATGAATAATTTTTTAAAACTTGATTTAAATAAGGGTGGATGAGTAGGAAACAACACATTTGGAAGGGAATTTTTGTGGAGAAGGAAGGTAGGATTTCCCTATCTCTGTTGTTTAGTTTCAAACTCTGAATCATGACAATATTTTAGAAATTTTAGCACATTTTTTTATATATCTTTCATCTGAACTAGATTAACTTTATGATAAACTTTTGTCTTTTGAAGTTGAATATTCTGGTGCCTTTGATTTTTTTTTTTTTTTAAGCTTTAGGTTTACAGTCTTGGAAATTCCTCAAATGAAAATGATAAATAAATCATTAAAAGCATTCACATTTCACCTCCTGTGTTAAATGCATGTGTGCTTGTGTGTGATAAAAAGCCAGTTCAAATGCAACAGGACAGCTACGCAGAAAAATAGTAATGGCGAGTTGGCTTATCCCATCCTGTTTTCATAATGTTTCTGTCATTCACTTCTTTTATTAGCTGCTAGTTCCTCCTTCATATACTACTTGCATCTCTTCTTATTTGTTATTTTGGCCTGATCTTCTTGTACAGCACAACTCTTCCTATTCCAGAGGTTCTAAGTTCCTTGATTTACCCTCCCCTCCATCTGCTAACCTGTGCCAATAGCAATGAGCACCTAAAATTTTATTTTTAAAATTTGAGCCAAAAATGTCTGGATTTTTAAAGGAGTTATATGGTAAGAGTGTTTTAAATTATTTATATAATACCATTACTTTCAAATAATGGTTGATTAACAGTTTGCTCACAAATAAGTTTTCTGAAATAATAATTTAGCATGTCTGCATCTAACACCTCCTGGGTTTTTATTATATCATGGCTTCTCTGCTTCCAGGTAGTCATTCTTTACACTGTTCATAGAGTTATGCCTGGCGGCTGAAGATGACTTCAGGTCAAAGGACAAGAACAATTGATTTCCTGTCACTACATCGGGGAAAGCAAACATATCTTGACACACTATTTCTTGATATGTTATAAAATCACATAATTGACTGGGAAAAAAAAAAGTAATAGATGGTGAGTGGTCCTTGAAGAAAATGTTTTTGGACAAACATCTACCAGTTGGAGAGAGAGAGTATATCGATTTAAAAAAAAAAATAGTCTAAAATACCCCTCCTAAAATTCTTGAAATTGAGAGAGGTTTTGAATATATACAGGGAGGTTTTACATATATACACTTTTTTATTTTAGTTTTTTGAGGTAGGGTCTCACTCTAGCTCAGGCTGACCTGGCATTTACTATGTTACTATGTAGTCTCAGTCTATGCAATCCTTTTTTTTTTTTTTTTTTTTTTTTTTTTTTTTTTTTTTTTGAGGTAGGGTCTCACTCTATCCCAGGCTGACTTGAATTCACTCTGTAGTCTGTAGTCTCAGGGTGGCTTTGAACTCAATGTGATCTTCCTACTTCTGCCTCCCGAGTGCTGGGATTAAAGGCATGCGCCACCACGCCCGGCTTGCAATATGTTTTATGAGAACCAAAACAGTGTATGGCTGGGAGTAGGCACTTGAAAACAAAGTAAAAGACCTCCATAGTCTCACAGGTTGACAGAGAGGGCTAATTACTTTTGCCTCAAAAAAAAAAAAAAAAAAAAAAAAAAAAAGTGGACTGGAGGAAGGGCTTAAGTCAAAGGACCCAGGTTTGAGTCCCAGGACCCATGTAAGCCAGATCCAAAAGGTGGTGTGTGCTTATGGAGTTGGTTGCAGTGGCTGAAGGCCCTGGTGTACCCATCCTCTCTCCCTCTCTCTCTCTCTCTCTCTCTCTCTCTCTCTCTCTGTCACTCTTTCAGATAAGTAGAACAAATAGATATACTTTTTTTAAAAAGTGATTGCAATCCTGAGACATTCTGAGCAGAAAACTTCTTATATACTCATTTGTCTCAAGACAAGTGACAGCATATACCACATGAGGTGAGGAATTTGACTCCACCATGCCAGGACAAAGACCAGAACGTGTGCAGGGTTTGCTTAATCATGTATTATTCCTGTCAGTCCTGCCTTTTTGAATGAAGAGGAGAATGAAGGTGACGAAAGTATGTCCCAGTTAAATTTTCTCCACTGCCTGTACATGCTTTGTCCATTCATATTCTCTAAATAATGACATTAGAACATTCTTGGTTGTAGAATTCCTGGACAGATGTTGTCTAAAAAATTCTCATTCGGATGCCAGGCATGGTGGTGCATGCCTTTAATCCCAGCACTCAGGAGGCAGAGATAGGAGGATCACCATGAGTTCAAGGCCACTCTGAGACTATAGAGTGAATTCCAGGTCAGCTTGGCTACAGTGAGACTCTACCTTGAAAAACCAAAAAAAAAAAAAAAAAATCTCATTCAGAATGATCAGTGCCTACTTTGACAGGGACAGACTTCACAATTCACACTAGCAATGGGAAGAAAATCTGCTGCCCTTCATGTCGTAGTTCCTGCCTACCTCTTCAACTTCAGAAAATACACAAAACAACTTCTCATTGCAGGAGAAACACTGCTGAGCTAGTGAAGAGCAATCTACAAGCAGAGCTTGCAGAAGAATTTTCTGCTTCCAGATGAATGAACTAAAATCTACTTTTAGAATCATCTTCCTATGATAGTTTTTGATTTCAATAGCCTAAAAATAATGCCTCTTTAGAATATGACTCATTTGGAACCAATGTTCTAAAGACGTATGAATGTGCGTGCCAATGAATAATCTCATGGGGCTGTGCTGAACAAACAGAGCAGTCCTCGTCAATCAAGTACAGGAAGACCGCACAAAGCACCTCATCTGCCAGAGCAAACTGCCAATCAAAAGCTCACAGAAAGCATCAGCTGATGAGCCACAACACAGGCTGCTTTGTGTATATCACAAACAAGCCCAATTACACAGGGGGAATATTCTAGCACAGCTGAGAGAGTTATCATAGGTCCACCAGAGATTCCTCCAGAGCCACCAATCTCACACTCAGTGGCCAGTGATTTCCACTTTCGTGGATAATGGGCAAGGACTGTGGAGCTGATTAGTCCTTAAATCACACTGCCCCAGGGAAAGTCAAGCCTTTAATTCTGGGGATGGGCAGAAATGTGTCTTGACACTCCTGCCTTTTCACCTTCAACATTTCCCTGGCAATTGGAAAACACAGGACTTGGGCATGTAACTGTGCATCTGCCTGTCTGTATTTTAGGGAAACGGGGTTGATGATTCTAGTTTTAGGCCTCGGCTAAGATATCACTAAATTAGCTATAAAATAGTTTCCCTCTTAATGCCAATTTAGAGTTGTAATTGAGATTGAGCAAGGTGTAGTAATTCTGCTGGATCATCCATATGGAGCTCCAAGTCCTCCTGAGAATTTCCATTTTCTGTTGCCTGGATGGCTGGGGATGGAGAAAGGGACAAAACAGTTACTTGTGGACATGCTTACCATTTTTACCATTCCTGGAGCCTCTTAAAGGAAACCCATGACTCAATCACTGAACTGTAATTTTGCTGTTTCCAGCCTGGAAGAAAGGGGACTGTACAATACAAACCAACAAACCATACATTTCTATTGTCACAACTCTTTTCTATCCTGCCTGTTTGTGTGTGTGTGTTTATCAAATATATGTATACACACACACACACACACACACACACGCTTAACTGACTCATCTAGTTTTCTTCCCTCGCAGTGAACATGGTCCAGTTACCTGCATTTATACAGAGCATTACTGAGTACTCAGCTCAGGGAACATAATAGAGTGAAAACATATATCAAGGCAGCCCTCTGGAGTTTTCATGGTCTACTTCTTTGCTGGAAGCTAAGATGGATAAAAGTATTTACCTCTTAAATGTTTACCTAATACTGTATGAAGCAGTGACCTTAAGTGGTCTTTACAGCTCATAGACCACACACAGAGAATTATGAATGAGCAATTTTTATTCTCCTGAAACTAATGGTGCCAGCACATTCTCTTCCTGTTCAAGAGAATTATAAGCAATATCTCCTAGTGAAATTACTCTAATTCATACAGGCAGTGACCAAGTTTCTGAATTTAAGCATAGGTGGGAGTGTAAACATACAAATAACAAGAAATATTGGAATATATTATCAAATATGAATATTTTTCACATGGTAAACTTGATCTCGAGTAACCCATTGGTTACCAAATATTCCACATGTACATCTTAGTAGCAAAGTCTATCCTCAAATTGCTCATGTACCAAGGTTTAACCTCAAATTTCTTCAGCTTCAAGCAGGTAAATTCAATGAGATTCTGCATGGTCGGGGGTGGGGGGTATATCCCCTAAACTATTAATAGATAGCCTCTTCTCATATGGAAGCAAACAGCTCTCTCTCTCAACATTGAAACTTAGCCTCATGGCAGTAATGAGACCCAATCATACTATAAATTCTGATTTGAGAGAAGTTAAAAATGAAAAATTCCTTTAAAAGAGGAGAAATAGTGCATTTAAACAATACATAGTAGGCTGGATTTGGTGCAAGTGCTGGTATTGACTAATTCCATAGGTCTCCACTTCCACAGTTTGGGTAGGCATTGGATCCAGTTTGTGAAATGCTCATTAAAGTGTAAGATGAAACTATTACTTAAAAACATTTCTGGGGCCGGAAAGATGGCTTAGTAGTTAAGGCACTTGCCTGTAAAGCCAAAGGACCTAGGTTCAACTCCCCAGGACCTACATAAGACAGATGCACAAAGTGGAACATGCATCTGGAGTTTGTTTGGAGTAGCTGGAGGCCCTGTCATGCCCAATTCTCTATCTGCCTCTTTCTCTCCCTCCCTCTCTCAAATAAATAAATAAATAAAATAAATAAAATCTCAGCAACATTTAAACAAGGGAAATGAATTGGGAGAGTTACCAAAAAGACTGATCCTCCTTCCCTCCTCCCTGGCAAACCACCATCCGTGGGATCCAAACAGCAAAATGGGATTAAGTAAGATGGTGAAGTAGCTAGTGTTGAAAGAAAGAGTTATACTTATGTAAAGTGTACCATTGACAGTGGAGCTGAGAATTAGGTTTCAGCACTTTGATAGAAAACCATATATTTTGATGTATTTCTCCTCCTGTTTAAATGAAAACAGATAAATATAGACATGTAGATGTAAACTGACGTATGAGTCTGGGAGCAGCTAAATTCCTGGAGGGAGACAAGGCAAGTTTGTTTGGTTTCCATACAGTATTCTAATTCTCGTTAGAAAGAAAACAGAGGTAGGGAAATTAAAGATACAGATGAACCTTGATCTTAGAAGTGAAAAATATTATGGGCAGGCTAAAAGTAGTTAGAGAAAAAATAAAGAGTTTCTACCAGTGTAATTTGGGTAAGGAAAATGGAAGGGAGGGAAGGAAAAAGGGAAGGAAGAGAAGGCTTAAGAAGGGTTGTTTCAGAGTAGAATACTATTACTAAGTGGAGGACTTGATGACATTGGAAGAGCTCCACTTTGTAACCATTGTAGTTATCATCCAAAAAAAAACTAGCATAAGGAAATTTTCATAAAATCCATGTGAAATTTTATTAAAACTATTAAAATTTATACAACCTCAAGAGATCCTAGCATTACATAATTAGAAGAAACTGCAAATCAGACTGCACCACCTGATTCGTCATAAACATTTACTTCAAGGCTGGGGATTGAGCTCATAGGATGGTGCTTGCCAAGTGTATACAAAGGCCTGGGTTTAACCACTAATACTGACAATAAGTGACACCATCCAAAATCTGACTAGTTAATAATGATGCCAAATAAAAATCATTATGCAAATTAAACCCCAAAGAAAGCATCACCTTGATATTCCAGTAGCATGCTGGTGCCTAATTGAGGGCCCATTTCCTTCTTGTAACTTCCACACATACAGTAAGTTGCGATGGCTTCCAGTTTCTTTGATAGCTCTGTGTAAGAACCAAGTGTGCTGAAATCTTTCACACACTTGGTAATTGCTCTTCTTGCTTATACTTTTTCACCTGTGACATACATGTTATTTCTAGAGCCAGTGTGTAATTTCTGTTTTGTTATTTATATTTATTTATTTATTTATTTATTTATTTAGTTATTTATTTAAGAGAGAGAGAGAGGAGAATGGGCACACCAGGGCCTCTAACCACTGCAAATGAACTACAGATGCATGTGGCACCATGGGCATCTGGCTTACATGGGACATGAAGAATCAAACTGGGATCCTTATATTTTGCAGGCAAATGCCTTAACTGCTAAGCCATCCATCCCTTCAACCCCCATTTTGCCATTTCTAAAAGGAAAATTCCAGAGTCAGCCCCTTTAGATTCTCTTCTAAGAAATAAAGCTCAAGGGGATATTGAAAAGGAAACAGTTGAATGAATATGAGTGTTGTTCCCATGCTAGCCAGAGAAGCTTCTCTGTGGAGATGATGGTACACACTGAGGAGACTCAAAGCTCATCAAAGCATTAAAAAGAGGCAGCTGAGAGCTCAACACTAGGTGAGATGTCTATTATTCCTTCTAATGCTCAGAGGATATTGCCAAAGAGTGGACAAAAAGTTTGCAAGACTATCATGTTTGGTAGGAGTATTTTTTAGTGTGCATGCATCTGTGTTTGTGTGTGTGTGCACACATGCGCTAACATGTGTGTGCTTGTGTACATGAGTGCATGTGCATGTGGGGCCCAGAGAACAGCCTAAGTTGTTATCCTCAGAAATACTGTACACCTCCTAGGGCTGGAGAGATGGTTTAGCAGTGAAGGCATCTGCCTGCTAAGTCTAAGAACCCAGTTCCAATCTCCAGGTCCCACATTTAGCCAGATGCAAAGTGACGCAAGGGTGCAATGCTGCACCTGACCACAAGGGGGCTAACACAACTGGATTTCATTCACAGCAGCTGAGAGACTGCTGGTGCGCCCATTCTCTATCTCCCTCTCCCTCTGTCTGTCTCTTTCTGTGTCCCTCTCTAAAAATAAAAATAATTAAAAAAGAAATACTGTATACCTCTTTTGAGACAGAGTATGTCATAGGTCTGAGGCTCACCAATTAGTTTAGACTGACTGATTAGTGAGTCCCCAAGTTCCTCCTGTGTCCACACCTCCAGCACTGTGAATTCAGGCATACACCATCATACCCAACAGGTTACTTGGCTCCTGGGGATTGAACTCGTGCTTACAAGGCCATTTTACCATTTTAAACATTTTAAAGCAGTTTCCCAGCCCTGATTTCTTTCAACTTTTGATTTTTCTGCCTCTACCTCCTGGCTGATGAGATTATAAACCTGTACCCACCAAGTGAGGTTGTGCAGTACTGGTGAACAGAAACCAGGGCTTCTTGCATGCTTGGCAAGCACTCTATCAACTGAGCTACATGCTTGTACTGGAATTTATTAGAAATAAAGTTGACATTTCATATTAATTTGGCTTGAATGGTTAATAATATGCGCATTTCAATGTGACTCCAAGTGAAGTTATAAACTGAGCAGGTGTCACATAGTCCAAAGTGTGGGCTGTTCAGAGCTAACCACTTGGACTGAGTGATTACCAAAGCCGAGAGTCAAAATCCCCATTGGTGTCCACACCATATCCTGTGGCCATCTCAAGTAGTAACTTGGGAAAAAAGAAGGCTTATTTTCTCTATGAATGACTTTTATGCATCTTTAGAGTCAGAGAATTCCCTGAACTCTCAAATAAAAATGAAAAATTTTCCCACTCAGAGAAAGCAGAAAACACACATGAGATGATAGAATTTTTAAGTTTTCATAAAATGTTGCATTCTGTGAGGGGCTATCCTTGCATTCCCTTTAAGACTCTCTGGTCTCTTAGTACTGAACCAGTTACATCTTTGCATGTGGATTTGATTACAGACCGTCCTATATATGTTTTCCATGCATTCTTTAGTATAAATGACTGTCACTCTGGCAACCGCCACTCCCAAGTGCCCAAATATAGTCATCTTTCCTTTGCACTTGTCTCCAATTTGACTCTCATTCCAATTAAGTCTAAATATTTCTCAATTTAGTCTATATTGGATAAAGTTGATTATTTTGGAAGACCCTGAGCATTTCCAAGGAAAGATTGCATGATTAAGTATGGTTTGCAGGGAATTTCTTGGCTTTCTTGAGTTCCTTTCTTGCTACCCTCAAGAAATGATGACTGTAGACATGGCAGAAGGGCAAGTGAGGCATGATTTTGCTTTTAGAATGTAAAGCAGAATGGTCCTAAGTTGGGAAGGGTCCCAAGCAGATAACTTGCTTGATGACTTGGATCAGGGGTCCTTATACCCTTATGGATGTAAATTAGGCATCAGTGGATTGAGTTGGTAACTTTGAATGCACATGAGGGCTCTTAAGAGGTTGATGATAGATTTCTAACAAAAAGTTCCAAAGAAGTTTGGAGAGATGGCTCAGTAAAGCACTTGTGTGCAAAGCCTAACACCCTGGATTTGATTTCCCAGTACCCACATAAAGCTAGAAGCACAGTGGTACATGCTTCTAGAGTTCATTTGCAATGGCTAGATGCCCTGACACACACATATTCTCTCTCTCCTTCTTTCTTTCTCTCTCTCTGCAAATAAATAAATAAATAAATAAATAAATAAATAAATAATTTGTAAATGTTTCAAGAAGGAGGGAGAATCAAAGCAAAATAGGGCTGGATAGATGTCTTATCAGATAAGGCACTTTTCTGCAAAGCATAAGGACACAGGTTCAATTCGCCAGGACCTACATAAGCCAGATGAACAAAGTAGCACAGGTATCTGGAGTTTGTTTTCAGCAGCTAGAGGCCCTGGCATGCCCCCATTCTCTCTCTCTCTCTCTCTCTCTCTCTCTCTCTCACTTCTTCCCTCTTTCAGTCCATCTCTCTCTCAAATAAATTAATAAAAATAAAAATAATGGCTGGTAGTCTGTTGGCATCTTGGATAGTCAGGGATTTTTAGATTTCAAGTCCCAGACTCTGTTCTTTGGACTTAATATTGGTACTGTACAATTGATTATAAAATCTGTATGTTCATAGGCTCTGTCAGAATATTTAGATATTTGTTTGTTCACTTTGTGTGGTAGTTTGAATATATGTCTCCCAATATATTCAGTATTTTATTAGTTAAAGTTTGCATCTGCAATCATCTTGCTAAAGGCAATGTCACTGGGGACTGGTCTTAAGGTGTTGGTGGTGGGTTTGAGATGCCATTGTAAAGATATGCAAAGTGTGCCTAGCAGGAGTTCCTGTAAGTGTGCTGTGTGACTTTTTGGCTGTAGTTTTGCTCATTGTGCTGTGTGCCTGGTTGGCTTTTTCTCTCTCTGCTTGGTCCTGTGAAGGCAGGCCAGCTTCTTCTACCATTATTGGAACTTCCCCTGGATCTGTAAGCTTCAATAAATAATATCCCTTTCTCCATAACTGTGCCTGATCTGGAAGTTCATCTCAGCGAATCTGAAGCTGTTGCTACACTTTGGGCCTATAACATTGAACCTACAAAACGAGGGCTATATTACGATTATTTCCTATCATTCGTATTTTAAAAGTATTTATGATATTGAACTGCTAAAATTTATTTGTATGTATTCATAGTTTTCTTATTTGTAGCATAAATGATATTGATTAATGACAGTTTTATCAATATATCATTGACATATAGTATAAATCAACTCAATGTATACATTTCAGTAGTTTTTAGCACATTCACAGCATTCTACAGTCACCATTACCATCTAATTTTTTTGAAAAATGCTTATATCCCATAAACAAACTCCTGTAAATGTTTAGCAACTTTCCCCCATCACTTTACAAACCAATAGTCAGTTTTGTATCTATATATACTTATTTTTGGGGACTTTACATTCAAAGGAAATGATGCAATATATGCCACTTTGTTTGGAGCATCTTTCGCTATGCATCTCTGAGGTGCTTCATTCCTCCATGTGGACATATGATATGCTCCATTTTATACATACATCATATTTTGCTTATCTACTCATGAGTGGATTTTATTCACATACTTTAAGCACTTTTCTCCTCTATCTCCACCTTCTAGCGTAAACTTCACTCCATAGTCCATGAAACTCCTGGAATATTTCACTATGAGAGACTTCCACATCTCTGCTGATCCACTTTCAGGGGTCTGGAGTCAGCAGGGATGAACTACATTGTCTCCTATTTCTGTCTCTTGCTTATGCCATCCCACAAACTGACTGAAGGTTTAAGACTTCATTGTGTCTGGTGTAGTCAGGTACGCAGTCACCCAGAAGCTCATACATCCCTCCCCCAACCTAGCTAAACTTCTGGACAATGCATGTCCTGCTGAGGGTGAAGCAGCATGTCACTCAGGTTCCAATTTGCAAAAACAATCTAGGATGCAAATTGAATTTCTGTGTGCTTCTTGGACATTCACTAGTTTTCTCTGGTAAAAGGTATATTCAAGTAATTTGCCAATTTTGCTCCTTGAGTTTAGTTAATCTGTCTAACTATTGATTTGAAGGATTCCTTATGTGATGTTGATATAATTTCCTTGGCAAATATGCAATGACTAAATTATTTTCTTTGATATATGGCTAATTTCACTTTTTGATAGTATTGTTTTGAAATATAAAATTTGAAATTTAAATTTGATGGAGTCAAAATTAAGAAAATATTATTTAAAGTCATGAAGATTTATGTTTTCATCAACAAGTTTGATAATTTACTGCTTTGCATATTTGAGTCTATAATTCATTTTAAGTTAATTGAACTTTGTATGATATGAATTAAAAGTTGTATTTCATTTTTATCATATACTAACACCCGTCTTTCAACTGTTGCTTGTTGAAAAGATGTTCATTTCACCCAGCAAATGATTCTGGAATACATGTCAGATTAATTGGTCATAAATATAGCCTGTTGTGGTGGCCTTCAGGAGCCCTTGGGAGGCAGAGGTAAGAGGATTGCTACAGGTTCCAGTTCAGTCTCTCGTACATGGCAAATTCCAAACCATCTAGGACTACACAGTGAGAACCTACCCTACAAAGACAATTTAAATAAGTAAGTTAATAAAGGCAAAGATTTATAACTAGGATCTCATTGTTACTTCACACACACATTGTTAGGTCAATATCAATCCTTTTATGGTTATTTTCAATTATGTTGAGTTTTTTTGTTTTGTTTTGTTTTGTTTTTTTTTTTTTTTTTTTTTGAGAAAGAGAGAAAGAGAGAAAGACACAGAGAGAGAGGAAGAGACAGATAGACAATGGGCATGCCAGGGCTTCTCAGCCACTGGTGAACGAACTCCAGATGTGTGCCATCTTGTGCACATGTGCCAACATTTCATCACCTTTGTGTCTGGCTAAACGTGGGACCTGGAGATTCAAACGGGCATTTTCAGCTTCACAGGCAAATGTCTTAACCACTAAGCCATCTCTCCAGCCCTATGTTGAGTTTTAAACCAGGTACTTATGATGTCCCAAGACAGCTAACAGCTTTCCAAACCTTGGCTAATTCATTTTTTTTCCCTGCTTTATATTTCCAAGCATTTCAGGATATTTGGTCAAATAGTGTGTGTGTGTGTGTGTGTGTGTGTGTGTTACAATCATTGCACTCAAAATCCCAGAAGAATTAGAAAAACACACACACACACACACACAATATTTTATTGACAACTTCTATACTTATAAACAATAAACCATGATATTTCCCTCCTCTCCCCTCATTTCCCTTCAGAACTCCACTCTCCATCATATCCCCTCCCTCTCTCCATTAGTCTCTCTTTTAATTTGATGGCATCATCTTTTTCTTCTATTATGAGGGTCTTGTGAAGGTATTGCTAGGCACTGTGAGGTCATAGAGGTCGAGGCCAATTTCTGTCTGGGCAGTTGCATTGTAAGGAGTTGTACCCTTCCTTTGGCTCTTACATTCTTTCCACCCACTCTTCCGCAATGGACCCTGAGCCTTGGAGGGTGTGATAGAGATGTTTCAGGACTGGACACTCCTCTGTCCCTTCTCAGCACTATATTGCCTTTTAGGTCATCCCAACAGTCATCTCCATCTAAAAAGAGAAGCTTCTCTAATCAGAAGGTGTGAGTAGCATAAATATATATAAAGTGTAGTGTAAGTGGAGTGCTTTCAGGGCAGTTTGGTGGGAATAATATATATATATATTTAGCCAGACAAGAGCAGGCTTTATACCCCTAAGGCTCATGACCTCCCCTGCCATAGATTTTTGATTAGTTTTTTTCAATACCAGGCATGTATTCCCTCCCATGGTGCGGGCTTTTGGTCCAATTAGGGGGCAGTTGCTTTCCCCAAGAGCAGACATGTCACTATTGCACCCTTTCAGTCATTTGGTCTGTCTGGCCAAACTTGAGGTTTCCAGTATCCACTGTTTTCACCGCTGATGATTTCTGTCTCCCATACGGCTGCATGCAGTGCAGCTTTGTGCAGCTTTCAGTTGGCTGGTCTCCAGGGAGAAGGTTTTCTGTTCAGCACCAGCTTGATTTCTCAGTGACCTCGCCAGTCAGGCAAGTGAGGTCTTCAGCAATAGGGTCTTACCATCTGTTTCTCAAGGGAAACCAAGGGCCTTGGCAATCACCTATAATGTTTTGGGGGATACAGGGTCCATCCTGACCAACAATTCACTAGAAGGTATCCCACCCAATGCACTGAAAAATGTTCTAGTAACAATCTATAGCTTCTAGATGTGCCATTATTCAAAAAAGTAGGTTTACATAAGTCTTATTCTGAATATCTTGAATTTTGATTGACCCTCCCTTCTTTTACACATTCTCTTCCCTTGGCCTCACTTAGGCCATTCCCCTGCCTATAATCTGTTCTTCTATTTCATATATAAAATACCAACCCCTTAAGTCCTTCCATCTCCTGCCTCCTTCATAAGCTTTTTCTAGCTTTCTGGACTCTGCTACCAATTTTTGGTTCCAGCTCACACACAAGTCTATACATTTGTAACTAGGATCCACATATTAGAGAGAACATCTGACATTGGCTTTCTGAGCCTGGGTTACCTCACTTAGTATAATCCTTTCCAGATCCATCCATTTCCCAGAAAATTTCATAATTTCATGTTTCTTTAGCACTGAATAAAACTCCATTGTGTAAATGTACCACATTTTTATTATCCATTTACCTGTGGAGGGACATCTAGGCTGGTTCCATTTCCTAGCTATTGGAATAGAGCAGCAATAAACATCGTTGTGCAAGTATCTCTAAGGTAGTGAGAAGCATCCTCCAGAAATATGCCTAGGAGTGCTATAGCTGGATCATATGATAAATCTATTTTTAAAGGCCTGAAGAGCCTCCACACTGATTTCCACAGTGGCTGGACCAGATTCCATTCCCACCAACAGTTTAGAATTGATCCTCTTTTTGGCATCCATGCCAACACTTATTGTCATTTGTTTTCTTGATGGTAGCCATTCTGACAAGAGTGAGATGAAATCTCAATGTAGTTTTAATTTGCACTTCCCTGATGGGTAAGGATGTAGAACACTTTTTTAGATGTTTATATGCCATCTGTATTTCTTCATCTGAGAATTCCCTATTTAGTTCCATAACCCATTTATTAACTGGGTTGTTTGTTTTCTTTTTGGCCTGATTTTTGAGTTATTTGTATATTCTGGATATTAATTCTCTGTCAGATGTATAGCTGGTGAAGATTTTCTCCCATTTATAGGTTTTCTCTTTGCTCTACTCACAGTGTCCTTTGTTGTAAAAAAAGCTTTGTAATTTCCTGAGGTCCCAGTGGTTGATTAGTGGTTTCATTTCCTGAGTAATTGGGGTTATATTCAGAAAGTCATTGTCAATGTCAATATGTTGAAGGGTTTTTCCTACCTTTTCCTCTCACAGTTTCAGAATTTCAGGTCTGATATTAAGGTCCCTGATCCACTTGGACTTGATTTTTGTGCATGGATAAAGACAAGGATGTATTTTCATCCATTTACATACAGATATACAGTTTTTCCAGTACCACTTGTTGAAGAAGCTTTCTTTTCTCCAATGAATGTTTTTGGCATTTTTGGCAAAAATCAGATGGCTGTAGCTGCCTAGATTAGTATTTGGGTCTTTTATTCTATTCCATTGATCTACATGCCTGTCCTTGTGCCATGACCAGGCTGTTTTTGTTACTATGGCTTTGTTATATAACTTAAAATCAGATATGGTGATACCACCAGCCTGAGTTTTTGTTGCCCAATATTGTTTTGGCTATTCTAGGATTTTGTGCTTCCAGATGAATTTTAGGATTTTTTTTTTTCTATTTCTGTGAAGAATGCCATTGGAATTTTAATAGGCATTGCATTAAGTGTGTACATTGCTTTTGGCAAGATTGACATTGTCACAATATTGATTCTTCCAATCCAAGATCATGGGATGTCTCTTCACTTCCTTGTGTCTTCTGTAACTTCTTGCTTGAATGTTTTAAAGTTCTCATTGTAGAGATCCTTCACTTCCTTGGTTAAGTTTATTCCAAGGTACTTTATTATTATTTTTTTTTTCTTTGAGACAATTGTGAATAGGAGAGAGTCCCTGATTTCATCCTCTGCATGTTTGTTGTTAGTATATAGAAAAGCTACTGATTTCTTATTTTGTAGTGTTTCCTGTTTTCCCTTTATTCACTTGTTTTAAGTGTTATTTGAGTATGGTTTATTTTTTCCTATTTTCTCCTGTGTGTTTTGCTTTCTCTTTAGCATGAAGGATTCCTTAAAGTATTTTCTGTAGAGCTGGTTTAGTTGTCATAAATTCCTTTAGCCTGTTTTTGTTGAGGAATGCCCTTTTTGCTTCACCAATTTGGATGATAGCTTTTCAGGTTAAAGTAAGCTTGGTTGACAGGTTTTATCTTTCAGAACTTGGAATACATCATTCCAAACCCTTCTTTTTTTTTTTTTTTTTTTTTTTTTTTTAATTTTGTGTTGAGTAATCTGCTGTGATCCTGATGGGTTTCCCTTTGAAGATCACTTGCTTTTTCTCTCGAACAGCTTTCAGTATATTTTCTTTGGTTTGCATGTTTAGTAGTTTTAATTATAAAAGAGGGAGGAGAGGTTCTTTCCAGGTTTTCTCTCTTTAGTGTTCTTACAGCTTCTTGTATCTGCATTGGCATTTCTTTCCCAATTTGGGGAAATTACTCTTCTATGATTTTGTTGAAAATACCTACTAAGCCTCTGGATTGAAATTCTTCTTGTTCTACTATACCCTGAAATCTTATGTTTTATCTTTTCATAGTGTCCCAGATATCTTGGAATTCCCATTCATACCTTTCTATTAGCTTTTTTCTCTCTTTGTTGGACTGTATTAGGTCTGCCACCTGGTCTTCTAGTTTAGATATTCTGTTCTCTCCTTCACCCATTCTATTAATGAGACTTTCCACAGAGTTTTGTTGTTGTTGTTGTTGCTGTTGTTGTTGTTTTTTCACTGACTGTGTTCTTCAGAGCTATGATTTCAGACTTAGTTTCCTTCAGTAGTTGTATTTCCTTATTCATGTCCTGTAATGACCTTTTTATTTCATCAAGCTGGTTTTCTGTGCTCTCTTTCAGGAGTTTGTTTTCTTCTTTGAATCCTTTTATTTCTTCTTTCATTTCTTTTAGTATAGATAGAATCATTCCTTTGAAGTCTTTGTCATGTATTTCATCTAAAAAGGTCTCATTGGTGATCATTTCTGATGGATTTATAATTTTTGTTGGGATTGCATTGTCTTGATTTTTTTGTGTGTGTTTCTTGTATTATAATGTAGTGACTTTTGTATCCTGAATTGATGTGATGCTTAGGTTTTCTACTTATCTGCAGTCTTCTTAGATGTTGTGATCCACCTTTACATGCTTTCAGGATATGAGTTTAAGGTGCCAAGTGTAGCTCTTGTACCCCAATCCAACCGAAGAAGTAATCCTAGGTTTTGAGTTTGCTTGCTAAGCAAGTATTCTAGTGGACTGAGTGGAATAATGTACTGGCAAATTCTAAACTTCAATTCAACAATATACACACTCAATAAAAACCAGCACAGAAAATACAAGTTTGGGGATTAAAACAAACAGATAATCTTATAAGGCCAAAATCCCTAAGGGTGTGTCTTGCTCTACACCCTTTATCCTGTTAGCTAGGGGGTAGAGAATTCTGTTCTGAATCAGGTTCCAGGTCATCCTGGACCTGTATCAGACCCTGACCCCAATAATGACAAAAGCAAAAGACAAAGGCCCTATAAATTTGTAAGCATTTAAAGGCAGCAATATTCAACCCCCATGTACAGCTTATGAAAATGATAAAGCCAACCAAAAATATGTAACCCATAACCTGCCCTGACATGGAAAGAGAGATTAGCACTTCTCCTGCAGTCCTATGTACCTTTTACCTGTTTTTGTGGGTTTTTGTTGTTGTTGTTTGTTTTTGTTTTGTCTTTCAGTCAGCCTCATTACCTTTTGGTGTGGCTTCCTATCTCACTAATGCTGAGTGCCCACATTAATCCCTCCATGTTTTGCTGTAGAGCTGGAGCTCTGCTCAGATGTGCTGGATGTGCTGAATCTGGAGCTGAATGCCTGAGGTTCACAGTTCTGATGGTTGGGGTATGGGAGAGTTCAGGAAGCCTGTAGTTGCTCACACCATCCCCCTGTATCTCTTTTAGCAGCTCTTAGTTGATCTCAGCTGACTTTTCTTTAGATTTCTGGATTCTGCAAGGAGGCTGATGAGGTTGGAAAGTCTCCCCTTTGCTCTCTGCTGCTGCTGCTCTGTGCACCGGGTGGGTGGTGCTGGGCACACAAATCACGGGGATTGGTGCCACTGTGGATCAAGGCTGCAAGCTCCTTAGTAGGATGCTGGCCATTTTCCTCCTTGCTGGTGTATCTTGGTTTCTCCTGCTTCTCCACTGTGTGTAAGAAAAACCTATACTCCTGCACTTTTCAGAAGAATAGTGTATTTTGCTGTGGTTTTGCTTAAATCCCTCCCTGGGCTGGTTTGGAATGGCTCCTATGCTGCCATCTTACCTGGAAGTCTAGAAAATATTTAATCTGGTTATACGTGAACATCCTGTCTTCCTTTTGTGGATGTGCATACAGAGTAGAACACTAATTACGCAGAAACCTAAACAAGGCATCAAGAGAAAATAATTTCCTTTTTCTTTTTTAAGATTTTTATTTTTGTTTACTTATTTATTAGAGACACAGAGAGTTGGAGAGAGACTGAGAGAGTGAGAATAGGCATGCCAGGGCCTCTAGCCACTGCAGGTGAACTCCAGATGCATGTACATCTGGTTTACCTGGGACATGGAGAATCAAACCAGGATCCTTAGGCTTCGCAGGCATGTGCCTTAACTACTAAGTCATATCTTTAGCCCAATAATTTTCTTTTTGTTAAATTTCATCCCCCTGAATTTCCTTCAGCTACTAGTTTGGAAAATAAAATAAAATCTTCCATAATGTTTTTTTTTAATTTGTATTATTTAATCTTCATTTTCCTTTATTGTTTTCCATCTCAACTAAATTCTCAAAGTCTAATTTTTTTTTGTTTTGTTTTTTGTTTTTTGAGGTAGGGTTCACCCTGGTCAGGCTGACCTGGAATTAACTGTGTAGTCTCAGGGTGGCCTTGAACTCACAGTGATCCTCCTACCTCTGCCTCCCAAGTGCTGGGATTAAAGGCATGTGCCACCACGCTCGGCTTTTTTCTTTTCTTTTCTTTCTTTTTTTGTTTTTTCAATGTCTAATTTTAAAAAACTATTTTATTAAGCCTGGTGTGGTGGCACACACCTTTGATCCCAGTACTTGGGAGACAGAGGTAGGAGGATCACCATGAGTTCGAGGCCACCCTGAGACTACATAGTGAATTCCAGGTCAGCCTGCGCTAGAGCGAGACCCTACCTCGGAAAGCCAATATATATATATATATATATATATATATATATATATGTATATGTATATATGTATATGTATATGTATATATGTGTGTATATATGTGTATATATGTATATATATATGTATATATGTACATATATATGTATGTATGTATGTATATAATTTATTTGCAAGGAGATGTGGGGTGGGGACCAAAACATCCAGAGAGAATGGGTATGCCAGGCCATCTAGCAACTGCAGAAAAACTCAGATAGTTGTGCCACTTTGTGCATCATGCTTAATGTGGGTAGTGGGGAATCGAATCAAGTCATTAGTCTTTGCAGGGAAGTGCTTTAACTCCTCAGTCATTTCTTCCATCCCCAAATTATTCTTTTCCCTTCATTTTTCTGGATTTTTCAAGGTAGGGTCTTAGTTTAGCCCAGGCTGTTCTGGAATTCACTATGTAGTTTCAGGTTGTCTGCAAACTCATAATGGTCCTCATACCTCTGCCTCTGGAGTGCTGGGATTAAAGTTGTATGCTACCACATCTGGCCCAATTTCTAATTTTTATCTCAACTAGCTCACTGAAATTTACTATTTCTGCATATTCAGATGACAGTTTTCTTCTCTGCTGCTAATAAAGAAAAGTTGTAGTGTGTATTATTTTGAATAATTTGTAGTAGTCACTTTACCATTCATTGCAGTCATCTTCACATTGCTGGCACAAAGGACCCTACCAAGAGTAGCTTCTGGGAGAAAAGAATGGATTATATTGGCTTATAGACTTGATATAAAGCTCCATGATGGCAGGAAAAATGATGGCATGAGGTGAGAGTGGACACCACTTCCTGACCAACATCAGATGGACAACAGCAGCAAGAGAATGTGTCAAACACTTGCAAAAGGAAGTTGGCTATAACACTCATAAGACCCCCCCCCAACAATACATCACTTCCAGGAGACTCTGATTGCCAAATTTCCACCAGCTGGGGACCTCATATTCAGAACACTTAAGTTTATGGGGAACACTTGAATCAAACCAATACAACCATTGTTATTTTTACTATAATAATCTTGAGTTATTATTAATGATTATTATTTTAAATATTTTAGTTAGGAAACAATTTCCCCAATCCAGTCTGAAGATGAGAAACCTCTGTAAATATTATTTTGTGAACATCCCAATGGCTGGATTTTCACAGGGTTCACATTTCCATGGGTCATTCCCTCAGCTAGTCAAACTTTGCTAGTAAACTTATTAAGCTTTATATCTTTTGGCAAATAGCTTATACAAACCCCACAGTACAGTAAATGCCATGTGCAGAACCCAATGAAAGTCATCCATTGAAAACCGAGCATATCACCCTACAGCTATTCTTTTTTTTTTTTTTTTTTTTTTTTTCTGGAGGCTGTGATAAGATTCCTTTAATGAAAGAAAGTGAACAGTGGGATTTAAGAAACAATATCTTCCCTGGCCACCTCATTCTACTCTTTGATGTTTGCTTCTTGTATCTATCCCAATTTTTTTCTTTCTTTCAACTGATAGAAACAGCCATGAATAGTTGCAAAGTGAACTTAGATTATATAAAGCTAGCTCAAGACTTTGTGTTCAAGAAATCAGTGGAGTGAATTCTGAAGAATTCTTGAATGATCTGTGGATTAGACTTGTGTAAGAAATTCTGTACTGCTGATCAGAGAAGTGTCTTTCATCCCTGAACATGAATCTCTAAGAAATGAGGTGTTGGCTTGTGTAAAGTTTTAGCCTTAGTTAATATTATTTTTCTTGGTGACCCACCAATGATTCAGAAGTCTCTGATTACTTATTCATAGCTAATGAGATATTAGGATGCTTTTTAGAAATTTTTAAATAAATGAGAATATTTGCAAATTGAGAAACTTAAACTAAATAAATATATAGAAGGATGGTATGTAGAGTGGATAACTATTACACAAAAAATTACAGCTCATGTATATGATTGCTTTATATAATATTATTTTAGGAATTTGGAGAGTTATAAATCATGATTATCATACTAAGCTTATTATATTTTGTAATAATAGCTCATATTTAGTGAACATTTAATTTGTGACCTGTACTACTGTAAGTATATATAATACTAATCCTTTGTGTTGACCAATACTATGCTAGTTATATATAGGCAAGGATACACACTCCTTAATTTACTAGTTTATTTAATATTCTATATTGGGAACCCAAGAAAACACAATTCCAAACCCTTAATTCTACTTGCACTATCAAGGATATGCAGGACTTATTTCACTCAAATATATCAAAACATATAGATGTAGAAATGATGGTCTTGAAGAAAATAATTGATTATGGTTACAAGTCATAGCACATCTTGCAGGAAGGCCATGCAGGGAAATAGAATTAGAGAGCATCATCAGGACATAAGGGCAAGAGACTTGATTGAGATTCTACAAGAAGTAATAAGAGAGGCAGGGGAAGCTCACTAAGGGGTTGCTTCTTGCAGTAACGTCAGCAGCCTATGGGGCTCAGTATATAAATTTATTTTTCTTGTCTCCAACCCAGGAGCAGTAGGGTAGGTAGAGGTAGCCTGAAGTATTTCTTTTCAGAATCCGAGGTTTTCTGGTACTTGGTTCTACAGATTTAGACAGAATCTCTTCATACTCCAAGACCTTCACAGATGGAGTCAAACAGTTGATTTCACTACGGCTTACCCTGAGTGCTCCATAGCCTTGGGTTTGCAGATGGCCTGCATAGGACTTCTCAGCCTCCTCACAAATGAGCCAATCGCTCGAATAAATATGTTCTCATGCACTTAAACCCATGTCTGTTTCTGCATTACCTCTCATGTGCGGATGCTGCATGTAGATTCTCAAATCTATACCAAACAGCACTTCTGTTAATAGGATGGAAGTTACAGTGACATCTTTGATCTGGTTGACAGTAGCAGAGCTTTGAAATCAGAACCAAGGTAGTAAGCACCCTCAGTCACCTGTATGTGAGATGACTCTGTGTGTACAGATGTTGGAAGAAGGAAGATTCTGGCAAAGGGTCTGCCAAGGATTTGGGCTGCAATTTAGTGATAATCACTGAAAAATTATTTGGCCCTGAATAACATTTTCTAGCAAACAATTCATAAGATGGAATGATAACTTTCCTTAACTCATACTCTCTACAGAAAGCACAAGCAGGGAAAATCAGCTCATTTTCAGAGCTTGTTGAGTGACCCTGACCTCCTGCTTGGTAAACCTCAGTCTGCCCTATGCACTGCAGTTTTTATTAGCCTTCCTTCAGTGTCTCAGGAACCTTATGCTTTGTGATTGTGGGCACCTAAGGGATTTTATCCCAGGCATGGTGAGCTTTGTATTCTTAGCTACAGGAGTCCCTTTTTCATAAGTCATTTAAAAAGCCTTATATATCATTTTATGACAACTTTACAAGGTTATCCAGGTGACCCAAGTTATCCCCTGAAGATATAACTAATGATATTACTTCCTAATCCCCAAATTTCTGTGGATTCACATTATAATGAAACCTATAAAACTCATAAGTTTGTAATGAAAGTAACCCGGGTGTTCTAGAGAAAAAAAAAAAAATTAAACTCTAACTATCAGGACACAAGTGGTGAGATGTTACAATGCAGCTGTATTAAAGTTCCTCAGTTATTCTTCAAGTGTGCCAGTGGAGGAGAATTCATAATATCCTGAATTAGCATTAGGTGGGCAAGGTGTAGGTGGTCAGGAAGCAGTGTGCCTGATCCTTTGCAAGAGAACAGTGGGTCAAATTCCATTCATTTTGTTGGTCTTCCAATAAGAAAGACCCAAAAGCTTACATTCCTAAAAGGTTCTACCTAGCTCCCCAAATATCAATCAATTTTCTCAAGAAAAATCACATGCATCAAACATAATATTACATCTTACTTAATCTGTGTGAAACATCATGAGGGATGCAAAAACAGTTCAGAGTAGGAAATAAGAATTTTGCTAGATTATTTAAGATTTGAGCATCCAAATTAGAGACCTAATGAAGAAAATACATTATGTCATGCTTAATTGAAAATGATTGACAGGAAAAGTAAAGGTGTTGAGCAAAGTAAATATGGGTTGTGGTTGCAAATGTAGCTACATTTCTTTAGAACCTTTGACATAGCACTTTATTTTAATTCTCTTACTTATTAAAAAAACTAAAACAATGAGGGTATTTATACAAAAAGTCTAAAATGATACTTTTGTATTTTAATATTTTATTTTATGTTTTTACTTTTGACTTAAAATGATAAATACAATACAAAGGTTCTCTAAACACTTTTTGCCTGCTCAACCCTAGCCTTTGGTAAACATGATTGAAAAGGGCTAACTCTAACGAGCTGGCTATATAGCTAGCTCTATAGAAGATGAAGGTTTTATGTTACCTTGTGTAGTCAGTGAGTTGTATGAAGATGACATGACCTTTAACTTCTGAAAACATGCAAAAGTAAGACCACAGGCTGCTGAATCCTTCCTTTCTCTCGGTCCACAGCCTTCAATATCTTAGCGTCATTCACTGAGGGCAGAAAACACTGAAGGAAGCCTGACAACCCAATAAGTAATTTAATTGAAGGATCAATCGACTGTAAGACATTATGCATCCCAAAGAGTTTGGAAGAATCATTCAAAGACTTTCCCACATTGCTTTGATTAAGAAAGTATGTATTAGCTGGCAGGGGGTGGGGGAAAAGGTGGACTCCTTTAATTCTAGAAATCAGGAGGCAGAGGTAGAGGATTACCATGAGTTAGTTTAAGGCCAAACAGATGCTACATAGTGAATTCCAGGTTAGTCTGGGATACAGTGAGACCCTACTTCAAAAAAAAAAAAAAAAAGTGGGCGAGGGCTAGAGAGATGGCTTAGCAGTTTAGATGTTTGCCTGCAAAGCCATAGGACCCAAGTTTGATTTCCCAGGACCCACATAAGGCAGGTGAACAAGGTGGCACATGCATCTGGAGTTCGTTTGCAGTGGCTGAAGGCACTGGCACACCCATTAATTATTTATCTATCTCTCTCCCTCTTTCTCTCAAAGTAAATAAAAATTAAATTAAAAAGTACAAAACAAACAAACAAACAAAAAAAGAATGACAGTCTGCCATAATACCAGAAAAGGATAGATTTTGATGGAAGTAGACCTGCTCAGCAGATATTCTAGTAATAGTGCTTTTCTGATTTTGAACATAGTGGTACAAATCATTTGCATATTATTTTCTAAAACAATGGAGAAAATTCATATTGCCAAGTAATATAACCAGTCTTGTCAGTACATATAGGTAGGTGACTGTGTTAACTTTTTCTAGGAAATCATGAACAGACATCCACTCTTGTCAGAGCACAAAGACAGAAACAAAGAAATGATTTCATGAAAGTGTATGTTGGTGAGACAACAAGTTTACCTGGGTTTGTTTACAGGAGAATGGGCAACTAAGGGGCTACACCAATGAAGAAAGAAACCCTATCTGTCTCTCCTCCAGCTACTGTTAAATGTCAATACATCCTTAGGGATGGCTGTGGTCTTATGAGCCCCTGTCTGCCTCAATGATGGAAGTCAATGGGCTCAATCTTCTGTGTATCTCTTTTGGGTAATCGTAGCACCTGACAGTTCAAGAGGTCACAGGGCATGCCATGCCTGGTAAACAGCACTCCAAATCAATGTTAAAGAAGTCCAAGGACCTTTTAAAATGCTTTCTGGTTTTAAATTTTACACTGGCTATATTTTTTTTCTTACAACCATAACATTGATATTGAAGTTAGCACCAACATTTCCTACCCATAAGGAATCCCTCCAATAATACATTATCAGGGAAATATGCAGAGATCTAAAAAATAATATCTCTAACCATAGGTCACAATGACTAAAAAATTTTCTGCCTTTAGAGAGAAATCCTCTTGAGTTATTGATTTATGGTAAAACCAACAATGAGATTTCATATTTCTAGATTATTATAACCCACATTTTATCAGCTATGACATGTTTAGTGATTGCAGTATGAGTTAAACAAAATCCACTCATCATATGCATTTCTTGCTCAGCATAGCAAGCTTCCTACAGACCTGAAGAGAGTCACAGGGTCTTTCATCTCCATAAGTGAGACTATGGAGACAGAGGATGGGGTTAGAGTGCAGACAATGTGCTATGGGAGATCTTCCCTGCTTTGGGGTTTCACACTGACTAATCACAGGTTCTCCTATACAACATTACCTTCCCTCTCTTGGAGGAGATTGAGCTGGAGCCTTGTAACTCAACATCCTTTGCTAACTCGGTGTTTTAATGTGGTAAACATAGTTGCTATTTCTTGGAACTGCCATTAGAGGCCTCAAAAATGAAGGTGTGCACACTTACAATAACATTGTTATTAATATTGTTCCTATATATCTATATACACTATGATGGAATCTGTATCCTAATAGTTTTATTTCAAGATCTCTATCATATGGAATCGATATGTAAGCAAGAAGAGAGGGGACTATCTATTAATTCACGTTAAAATACATTGTCATACATATATATGGTTATTATTAATTACAGTGGCATCATATATAGTGTATAATGAAATACAAATACAAATATATCTTAACAATTTCATCAAAATATTATGTGATTTATCATATGGTGGTACATTTAATTTTATAATACTTTACTTATGGGAGAAACACCAAGGTCTGATGCTCTCCGTTCAGTTGCAAAAATGTTTGTTGTGCTATAAGTGATTTGACATTCCTGATAACTGAGCAAACTGTTAAATCTGTTGGCTTGGGGTGGTATGTTGGCACAGCAGTTAAAGATGTTTTCTTTCAAAGCCTCATGTTCTGGATTCAGTTCCTCAGTACCCATGTAAAGTTAGACACACAAAGTGGCACATGTGTCTGGAGTTTCTTTGCAGTGGCAGAAGGTCCTGGCATTCCCTTACACATTCTCTCTTTCTTTCTCTCTCTTTTTCTCTCTCTCTCAAATAAATAAATAAATCTGTTGGCTTATTGCTTACAATAATAAAGCATGAAGTGTATGAAACCCTGAAAAACAGAAGGTCCTGGCACTCCCTTACACATTCTCTCTTTCTTTCTCTCTCTTTTTCTCTCTCTCTCAAATAAATAAATAAAGGCTTACAATAATAAAGCCTCAGCATACTTGTGTAGTTTGGGAATGTATGTTACATATTAGAGTCCTCACTATTTAAAATAAGTCTGTATTTTCCTGTAGTATTAAAAGAATAATCTCATTTGAGTTTGAAAATTTTAATGCTATAGTTAGGACTGTTTAGTGCATTATTATTTGTATTTTAACATTTTGATTGTATACCTTAAAAGTTGTGTGTATTCACAGATAAACAGTATAAATATTTAACTAATTTAAGCTCTAATCACTTTGTAGAAAATTCTACATCGTATTTAGAGATAATAGATAAACCCATGATGCATGTCCTGTCTTGGTTTTCTGTTTATTCCTTTTAGGGGATGAATTTCATGTGTCCAGGAACTTATCATCTTTTATATGCTTCATGTGTAAATATAATGTTTGAATGTGGAGTTCAGATAAATCAGAAATGCACCTTGTGAGATCACAAAGTTCCTATGGCAGATGAGAAAAAGCAGTAAGTGTCATTTGAATTTATTCCCAGATCATTGTGAATCATCCAAGTGCTGCACTATTGGGAGGCTGAGCCAAGCTGGACATGTTGGAAAGAAAAGCATCTTGTTTCCAATCCGTGGATTCTTGTTTAGGTGAAACCTATTGGGAGCTGGTGGACATAATTGAAAAGGATAGACTGAGTGAGGTTTTTGCCTATGAGCTCTTTTGCCAGGGAGAAGGAATTAGACCAGTATCATTGGGAATGGAATTACCTGTTGGTCAGGGGCCAAACAGAACAATATTTTGTAGAGAGAGCTACATTTCTTAATTATCTCTGGGAGAGTTAAAAAGTGGGCAGTCATGACTTCATACTTTGTTGTTTATTATGAGGAATGCCGTTTTATCATTTTATGTTTGTCTCCTGCCCGCATCACTCTCTCTTAGTCATCTAAATTACTCTGGGTCTTCAATTCAGTCATTATTCTTTCTGATAATTTCCTTTATTTTGCTCAGTGATGGAGATCTAACCGGTGGTTCATGCATCCTAAGAAAGCAGTCCACTCCAGTGCTACATGCTCTGCCCTGAAACACACAATGAATTTCTGTCCTTATTTATGAAATTGGTTCGGTGTTACTGTTTTGTTATCACTATTGGTCAAGTGAAAATATGCTAAAAGACTATGGCATGGAAGAATGGATTTGTCATAAGAGGAACATAGCTAAACATTTAAAATAAGCAGTGCTGAGAATGCCACCCCACATAAACATACAATACAAAGCTACTGATTTATGTTTCAGGCCATGTTAGAAGTTGTTGGAAAGTCATTCCTAATCCCATGCCAAAATCCATTTAGTTGCTTTTTAATGAAACTCAAGTCACCAGCTCAAATAGAAGTTTTTTTTAAAGATTTTATTTTTATTTACTTATTTTTATTTATTTATTTAAGACAGAGTGGGAGGGGGAGAGAGAGACAGAATGCGAATATGGACATGCCAGGGCCTCTAGCCCTCTAGCCACTGCAAACAAACTATAGACGCATGTGCCACCATTTGCATCTGGCTCACGTGGACCTGGAGAATTGAACTAGGGTCCTTAGGCTTTGCAGGCATGTGCCTTAACTGCTAAACCATCTCTCCATCCCAGAAGTTTTTTTTTTTTTTTTTTTTTAATCATGTATTCTAACTCCAGACAATACAATGTACACTAATCTGATACATGCTGAAGAATGAAGGTAAGAAAATCTTAAGTCTTTGTTTTCCATAATTAAGCCATTATGGTTCTATACAAGAAAAATCTTTTTGTACAGAAAAGTGACACTGCAGTTCTTAACCTAATTTATTGACTATGAGCTAAGGTGTTTCCTGCAGCACTAGTTGGTTGGCATTGCTGGTCAGATGGAGTTCTCAGTGAGGGCAAGGTGAGTGTGCTGCATGTTCTGATCCACTGTGTAACAACCGTGAGCACTGCCAGAAACGATTCATATTCACTACATGTTTGATTTTTCATTAGTATTTAGTATTTGAACTTTCAAGCATGTCTTCTGTCCCTGTTCAGCTGAACACTCCACATGGTTTGAGTTGAAGAAACCATAATCCAAAGAGAACATGGGAGAATTTGTTTTTGTTTTTTGCTTTTGGCATTTAAGAAGTCTCTTTCTTTTTTATTATTTATTTTATTATTTATTTATTTTTTTTTTAAGATTATACTTTGGTGGCCAATATCTGTCCAATCAACTAAAAGTCTAAGCCTCTCAGAAGTAAACAACTTCAAGTGATGCTCACACAGTGCAATAGTGGCACACAGTCAGCTGCTCTTGGAGTAGCTAACAGATCTGCTCAGTGGAAAGGAAGCCATGTTTGGAACTGGGAAACAAGTCAGGATATTATCCAGATAATGATTCTGGTTTCCATTGTCCAGCTCCCACTAGCCTTTGACTATAAGAGGGCAAGGAGGTGGGAAAGGATGGTATCAACACATGTTTATATACGAAATATGTCCATATCTAATAAAAATGAAAAAAAAAAAGCTGAGCAGAACACGGTGATGCACACCTATAATCTCAGTATTCAGGAGGCAGAGGCAGGAGGATCATAGCTTCCATGCCAGACTAGGATGCAAAGCAAAACCTTGTCTCAAAAAAAAAAAAAAATCACATAGTATAATTTTCCAAAGGTTACTTAAATCTTCCTTATGACATTATAAAATATTATCAAATAATCATCTATCTACCCTGTTTAAATATTCTAGTGATAAAAATTTGTGAAGCCATGGTGGGTGTGTTTTAAGTCTAACTCAGTTTTGAGTTCTTAGTAGCTTGGTATGTGTTGAAATCCTCAGTGTCGGTCTCCCTCACCCTGGCACTGATTGTCAGACTCACCATGGAAGCAGCACTCATGTTCATCTCACTAGTTCCTCTATGGTTTCATCTGACCCCTGGTTTGTATGTGAGGAATGCTTTATCTCCTTGGTTCAGGCCACCTTCTTAAAAAGAAAAAAAAAAAAAAACAAAACAGATTCTCCAATGGTGTATGAAATCAGCATAAGTTAACTGGGATAAGAATCGTTAATTTAGAGAGACTTACATAGATGTATCCCCTATTTTGGCCAGAGATTAGTGGGAGCTTGTTGCTTGAGACCAGAATTTTGGTCTCCATAGGATTATAATCTGGTTCTTTGCCACTGAGTAGATCTTTTAGCCAATCAGAAATCCATTGGATACACACCAAGGCTGTGTGCCACCATTGCACTGGTGTGTAAATCCTGTCAGACTTGTTGCTTTTGAATAACTGTGACCCCTGCTTTTTCACATCATTGTTGGCCACATTCCCTCAGCAGCTCATGTAGGACTTTCCAGCACTATATGAGCTAACCCTAAGGGAACTGGCTCCCTTCAGGATTCAAGCAGGGTCTTTTAGTGTTCTGCATTGACAGCATGCAGTGTCTTCAGCAATAAGGTCTTGCCTTTTATCTCAGGAGGCTAATCAGGTGCTTTGACAGAATGTTGTCTTGTTTTGGTGACCTCATAGATCTCTCTGATCAACAACTCAGTGCCAGTAGTAACTCATATCTGGTACTGGAAGTTACAGGCCAGAGCTAAACGTTTTAAGGTTAGGCTTCATCCTACCCTTTTCAGGCCCCTTCTTACCAAATGAGTCCACCAGACTCCTAGTGAGAGTTGTATCTTTTAGTCTATTACCCAGGAGAAATTTGTCTATGGTATTAATTCATTTTGGTTTAGTTTTGTGTTTATCTCTCCCCAGCCTCCCATTCCCCTCTCCTCAAACCCTTCCAACCCTGCTGTCTGTCCTTAGAGTTACCTGTCATGTATACCAGCAACTCAAGGTTTTCTAGGTTAGGAACCACAGATGAGGGAGAACACTCAACATTTGTCTTTCTGTGTTTGTGTGAGTTACTAAACATGCAGAGTTTGTCTTTATCTATTTATGTGAGTTCAGTGAGTATGATCTGTTCCAAGTCCATCCGATTTCCTACAAATTTCACTATATCATTTTTCTTACTGCTGAATATTTGTTTTCAGAATACATTTTAAATATAAGATGAGAGACTTATGCAGAAAGCCTTTTCTCCATGCGGCTTTCACTTATTTCCATGTACAGTTACAAGACATTCTATGGTAACAATATGTTGCTTTTTAGTTCTGTTTGTGGCTCAGGTGGTGATTTCCATTTTTCTCTGTAATACAAGAATTAGTCACATGCATTCTTCCTCAGTCATGATCCGTGGTTTGTCTGAGTGTAGAACTCCATGGTAGTACAGAGTGATGGCTTTATATCTATCATAAGTGCATGCACTGTCTTTGCAGGATCACAGATTTATATCACAGTGACCTGAGAGGCTCCCATGTTCTGTGACAATCTTAGTTGCTATAACAGTTACTTTTGTATTACTGAGACAAAACATCTGACCAAGAATATCTTATGGGTGGGAAAAGGTTTCAAAATGAAGTTTCATCATCACAGGGAAAGCATGGCAGATAATGAACATCACAGTAGAGGGCAATGGAAAAGTCCACATGAGCTACCTCTGAACACACAGTAGGCTGTATTACTGGACCTCAAGGTCTGCCTTCAATGATATCTTCTCCTGCAAGTCTTCCAACTTTCCTAAATTGCCACAAACTTGGGACCAATTATTCAAAACATGTGCACTTATGGAGGACATTTCATTCAAACCTCCAGAGCTGCAGTGGGTGACATCATGTTCTGAGAAATAGTTGGCATTTCCTGTGACCTCTGTTGTCATCATGATTGGAAATCAGGAACATTAAACTCTGGGGAACAGTGTACTCATGGAGGAAATGCTGCGCTCCTCAAAGATTTTTTTTAAATTTAAATTGAATATTCAAGAAAATAAAAGTCATTCCTGTGTATCATTATCACAGGTATTACATAAATTAGTTTTCATATCAACCCACAGTATTTCTGTTCAATTTCAATCTACACTAAGTTTTCAATGGTTGGAACCAACATGGTAATCACAGAAAGCAAAAAGATATACATTTTTTCCTTTTGTGGAGGAGACAGATTTGTAAAAAAATATTAATAACCACTGTGAAAAAGATCTCTCTCAAGACACTAATGGTGATGTTCACTAAATCCTTCAGTAAAAATGCAGAGATTTTTTTTTATTGATTACTGTACTTTTCCTGGTGACATCAATGCCAACACATGATATCATGCTTTCGTGTGCAAGTATGAATTCATGAAACTATGCAGTCACATTAGAAAGTGCTCTTCTGTCTTCTTTCACATTTTAATTAATTGCACATATTATAACTTTATCATACTATACTATTGGGTCTTTAAGTAAATGCATAAGAGATATGCTTATGAATTTTATTAATCTGCTAAATGAAATTATTTTACCCTCACATTGTATGAGCCGCAGACATTTAATTGTTTTTAATTATGAAAGATTTATTTTAAGTGTGAGTAGAAGGAGGAGAGTTATATTTATAACTGAAAAGCTCTCATGATGAGAAGACTCCCTCCATTCCAAAGCTGGGAGGGGTCCTGAATGGGCAATATCTGGGAATATCTCAGTTTTACATTTTGAGTGTCAGATAAATATTTTTTTCTGATATCCCATTTCTGTAAAAGTCTTTAGGTTACAAGTTTTCTTTTATAATTTTAATGAAAATTGTTTTCTGCTTATGTGTTGTATTCCTGACTTTTTGTGTTGTCTTTGTCTCACTTATTGTTAAGAATCTCATATGTTCCAGAGGGTAATCACATGTCAATTAATAGATTAAAAAATTAGCCATTAGTCATTCATTCATTTTATTTATTTTTCAATTTACAAGAGAATTTGAGTTTAATTTTATTCTAATCGAAAGTGTTTAAACTATTTCAACTCATTTATATAAAATAATCTTACCTAGAGTGTTATTTTAATATATTAAAATTCATAGTATATATAATGTATAAATGTATTCTTAAAGTTTTATCATTGACTTTATGATTTTACATGTAAATTCTGAGTGGAAAGTTGTGTGTGTGTGTGTGTGTGTGTGTGTGTGTGTATGTGAGTCTCTCTGTCTTCTTTCTCTTGCTCTCACTTCTTTCTCCCTTCTCAACCTGACTGCTTCATGGTCCTTGCTGGGTCTACTCTTCTCCTGCACATCTCTTTCTGCTTAGCTATGGAAGGTTTTTGCATTTTCCTTTCCTCACACAATGTAGACCTCCTCCATAGATTGCCTGGGTAAGAGCTCTAAAATTTTTTGGATATCTTATGTATTTATTTACAGGAAGAGAGAGCGTGTGTGTGAGATTGAGAATGAATGGGTGCACCAAGTCCTTTTTCACTGCAAATAAATTTAGGTGCATGCACCACTTATGCATCTGGTTTTACATGGGTACTGGGGATTTGAACTTGTTTCATCAGATTTTGCAAGCAAGCACATTTGACCACCGAAACATCTCTTCAGCCCCCAAGTTGTCTAACTTTTGAAGCCAGTTTAAAGGAAGAATATCTTGGCCACCTCACTCTGAGTTTGATAGGCAATCTATTCCTGTTTGTGCATGTCATGACCAGTGACAGTTTCCTGTCTCACTGGGGCTGGGCTCACTGTTCTCTGCATGTTTTATTTCTTGATCCATGAAAGTACATATTCTTTTTTTTTCTTTTTTTTTTTTTTGAACAAAGCTACAAAAGTATTTGTCACTACCAGCCCTGCTACATATTCTAGTTTTCTCTGCTATCATATATATTCTAAGGTTGAGCTTTGCCTCAAGTTACAAACTTTCAACACAATTTTAATGGAACTGTTGACATATTCTGACAAAAAGGAGATGGATTACAGCTTTATTAAATGCCACATATTCAAACATATCTATCCCACCTATGAACAAGGAATACCTATCCTGAAAATGAGGAAGGTATGTGCCAGGCTGACACAAAAGCAAGACCATTCTTCCTGAGGCAAGACTGTCAAAATTTCTTAATATTAACTAAAGGTTTCCATCTAAGGTAGCTACCACCAAAGCAGGGACTGTCGCTGAGACCCCCTAAGTGATTATGTGCTCTTGGCTTACCTATTTATTTTCATTTGTGAGTTGAGGTTGAAAGTGATAATTGTTTAATTGTGCATATTGGCTTTTTATTTTTTAAATTTAATGTTTCACAATGTTTTTAAACTATAAGAATACCTCATGCTGTGATAATCAACATGATAAAATATAAAAATAAATGAAAGCCTGCATTTAAATGATTTTTCTTATCTACCAACAAGTCCTATCTGTTGCATGTAAATTTAATTGCACTATATTTCCTTAATGGGCTCCTTTAATTGGTTGCTCTGAGATGATATCTCTGGAAAGTTGGAACTCTACAATAAAGACTTAGTAGTTAGTTTTTCCAAAGATGCTTGTGATGGTAGGAAGTCATGGAAATACTTCTTTCAATATTAAAATACTTAATGAATATGAATGTTCTCTGATTTTCTGTTAGATAAATTCCTTTTTTCCAATGATATGTTTTGCCAGCAGAGAGAGTGTTAGTGGCAGAGACAATAGATATTACACAAACAGAAAACTTCTTAAATTTTCAGTTGCCTTTAATTTTCTGTTATCAGGTGAGGCTTTGAAATTGCAAACTCTTATCCTAGCCTTTTGGCTTATGTTTATGATCCCAGCATGGAGTCACTGATGATAGGAGAATTTGGGGTATTTTTTGAGAGCAACAGAGGTTTGCTTTTCTTTTTTTTTTCTTTATTTTTTATTAGTTATCTATATAATGTGCACAGATCCATAATGGTAGCATCATTAGCCTTCCCCCTGCCCTCCCCCCACAGGTATTGAGGGTCTTGCATTGTGGGGATAGCCATCAGTTATAGGGGAGAGGCAATGTCTCTGTGTATAATGACCCAACTTATGGCTCTAACAATCTTTCCTCCCCCTCTTCTGCGAATTTCCCTAAGCCATGTTGAGTTCATTTTAGGTCTACTTCAGTGACGGGGTTGTGGGAGTCTCTGTGTCTCTGGATCTCTGGTTTGGTAGGGGCTGAGTGTTCTCTGTGTCTATCTCCTTCACCCCTCTGCTAATACCAGGCTCACTGAGAAAGCAGCACTCTTGGTCATTCCCCAATTATTCTATGGGTTCAGCTGGTGCCCTGGTGAGGTGTGATGGGCTGATTCTCTCCTCAGGTTCTATGTCCATCTGAAAAAGAGAAGCAAATTCTCCAGTGGAGAGTGAGGTCAGTGCAAAGTACATGTATAGCCATTATTGTTTTAGAGTGAATTTAATGGGTGTAGGCCCTCTTGTATCCCACTATTGGTGGGAGTTTGATATTGGAGGGTGAATTCATTTTTGGATATGGTTCTGACTTGTTTTCCTGTTCCAGGTATGGGTTCCGTTCCACTGAGTGGATCCTTTAGCCAAATCAAGAGCAGTTGGTAACCCATCATTGCTGTGTGCCACTATTGCATTTGTGTGGGCATCATGTCAGGTTGATTGCTGCTGGGAAGTTTACATCTCAAGTTGTCTCTTCTAGATTCCAGCCAGGTCACTCCTTGTTCCATCCCAATAGCATATGGTGTCTTCAGCAATAGGGTCTTACCATTAACCTTTGGTGGGTCATCAAGTACTCTGACAGAAATCTGTCTTCTTTTTGGGAAACCTTGTAGGTCTCTCTGATCAACAGCTCATTGTGGATATTCAGTTCATAATAGCTAAGAGCTGGAATCAACCCAGATGTCCATCATTAGATGAATGGGTAACTAAGATGTGGTATATCTACACAATGGAATTCTACATAGCAGTAAGAAAAAATGGCACAATGCAATTTGAATAAAAATGGTCAAAACTGGAACAAATCATTTTCAGTGAACAGAGGTTTTCTTAACTCTTAGCTGGGCTGTTCCTCAGGAGTTAGGAATTTTGATGAATGAGATGCACAGGCCATAGATAGTGAAATTTGGAAAGATTTTATTATAGAGTTTTAGAGAAGGAATACAGGCAGGGTTCCTGCCCAGGAGGTGATTACACACAGAAATGATAAAACCTGACAGGAGCCTCTAATTAGGGATGTTTTGGGAATTTATTGGATGGGGGCTAAGGCCCTAACTCTAGTGTCCAGGCTCCACCAGATTTCCAGGAAAAGAAATAAACCCATTTACATCCCTAGAAAAGGAAGAGATGAGGAAAAACGAAAAAACAAAAAACAGATCTCATGCCATATATTCAGGCATCTAGGGATCTTATTCATCCTCTCCTGTCAGATTTTACAGAAAAAGAGAACGAACAGAACTAATGCTATAGGTTTAAGCATCTTTGTTCAGGTTTGAGGGAAAAAGAGATTGGGGTGAGGGAGTTCCTCCCTAAGGGCATTTCTTCATTAGTTTATTTTTGAGGGCCTTGTTACCCATGAACCATCATACTTACTCAGAGCATCATCAGGAGTTTGAAGCCAGTCTGGGAGTCAGAAGGAGTGCCAGACCAACTAGGGCTATAGAATGAGATCCAGTCTCAAACACAAAGAAAGAAGAAAGAAAGAAAGAAAGAAAGAAAGAAAGAAAGAAAGAAAGAAAGAAAGAAGAAAGAAGAAACAAGAAACAAGAAAGAAAGAAATAAAGAAAGAAGAAAGAAATAAAGAAACAAAGAAAGAAACCTGGAGAGATGGCTTTGCAGTTAAGGTGTTTGCCTGCAAAGCCAAAGCATCTAGGTTCAACTCTCCAGGACCCACATAAGCCAGATGCACATGGTGGCACATGCATCTGGAGTTCATTTGCAGTGGCTGGAGGCCCTGGCATGCCCATTTGCACACACATTCTCTCCCTGCCTCTTTCCCTCTCTCAAATAAATAAATAAATAAAAATATATTTTAGAAATCTTTTCTTTAAAAAAAAGAAAGAAAAAAGAGAAAGTAGAGAAAGAAAGAAAATAGAGAAAAAGGGAAGGGAATGAAAAGAAAAGAAGAAAGGAAAGAAGGAAAAGTGAATAGAATGCAATTTTTTCAAGATAGTTCCATACTAACTTAACTGTAATGCCAATTCAATCTAGTAGGGTTTGAACAAGCAGTAAGCATTGTGTTAATACATTTCTTTCTTTTACTTCCTTCTTTTTATACTAGAAATCACACCCAGGCCACATACATGTAGACAAGTATATTACTACAGAGTTACATCCACAGTGTCAGCAATTTCTTCTTCACTTTCAGATAAAATAATATGGGACCATTTACTTTCTGTCTTAAACTTTTTAAACAACCAATGAATGATCTAAGAAACCTCTGCAAGTCATTAAGAAACAATTTGAATGTTTTGTAGCTATTTTTGTCAAGTCAGATTTTTCAGACATACTTAAAAATGCTGGTATGTTCATTTCTCAGCACAATTTCCTTGCAGGTCTGAAGAGGACACTTAGCAGAGAGATGTAAAACCCAGGCACAAACACTCGATCTTTCCCTCATATCTCTTTCTCCTTATTTGGCAGCTTTGGCTTTCTCTCAATATTAAAATAGTGAATGTGAATCACATCTATGGACAGAGTTTTAATTCATTCTTGAATCAAATTACATTAGTACTCTTTTATCAGCATCTAAATAACAAGTTCTCCTTACAACTGATAATTCCCAGTTTTTGAAATTATAAAGAAATTTGAATTTTCAAAATATGAGAACTTGACAACTGGTACTATTATCCCATGAATGTGTGATAACTTGTGATTATTGGACCCTTTCCAACCATTTACAAAGTTATAAAGGTCAGGAACTATATTTGAGCCCAAATCAAGTTTATCAGAATGTGTGATTGAAATAATTTTCTTGAATCTTCTTTTCCTTTTAAATTGTTAATGATTATGCATCAATCACATGCCTGTGTGCCTGATATAATAGATATCATCCCACATTTAGTGTAGATTTATATGAGTGTGTTGGGTTTTTGGCCAGTATAATTTATGTATAGATGTTTAAGTCTAAGTAATAAACACTCCTTATTCTCATAAACTATCATTTAGTTGTAAACCTTATGTATTGACATTGGACAATCTCTGTCCTCCTTCTATAACAAAACCCTCTGGTGAGCTAGAGTTCATCACTTGCTCCACATTGAGAGAGAGCTCAGAGTTTAGCACAGCCTACCTCTCAAGCAACACCTGAAGAATGAGAAAGTAAAGGGAATTGTATTTTAATTGAATTCAGTGGAAATGGCCAAAAAATGAGTTATACTTTCATTATTTGTTTTATTTCCTTGAGATGTTGTTGTAAATAGTATCTATTAAATGTATTTTGGTTAGATGATTGATTTTATCAAAATTAGCAACTTGCAACAATCAGGAAAACTAAAAGATAATGAGAGTAATAAAATGAAAAAAAAATTAAAAAATCATCCCCTTCACTCATTTTAACAGCCTGTTGAAAAGGGCAGGTGGGAGGAGCTTTATTGGTATAGGAATCTGGAGATTCAGGTGAGATGAAATGTATAGCCCAAGAAGGAGGCCTTGCCCACCTGGTAAGCCCCTCATATAGCTTATTGGCATGGGCTTTACCCTTAGCTCTGGTGGGCCTGAGAGACAGCTGATTGGTTTGGATGCAGTGGGCCAGCCATAAAAGAGGCCAGCATACCTGTGTAAAGGGGGCTGTCACTGAAAGATGAGACTGGACTTGGTGAGGCATTAAAATTTCTTTGGGTCCTCCCCCAGCTGACTACCTAAAAATAAATCTACCTGACTATTTCTCCCTCAGTCTCTTTGTCAAGAGGAAGTAGAGTGTGAACAGTGAGTGGGACCATACAACAAAACCCCAAAGACAACCCCATTGATGCACATTCTACAGCAAGCTGGGCATCCTAAATGTTCCCCAGCTTCCTTAAACAATGCTAGATGCCAAGTCGCAAGTATTCAAACCCCTGAGCCAGTGTGAGGGGGATGCATTCTATATTCAAACAACTATAAACACAAATATGTGAATTTTGGGTGTCATCTGTAAATCAGGAGTTGGGGTTCTAGAGGTTCACAGTCATACACTAACTCCCCTGTGCCAATGGACTCCTGGTTCTTGTCTTATGATTTTTGATGAATCAATTTTACAAACCATAGTGGATGATGTTTAGAAAGATTTTGTTATAGAGTTTAAGAGAAAGAAAGAAGGCAGAGCATCTGCTGGGAGGCAGGAGGGGCATACTGGAAATACGAAAAGTCCACCTGATTACCTTGATTGGGGTCTTATAAGAGAATTTATTGGATAAGAGCTGATCTGGTCAGTCCAGTCTCTGCCTGGTGTCCAGGCAGCACCAGGTTTTCAGAAAAAGGAATATAAATCCATTTACATTACTAGAAAAGGGAATTAATTATCTTTCCTGGAAGAGGATGATTACCACTTCTAAGGAAAGGGGTACTCCTTCAGGGAGGAAGAGATAAGGATAGACCCCAAACCTTCTGACATTTCTGGCCTTTCACCAAGGTGGAGGCTGCCAGGACTTCTTTAGCAGAAAAGAGGTAAGATAGAACCAGATTCTTCCCTCACAGGCTCAAGGAGATTTCTTGCTTTTACTTTGTCAGTTCCTAAACAGCCTCACCACTTTAGCCCAGATTCCCTAAGCCAGCACTATCACCATCATACGTGAATTTGGGAGGGATTTCAAGGGCTTACATTTTCCTGATACTAAAGTTATCGTACGAGTGACTCTGACCAGTAAGAAGTATGTAGAACCATGAGTACATTCATGGCTCCAGCTTAGTGAACCACATATCACTGACCACTTACCTCAAGATTCACATTCAGGTATAATGCAGAGTGTAATGACTGGCCTTTTAGAAAAATCTTCATAGTGATGTGGCTCCTCGAGATCTGAAAACTGCATTCGAGGAACCTGTGTTATTTGACATTTATGCATCCTACATGAACGTCATGTTAAAATGTTAAAAAAGAAAAAGTTGTCTGGAAGCTTCTAAAACACAAATGTTTGGATGTTATCCCAGATCAGTTTAAAATAAATTGAGTATGACTCCGGTGTTCATTTTTTTTAAAGGAAAGAAATAAAAAAAAATACAGATTGTGTGTGCCCAAGGTTAAGAAGTATGCTTTAAGAAAATCATTCCAACTCCCAGACTAACCTTTTAAGCACACAGGTAAAATACAATTCTTATTAAAATCTATCAGGAATTTAAATCAGGACTCCTTTCAAGCTGATTCTACATAACACTGCCCCCCAAAGCAATGGTACAATGAAAAAAATCAGTGAAACACATTATAGAGCATTATCTAGCCAAAAATCATATATTAAAACCCTAGGTACTCTGTACAATTCAACTTAATAAGCAACTCTCAACTACATTGAAACTTTTCCAGCTGGGACTCATGTGTAAATATAACTCAATAGATTTCATGGTTTAAAAAGACATGAATATAAGTTATGGCATAAACACTAATCATGGGTTTACATCTTGGATTGAGGTGGAATACAAATGGGAAAGTTCACTTTGTCTGTATGCTGACATGAATGTAAACTTTGCATCGTACTGAAGTGTTATTCCACTAGCCAAGAGGAAATTTGTAACCTGGTTTTGTAGTGATGAGGGGTTAATTTCTGGTGTGTCTAGGAGGCTAGTGGGGCTAGTTTATCAGTCTTGCATTCTGCAGCAAGCACTGGGTTTAGGCTTCTTTGTGTTTCTTTGGTCTTCAGTAGTTTTCCATTAGCATGAGAGCCAGGTCTTTAAGATGCTCAGCTCCCCAGACTAGTCCCCTGTGGTTTTAAAGCTCTCCAAATGCCACAAGTTCTCAACACCTCCCAGCTTCCCTGCAGAATTTGTAAGTGACAAGAAGCTAGAAAAATACAGATGGCACAATTATATATTTTGCTGTTGATTAATCACCACAAAACATTAATCACATTTTGTATAACAATACATAATCAAATTCTTTATAGTGGAAATTAAGTTTCTTTCTGATAGGGAATGGATTCCTTTAGGATATTGACAGGGGTTTTCAGCATCTGTTTGGCTCCCATTTCACATCTGCATTTGATTTTTCTCTGCTGTAGGGCTTAGCAAAATGTAGCTTAGAGGTTGTTTTATGACTATAAATGTATGTGTTAATAGAGGAATTTGTTGAGAGGGAAATATTTACACAAGTTAGATACTATATATCTGTTTGTTCCAGGCCATAAATTGTTTCTCTAGTGAAAACCATTGGATTTTGTTTTCCCAAAGAGTAAACTAAACCCCCACTGAAGTCAACTAAAAATTATCCTTGCATATTTAGTAGCTTGTGGAATACCTACTGAAACACTATATGAGATAAGCAATTCCTTGGCTAGCTGACTGATAGGGAAAAAGAGCCCTTGATAGGTGGCTATCTTCTAACCCAAAATGGCAAAGAAACTGATACCTTCTCCCTGGCCTCAGTTAATTGTTCCTGCTGGTGGTTTATCTTGGTGGGTTTTCTTGGACCAAAATAGCTTTTTCACCTTCATTTAAGCTGACCAATCATGGACACAGGATGATCAGGTTACCCTCACTTGATAAAAGTTCAGCTCCTACTGTGGCTGGTGGATTTTCCAGTTCTGGAAACCCCTCCTACCCCCTTTCTTTATGTCTTCCTTTGAAATAAAATATTTTTAAAGCACTTTATTGCTTTTTAATCCTATAAATGGCAGAGAAAATACACCTACACCCCTACATAGTATCACTACTTCATCTTACAATTCACTTTATATTATAATGAAGCCAATTTTCATGTATAATATACAAATAATTATTAGTGAAAAGTACCTAATTCAATTACTTTAAAAGAACTGTGTTATATATGCTAACTTGCACACATATAATTAATATTTACAATCATTTGAACTAGCACACACATTTAAGCATAAACATATTTCATGCTGCCATATTGACTATAGACAAAAGGCAGTATAATTCTTAGCTTTCAAATCCCTTTACTGTTAGGTATAGTCTATTTTATTTGCAATTCTTTAAGATGTTTCTGGATGGAGTTATAGAAAATATATTTATATACTGTGCTGTGGTCTTTAATAATTCCTAATAAGCAAACATATTAAATCACTGAGCCATCTCTCTAGCCCTAATAATTCCTTAATAGTACACACAAACAGAAAAATGAATGAGGAGTATTTCAAAACAATATGTAGATAATAATACAAATGTTATATGTACGTTTTATACATATGAAGCCATTACAACATGAACATCCCATTACACCGAAATGGAAATTCATATGATCATATAATTGTATTACATATTATAATATGTTTGTGTTATACATATCAAGACTTGAAAACATGGACAATCTATCAGACTGAAATAAAAATTCATATGATCACATATCTCTGGCAAAAAAAAAAAAAACTTTTATGCACACGTTTATTTCATCCAACAGAGACACATATTTGCAAATATTTGAGACTCTGTTATTCAAAAGAGATGGAGAAGGCACTGTACCAGTATAATATGGTATGGAAAGATGAGAAAAGTAACTTAGTTATGTGACCTGGAAGAAATATCATGAAGACTATGAAGCTTACATAAAAATTTTTAAAAATGCAGACCTGACCAGAGGAGAGGGCACATGTTGAAAGATAATTTTAAAAGGAGTGTTTGTATATTGTGCAATTAGTGATACTTATATTTGATTTAATTTTAAAAACTTACATGGATTTGAGATCTGAGGTAGTTGATACAATTCTACCTGAACAGTCATGAGAACGTGAATTCAGATCTTCAGCACTCATACAAATCTTGGTGGAGTGGGGTATCACATATATGCAACTCCAGCATGGGGGAGGATCCTTAAAACTCTCTAGCCATCAACTCTAGTCAAATTAGTGATCTTTAAGTTTAGTGAGAGACCATATCTCAAAGAAATAAGCTGAAGAATGAATGAGACACATACTCAGCCTTGATATCTGGCCTCTATATTCACCTGCACACACACATACAAACAAAAACATTTTTACACACATACACACTACAAAATTGCCTTATACACTTGTTTTGGTTAACAAGTATAACTTCTAAAAGAGTTTGTCTTCAATAATATTTTCAGCCTAAAGAGCTGAAAATCTCCGAATCTGGCATGTGTTCTCACCTGTTGCAGCCAGCAGTTCCAAGGGGCTGCTTCACAAACCTTCATAGGATCACCTAACGACATGATCAACAACTCTGCCCTTATTTTATTTTCACCAACAGAACTCTGTACATAAAGTGGTACACAGTGCAGGCTTGATAAGAATGCCCTTTGAACAAATGATTTGTCCATCTTTGTAGGAAACTGGGAAATTACCTCACTTTTGGTGGCATGAAAAATGCTCCACAAATAAAATGATGCCCCGTCAATAAGAAACTCAGAAAGAGAATCAAAGGGAGATGTTTCTTTTGAAGTTGGGATGGTAGTGGGGGTAAACGTGTTAGTCATTACTTTTCAATCTATCTTAAGCCCCAATACCTCATTCCATTAAGAATAGGACTTTGTATCTTAACTTGAGCAACTTACAGAAGTTATAGGTCATAATCAGAATGTATCAGAAAACATATAATGAAATGAATCATGATTTCTATAGATAGGAGGACTCATCATTATAATAATGTAATTCCATTGAAATAAACAATGTAATTCCATTGAAATAAACAATAGCTTCAATACAAGTTCCTGCCTGGATTAGAAAAGAAAGTTTTCAGCACATTTTGCACTTCCTTGTCAATTAAATAAACTAATTTAGAGCTGTATTTCACACTTTAAAAAATTATCCATGTAGTTTAAAAATTAAATGTATATGTATAATTTACAATAAGAGTATTATTAAACAATCCAGGACAATCTCTTATCTTGGCATAGAAGTGGACTTCTGGTCAAGATGGCAGCTTCATAAACATGCTAGAAATTCAGGGGAGAAATTACATAGCATAGAATACTGGAGAGATCCAAGATCCATCATTTTGATAAGAATAGATAACCAACTGCTCACTACAAGATGTACTACCTCTACCACATTTACTGGGGTACAGAAGAAACCACAGAGGAAGTAGTATTGCTCCCAATACTAGCACAACAACTGTCTCTACGGAAATAGCAAGAAAAATGCAGGTGAACTGAAACACAAAAGTACAGAACTCAACACTAAAACAAGCTACTAACATACCCCAAGGCTTAGGGATTGTTGAGGAAGATGGAGCAAGAAGAAAGAAAGAGCCACAGTGTCAGTAGAAATATGCTGAGGCACAGCTCCATCCAGAAACTCACAGAGGCCCTAGGTACACCACAGTGAATACCAAGAAACCTGATGAGGAGGACCCTCAGGAAGATGGACAAGAAGAGTGTGGATACAAAACTGTAACCTATGTAAAAAAAAAAAAAAATCATATATCTGAATAAAAAGTTAAAGTAATTTCTAAAACATGGCCTAAAAATAAGTGCTGGGGGCTGGAGAGATGGCTTAGGGGTTAAGGCACCTGCCTCCTAAGCCTAAGAATCCTGGTTCCAATCTCCAGGTCCCAGGTTTAGCCAGATGCAAAGTGGCACAAGGCCACACTTGACCACAAGGGGGCACACATATTTGGATTTCGTTTGCAGCAGCTGAGAGGCTGCTGGTGTGCCCATCTTTATCTGTCTCCCTCTCCCTCTCTCTTTGTCTCTCTCTCTCTCAAAAAAAAAATAATAAGTGCTGGGAAGTATGATAGTAGAAGATCAATTATTTTGTATTCATGAGGCCCTGGGCTCAGCTCAATAAACACAGAAAACAAAGAAATTAAAAAAAAAAAAAACAACTTTAAAAATAACACTTCAATAAACATGACTATTTAATATTGAAAAAGATACTTTAGCCCAAAATGTCATTAATCAAAAGACAAATAAACAAATAAATATAAAACACACTACACACTTGAAGGAAGTATTCCATACAGTACAATTAATGTAGATGACAACCAGGTTGTGTATAAAACTTTAACTACTTAATAATATAAAGAAAAATTTATATAACATATGCACATGGGGAGTACTTCACTTGCCATCATTTCACAGAGGAAAGAGAGCTTGAAAATAGTCATATGAAAAGTTTCTCAATTTCTTAGTAATAGACACAGTGATTTATAGAACAGAATATCTTATCTCCAATGCCATGGTAGGATCACACAATGATCACTGTTGTCTTAAGGCTACTAAGTGTTTGCACAGTGCTAGAGCTTGGTAATAGTCATACAATCTCTTGAACAAGTTACTTGTCATTTCAAAGGAATTAAAGAAGAAAACAAACTCCTTAAAGAGAACACAGAAAACCAGCTTAAAGAAATAAGGAGGTCATTACAAGACATGAATAAGGAAATAGAAATAATGAAGAAAAATCAGGCTGAAATTCCAACTCTGAAGAACACAGTCAGTCAAATAAAAACCTTTGTGAAACTTCTCACCAGAAAAATGGGTGAAGGAGTGGACAGAATATCTAAACTAGAAGACCAGGTGGCAGACCTAATACAGTCCAACAAATAGAAAGGCAAACTTATAGGGAGGTATGAATGGGAATTTCAAGATATCTGGGACACTATGAGAAGAACAAACATAAGAATTCAGGGTACAGTAGAAGAAGAATCCAGAGGCTTAGTAGGCATTTTCAAGAAAATCATAGAAGAAAATTTTCCCCAAATTGGGAAAGAAATTCCAATGCAGATACAAGAAGCTTTTAGAACACCAAACAGACAAAACCTGGTAAGAACCTCTCCTCACCTTGAAGACTGGATTAAAAGGCCGAATACTGCCATTTTTTGCCAACAGGAAACTCATCTCTCAATAAAAAGAGACAGTGTCTTAGGGTGAAAGGATGGAAAATGCTATTTCAAGAAAATGGGCCTAGGAAACAAGCAGGGGTTGATATCCTAATATCTGACAGGCTAGATTTCAAACCAACATCAGTGAGGAATGAAAAAGAAGGACATTTTATAATACTGATTAAAGTAACATTCAAACAGGATGACATTACAATCCTAAATGTATATGCACCTAACATGGTGGCTTCCAATTTCATCAAACAAACACTGTTAGACTTAAGGTCAGAGATAACACCAAACACAATTGGAGTGGGTGACTTCAATATCCCACTCTCATCACTTGACAGATCATCCTGGCAAAAAATAAACAGGGAGACAACTGGATGAAATGATGTAATGGAACAAATGGACCCAATAGATATATACAGAACATTCTTTCTGAATGTTGCAGAATATACATTTTTCTCAGCAGCACATGGAACATTCTCTAAAATAGAACATATATTAGGGCACAAGGCAAATCTTAAGAAATATGGGGAAAATGAAATAATCCCTTATAATCTATATGAACACAATGGGATTAAACTATAAATCAGCAAAAAGAAAACTACAGAGCATACAGAAATTCATAGAGACTAAACAGCACACAATTGAATGATGAATGGGTCATTGTAGAAATCAAAAAGAATATCAATGAATTCATTGAATCAAATGATGATGAGAATACAACATACGAAAACCTTTAGGACACAATGAAGGCAGTCCTAAGAGGGAAATTTATAGCTCTAAGTGCCTATATTAAGAAATTAGAGGGCTGGAGAGATGGCTTGGCAGTTAAGGTGCCTGCCTGCCAAGTCTAAGAATGCTGGTTCCAATCTCCAGATCCCACATTTAGAGACGGCTTAGCAATTAAGGCGCCTGCCTGCCAAGCCTCAGAATGCACTTTTATCTCCAGGTCCCACATTAAGCCAGAAACAAGTGAGGCAAGCCTGCAATGCCACACTTGCCCACAAGGGGGCGAATGAGTCTTGAGTTCATTCACAGTGGCTGGGAGGCTGCTGGTGTGGTCATTCTCTCTCTCTCTCTCTCTCTCTCTCTCTCAAATAATAATAATAATAATAATAATAATAATAATAATAATAATAATAAATGAAGGCAGAAATTAGTGAAATAGAAACCCCAACAAAAAGTCCAAAGAATCAATGAAACAAAGAGAATGTTCTTAGAAAGTATAAACAAGATTGATAAACCCTTAGCAAATCTGACCAGAAGAATGAGACAAAAGACAAAAATTAATAAAATTAGAGATGAAAAAGGCACCATTACAACAGAATATATATGCCTTTAAGTTTGAAAATCTGAAAGAAATGGATGATTTCCTTGATTCATATGACCTACCAAAATTAAATCTAGATGAGATAAACCATTTAAATAGACCTATAACAAGTACAGAGATCCAAGCAGTTGTAAAGTCTCCCGACTAAAAAAGATCCAGGACCAGATGGATTCACAGGTGAGTTTTCCCAGACATTCATGGAAGAACTAAGACCACTGCTTCTCAACCTTTTCAATGATATAGAAAAGAAAGGAATTCTACTGAATTCCTTCTATGAAGCCAGCAGCACCCTGATACCAAAACCAGACAAAGAGTGAAGAAAAAAAGAAAATTACAGATCAATCTCCCTCATGAACATAGATGCAAAAATTCTGAACAAAATATTGGCAAACAGAATACAAGAATGTATCAGAAAGATAGTTCACCCTGACCAAGTAGGCTTTATCCCAGAGATGCAGGGATGGTTCAACATATGTGAATCAGTAAATGTGATACATCATATAGGCTGAAGGACAAAAATCACATGATCATCTCAATAGATGCAGAAAAGGCATCCGACAAGATCCAACATCCCTTCATGGTAAAAGTATTACAGAAAGTGGGAATAGAAAGAACATATCTCAACATAATAAAAGCTATTTATAACAAACCTACAACCAACTTAATACTAAATGGTGAAAAACTTGAAGCTTTTCCATTAAATTCAGGAACAAGGCATGGGTGTCCACTGTCCCCACTTTTGTTTAACATAGTACTGGAAATCTTAACTATAGAAATAAAGAAGAGACACTCATAAAAGGGATACAAATTGGAAAGGCTGATATCACATTTTCATTATTTGCAATGATATGATTTATACATAATGGGCCCTAAAGGCTCTACTAATAAACTGTTAGAGCTGATAAACATGTTTAGCAATGTAGCAGGATACAAAATAAACAAACAGAAATCAGTAGCTTTAGAATGTACTAAACACAAACATGCAGAGGATGAAATCAGGGAATCTCTTCCATTCAAATTGCTTCCAAAAATAATAATAAAGTATCTTGGAATAAACTTTACCAAGGAAGTAAAGGTTATCTACAATGAGAACTTTAAAATGCTCAAGAGAGAATTTGCAGAAGACACAAGGAAATACAAAGACATCCCATGTTCTTGGATTGGAAGAATCAAAATTGTGAAAATGTCAATCTTACCAAAAGCAATCTACACATTTAATGCAATCCCCATTAAAATTCCAATGGCATTCTTCACAGAAATAGCAAAACCAATCCTAAAATCCATTTGGAAGCACAAAAAATACTCAAAGAGCCAAAACAATTTTGAGCAACAAAAGTCAGGCTAGTGGTATTACCTTACCTGATTTTAAGCTATTTTACAAAGTCATAGTAACAAAAACAGCATGGTACTGGCAAAAGACAGTCATGTAGATCAATGGAACAGAATAGAAGACCCAGATGTTAATCAAGGCAGCTACAGCCATCTGATTTTTGATAAAAATGCCAAAAATATTCATTGGTGAAAAGATGGCCTCTTCAACAAGTGGTGCTGGGAAAACTGGATATCTATATGTAGAAGGATGACAACAGGTCCGTGTTTTTCTCCATGCACAAGTATCAAGTCCAAAAGGATCAGCGACCTTAATATCAGACTTGAAACTCTGAAATTGCAAGAGAAAAAGAAAGGGGAAACCCTTCAACATATTGACATAAGCAATGACTTTCTGAATATAATCCCAATTGCTCAGGAAATAAAACCACTAATCAACCACTGGGATGTCATGAAATTACAAAGCTTTTGTACAGCAAATGACAAAGTAAATAGATAAAAGAGACAACCTACACAATAGGAGAAAATATTTGCCAGCTATACATCTGACAGAGGATTAATATCCAGAATATGCAAAGAACTCAAAAAACAGTACAATAAGAAATCAAAGAACCCAATTAAAAAATGGGCTATAGGGGCTGGAGAGATGGCTTAGCAGTTAAGGTGCCTGCCTGATAAACCTAAGAACACCATTCAATTCTCTATGTCTCACTTTTAGCCAGGCACAGTGATGCAAACATGCAATGTTGTACTTGACCACAAGGGGGTGTAGTCATCTGGAGTTCCTTCACAGCAGCTGAGAGGCTGATGTTGTGCACATTCTCTTTCTCCCTGCCTCTTCTTCTCTATTTCTGTCTCTCTGTCTCTGTATGTCCCTCTCCAAAAATAAATAAATAAATAAATAAATAAATAAATAAATAAATAAATATAAAAAGGGCTATGGAATTAAAGAGAGAGGCTTCATCAGAAGAAATAAAGATGGCATATAAACATCTAAAAATGTGTTCTCCATCTTTAGCCATCAGGGAAATGCAAATTAAATCTACTTTGAGATTCCATCTTACTCCTGTCAGAATGGCTACCATTAAGAAAACAAATGACAATAAATGTTGGTGAGGTTGTGGAAAAAGAGGAACCCTTCTGCACTGTTGGTGGGAATGTAATCTGGAACAACCATTGTCAAAAACAGGGTGGAGGATCTTGAGACATCTAAAAATAGATTTACCATATGATCCAGCTGTAGCACTCCTAGGCATATATCCGAATGACTCTTCTCACTACCTTAGAGATACTTGCACAACCATGTTTATTGCTGCTCTATTCACAATAGCTTGGAAATGGAACCAGCCTAGATGTCCCTCCACAGATGAATGGATAATAAAGATGTGGTACATTTACACAATGGAACTCTATTCCAAGGTAAAGAAAATGAAATTATGTACTTTGTAGGGAAATGGTGGATCTGGAAAGGATTATATTACGTGAGGTAACCCAAGCCCAGAAAGCCAAATGTTGCATGTTCTCTCTCATATATGGATCCTGGTTACAAATGTATGGACTTGTGTGTGAGCTGGAACCAAAAATCGGTAGTAAAGGCCAGTAAGCTAAATAAAAAGCTATAAGGGAAGGAAGAGAGGGAAGGACTTAAGGTTAGGGTATTGTACATATGTAAGTAGAAGAACAGATTACAGGGAGGGGAATGGCCTAAGCGAGGCCATGGGAAGATAATGCATAAAAGAAGGGCAGGGGACGGGTCAATCAAAATTCAAGGTATTCTGAATAAGACTTATGTAAACCTACTTTTTTGAATAATGGCACATCCAGAAGCCATAGACTCTTACTAGAAAACTTTCAGTTCCAGAGATGGGACACCTTCCAGTGAGTTGTTGACCAGGGAGGTCCCTATTGCCTCCAAAAAAAATTTGCAGGTTTGGTTTCCCTTGAGAAACAGATTGTAAGACCCTATTGCTGAGGACTTCACTTGCCTGAGTGGCAAGGTCACTGAGAAATCAAACTGGTGCTGATCAGAAAACTTTCACCCTGTAGACCAGCCAACTGAATGCTGAAAAAATCTGCACTGCATGCATCCCTATGGGAGACAGAAGTCATCAGCAATGAAAACAGTGGACACCGGAAGCCTCAAGTTTTGCCAGATAGGCCAAATGACTGAACAAGTGCAATAGTAGCAAGCCTGTTCTGGGGAAACCAACTGCTCTCTAATTGCACTGAAGGCCGTCTCTACAGGAGGGAATACATGCCTGGTACTGAAAAACCTAATCAAAGCCCATGGCAGGGGAGGTCATGAGCCTTAGGGGTATAAAGCCTAATCTCATCTGGCTAAATGCATATATTATCTCCACCAAACTGGCCTGAAAGAACTACACTTCATGTTCATATTCATATATTAATGCTACTCTTACTTCTGGATAGAGAAGCTTCTGTTTTCAGATGGTGATGACCACTGGGATGACCCAAAAGGCAACATAGTGCAGAGACTGAAACATCTCTATCACATCGAACACTGATACATCTCTATCACACCCTTCAAGGCTCAAGGTCCATTGTGGAAGACGGGGCGGGAAGAATTTAAGAGCACCACTCCTCACAATGCAACTGTCCAGACAGAAAATGGCCTCAATATCCATGATCTCACAGTGCCTAGCAATACCTTCACAAGACCCTCATAACAGGAAAAAAAGATGATGACATCAAATTAAAAGGAACACTAATAGAGAGAGGTATGGGATATGATGGAGAGTGGATTGTTCTGAAGGGGAAAGAGGGTGGGGAGGGAAATATCATGGTTTTTCTGTCTATAAATATAGAAGTGGTCAATAAAATTAAAAATTAAAATAAAAATCAAATAAATTTGTTTACTGGAGGGAAGCAACCAGTGTGTATAATCCCAGCATTTAGGAGACTGAAGCAAGGCGATTGCCTATATATTCCAGGATAGCCTTGGCAACAAAATTTGATTATGTCTAAAAATGCCAATAATGAATGAAACAATTAATAAATTAACAAATATGTAAAGAAAGAATGAATGAGCAAGAAAATCAGTATTCTCACTCTTTATTTCTTTAATGGAGATTTCAACCTTGTACCTACAAATGGATGAGAAGAGTAAGGTATATGATGTTATTCCCCTATATTAACTTATTATTAAATAATCCTTTCTTTTCCCTTTTAAATTGAAGTTCCTAAAAGATACTTTCACGTGCTTTTAAATTTTTAATTAGAGCATGTATCACACTCTCTGAAGTAATAAACATAATCAATAAATATAAGATGGATGGATGAATTTCAAATTTCTATATGCAAATGCAGATTTGACATTTATGTTTGGATGTTTAATAGACATTTTCAATACAGCGTAGCCCATCTAAATTCCAAATTACACTCCATACACCCAAAGCTGATCCTCGTGTGAGTCTTCATCACTACAATTGGCAATCCATCCTCCACTGGGGTGAGATTCATAATTCTTGGGGGCTGGAGAGATGGCTTAGCTGTTAAGGCATTTGCCTGCACAGCCAAAGGTCCCCGGTTCAATTCTCCACAACCCACGTAAGCCAGATGCACAAGGGGGCACATGCATCTGGAGTTTGTTCGCAGTGGCCATGACATGCCCATTCTCTATTTCTCTCTCTCCCTCCCTGTCTCTCTCTTTCTCTCTGTCAAATGAATGAATGAATAAATAAATAAATGTTTTTTATCAAAAGAATTCTTGGACTTGTTCTCAATTCTTTCTCCTCCATTTGCTTTCTCCTCCTCCACTACTTCTCTCTCTCTCTCTTTGTGTATTAATGCTATGTGTATTCATTGCATATGTTGTAATTTCAAAATAAATCTATAGAGTGACCACTTTCCAAACACTGATTTACAATGTTTAATTGAATAGCAATATTACTGTTTATGTATAAAATAAAATCGATCTACTTCACACAATATACATCAAATCCAGTATAAACATGATGCTTCTAATATAACCCTTCATATGATGTCCCAATGATGTCCACCTATTTTTACTTCAGAACTGTGCTAAATACCACAGGACCTAAGTGCCACAGGATGTGTGACAGGACCTTACTTCAGCAAACACAGCAGAACAACCCTTTCCAAATGGGAATACACCTCTGTGTTGATCATGGTTTTAGCGCTTACCCCTGTGCCATGCTGCTGATCATATGTGTTGAAGTTCGTTTCCATCTCCAGCATTCATCATTGCAAACATTCCATCTTTTTGTGTACAAATATTGCCAGGCTTAATAAACATCCAACACATAACACTGTTCAATGATATTTATTGGCAGTATGTAAATATAAAGGGAGATAAAACAAAGGGGAATGTATGCCAACCAAAATGCAATTTGTGTTGATTTTTGAGACCTATTCCCAAGGTATCTTGTTACATATATGTGTTTGGTCAACCATAGGAAAATAACCTAAATCTCAAACACTTCTGATCTCAAATATTTCAGAGAGTGGATATTCAGCCTGTGTTGATGTTAGGAAGTGTATAACCACAGTAATGGAGATAAATTGGAGTGAGTTGATGAATAATTTAGTCAGTCTTATTAAGCCCACATTTGAAAAATGACAGAAAAGGCATCTCCAACACTAGAAAAGCAAGGGGAAGTGGAAAATGCTGAGCAAGGAATAGGTACAGTACCAACACGTACAGATATATGTTTAGAATCAGACAGATGCTAGATTGGAAGAAGTCCATGAATATTGGCTAAGTAGGGGTGTCAGAGATGTTGGGCAAGAATTACAATATTTTTACTTACTCCCTGCAATTTTAGTAATATGTAAACAATATCAGAGGCAGCCGGCACTTATATGAGGTTATTTTTGTTTACCATGTCTCCTCTGTTGACCACATGCCCATGGTCACAAAGACATCACACATGCATTTGTCTATTAATGTTACAAACAAAGTCTTTTAAGCAGGTGAGAACACTTGGTACACAACAGTCACTTTAGAAAGCAACAGCTTTCTATTCAATTACAGAATAGATTGTCAAAATGCTTCAAATATCTTCATGGATAAAAGGAGAGGACTGAACACAATGTCAGGTCACCTCACTGTGTCTGTTGCTGTTCTGTCCTTTCTGTTTGCTGGTTGACCTCTTGATATTAAATTTGGTTTGACAGCTGTTGAAGACCTGGAAAATAGTAAATGAAGTAATTCAGGAGCAGCTCCACTAAAGAACATACATTGTGCCTGTGATTTTAATTATCTTTTAAAAAATGTTTTAATTTCCATTTAGAACAATGATGATAGCATCAGTTTTACTGACTGAAAGAAATTTAGGTTAAGGCATTTGCAAGAAATATACTGGAAAATATGTAAGAACAATAAATCGTCATTAAACAACTGAGTATATAGTGATAATTTGCATAAAATCTTTTCTTAATTAATATTTAGGCTTTTCAGTCAGGTTATTTGAGACATTTCTTAATGCTTTCAGAACTTTTGAATAAATTTAAAATTTTTTCAAGGTAAATAATGTTTATATCTGATTCTCCAGTTATTCAAATCGATAATCAGTCTAAATCCTGTGTTTCTAACTATAATGATCCATATTAAATTACAACTTATGAGTAAATTAACATACAGTAATAATAAAATAATAAAAATAATAAATTCATGTTAAGTATACAATTTATTTAAATTACCTTAAATTTCAAAGCATTGGAAAATGTAGAATTTTCATATGTAGTAACATAATCTTTAAAATTTCAACCTAGCTCAATTACATTGAATATAAAGTTTATATTATTTAAATATTAATTGCTATAAAAATCAAAGAATGTTTGAAGAAACTATCTGGGAATTTTTTTTCTTATGTTAGAAATTATTATACTTTGGATGCCAGCAAAACTCTTGGCCAATTCCACTTGGCATTGCTTACATAAATTTCCTCCATAAAATATTTTAATGACTCACTGCTGATAAAGAAAAAAAAAATCTCCAAAATAATTACGATACCTGCCTTATAATTAGAATGCTCAAATATATTAAATATAACATAAAAAGCTAATGAAAGGATTAAGAAGCTTGAAAACCTTCAATTATTTGTACACTAAAATGTTGACAAATAGAAAAGGAATTAAAATATGAAAGGGGAGTAAGAGGTGAAGAGAAAATGATGTAGCTAGCAAAAGTAAATGCAGTAGAAAAGCAGAGAAGCAGCTATGTAGGGGGAAGGCACAGGTGGGAAGGGAATACAGGGAAGGATGGTAAGAGAAGTGAAAAAGAAAATTTGTTTAAAAAATCATAATGAAAACTATGTTTATATGTTAATAAAGAAGAAAATGTAAATTGTTACATATATTTTTAAATATTTTATTTATTTGCATGCAGAGAGAGAGAGGCAGAGAGTTAATCTTACAGCCACGTAATCCACCTGCTTAAAGCAATGTGACTAGCTTCTCTCTGCCTTGGAGTACCATTGGCCTGAATAGCATAGATGACCGATACTGACAAGCAAAGTTTAGAGATGCTGACTGATCTTCAGATAAGCTCTATGCTCTGCTTCTTTCCTAACAGGCCTGGGTGGACTCATGACTCAAAACAAATACACTTGCATAAGAAATGCTTATCATAGCGTTGAAGACAACTAGGTCAATAAATAAGGGAGTACAAATCTGCTGAAGACCAGAGGTGGGCTTAATGTGATTGCTCTTGTGGTCAGAATGCATGTGTGTTCTGGATCAGCAGAGTGCAGCAGGTCATGCCCCTAAGTCCCCTCCTTTAATGAATGTTGAAGGATTATCCAAAGTTAAACATTCCTTACCCTCTGTCCTGCAAAGTTCATATATTACTGGGTTTTCAGTGTTCAGTAGAAGTGCCAATGCATCCGGAGGAAGCCACAACAGCAATAACATCAGAGCAATGGTGACAGCCGACTGAGCAGGTTTACTAGTGGCTTAAACTGAACTTCTCTTCAGTTTTCTTTTACCTCAGGCTTCTTCAGAGGCAGCTGGTCTACTGTCCACTCTTGAGATAGGGGGTATCAGGAGCTAGCTCTCTCACCTTCCAGGCTCTGCTCGTAGAAAAGTTTGCCAACTTCAGTCTAGGAAAGATCCAGTGGTTAGTTTTTCCTAAATTAGGGTTATGACCCATCTAATAGGGCAGGTAAAGACTGTGACAGGGTTTGCCAAAGCCTCCCAGGCAGCTGGCAACGGAGCTAGGGCTGGACATTCAGGTGGGCAGAAGTTTCCCCTGAGTTCCTTATTGCTTTGCAGCCATCTTTACTGGAACAGTAAAGTAAAACTGCCACCACCACTGATGTCAATTTTGTTATAAAGCATCAAACACTGCCTCCAGATATTGACAGTGACTCTATATTGGTGTGTGGAGATAGATTGTTTATTTTTTCCTCTGTTTTTTAAAATTTCATAATTATGTTCAATTTACATTCATTATTTTTATAATAGGAAAAGACAGTAAATTCTTTTTAATATAGAAAATGTAATATATATTTAGTTCACTGACACTTAGAATTCTACATTCTAGAAATTAATTTGTCTGGTAAGTTTGCTTTTTATTCATTTCTGTATATATGATATCAAACATTTTACATAGCAGCCTACTACTACTTTGCTGTGCTTAATACTACCTTCAGTGTATGAAAAAATAAATTAATATTCCCCTAACTTAACAAATAACCCTCAAGTCTCAGTGGCTCCAAATTTCTCCTTCAGTTCAGGTGTTTTGTGCATGTGTGTGCATATATATTTGTATGTAGGTGAAAGTAAGTGTGTGTGTGTGTGTGTGTGTGTGTGTGGTCAGGGCTCTACGGTACCTTCTGAAGGGAAAGAGATAGAACGAATCACTGGATGAAGATGGGCCTTTATGTAAAAACAGACAGAAACACTAGAGGAAAGTAGAACACATTTATTTATTAAACATTTTATGTGACACAGGACATTGAGATAATGAAGAACCAAAGAGTAAAGCAAAGCTGTATTTGCTTAGCATCAGTAAATAACGCACAGGCAGGTAGGAACATCATTAGATGAGAGGTAGTAAGAACAGGTTAAAAGTAAATCCTGGAAGTGTTCTTGGACCTTGTGTGGCATTGGTTTCTTGTGGTATACAGAAAAATTCGTTCTGGAGCAGAGGACTTATAACCTTAACAAAACAATTCAAGATATGTCAGAGAATAGCTCTACAGTTTTCTCTCAGGCAGAATCACAGGGGAAGGTTCGAGTAATGTTTCTAAGTTCCGTTTTTTGTTTTGAAGTTTCAAAAAATTTTATTATAGAGCTTAAGAGAAGGAAAGAAGACAGAGCTCCTATAAAGCAGGAGGTGGTCCCCAGAATGGGAAAACCCTATTTCTGAGTTTTATGACTGCCTTTGGGATAAAGTTTTTTCTAGTTGCTATGGTTTTTCTCGGTGTAAAGAATTTTGGTTTCTAAGCCCTTACTTGAGATAGCAAGAGGAGAAAGGGCACAGCATCAGGAAGACAGTCTGCAAATGAGTGCCCCGAGCTCAATACCTACAAGGCAAAATGTAGCTTTCACCTCACATGCAATGATAGTTTATTCTTCTAATTTAAAATTTTAAAAAAATATTTAAAAATGTACATCATCTTCCTTTCCACTCACCCTTCCTCCTTGACCTCTGAATCCCCTCTTTTTTCCTAGTATTCCATTTCCTACTTTACTTTTTTTGGAGGGTGGGTTTTTTTTTTTTTTTTTTTTTGTTTGTTTGTTTCATTGAGGTAGGGTCTCACTCTAGCCCAGGATGACCTGGAATTTACTCTGTAGTTCCAGGCTGGTCTCAAAAGTGATCCTCCTACCTGTGCCTCCTGAGTAATACAGTTAAACCTATGGGCCACCACATCCAGCCTCCATTTCCTATTTTAAGGTCTTTTTGTTTTGGTCCTTTGAGAGGTCAGAGATCACATAAAGGCTCGTGTACATGGACTGCATCTCATGCATATGATTATAACAGAGCAGATCAAAGGATGGCATATGTGCCATAAACCATTGCTGCAGTACCTACATATGTCAGTCACCTATGTAAACCACAAGAACTACCACTTCAGGGAAGCCCTCCTTTCCTTTCTATAATTAAAAACCCCTGGACCCAGAAGACAGGGACTTTCTCAAACCTATTCTCACTCTGGGGAGTGTCATTTTTTTGCTTTCAATATACCTCTGTTTTTGCTGTTGCTCTGCTGTTTCCTGATCAAGTTTTTGTTTAGGACCCAAAGATCGTAAGCATAGTATCATGGAAGATGCCAAAGTTGGTCATCCCCGGTAGCAAAAACAAAGCAGAAAAACCCCTGCTGTATGCCTCAGGTGCTGTTTGAAGACATTCTGAACATTGAGATTGGTGGAAGGTAGTGTTGGGTCAAGTCAACATGTTCCAAAAGTCTTACTTTTCACAGGATATTATTTCAGACACAGAGATGAGAATGAGTAGCAATTAAATGGCCTAAAGATAGCTCAAAATAATATGACTCTGTGACTCTGATATACACCTTACCATAGGCATGCTCTAACCAATCAGCCCTGAAGAACCTGTGACATGGGGATGGCTTTTTTTCTTTAGGGCCTTAGAGCTCCAGTTCACTGGATACTGAAGTGACATACATAGGATATCTGTGTGTGTGTGTAATCACATCTACCCATGTTTCATAAACAGAAAGAAGAAAGAAAGAAAGAAAGAAAGAAAGAAAAGAAAGAAAGAAAGAAAGAAGAAAGAAAGAAAGAGAAAGAAAGAAAGAAAGAAAGAAAGAAAGAAAGAAAGAAAGAAAGAAAGAAAGAAAGATTGATTGATTGCATGGCCTATGGTATAGAAAAGTAAAAAGAAAGAAAATGTGTAGCTTTTTCAGACACAGTGTATAAATAGTGACCAGTTGGTAAAAAGTGAAGCATAACATTGCATGCCAAATAAGGTATTTCTCTCTGTCCTAGAGGGATTGCTTAGCGGTTAAGGTGCTTGCCTGCAAAGCCAAAGGACCCAGGTTCGACTCCCCAGGACCCACATAAGCCAGATGCACAAGGGGGCGCAGGCTTGTGGAGTTCATTTGCAATGGTCCGTTCTCTCTTGCTCTCTCTCTCTCTCTCTTTCTAATTGCCTAGTTCTGTATATCTCTCTTTATCAAATAAATAAAAAGTTTAAAACAAGATATTTTTTTCTCTCCCCCTTCCTCTTTTCCTTCCTCATGAACCACTGTTTGTTGTTGTTGTTTGTTTTGTTTTTCAAGGTAGGGTCTCCCTCTAGCCCAGGCTGACCTGGAATTTGCTCGATAATCTCAGGGTGGCCTTGAACTCAGGGCAATCCTCCTACCTCTGCCTCCCAAATGCTGGGATTAAAGGCGTGTGCCACCTCACCCAGATTTTCTTTCTTTCTTTCTTTCTTTCTTTCTTTCTTTCTTTCTTTCTTTCTTTCTTTCTTTCTTTCTTTCTTTCAATTATAAGGGAATTTTAATGTCACATACTCTTTTGGAAAAAAAAAATTCTCTTCTCCTGTACTTTCAATATGGCCATTCAAATTTCCCCTTGAATCAAACAATAAAAAGATCTTCCTCTGACACCTATCAGACTCTAAGGATTATGGGAAGACAAATGAATGATAATGGGTGGAAAGTGTTTTGGCCATTTCAGAAGGAATGAGAATTTACAGTGAGGGCACTTTTTAAAACTCTGCATATGAAACACCACATAAAAAGATTGAACATGGAATGGATAGATAGTAGACTGGTTACATGCCTCTCTCCTCTCGCTACTTGCAAAGAAATACTAAATCAAATGTTTTTTTTTTTGTTGTTGTTGTTGTTTTTTTAAGGAGAAATGGAAAAGAGACAATTGCCACTCCTTTTGTTGCAGATTTTGAGAGGGACGAAGCCTTTTTGGCTTCAGATGATCTTAGTTAGGGTTTTAAGTACTGGGCACTCAAAAGTCTTGAAAACTCTGCAAACCAGTGGATCTTGAGTTCATTGCCTTGTGACCAGCAAAGAATGATGATTTCAGACAGGACAGAAGAGCAAGTTAAACAACCATTTATTAGAAAAGAAAGTAAAGGTAAAACAGAAGAACTTCTGGCTTAGGAGGTGTGATGGTTAAGTTTTGTTTTAAATTTTAAAATTTTAAAATTTCAAATTTCAAATCTGTTTAAGAATCCACAGTCATTCCTCTTGAGTGGGTCTCTGAGGTTATTTTCAGGAAGGATTAATTGAAGGAGGAAGTCCTTCCCCTAGCGTGAGCCCATTTGCCAGAATGGGTGGAGAGGGGTTTTATCTAAAGAAGCACTGGGATAAAAGAATCCTTTCCTCCCACCTGGCTGCGAGTGATGCTTGCTGCCTTTTGCATGGGCTGAAGACCAGAGGCTCTCTAGAAAGCCTCCCTTCCTTCAGTGCCAGACTGGGACTGCTGAGGCATCCAGCCTCCTGGACTGGGTTCCTGGACTCTCAGGCCTACAACCTGCTATTGTTGGACTGCCAAAACGAATCCAGTAATTTCCCTTTTAATACATTTCATTCTATCAGTTCTGAACCCTGAATAATAGAGGAGGGTCCCCAACAGGTGGGCAACTAGTGACGTGGATCTGGATTCGGGCTTTTTATAACCACAGAACTATATATAACAGCCCTCAGTTGAGCACTTAAGAAGCAAAGACAGGCCTCCCAAAACTTGCTGGGAGCAACATGGCTGCCTTACATAACTACTATGCTTTTCCTGAATGCTGTGTCCATATCATTAGCCTTTTCTCTGTGCCCTTTCCAACTGAACTCTTCATGTTTCTGATAATATGACCCATAATAGAACCTTGCACAGAGAAAAGAAATAAACACTATTTGAGGACTTCTGAACAAATTCCTATAATTACCTGCCCACTGTCCTGCCACCAACAAACGCATATAGTACTCTATGAGAGTCCACCCACACAACAGGCTCTCCTACATGCCAGCAATGCAGTGATGTTTCTCTCTTGAGAAGTTTATATCAACACCTCAAGGGTGTCTTTTGCTCCATAATAAACTTCCAATTCCTTACTTTATTGAGTGTATGATGTCTTTATTTGATGGTGATAAGAACATTGGAACCCTGGGTAGAGTCTTCAAGCTGATCTTGATCTTGGATATATCTCTAGCCTTTATCTATAGCTATTAATATAGTTTATTAAACTCTGCATATATGTCCCTCTAGGAAATCTACAACAATATCTAAAAAAATGTAGTTCTTTTCTAATGATGTGCTAAGTTTAGAGGCAGAGTTATGCTTCCAAATAGGGCACCTCTTTAGACTGTGATAACATCACTCTTGCCTAAACTATGGGATGACCTTTTGAAAACTTCATAAACCAAGTACTACCCGACAAGCAGATTCTTGGGCCTACTTAAGTAGTTATTTAGCTATGAGAATGATTGTTGGTGTCACTGGAGGGGACATCCACAAAGCGGAATTGAAGTAGTTCCAGATTGGCCTAACGGAAGACAAGCAGAAAGCCCATAAGAATGCAAACAGAATGCCTGCTTGTGTCAGGTGATGAACCCTCTGTTGAAGGCTGGTGGGATGGCATCACAGAATCAAGCAGAAGGGTCAGAAGTGAGATGAGCCTCTTGGTTGAACCTCGCTGTCTAGGAGGGGTGCAAGATCATTTAGGCCATAAACTTACCTTGCATAACTGGGTCCCTAGGGATAAATGGGTGGATAGATAGAACAGATGACAGTCTGAGTAGGTAACATCAGTAGTTGAGACCATGCTGAACTGGAGATTCAGGGACAGTTAAAGTTGTCTGTTGATCCATGGACATAAACCACCAGGTGGTTAGATGACAGGGCAGTGGGGACATCACCATCACAGTACTCGATGTCTTACTTTTTATGGGATCCTGGTAAGAGACCTGAACCTTTTGTTTAGTCTGATGTAACCAATAAGTGGTTGAACTTGATTTTCCTGACATGATGTGTTTATATGGTAAAAAAATTATTATGATAAATTTATAGCATGCTAACTCCTTCATTTTCTGGAATAAGTTATTTGTCAGTCTACTTCTTATCAGTGATACTAGACTGTCAGTGTTGTTTACATCCACAACCAAGTATAGACTCATCTGGTCTATGAATTTGCACTCACAATGAATATAAATGTGCCTATAAGATTTACTCTCAGCCAGGTGTGGTGGTGCATGCCTTTAATCCCAGCCCTCAGGAGGAGGCAGAAGTAGGAGGATTGATGTGAGCCCAAGACTACATAGTGAATTCCAGGTCAGCCTGAGCTAGAATGAGAACCTACTTCAGAAAACCAAAAAAAAAAAAAAAAAAAAAAAAAAAAAAAAAAAAAAAAAAAAGACATAGCCTGAAAAATCAGTTTCATACCCTATGGAGACTCTGTCTGTTCTCCTAGTTCTTGAAGTCTTCACTTATATATGCTCCTGTGTTACACATAACTTTGATAAATGAATGTGTTATTTTTTTCCTCTTCTTGAACTGTCTTTTGTGAAAGAAATGTCAGACATGGAGACATGGGCTTACTGATGCATGGGGAAAGGCATTTATAGTTCTCAACAACACAAGCTAATGCAAAGTGGGCTCAGCTCTTCCGCAGCCACTTCCTGGCCTCAGCACCTCTCAGCATTTGGAAAGGCAGGTAACTAAAGAATGGACTGTGTGTTGCTGAGTTTTACAAGGTATTTTCTGAATCACAGTGTGTCCTGAATTCCATGTACTCTTCTGAGTGTGTCGTATGTGATATGAGTTATATTCAGTTATTGCTCCTTTATCCCATGTCAATGTCAATCATATGCCTGGCATGGTTACATAAAGAGATGGCTCTGTTTAGTAGAAAAAGCAGTGTAGCAGACATTTTTGAAAATCATGGAGGAGTATTTAGATTACATCAAGGTGATGAGGATTGTAAATTCTCCAAAGATACATTTTATAGGTAATATTGATTTTTGATTAACAAATTATTAAGATAAGTCACTGTTTTAGCCTCATATGTGCATGCATACACTTTTCTATTCTTTAAAAAAAAACAGACTTTTTCCCTATTCCTGAGTCATAATTAACTTTTCTTTTATTTTTACTAACAGTGAAATAGAAGGAGAGGTACATAAATTACTAGTAGAAAACTATCCTTAACAGTGGGTTAACTCTGGGTCTATTAACTGGAAGGAAAGCTTTTCTTTTGTTCCAGGAGTTGAGACCCTTAGGAAAGTGATTCTCATGGCTTCAGAGTCTTATGTTAAATTGTTCCATTTATATACACATTTTTACCCTATCCAAGAAGGAATGGTATGTGAGACTTAGTTCTAAATTACATGACAGAAGAGATGACATGGTGACTAAGGCAACATATCAAAAAATAAACCAGAAAAAATATTCAGGAGGAAGTTAACATTCAAACAATAAAATAAACAGATCTCCACCTCTTCCAAACACAGTACTTAGTATTTCTTTCAGACCCCTTTTGTGTAACATCATTGGCATAAAATACACCCTTTTATCATTATCATTATTTTCAAACACTTTTAATTTTATAGATTAATTTAATTAGTTTGACTAGATTAACCTTAATTCTGTTTTTAGAAATCAAGGACTGGGTTTGATAATGCAGAGAGATAACAACCTGGAGATATGTAGTTGGGTATATATTTGACTTTGATGTAGATATCAAGCAAGACTTATTCTGGCCAAATTTTCCCATATTTCTTTTCAGTTAAATTTCTAAATATATTTTCCAAATTCTGCTAGTTTTCATTCAGGGTCACTAGTTTTCTCACCACACACACTGCTGCCTTTGCATTTTGCTAATACATGTTTTCATAATTAAGCAACCATGATTTATCAGGATCATGTGGCAATATTCTTCCCCAAAGGACAGACAGGTGCAGAAAGTAGAGTCACAAAAGCATGTCCTTCTTTGGGCACAAATACACAAAAAGCAATAACAAAGTATTGACCCGGTGTCTACCCATGGCAGTGGAAATGAAGTTGTCCTCTTGGTTTTACCCATCCATGAAATCACAAGTGGGCAACATGCTGTCCGTGTTTCCCTCTTCAGGAGGAATTTTCTGTAGCACTCTAATTCTGTTCCTCACACAGGGTAGACAATTCACCTATAACTTCTAAAATGTGAGCTTGGGAATGGCTAACTGCCTTTCATTAGAAATTGTTTTTTGGGGGCTGGAGAGATGGCTTAGTGGTTAAGGCGCCTGCCTGCTAAGCCAAGAACTTGGTTCCAATCTCCAGGTCCCAAGTTTAGCCAGATGCAAAGTGATGCAAGGGCTCAATGCCGCACTTGCCCACAAGGGGGAGCACACATGCACACATTTGGATTTCGTTCACAACAGCTGAGAGACTGCTGGTACACCCATTCTCTATCTGTCTCCCTGTTCCTCTCTCTCTGTGTCTCTCTCAAAAAAAAAAAAAAAAAAAAAAAAAGAAAAAGAAAAGAAAAGAAAAGAAAAGAGAAAAGAAAAGAAAAGAAAAGAAAAGAAAAGAAAAGAAAAGAAAAGAAAAGAAAAGAAAGAAATTATATTCTTAAATATTCCTTGGGCTTTAGCTTGCTTGATCTTCATATAGTGTTGAAGAATATCAGTCATAGTAGGAATTGTAAGACAATAATAATTTAGAATTGAATGTTTTGTATTATGACAGAAGAGATGAGATTTGTTTTTTAGAAGTTGAAAGAATGTCAGACCTTATGCTGTGGATATGAGAATCAGGCTGTGTTGAGTGTTCAAGGAACACAGCTGGAGTGTAGGAAGGTGGCTCTGTGATCTGCTAACCCCTGACCCAAGTGGGACTTGGCTCAATCTACACAATACTTGAGGGTATGTGAGAGAAAATCTGTTTGAAAAGTCAAATCCCCTTCCTAAACTTAGAATCCTTTCACTTGTACAGTTGCTATAATTACAATGCATCACTTAGACTTGCCAAGGTCTATTCTTTAAATATGAGTCAAAACTAAGAGTGGATTTTTTTTTTCTCCTGATCCTAATTTCTGCTTGTGTTTGTTTTTCTTCTATTGCATATGTATGTTGTAACCCTTCAACTAAGGTGGGAAACACTAGTTTCAGGAACTAAAGGATATGATATGCAGTAGGAGTACATGAGAATCTCAGTTTCTCTGGGGCCTGAAAGATTGGTGAAGTGTCATGTGTGGCAGCAGGGACAGAAGCAAACAGAATTAGACTTTTGTTACTTTGATTTCAGTCGGGTTGGAAAGGGCTCAGAAGATGAGCACTGTAGCATATGTGTAGTGACAGCACATGGTGGGCAGAGGACAAGAACCTTAGCATTACTAACCAGTGGACACTGACTTTGAGGTTCCGGCTTCAGCAGCTGGGCCACCTTGAATGCTCCAGTGTTTCCTTAGAAATCACGATCCCTTAAAGAGCCTCTACATACCTTATATCGTTCAACTATTTAACCCAGTTCACCTGAGATCATTTCCAGACACAATACCTACTACCTTCCAAAACATGCCAATTTAAGTAAGCTCTACTGAAAGGAAGGGATTTTTTTGGTCAATTAATGTATTTCAAGTTAAAACACTTTTGGCACACTCACATGAAACAAGTATAAAATTTTAGCCAACAAGAAGTTTGTGTTACAAATGAGTATATTAAAGAATTGAAGCACTGATTGCCTTAACATAGTCTATAGAAAGATTATTCCATGCATTCCTTCAGTGAATAATTTTCTTAGAGAGGAAAAACTAGAATGTTTGTAAGAAAAATGGTGCTAAAATTTTGTATGAAAGACAGACAGTAAATCTTTTAGGCAAAAAAGTCATATGGTTTCAGTTGCAATCACCAAATTATTTCAATAAATTTTATATATAAAAACATATGGTGAGTCAAGAGTTCTCTGTGGGTCATTGAAACTGCCAGCTATACCAATAGAGTAAATCTTTTGATACACAGAGGTTGTAGAAAACTGTCTAGTCTGAAGGACAATACTCAGTACAGACTGGGGAGGCAATCCTATTCAAAGAGGGAAATTAAAATAAAGGGTTTATGCCAAAGGTTAACAACAAGTAAAGAAGGAAGAAATTAGCTTGGTTTCCAATCTCATACAAATAAGCTAAAAATGGTGATATTTGATCCATAGGAACTAGTGGTGACTGTTGGAGGTGATGAAGGAGAGATCTGGGGTGTTTCATGAGGCACAAGAAGAGAAGCCACCAGAGTCAAGGGAGAAGTCTGGAGGGGCTCTTCCTCTGTGGACCTCGCTCGTGCCACGCTCACAGCTTGCAATCAGAAGCTGCTTACATGGTAGCATAAGAGCTATTTCTCAACAGTGCCAGGAAAATGAAATGTTCTCCTAGCTCAGTTGTCATGGCCACACATCTGAGGGTACACCTCGTCTTCCTGCCACACTGCCACCATGTCTGTGCTGGTAAAATTGTGGTAAGGGGAAGAAATCCTGTCACTTGAGAATGAAGAAGGAAACATCACAGCCTCAACCAGGACGTGCCAGAGACAATGTAAGCCATCCATAATTAGCTGACTGGCTATCTTTTGGGACACTTCAAGTCCCTGCTCAGGAAAGGACTGGGGGGAGGGGGGAGTTTTTAATCTCAAGTCCTCAAAGAAAGGAAGATGAGCTTGTCCTGCAGTGGAGCAGGGCTGGAGCTCAAAGATGTTTTGTGACTAATCTCAACACAGCTTTCATTTTTGACAGGCACTTTGGCATGTTCAAGGATAACTAAGGCAATTTCAAACCCGAGTCCAGGTTCCTCTATTTCTCCAAGGCATTTTCTTCATTTTCTACCTTAGGGAACTCTTCATTTTCTTCCACCTCACAACACTTGTTCACTTTCTGTTTTGACCAATGTGTTTCTCCATTGACTCATGTTGGTTCACTTGATGATGGACCCTGGGAAGGATGCAGGGGTTGCCATGCACTCACCTAGAATCTTCAGTTCTTTTTATGGTATGGTTGTTCAGAAAATGAGAGAAGGAACTTGAATTAATTTGATGATTTGGGGACATTAAAGGTCAGAAATTTACAGAGTTAACATGACCTTGAGGACTAACTCAGTTACATGTGTGAGAAAGAGGAGCCACCAGTCATGAAAGCCCGGGGAGGAGACTGCTCCTGTTGCCCCTCTGGTGAGCACTTCTGTTTGCAGCCAGCTCTGCAACACTCTATGCATAACAACCTGTCACTATCATTCATGGCTTTTCTCCAGTCACCAGACTTTTGACACTGCCATTAAAAAGATTCAGTATGCTTAGGAGCTCCTTAAAAAATAAATAATTGAAAGCTAAATTTTATTAAATTGGGCCAATACTGACCCCTTCACTTCTGTCCATAGCTATCTCCTTAAATGTATTCCTTCTTAAATCATATTGTAATCTGAAGATGCTGAAGTCTAAGTTTTTTGACTCAAATGGAGTTTCTTCTGATGCATAATTCATTTTCACTTTGTTAGCAGCACTGCACACGCAATGGCTTTCTTGGCAGCTAAATGCAGGATGAAATCAACAGTTCTGTACAGGGTGAGGAATTGGAGTGGACATCTTGGCGGAAGAAATATTAAGAATGTCACAATGTTTTGTACTCTGGTGAAATGGAGACAAAACTCTCCAACAATCCTGCAGTTAATAGGAGAGAATGGTGTGGTGTCTACAGTTGGAAATTATCCTTCCCGATGTCATGTGAATGCACACTTAATTATTCTACACAGTATGGTGGACAATGTCTTTTGATTGTCTTCACCCTCACTGTTATCTGATGAGCACCTTCTCAGAGTCTCCCTATTTCTGACAAAGTATGCTCCTTGATGGGTGTCAGTCTTACATATTCCTTAAAGGAACAGAATTCCTTAAGACAGAGAAGCTAGGCAGGGATTCTTCAGAGTTATCAGACCATCAGGATAAATAGGAATGTGGGAGTCAGGAAAATTAGGTAAAGTTAGACTACAACAGAATATTAAATCAGCTTTAAGTTACCTTTAAATTACAGATGGTCATCTCATATTGTGTCTCTTCAGAGAAAGTTCAGTTTATTGGGCTTTAAAAACAACAACAAAAGAAAAATGTTGACTGGAGAGCTGGCTTGGCCATTAAGGTGTTTGCCTGAAAAGCCTAAGGCCCTAGGTTTAAGTTTCTAGAACCTTTGTTATCTAGATGCACAAGGTGGTGCATGCTTCTGGAGTTTGTGTGCAGTGGCTGGAGGTCCTGGCATTCTCTCTCTCTCTCTCCCTCTTTCTATCTCTTTCACAAATAGGTAATTAAAAAAAAATTTTTTTTGTAGTGCCGCCTCAAAATAGCTGTGGAATCAGAAAGTTTGATTCCAGTAGCCTCCTGTTGTTTTTCTTTTAAATTGCATAACATGTAAAACTTAACAACAGTTGTGTTAAAGAAATACCAGAAAAACATTAAAATATTTATTAACTATAATAAAGTACATTGCATTAAAGCACATTTAGCCAAGGAACAAATAGAGAATACTGTGATGTACTTACAGATCCTTACCAACTCTGTTTACTTTGCCAGTTCCTACTTCTTTCGTAAGCCATTTCTTAGGGACTAGTTGATGAGATTAACACAAAAGCAATACAAATGCACAAAGTTTTCTTTTATGTATCTGGTTTCATAATACATGGCCAAGAGGAAGAGTGTGTGTGTGTGTGTGTGTGTGTGTGTGTGTGTGTGTGTGTGTGTGAGAGAGAGAGAGAGAGAGAGAGAGAGAGAGAGGGAATTTGTGCAGGTGCTTATATGCAAAGTGCAAGAGGAGATGGTACGATGGTATCATAGTTGCCTTCTTAGCACACATACTAGAAGATGTTGTTACTTGGTATTGACTTTCTGTACACCTTGGTAGAAAATAGATTTTCAGAAATAAGAAAAAAAAAAAAAAAAAAAAACTGAAGGGTTAGAACAGCTGCATGATTAGGACTGATTAAAAGGAATAAATGTTTGTAACTTGATGCAAGGACAATGAATGACCAAGATAGGACACACAGAGCTAAAGTGTACTTTTCCCATCTCATGTATCTGGAAGACCAATTTGATATGGAAGAGATTTATGAAGTTCAAGGGTAGCTTTGGGATAAAATTTAATCAGTTGGTCAACATGTTTTGGCTGAATCCTCTCATGGGAAAGGTCTATGCAGTGCACCAAAGGAATCACAGAAAACTGAAAAAGCCTGGGGCTCTAGTTGAAATTTGTTTTAATTAATTAATTTTTTTGGAGAGAGACACACAGAGAGAGAGAGAGATAGGGAGAGGGAGAGGGAGAGGAAGACAGAGATGGGCACGCCAGCAGTGTCTCAGCTGCTGAGAACGAAATCCAGATGTGTGTGCCACCTTTGTGGTCAAGTGCGGCATTGGTCCCTTGCATCACTTTGCATCTGGCTAAACGTGGGACCTGGAGATTAGAACCGGGTTCTTAGGCTTAGCGGGCAGGCGCCTTAACCCCTAAGCCATCTCTCCAGCCCTCTAGTTGAATTTTTAAAATGATAACAAATATCTCCAAGTACTGCAGAAAGAAATGAACCCAGTTTAAATGTCCTATACTACCTATATGCTGAAGCTCTCTTGATCCTAGATGGCCCCATCCATTCAGCCTGCCCTTTGAGGTGAACTAACGTTAATTCATAGATTTCTGTTTAAAATGTTGATATTTCAAGCCAAGGAAACTGGATCCTCTGTCTAAGTGTGTTATGTGTATATAAGTTTATTTTCTACTTTGTTTACTAAGTGAATTGGGAAGAAATATTGTTCTTAGTACATTATTCCCATTTTTCTTCTTGATTTTCATGAAGGACAGGAGAGGTTTCCTGGGTAGTAGACATATCACAGATGATCATTATCCTTCACATCATAGAAAGGTGAAAATGTGCTTCTGATATCATGTATATTATATGTTTGACCTCTCTGCATATCTCTTATCTCTATATCTATATCAATGATCCTGTGAAATAGAGTTCCTTGAGGAAATCCAAATATTATTGTATGGTGATTCCATATGTCCTTGACAAACTGTATTTGTAGTATTGAAACTGGACAGTGACAGTATGGAAAGGACATACCAGCCCAACCCTATATCACATGGATGAGAAACCACACTGAGAATGTGAGCCAAATTTACTACCAAAAAGGAGTAAGAGACCACAAAGACTCAAGACCAAATCTCGTCAAACTGCATGAGGAAAAGAACTGGTGATTTGGGCCACAAGCCCAATATTGAGAAATAAAACATTAGCTATATTTAAAAGTGACTTGGAGGCTGGGGAGACTGCTTAGTGGTTAGAGACACTTGCATGCAAAGCCTGACAGCCCATGTTTGATTCCAAAGTACCCATGTAAAAGCAGATGCACAAAGTGGCACATGCATCTGTAGTTCATGTTCAGTGAATGGCAAGAGGCACTGGCTCACCAGTCCCCCGCCCCCAACTCTCTTTCTCTTTTTTCTAAAATAAATAAATAATATCAAAAACATTAAATGTGACTTTGAAGAATTGAGTTTCCTAATGTCATTCTAAAAATGATCTCTAGTGTAATTCTCAAAGTGTTTGCCATTTGGATTGTTTCCACTTGAACCATGCCCCCACCCACAATGTACCCCTTCAAACATTTAAATTAGCATCTTAATGAAAAATAAGATTTCTCTTTAGAGCTTAAGATCCATGGTTGATTCTGTGTTCCTCATGCCAAGTAGCTGGTATGTGGCCAGCTTCTGTCAAGAGTTGCCTTGACTATGGCCTGGGTCCAGTAAAACAGAGAAACACACACTGTGATTAGCCCTGTCTCAAGAAATTACTAGGCAAAAGTGGCAGGTACCTTTCAGAAAGTTACTGAAAAGTTAGGGAAAGCAAAGAAAGTTGATTCAGTGAAATTGGCCACAAATACTACCCACCCCCTATACACACACCTGCTCAGAATGAACAGTAGCAAGGGATATTAGGAAAGAATAAGGACGTAAACAAAGTGGAATCTATACTCATTAGTTCTGAACAGCTATAATATTTCAATCTAAATTAGCATTCCTCAAAAAAATGTTAGTGACAATAGTATTCATGTCCCTTGAGATATATTTGGTATGGCAAACAGCTTGTGACTCTGAACTACGCTTGTGGATGGAAGGCCCTGTGATATCTAGCCTTTCATAGGGCTGAGAAGCACATGACAGTGCCAGGGGTTCATTTTAACACATTAACATGGACTGCCAATGAAGCAATTATGGAAGGTGGCACACCCTCAATGAATACCCTCACTCTCCAGTCAACCCTTCCTGTAGTTACAGTTCAAGGATGGATACCAGGTCATGATGCTATTTCTGATACCACCAGTAAGGATTCAAATCGGTCTGGCTATTTTTTGACATTCACGGCCATGTCTTTTTGGATGACATGCTATTTCTTGGCTTAATCATTTTCATTTATCACTTGACTTTAAGTGCAATTATTTTTCAGGTTTGAGAAGATGACTCAATTGGTAAGTGCTTGCTTGTGTGAAGACTACAGTTCTGATTCCCAGGAGGGCATGCATCTGTAATCCAATTGTAGTGGAGGTGGAGACAGGAGGATCCAGGATCCCAGATACTTGCTGCCAAGCTATTCTAGCTGAATTGATGAGGATAAGAGTCAGGGAGAGACACTGTCTCATACAATACTGTGGAGAGTCATTGAGAAAACCAGTTGACATTGGCCTCTGGCCTCAAAATGTACATGCACATCCTTGCACTTATGCATACCTACACATAGAAATGAGCCAAGCATATATAAGCACACACACACACACACACACACACACACACACACATGCAAAATGACTAAGTAAATAATTGAATGAATTAGACATGGATTTTGAAGGGAAAAAGAAAAGTACAAACCTTAATGCCATCATAATTTTGAAAAACCTATTCTGCCACCCCATTTTTTGGTTGTTTTCCCTTACCATCATGAGGTTAATTCTGCCTCATTTTCTTCTCCTTTTAAAATACTGTTCAGCAAACACCACACACGTGTTGAGTTTAAAAAGAGAAGAATGCTACAAGCTCTCAAAGGGGAGGCAGAAATTATAGGTAGCGAAATGCAATTATCCAACTTGGAGCTTTTCCAGGCCAGATCCACCTGATCAGAAACATTAGAGCAAATGCATTACATTTTTTAAAAGTCTCCTGCCGGGCTCACTGAATGAGAGTAATATCATATTGCCTATGGTTCTGGTAAATAAAAAGCATCGTTAACAATAACACAATGTGAAGAGCCTGCTGAAATGATATACCGTACTTAGCCATGGTGGAGAATCAAATTCACAAGATGGTTTTGGAAATGGACAGAAGCACTGGAGGGACAAACAGAGATGATTAAAAAATGTAGTCATAACAGATGCAAAGTCTTTCCAGCTTTCTCTGACACCTTTTCTCCTTAGAAGCATAACACTTGGAAACATATTCCACTTCAGACCAGGAGAGATTATTATACTGAATGTGAGAATAAGCTTGTTTTCATTCTCTATTTTGGCATATGGGCACCATCTCCCAGTCAATGGGAAGCGTGTTTGCCAAGGTGGGCCACTGGATGCATAAAGATCTGGTATGCTAGTGAATCAAAAAAGAATTACAAAATGATTGGATTTGTACAAATATATCCCTACTCATGGGTATGACCGTAAGCAATATAATTCAACCAACAATCTGAGGTATATGTAATATATCAATTCTATCTGTGATATTATAAGTTATGGAGAAGTGTGACAGTCTACCTGAGAGCAGGCATGTGGGAATTTTAATTAAGAAGGATTTATTCAGCTTTAGAATAGAAGCAGAACTAGTTGTGAAAAGGAATGTCTTCAAATAGAAGGGAACAAGGACAGAGCTCAAGAGAAGATAATGGTAGGTGATTTTTGATTAAAAAACATTATATATCTGAATAAAGATTGTCAATAAAAATGGAAAGACTGGCCAGAGAGAAGGCTTAGTGGTTAAGGCATTTGCCTGCAAAGCCAAAGATCCCAGTTCGATTCTCCAGGACGCACATAAGCCAGATGCACAAGGGGGTGCATGCATCTGGAGTTCATTTGCAGTGGCTAACAGCCCTGGCATGCCTATTCTCTCTCTCTCTCAAATAAATAAATAAAATATATTTGAAAAAGAAAGAAAAAATCATAAAATTCCTTATGTCATGGGCTCAACTATCAAAAGCAAAATAGATATAGAAAGACATGCTATGGGAATCCACTGAGAAATACTCTATTAATAGAAAGTAATATAAATAAAGATTAAAGGAAGAATTATACTAAACAAGACATTGAATTCAGATAAATCAATCTGTGAAAGGAGCTAATTTCCAGAGTATCCTTTTATTATTTTCCATGTTGCTGTGACAAAATTCTTAAGAAAAGTAATTTAAGTAAGAATTTATTTTGGCTTAAAGTTTGAGGTATACAGTCATTCGTGGAACAGAAGACATGACAACAGGAGTGGTTGCATTACAGTCACAGTCAGGACGCAAAGTCATTCTGGTGCTAAGCTTGCTCTTTCACTTGTATTCACTCCAGAAACCCAGAAACCTAGGTGTAGCAGACAGCTTCAGGTTCGCTGAGATGAACTTCCAGACCGGGCACAGTTATGGAGGAAGGGATATTATTTATTGAAGCTTACAGATCCAGGGGAAGTTCCATAATGGCAGGAGAAGCGGCCTGCTCTCCACAGGGCCAAGCAGAGAGAGAGAGAGAGAGAAACCAACCAGCTACCACAGCACACAGAGCAAAACTACTGCCAAAAGGTCACACAGCGCACTTCAGGAACTCCTGCTAGGCACATTTGCATATCTTTACAATGGAATCTCAAACCCACACCTTAAGACCAGCCCCCAGTGACATTGCCTCTAGCAAGGTGATTGTAGATGCAAACTATAACTAATAAAACACTGAATATATTGGGGGACATATATTCAAACTACCACACTAGGCCATGGGATGATGCTACCCACCTTCATGACTGGTCTCTCCTGTTCTGTTAAACCTTTCTGGAATAACTTGCATAGATATCTGAGGACCATTGTTCCAATTCAACAACTTGTATATCATTCTCATGGACAGTCTAGCAACTGTTACCATGATAGCATGGTTTCTCAGGGAGCTACAGACAGGAAGAAATCCCTATGGCAGGATCTATGCTCACTTCTAGACTTGCCCATCATATATATAGACCTGTTGTGGAGAAGAAACACTTGAGACACTAATCAGAGAGATGTGTGTGAAGAACAACTACAAGCTTCATGCTCATAATATAACAATACTTTGGTTGTTGCGGACCACCTCAGCGAGTCTTGGGGATCCCCCCTTGGTCCCTGGGCTGCTCCTTGGAATTAGATATTCATAGCTTTGGCTGGAATGAAGGCCTTCACAATCAGTATTCTCTCCAAATGTAACATCTACTTGTCAAAATTCCCTGCAAGGAAAACCCAAGGCTATTCTACCTAGAGGGGACATGGGGTCCACAGCAGGTCTTACTTTAGGCCTTATAGAAGAGAGAATTGAAGCTAATTTGTAGTGTCTCCCTAGGGAAAAAATGAAAAATAAGTAAACAAAACAGGAATCTGTTGACAATCTAATGTCGGAATCTGTCTATTCAAGACAGCTAGATGTAAACATTAAGTAAGAGGCTGGGGCTTAAAGTTCAGGTAGGTGAGACAGAGGGAGACCATTCCCTTGCTAATTGTCAGACAGGAGAGTGAGATAACTCTCCTGAGCCTGGGGAGCACATTGGCAGGGACTTCTGTAAACATTTGCTCCACAAGTATGATTGACAGAAAAGGTATTGCAAGGACATTTTATGTCACCAGTTTGTATCCTTAATAAATTTAAGTTAAAAAATACCAGTATTCCTAACACTATCACCATGACCACAAACAATAAAAAGATAAGAAAAAATAAAAATTAAAACGTACATGTGTGGACTGACATAAATATGAAATATGCTTGCAACCTCACTAGGAAATAAAACACTGCTAATTTTCCATGCCACCCATCATACATCATCAAATATTAAATGCTTGAAAGTATATCTTTATAATGACTGAGGATTTTAATAGAATACTGGTGAGTGTTCCAAGTTTTACATTTCTGGTGAGCATTGTGGCTGGATTTTGAATGTTTATTTCAAGAATTTCTATTCCAAAGTTCATCAAATGAAGGCATAAAATACATTACCCCAAAACAATCTATTCAGTTAGATAACAATCTATGATTTCCCAATTGGACAAGAAGCTGGTAAACAATGAATAAATAAATAGGACTTCGATTGCAGAAATATTGGGTTCAAAAAAAGCATTCTATAGTCACCATGGAAGAAATGAATCAGGAGAGAAAGGAGGTAAGCATTAATAAACAGATATCTAAATAGACTCAAAATATCCCCTCATAAAATCTTTTATTAAAAAAGAAATGCAGGGCTGGAGAGATGGCTTAGGGGCTAAGGCACCTGCCTCCTAAGTCTAAGAACGCTGGTTCCAATCTCCAGGTCCCACGTTAAGCCAGATGCAAAGTGACGCAAGGGCGCAATGCAGCACTTGCCCACAAGGGGGCACATGCCTCTAGATTTCTTTCACAGCAGCTGAGAGACTGCTGGCGCACCCATTTCTGTCTCCCTCTCCCTCTCTGTCTATCTATCTCTGTCTCTCTCCAAATATAAATAAAAAATAATAAAAAGAAATTAAAAAAAAAAAGAAATGCAGTAACCTTAAAATGGAAAAAAAAAAAAAAAAAAAAAAAAAAAAGAAAGACATATCTTACCCAAATATTCAAAGGTAATGTAACTGGTAATAAGACATAACCACATCCCAGGTTATGAACTGAGCAGATGCAATGAGTGGGAGATGAGCTGAGCAGACACAGTGAGCCCTTATGCAACAATTTTGCCAAGGAGAAACCAGAATCTAATCTTAGGAATTACAAATGAGGCATACCCTGCAAGCTAAGTAACCCGTATATGCCTTTCAAAACTCACTACTGTGTGATGGACAAAGAAACATTGATAAATAGTGCTGGGTTACAGGAGATGGTGAGTGAGGTCATGATAACCATACTCAATGCAGATTTTAGATTAGATCATATTTTATTCCTAAGATTACTAAATATATTTCATACAATTGAGTCTTTCTAGTGTATGTATGAAAAGTAACCAGCACACATAGGTTAAAGGGCATATTCTTTTTTGAAATGCTATAGAAAATTCTGTGTATCACAATGACAGAAAATAGTAAACAAGCAAACATTTAAAAGGTGAATCTGGATGAAGGATGGACAAGAGATCTCCACATTCTTAGTGAAATTACTCAGGAAATTTATTTACATATTTAAACATTTCTGAACAAGTTTGACATAAAAGCTATATACAGAGATGGTCAATGAATCTCTATTTAATGTGTACATTAAGGTCAAAATGTTTTCTCTCAGACTGCTTCATTTATATTCTCTATCTGTGTTTGGACATGCAACACTTCCATGTTATCAAAATAAATAAAACTTCCATTTTGAATTGATTTCTTTTAGTAGATTGCTAATTCCTTTCTAAAGGAATGGACTAGTTGGGTGGCTATTGTGATGCTAGCTATTTTCTATTGCTTTTTAAAAAATATAATATTTTTAATTAATTAGGAACTTCCCTTTTAACAAATAAACTCTCTTTCCTCATCTTTACTCTCTACCTTTCTTTATCATCCTCTTCATCTCTTTTTTATGTTAATTTTATGATGATTTCTGACGTAATGTATTCAGATCATTTGAATCATTTAATGATACCTGTGTAATCTTAGTTAAAAATTGACATTTTATATTGATCTAGACACATTATTAATTTACTTAAATATTCTGTATGGTTGTGGATGTAGCTTCATAGCAGAAAACTTGCCTGGCATGCCCAAAGCCCTGGGTTCAATCATCTGCACAGCAAATAAGAGGAACCAAAAGTAGTTCTAAGTGTATTTCATGTGTGTAAAAACAGTTTGTATATCAAGAGCTGAAATGCACAAGTAATGAATGGATCTCTTGTAAAAATAGAAACTTCAACCCCAACCTGCAGCAACCTGCTCAGAAATCTAAACACTAATCTTCAGTTAAAAAAAAAAAAAAAGGTTAGCCAGGCCTGGTGGTGCATGCCTTTAATTCCAGCACTCAGGAGGCACAGGTAGGAGGATCACCTTAAGTTCAAGGCCACTCTGCAACTGCATAGTGAGTTCCAGATCAGCCTGGACAACAGTGAAACCCTACACTGAAAAAAAAAAGAAAAAAAAGAGTTGGAGAGATGGATCAACAGTTGGGGTGTTTGCCTGCAAATCGTAACAACCAGGGTTCAATTCTCCAGTACCCAAGTAAAGCCAGATGCACAAAGTGGCACATGTATCTGCAGTTAATTTACAGTGGCTAGACACTTTGGAGTGCCCACTTTCTCTCTCTGTGTGTCACTTTCTGCCTCTCTTTCTCTCTCGCTCTCTCTTTCTCTACTTTCCAATAAGTAAAAATATATAATATAATAAAAACAAATTTTGTCTCTTAGGGTAGCAGGAGTAATCTCTGTTCCCTGCAGACAGGCCGCTGATGGCAGAATAAAGAAGTGATTTCATTCAGGACTAACTTGTCAAACCAGAGAGTTTATTGGGATTAGTTTTAGCAGCATGGGGAACGTGAAGGCAGTTCAAGAGACTTTAGAATATCATTCAAAGACTGTAGATTTTAAGGTGTCTCTGTCACCAAATAGCCCAGCCCAGCATGGAAGAGCAGGAATGAAACCTACATTCCCACAGCTCTCTGCTCAATTGGTAGTCAGCTCCTCCCCTTCATAGCAACTGTTTAAAGCTTCCTAGAACCATTGGGAAGGATCTAAGGAATAGTTCAACTTCTTTTTTTTTTTTTAATTTTTACTTTTTTAAAAAAATTTTTTGACAACTTCTATAGTTATAGACAATAAACCATGATATTTCCCTCCCATCCCCCCATTCCCCTTCAGAACTCCACTCTCCATCATATCCCCTCCCTCTCTCCATTAGTGTCTCTTTTAACTTGATGTCATCATCTTTTTCTCCTACAATGAGGGTTTTGTGAAGGCATTGCTAGGCACTGTGAAGTCATGGATATCGAGGCCAATTTCTGTCTGGACAGTTGCATTGTAAGGTGTCATATCCTTCCTTTGGCTCTTACATTCTTGCTGCCTCCTCTTCCGCAATGGACCCTGAGCCTTGGAGCGTGTGACAGAGGTGTTTCAGTGCTGGACACTCCTCCTTCCCTGCTTCTCAGCACTATGTTGCCTTTTGGGTCATCCCAGTGGTCATCTCCATCTGAAAAGAGAAGCTTCTCTAACCAGAAGTGAGAGTAGCATTAAAATGTGAATATGAACATTAAGTGTAGTGCTTTCAGGACAGTTTAGTGGGAATAATATATACATTTAGCCAGACAAGAGCAGGCTTTATTCCCCTAAGGCTCATGGCCTCCCCTGCCATAGATTTTTTTGATTAGTTTTTTTTCAGTACCAAGCATGTATTTCCTCCCATAGAGAGCACCTTCAGTCCAATTAGGGAGCAGTTGGTTTCCCCAAGGGCAGACATGCCACTATTGCACCCCGTTCAGTCACTGGGTCTGTCTGGCCAAACTTGAATGTTCCAGTGTCCACTGTTTTCACCACTGATGACTGCTGTCTCCCATATGGCTGCATGCAGTGCAGCTTTTTCCAGCTTTCAGTTGGCTGGTCTACAGGGAGAAGATTTTCTGCTCAGCATCAGCTTGATTTCTCAGTGACCTTGCCACTCAGGCAAGTGAGGTCTTCAGCAATAGGGTCTTACCATCTGTTTCTCAAGGGAAACCAAGGGCCTTGGCAATAGCCTTTAATGTTTTGGAGGCTACAGGGACCTCCCTGGCCAACAACTCACTGGAAGGTATCCCATCCCAGGCACTGAAATTTTTCTAGCAACAATCTATAGCTTCTGGATTTGCCATTATTCAAAAAAGTAGATTTACATAAGTCTTATTCTGAATATCTTGAATTTTGATTGACCCTCCCCTCCTCCCTTCGCAACATTCTGAGCCTTGTAAGTTTCCTTAGATTCTGACTCTTAGAAGCCTGCCTCCAGAAGGGCATGTTTAAATTTAGAGGAAACTATTGCACAATGCCAACTAGACAGCTAGTCTGATTTGAAATATTCCAGTAAGCCAGAAACTGTCATTCTGCCTGTGTATGTGTGTACAATGTGCATTGTGTTGTGATTGCGTGATTGTATGGGGTATTCATAAACATGTGCAGGTGTTCTTTTAGGGGCATGGAGGCCAGAGGAGAACAATAGGTTTCCCCCTTTTTCCTGCATTGGTTTTCAGGAGCACCATGAACTTTGGACTTTGCCCACTCTGGAATGTGATTACAGATGTATATGTGGCCATGCCTACATATACAAACAAACACAGTTATTCTGGAGCTCTACCTGGCCTTTAAATTTGGAGCAAGTACTCTAATCCTGTGAGCCATCTTGCCACCAGACTATCTCTTATAACCAGTCTGAAATGAAATGAACAGGATTCAATTGATAATGGCAAATTTCTCTAACATTTACCTTTTAAGTTCAGATGTACCAGGGAAAGCTAACTGCAGGGAAGTAATCAATCTCACAAGTTGAACACTTCTACTTTGTATGTCTACCATGCTTCCTGCAAAGATAGTCTGTCCTAGAACTTGTGGAGACTTCCCTGTTGTCTCCAGCCAAACTTCTGTCCACCTGCCTGCCTGTCAGTCTGAGTAACAAGAGTGATGGGGATGATGGCTGCTATAGCAAACACTCAATGAAGAGTCTTGCTTTTCTCATTTGAGTGAGTTATACCTATCTCCACCATATCTTGTTTGAGGTTTCACTCTCTCCATATAAATGAATCTATGTATACACATGAGCACATATGCAAATACATACTGTTCTTTCAAACTTTGACCCTGGGGAGACATGAACACATGTCAAGTCTCCCCAAATAAGACTGAGATGGTAGATCAAAGTACATTTTCACCAAAACCAGTTTTGGTGAACCAATGAGTTTGGTGTGATTGCATGAAGAGCAAGGTGAGGGGCTGCTAACCTGAGCATGCCCGGCTCAAAGGCAGCAGCAGCATAGAAATGCCTACCCCAGCATAGCTGAAGACACAGAAGCTCCACTTCTGGAGTACACTGCACAACCTGCTGGCAGCTCCGATGATCAGAGATTCTCTGGCACAGCACATGACTTGAAGACCTCCTGATTCCCTCCTCCCTTCAGGAGGGAATGTTACAAGTCAGAGAAAATTTCCACACAACACTGGTCAGAGCCCACCCTCAACACATATTTGCTACACTTAGGGAAGGTGATGTGACCTTTTAAGTTTCAGTATCCCCAGACTTGTTGACCTCTGACTTCCTACTCTCTTTGGGAGGGAATATTGCAATATGTATAAAACATATACATATGGGCTAGAGAGATGGCTTAGCTGTTAAGGCGCCTGCCTGCTAAGCCTAAGAACCCGGTTTCAGTCTCCAGGTCCCACATTTAGCCAGATGCAAAGTGATGGAAGGGCGCAATGCTGCACTTGCCCACAAGGGGGCGCACACATTTGGATTTCATTTACAGCAGCTGAGAGACTGTTGGCGTGCCCATCTCTATCTGTCTTCCTCTCCCTCTCTCTCTGTCTCTCTCTGTGTCTCTCTCCAAAAATAAATAAAATAATAAAAAATATTTTAAAAACATATACATATATGCACATGTATGGAATAAAAAGAAGAAATAATAAAATCCTAGGAAAAATATTTGACTCAATAAATTATGAACTATCTGTATATGCATAACTAAATAGTTGGAATAAAACTTGTATGGTCTGAACTTAGAAAAAAGGTCCTTTCAAAAATAATAAACAGAATTTTTCTTGAAGAACTACGTATGCATGTGCAGTGGTGGTAGAAATATACTGAGAAACTTGAACAGTGGAAAGCCCCCAAGTTGAGATAATAAAAGCATGAGGAAGAGAGAATAGAGAGGCTGCCTCCGCCCCCCTCTGCAGTTTATTACAGGTTTAACTTTTACTATTATATACACCCCGTCATAATTTTTGTTTGCCAAACACTGTTACATTTTTGTAAATCTTTTGTAACTTGTTCATGCAACTGTTATGTATGTAGTACTGTAACTAAAACTTGCTTATACTGTCAAATCCCTAATCACCTTGAGCTTGGAGGCTGACACCATTACAGAGAGATCCGGGTGTGTCAGTCTGTCTGTATACATAAAGTTCCTCTCTTACCTGATACTGCTGCTGGTCTCTTGACTCCCAGAAATTCCTGCAACATGTGTTTTTAAAACTGAGCATACAACATTTCATTATTCAAGTCCAAAATATTAAAATGACAAATAATAATTCAGCTACTTATGAAATAAGAAGTCACAAGAAATACAAATACAGTAATTGTGGAATTTTAAGACATGGTGAAATTATATTTTTCATTTTCTTTCTTTTGATTTTTTTGAGGTAGGGGCTCACTCTGGCCCAGGCTGGGTGGAAATTCACTGTGTAGTCTCAGTGTGGCTTGAAACTCATAGCGATCCTCCTACCTCTTGCCTTCCAAGTTCTGGGATTAAAGGCTATAGTTCTTATTTTTAGGTACTCAAACTGCATTTTCCATTTTCCTACCATAGCATAAATTTTCTTTATAAACAGAATTATTAGATGAACAATTAGTATCATTTAGAAAGTGCATAAGGAAATATCAATTATCACTTTGATGAAATGATGAGGATGGAAAGATTAACACTATATATGCCATAATTGCACATTCAGATTCATTTAAATATGAACATTCAAATCATCTATTTAAGTATATTAAAAATTGCTGGTGAATACTGAAAATGCATGTGTAATAGGTTAATGACCTTAGATCAAGGGATATATAAAGAGTCTATAGTAACAACAAACAGATGGGAAGAGGCAGATTCCAACAAGATGAAATGTTCTTGAACTGCCAAGAGTTGAAATGTAACAAGCATGCAACCTGTGCATTGTACTTCTCTCCTAGGATGAGCATGTGTAGTGTGGTAGACAAGAGTGCTGCTTTGCAGACCAACTTTCAGCAGCATGTCTCCTCTCTCTCTCTTTCTCTCTCTCTCTCTCTCTCTCTCTCTCTCTCACACACACACACACACACACACACACACACGACATCTGCTCAGTTAGCAAAGCCAGCAATACAATTTTGAAAATCCCATTTGAATCTGCCTATCTCCAAGCTCAAGGCAGCAAGTTCCCCATAGTGAATTCCTGGTTATTTGTTTACTCTGTTTTTAAATAACAAAACTAGCAATAATCCTCCCCTGGGAGCCCACTGCCTCCAGTCCCTATCAAGGACAAATCCAGGGATTATGGTGGGGAACATGTAGACACACTTGGAGATTGGTGCTCACACCCTAAGGGAGACAGAGCTTCACATCAGAAATGTGCATATTAACTGTTTCAGCTCTGTATGATTTGAGTTAGTCAAGTCATAACTTCACATCCTTATGATTGTGGAAGCAGGAAGTGTATAACAAATGATCATAAAACAAACAAACAAACAAACTGTGGTAGTTTGAATAAATGTCCCCCAATATATTCAGTGTTTTACTTTATAGTTTGCATCTGCAATCACCTTGCTAGAGGCAAGGTCACTGGGGGCCGATCTTAAGGTGTGGTGATGGTTTGAGAGTCCATTGTAAAGATATGCAAATGTGTCTAGCAGGAGTTCCTGAAGTCTGCTGTGTGACCTTTTGGCTGTAGTTAGTTTTGCTCTGTGTGCTGTGGTGGCTGGTTGGCTTTCTCTCTCTGCTTGGCCCTGTGAAGGCCAGTTGCTTCTCCTGCCATTATGGAACTTCCCCTGGATCTGTAAGCTTCAATAAATAATATCCCTTCCTCCATAACTGTGCCTGGTCTGGAAGTTCATCTCAGCGAACCTGAAGCTGTCTGCAACAGTAAAGTGGTACCGAGGAGTGTGGGGTGAGATGAACCTGACCGTGTGGATATTCGTCTTTTGGAACCTTTGTTTTGGAGGAATGGGCATGGACTTGGTGCTTGCAACTGAAGATGCCTTCTGGAGTGGTAAGCCAAGTTTTATGGACTATTCTGATGAGAGTTTGAGAATGCTAAGTGCAGATAGTACTGAACTTCGAGGCTTGGCTTATGAGGTTTCTAAGGGGAAGGAAAGACTGCAGAGGACTTTGTTGGAACTGGGCTACTGGCATAAGGGATGGCTACGTTCTGCTATCCAGGCCCAGAAAGTTTGATCAAGGTTAAATTTGTAATGGACTGATTGCTTGGCTAAAGATATCGGACTGAGATTTTAAGATTTTAAGTTTGAAAACCTGAAGCAAGTTAAAAGTAGAGGCACTGAGACTGGTTTTTAGCTGCTATTGTCAAACACATTAGCAATCTTAAGGAAGGTGGAAGGAAGGTGGCCTGACTTGATTTACATTAAAACAATGGAGAGGATGCCTGAGGAAAGACTGTTAAAAATGCAAATTCTTGGAAAGAGCTGACTGGAGAAGGAACCTGCTGTTCAAGGCTGTGGTTTATTTTGTCCCTGGATTAAGAATATGGCTGTGTCCTGTACACCTGGTATTAGTTTTGGAAGCATGAAAATGCATGGAGTGGTCATGAGTTGCACACGGTTCCAGGAGCCGCTGCTGAGATGTAGCATGAAGGCAGGGCATGAAGTCCCTGAGGAATAGGCTGGAAGAGCCTTTTGGAAGATGGACCGTGGTTTGCATGGAGACCTGAAGATATTTTGGATATACCAGGACTGTGCAAAAGGGCTACCATGGAGTGCAGTGTTAGCATGGGATGAAAGTTTTCCTGACGACTCTGCCCAGCTGGAGGGGCGGAATTTGAAAACCTGAAGACTGTCAGTCTCTGGTTATATTGAACTTGAACTGCAGAAGTTTGATGACTGCTGATGGTGGTTGAGTTTGCATTATTCTAGTCTCTCTTTGCTTTTACCAGTTAAAAATGTTTACTCTGTGCCTTTACATGTTGAAAGTATTTAACTTGTTTGATTTTACAGGACTCACTATCTTAAGTTGATCAAGACTGTGAGAACCTTTGAAATTGGACTGAGTACAATTTACAATGTGTGATAGTTATAAATCTATTGGGGCCAGGAGCTAAATATATTGGGGGCCAGGGGCGGAATGTGGTAGTTTGAATAAATGTCCCCAATATATTCAGTGTTTTACTTTATAGTTTGCATCTGCAATCACCTTGCTAGAGGCAAGGTCACTGGGGCCGATCTTAAGGTGTGGTGATGGTTTGAGAGTCCATTGTAAAGATATATGCAAATAGCAGGAGTTCCTGAAGTCTGCTGTGTGACCTTTGGCTGTAGTTAGTTTTGCTCTGAGTTGTGGTGGCTGGTTGGCTTTCTCTCTCTGCTTGGCCCTGTGAAGGCCAAGTCTGCCATTATGTGACTGGATCTGGCTCAATAAACAAGCAGTGTTTGTGATGGGAATACTTCATGTTGTGTAATATTCTCAATGTTTGTCTAAATTTCAGATATGCCAACACTTCCTTCCTGTTTTGCACTTGAGTGTCACATCATTGTATGCATCTGTCAGATTGACATGTGCTTTTCTTCTGCCTATGGTCAGGTTGTCTCAAGGATTTATCTGTTGTGAATCATGCAACCATGGAAATTTGTAAACATCTCTGAGATGATATTACTTTTCTTTTTCCTTTGAGATGTATCCATAAATGAACACTTTAGTTCCTATGGGGATCCTATTTTCAATTTTTGGGGGAGGAACACAACATATAGTGATTTATATGCACTATTTCTTTTGAATACAGTGTTCTTTATGTATCTGTTAGATATAATAGTCTTATTAAGTTATTTGGTCCTCTAATCCTTTAGTCATTTTCTGTCTGACAGCTTCTATCCATTTTTAAAGTGAAATATTGAATTCATCAACTCTTTGTCTAGAACTGTCGACCCTTTAATTCCATCAGACTTGGCTTCATGTATTTTGACAATCTCTATCGCTATGTGAATGTTCATAATAGTTAGGTTTTATTGCAATATAAAATGCTTTATTGTGTGCAATTTTGGTCTCTTAAACTTTTTGAATTAAAGGCAGTTTTGTCTGATATTAGAATAGCCCTCCTTGCTCTCTGTCGATTTTACCTTCATGGAATATCCTTCATCATTTCAATCTCTAACACTTCTCTTACAGATAACATACAGGAGCATCATTTTTTTCTTTACAAATCAATTATACTGATAGTAGTATTGTTTAAAAACTTAAAATATTTACCTGTATAGAATTATTAAGGGATGTTTATTTACCACTTAGTCATTTCTGTATGCCCTCCAGCTCTTTTGTTTCTCATTCCCTGCATTCTTTTCCTCTTTTGTATTCATTTTTGGAATGGAAATTTTTTTAATATATATTTTTTATTTATATTATTCTGATTTTACATTCATAGTTTTGGTTCCATTGTCCTCCTCCCTGTCCTACCACTTTCAAAAGGACCCTCATCAATGGGGAATGTGGGTCATGCATTGTGAGGTTAGTCAAGAGTTCTGGGTGGTAGGCCCCAGTCTCTGTGCATAATGCCCCAACTTGTGACTCTAACAATCTTTCCACCCCCTCTTCCGCGAGTTTCCCTGAGCCACATTGGGGTCATTTTAGTTCTGTTTCAGTGATGAGGTTTTGGGAACCTCTGTGTCTCTGGATATCTGGCTTAGTTGGAGTTGGATGTTCTCTGTGTTTATCTCCTTCAGCCTTTTTCTGGTGTGATCGCCATGAACGTTAAACTCTTGCCCTTCCCCTGTGTTTTTCTATGATTTCAGCTGGGGCCCTGGTGAGGTGTGGTTAGCTGATCCTCCCTTCAGGTTAATTGTCCACCTGAAAAAAGATAAGCAAATTCTCCAACGGAGAGAGAAGTTAGTACTAGATAGAAGGGATGACCTTATATGTTTTGGAGGGAATTTTATATGTGTTGGCTCTCTTCTAGCCCACATTTGGTGGTTTCTTGCTCTTGGAGACCAGATACAAGAAATTTTTTTTAATTCATTTTATTTATTCTTATACATTTGTTTTTGGTTGTCATGAAAATTACATTATAATCCTAAAATTATAATGCTGTAATTTGATTTTATATAAGTTTAGATTTAATAACATATAAAGCTAATTTATTTTACATTTTACACATCTCTATTCTTCCAAATGACTTTTGTTTTTTGGTTTGCTCAGTTTTTGAAATAGAGTATGGCTCCTGTGGTCTAAGCTGACACTGTACTTGTTATCCTTGTGCCTCAGTTTCCCAAGTGCAGGAATTACAAGCACATGAACTTTCCAATGCTTGATGTCACAAAGTATACCTTATACATTATGTACCTTCCAAAATGAATTGAAACTTCTTATAAGTATTAGTTGAAGTAATGTAGAAAGGGCAATAAGAAGCTTGAAACCAAGACCACATGAAACAAGTATTCTATAATCAACACATGCATACTTTCATTTTCTTAAACTTGCAATCAAAAAGAAATCCCACTGTGGGGTGACATTGCTATAAAACCAGCTATTGTAGTTACTCATTCTTTTTCACTTTATGAGATCTTTAATATTTCCAGATATACATTATTAATATCTTGAGTCTTTGCCTTTGTCCTGGGCAGGACAATCTTAAACATTTCTTATACAGAGAACTAGTTTTAATGAATTCCTTTAGTTTTCATTTATCCACATATATGTTAATGCCCCTCACATTTAAAGAATATATATTTTTTTATTTTATTTTTATTTTATTTATTTTTGGAGAGAGACAGAGAGTGAGAGGGAGACAGATAGAGATGAGCGCACCAGCAGTCTCTCAGCTGCTGCGAACGAAATCCAGATGTGTGCGCCCCCTTGTGGTCAAGTGTGGCATTGCGCCCTTGGGTCACTGCATCTTGCTAAACGTGGGACCTGGAGATTGGAACCGCTGGAGAATGGAACTAGCGTTCTTAGGCTTAAGAGGCAGGCGCCTTAACTGCTAAGCCACCTCTCCAGCCCTTAAAGAATATTTTATTATTAGATAATAGAGTTCTTGATTGACAAGTTTAAACAATTATTGTTTTATCACATTGTAGCAGACAGCTTCAGGTTTGCTGAGATGAACTTCCAGACCAGGCACAGTTATGGAGAAAGGGATATTTATTGGAGCTTACAGGTTCAGGGAAAGTTCCATAATGGCAGAAAAAGCTGGCCTGCCTTCACAGGTCCAAGCAGAGAGACAGAGAACAAAACAATAGCCAAAAGCCTCACAGCACCCCTCAGGAACTCCAGCTAGGCACACTTTGCATATCTTTAGATTGAAATCCTAAACCCACCACCACACTTTAGGGCTGGACCCTAAGATCCGTCCAGTGACTCTGCCTCCAGCCAGGTGACTGCAGATGCAAACTACAAACTAATAAAACACTGAATATATTGGGGACCATCTATTCAAACTACCACATTCTTCCCCTGGCCCCCAATAGATTTATAACTATCACACATTGTAAATTGTACTCAGTCAAGTTTCAAAGGTCCCCACAGACTTGACCAACATAAGATAGTGAGTCCTGTAAAATCAAACAAGTTAAATACTTTCAACATATAAAGGCGCAGAGTAAATATTTTCAACTGGTATAAGGAATAGCAAGGAGAGACTACAACAATGAAAACTCAACCACCATCACAAACATCAAACTTCTGCAGTTCAAGTTCAATATAACCCGAGACTGACAGTCTCTAGTTTTCCAATTTTGTCCTTCCAGTTGGGCAGAGTAGCCAGGGAAAACTTCAATCCCAGGAAACAGTGCACTCCATGGTAGCTCTTTTGCACAGTCCTGTTATGTCCAAAATGTCTTCAGGTGTCCAGGTAAACCAATGGTGCATCTTCCAAAGGCTCTTTCAGCCTATAAGGACATTACGCCCTGCTTCATGCCACATCTCAGCAGCGGCTCCTGGAACCATGTTCAATTCATGACCACTACATGCATTTTTTCATGCTTCCAAAACTAATACTAGGTGTGCAGGACACAGACATATTCTTAATGCAGGGACAAAATAAATCATAACCTTGAAAACTGGGTTCCTTTTCCAGTCAACTCTTTCCAAAACAGTTTGCATTTCTAATAGTCTTTCCTCAGGCATACTCTCCATTGTTTGAATGTAAGGTAATTGGGCCACCTTCCTTAATATTGCTAATGTGTTTGACAATAGCAGCTCTAGTAATCTAAAACCAGTCTCAGTGCCTCTAATTTTAACTGGCATGAGGTTTTCCAACTTAAAATCTTTAAGTGTCTCAGGCCAATATCTTTAGCCAAGCACATCAGTCCATTATAAATTTCACCTTGATCAAACTCTCTGGGCCTGGACAGCAGAACATAACCATCCCTTATGCCAGTAGCCCAGTTCTAACAAAGTCCTCTGCAGTCTTTCCTTCCCCTTAGAAAGCTCATAAGCCAAGCCTCAAAGTTCAATACTGTCTGCACTTAGTATTCTCAAACTCTCATCAAAATAGTCCATAATAGTTGGCTTACTACTCCAGAAGGCATCTTCAGTTGCAAGCACCAAGTCCATGCCTGTTCCTCCAAAACAAAGGTTCCAAAAGACGAACATCCACATGGTCAGGTTCATCTCACCCCACACTCCTCAGTACCACTTTTAATGTGGTAGTTTGAATAAATGGCCCCCTATATATTCAGTGTTTTATTAGTTTGTAGTTTGTATATGCAGCCACCTGGCTGGAGGCAAAGTCACTGGGCAGATCTTAGGGTCCAGCCCTAAGGTGTGGTGGTGGGTTTAGGATTTCAATCTAAAGATATGCAAAGTGTGCCTAGCAGGAGTTTCTGAGGGGTGCTGTGAGGCTTTTGGCTATTGTTTTGTTCTCTCTCTCTATCTCTGCTTGGGCCTGTGAAGGCAGGCCAGCTTTTTCTGCCATTATGGAACTTTCCCTGAACCTGTAAGCTCCAATAAATATCCCTTCCTCCATAGCTGTACCTGGTCTGGAAGTTCATCTCAGAGAACCTAAAGCTGTCTGCTATACACATCAATTAAAATAGCCCATTTCTTTAGAATTCAGATTTTCTGATGAGAACTTTCTCAGTGGTCTATGGAGCAGCTCTTCTTACAAGCTGACAGACTTATCTCTTTTTTTTTTTTTAATTTTATTTATTTACTTATTAGAGACAGAGAAAGGAATAGATAGAGAGTGAGAGAGAGAATGGGCACCCCAGGGCCTCTAGCCACTGCAAACAAACTCCAGATGCATGTACCACCATGAACATCTGGCTTACATGGGTCCTGGGGAATCAAGTCTCGAACAAGAGTCCTTAGGCTTCACAGGCAAGCACTTAACCATTTAAGCTATCTCTCCAACCCCCTGACTTATCATTTGCTACTTTCAAAGTTCTGTCTTTGGCCTTAGACTTTGAAAGATTGGTATGATGCTTCTGCCTGGATCTCTTTAATTCATGTCACCTATAGCTTGTGGAATTTTGGAATTTACGTGATCAGATTAATGAAAATTCCACCCAATATTTCTACAAATATTCTATTTGCCCCAAATCACTTTCTTCCTTTGAATTCCAGCAGTGTTTATACAGGAAGCTTAATGAGCTTCCCATGGGGCCCAGTAGACTGACTATTCACTTGGCCTGTGTCCTTTTCCATTCTGCTCCACAGAAGGTTTCCATTGTCTTGACATCAGTGGGCTGACTTTATTTTTGGTCTTCTTAGATTTGCTTCTGAATGAAGAATCTGATTTTTTTTTTTTTAATTATTCTACTCTTCAACTCCAGAATATCAACTTATTTTCACTTTGGCTTTTCTCTCTTTGTTAATGTATCTAGCTTGTTTGAGCATGATTTTTTATTACTTTTTATACTGTTTTTACCTCTTCCTTTCGTTATATCTGCATCTTGAACAAAAGTCTTTGTCTACCATGTCTGTCATGACAAAGGAAACTGACACTCCAATTCTGGCTCTACTCTTCTATGATCAAAGCAGTGATTGATTATCAGAGCACAAGTCCTAGTACCTAACATTGTCATAGGACTCATGCACTCCTGCTAGACGATGGCAGTCACTGTCTGATATTGTACTAAGATCTAAGATGACTGAAATTAGCATATTGTTACAGTCTAAGAGTTCCTCTCAATGTCAAATAGTTCTAGAGTTCTTCAATAATGACTTCAGATAGCCATAGTCAGTGTGTTATTTTCTAAGCAATTCTTCACTTTCTCCCACCTAAATATTTTTTTTTATGTAAACCATAAATGAATACACATAATCACACAATATGTGAACTATAGGAAAAACATGGAATCTGATTATTTTCTTATTGTAACTGGATTTATAATCCAATAGTGCATTTGTGATGCTTAGACAATATTCAACAATATAAAAGCAGAAATAATACTATATATAACTTCTTCTGTTAAAAAATGCAACCTATTACAGGTTTGACCTATTTAACTGTCATTGTCATCTTGGTTTTACTTGTTGTCTTGCTTTGTCTGAACAGTGCCAGGTCTCAAACCACAGGCTTTGCATAGATTTGAGTAGGTACTCTCCCCCTGAGCTGTATCCTCATCATATTTCATTGATTTTACTATTAATTAATTTGTGTTAAAATATGATTTACTTATGGATAAATGATCAACAAAAACAAAGCTTAAAAAAGCTTGACAGGCAAAAATGTAAGACTTTTATTTTAATGTATTATTTAAAATATTTACACATTGACTTTTAAAATGATTTCACAATAAATTAAAAGTACAGGGATGGAGAGATGGTTTAGTGGTTAAGGTACAAGCTAAAGAACCCAGGTTCAATTCCCCAGGGCCCACATAAGCCAGATGTACAAGGTGGTATATGCATCTGTAGTTCATTTGCAGGTGCTAGAGGCCATGGCATGCCCATTCTTTCTCTCTCTCTCTCTGTCTCTCTGTCTCTTGCTTTCTCTCTCATAAATAAATAAATAAATAAATAAATAAATAAATAAATAAATACAGCCCATGTGTACAAAAAGGCTAAGAAGAACATAGGAAATGATTCCCCAACGAATGATGTGCACAAAATTTTATAAAATGAAAAAAAAAAGTTGGACAATAATAATTGACCAAGGAAAACAGAAAATAAAGGGGATCCTATATATCTTTAGGAGGAAAACTATAGAAAGCAGACATACCTCACAAGTCTGAAGACACTCACCAACTAAAAGTAACCAGCATTTCTAAAGGTACAGGTTATAGAATACAGACAAACCCCTTATATCACACAATAATCAGCTGGTAGCTTCTGCTATAGTTTCAAGGGACTCAGGAAATCCATTTCCAGGGAAAGTAAGGGATTGGTTTCCTGAACTTTGAGCACACTTAAGGTGAGAATTAGTACCATGATATTCTTAGATCAACCCTAATATATTATCACCTTGTGGGATTAAATAAGCTATATTTTAAAATTAAAATAATTCATTAACTTAATTGCCTCTTCAATTAAAAGTGCTAGGAATGAGAGAGTTCTGCTTAGTTTCAGAAAACAATAGAGAAAAAAAAGCATCATCAAAATATGAGGAATGAGTTTATATTTTTGATTGTCCAAAGTACAATAAAACAGATAAAATGTGGCTTGATTGAGATGCTAGGTTCTCTTAGTATTGAATTTGAGCTCTATGATGATAACATCCATAGATCAAGGCAGGAGAAATTGGAGAAGCCATTCCTGCTTAATAACAGCTCATCTCTGGTGGTTATAGAATAGTAATTCAGGAGAAAGCCTTCATCTGCAGTCACATGCTCAGAAGAAAATATCTCTATTACACAGCCTCATCGATTCACATTAGAAAACTAGAAGGGATCTGAGATATCATTTAAGCCAACATCTAACCTAATTGAGAAGTCTCTTCTAAAATATTCCTGACAGTGTACCTAGTGCACTTGGTCATTTTTAGTATCTACCATATTAAGCACAACCCTTTCTCTTATCTTGTTGATGATATATGTGATTTTCCTTACTAGTGCCTATTTGTATCATGTTGATTCCCATCAGTTAATCTCAGCTCATTGCTAATAACCTATTTAAAGCAATTACATTGGTCTTATAATAAATACATGTTGCTCTTTTTATATCCAACATCAATATTTAAACCATTTGACCACTTCTAGTAAATACTTAATTTATGAATACTTACAATCCTTATTTACCTTCCCTCAATTAATTATTGCTTATTATTTTTCTTTAAAAACTTGAGGTAAAGGAATTAAAAATGAAAACTTCCAAATTGATCAAAACAATGTTTTTAATCTTCCTTGTTTTTTAGTAGTAAACCTGGCCTTTAATTTTACATTTAAAATTTGAGGGGCTGTAGAGATTTCTCAGTGTTTACAGGCACTTCCTTGCAAAGCCTAATGGCCTGGGTTTGATTGTCTAGCACCCATGTAAAGCTAAATATACAAAGTGTTGCATTCATCTAGAGTTCATTTGCAGTGGTAAGAGTGTTCCTGGTATACCCATTCACACATTTGCACTTTCTCTTTCTCTCTCTCTCTCTCTATTAAATAAATAGTAAATAAGATATTTTAAAAAATCTGATTACTTATTTTGAAGACCAAATCATATTATTCTGTCTTCTGATTTTTCAAATCATTAAGACTTTAAAACTTTCAAAAAATGGATCCTGATTTAACAGAGATTTTTTAGTTAGCATTTATCCTAACTTTGTTTTTCAGGATGGCACAGCATTTTCCCTTACCTTTTACTTATTATTCATCTAACATTGTCAAAATCTCAAGACTACAATATAACCTTGTATTTATCACCCATTTCATTTATTTGAATTTTAATTAATTAACTTATTTATTATTTATTTATTTATTTATATGTGTGTGTGTGTGTGTGTGTGTGTGTACATGTGAGTGTGTGTGTGTGAGTGTGTGTATGGGTATACATATCAGGGTCTTTTACCACTGCAAATGGACACCTGTTGGGCTTTATGTGGGAGGCTTTGGAATTAAACCTGGGTTAGCAAGTTTTGCAAGCAAATCCCATTAATCACTGAGCCATTTCTCCAGGCCTTTCTTACCCATTCTTAAATGTAATAAGTCAAACTTACATAATGTCCACGAAAACAGGAAAGATCTTTCCTAGTGCTTATTTTGGACAGTTCTATTTCCATAGTAGGGGCTATGAAGCAGACATGTGACATGTGTATATAGAACCTACATAGCCTTCACGGCTTCATATTCATCCTTTAAGAACATCTATCAAGTAGCCTTGGATATATTGAAATATACCACACATATTTTTACATCTTCTTAAAATCAATTTTATTAAAAACCTTGACAGAAATATTGTAATATTGCTATTGAAAGTTTTTAAATTCTTAGTTTATTGGAAACAAAACCATATATAAAATTTTAGTAGGGGTGTGTGTATGTGTCTCTCTGTGTGTGCACATGTGCTATATGTATGGAAATCTATCACATTTTTCTTTCTTTTAAAATGCTTAAAGGGATTATTTAATGATTAATTGACCTTTTCAAAAGGAATCAAGGTTAAGGAATACAGCCATAATTCTCAGCATGTAGCTTTCTGTCCCTGTGAACATGGATGCAGGCTTTTGTACTTCTTCCTAGAACTTCATTGTGCCATTTGCCCTGATTGTTTTTGTAATTTCTGCATGACACTGAAATTAGACTTATAAGACTTTTCACTTAAATTTTCCCATGTCGTTCTTCCAATTTCTTGGTCTTTAGTGGACTGTTTAATTTTTTATAGCTATTTTGTCCTTTCCAGTTTGAGTATCTGTTTTTCTTCTTTATTAATGAAGATAGAAAAACATGGGCTCCTTGCTACTCAGATGACAGAATGTGTCCCCAAGGATAATGCCATTTTATTTATTTATTTTTTGAAAGATGTGAGAAAGGATAGACAATGCTTGTCAGGTTCAAATTTTTAAGTTAAGATTTTTCTTGGGAATATTCACATGGTTTGTGGCCATTTGGTTCTCAAAGTTCCTGGCCCCTTCAGAACCTAGATTCCCTTACCATCTTCCTGAGTGCACAATCTCTCTCTCTCATACACACACTGAAAAGTATATGTTCTTTCAGTTCTGTGAGAAAATGTCTTAGCCATAACACAAGGATGTTTTTCATCAATCATCCCTGGGCATCCCAGGAGACTTTAGCTCCCAGTCTCAGAAAAGTTGATAAGGCAACCATTCTTTCTCTCCTGGTTGTGAGACCCTGCATATTGTCATATTACTTTACTCCATGGAAGACTAACCTTTGCTTTCCCAGTACCCCTGCAGGATTCACAGGCAGGGGAGTTTGATCTATTCCTGGCTTTGCAGTTATATACAATAAGACACCCCTGCAAGCTAATTACTTTGGCAACCAAAGTTCTATGGCAATTTTGACAGGCATCCATGGGGGGCACCATAATGCATTTTAAACATGTGTACATAAGGGGTTAAAAGCTACACAGAGAGGAGCAAAGCCTGTGGGGGAGGACACTGCAGGTGTGTGGTTAACAAGGAACTAATTGGGTAACCAGACAGGGGGAGAAGCAAGCATAAAGCTGGTCAGCAGGCTGTGTAGAACTCCAGCAGTCAGCTGGTACTGAGCCCTTGAGGAGCTGAAATAAAGACAAGTTGATCTGGAATCTATTTTTTTGCTGTGATCTTTGCTATAAACTGCAAATTGGGACTTGACAGCTTTTCTCACTGCCTGTTGCTTTATTTCAGGTGGTATTGTTTTGAACAAACACAGAGCTGACATTCTGGATGCATAGCTTGGTGTCTTGCATCCAGCCAAGATTGTGTGTCAACTTTGCCCTGCATGTTGTTCTTTCTTAATGATCTTTGGATGTTGAGAGTGAGGCAGTAGATACTGAAGCGAATGTTGGCCTGCTAGTCAGGAGATTAGATTCTAAACCCAGGGGTGTGCACAAGAGGGTTAGTTCCAGCCAGTTATCCCACTTCTATGTTCCCACAACTTCCTAATCTACAAAAGAGTGAGGTTTTGTATATCTATCTTGTAAACCTATTTAATTGTCAAGGTTTTTACTTTTGTTAAGCTTTAAAAATAAAATTTTTATTGTCCTTTGATTCAGGATCCAAAAGATAGAGTAAGTGATATGAAGATCCAGAGTAGAAGGTGTTTTCTAGGCTCAAAAACTCTTCCAAATGTAGCTCAGTTAGGTAGTGTAGATTGTTGGGACCATTTCTGGATTTGCTGGCATGAGGATGCAACAGACCATAGAGGTATTGCAGGTCTCAAAGGGTTGTACTGTGCTAGGAATACTTATGTGCCCCAAATTCTTTTGTTAAAACCCTGACCCTCACAATCATAGCCTTAGCATGTCAGTCATGGAGAAGTGGATATGTCATGATAGGAGAACGCCCATAAATAAAGAAGGTTCAGTACGAGCTGTAGCACTATTTTATACTATATGAAAACAGATACTTAGGTACCGTCTGTGAGCCAGAAAGCAGGTTCTTACCCAAACTTAAATTGGCCTTGAATTTGGACTTCCCAACTCCCAGAAGTGTTAAATGTGGATTTTTGCTATTCATGGGAAGTCCAGGAGGTGAGGGAAGCCCATCTGGGAGATGATGGATGGGAAGTGGCAGGCAGAGCAATTAATTGAGCTCATGGTTGGTTCCATGTAGAACAGGTTTCTGTTCAAGAGGGCAAATATACTGATTAGACTAATTTGGAGATTGGGTAATGGGAACAATTTTTAAAATAAACCTTTATTATAGCCAACTTGTAGATATCCTGGAAAGAAAGACAGAGAGACAAGTCTTAGTGGACAGAAAGGGAATGTTTTAGATTTGAAAAAACAATATAGTTAAAAATAACCCTGACTGTTATGTGTCACATGTTGTGATTGATCACATGGAATTTTTCCTACCACAAGGTACATGTGTTAAGGATTGATTCTCTGTTACAGGATTGGATCATTCAGAGGGGATTGGATCCTGAGGACTCTGCACTCATTACTGATCCCATACATTGATAAATTCACTAGTGGAAAGACATATTGAGGGGAGGTTACTCTTTAGAAGGTAGGGCCTCATTGAAAGAAGTGGGTCACTGAAGTCATACCTGTGAGAGGCAATCTTGGTCCTGACCCCTTTTTCATTTTAGTTCTGCTCTTCACCTGTCCTGCTATGCCCTCCCTCCTGCCACTGTGTTTTCTTTGTCATATTTTCTCTGCCTCATCTTAGGCGCACAGTGTTACATCCTAGGAATTAACTGAGTTCTCTGACACTGTAAGCCAAAATAAATCTTTCCTCCTTTTAACTTGTTTCCCTTAGGTATTGGGCACAGTTATGAAACCCTGACTAATGTATATAGGATCAACTCAACTTCATTTATTTCATTGACTGTTAAATAATGATAGGGCATATATTCAGAAGAAAAGGATGCTTAAAAAGTCAAATTCCCAAGCTGAAGGAAAAGGCATGCTCACTAATGTCTGCTTTTAATTTAATCCAAGATATAGATCTCTATTTGTATCTGAGACAAATGAGTTAGCATAAAAGAAATATGAATCAACAGTTTAAGATGGAAAATGCACACAATCTTTAAATGTTTTTAACATGAACACCAAAGAGTTAAAATTATGGTACACCATGAACACAGGGCTTAAAGTTGGACACCTAACTATTTGCCAATGTAGTATTTTTCCCTATTGGTCAACTCACAGTTATTGGCATGAAATTTACTGGCTGTAATACTCATCTGGATTAATTAGTGATGCCCTTATAGTTGTTGAAGACATTTCCAGGCTATTAGAATAGGCATCGTTGGCATATGAGTTGGTCACCTCAACCCTGTAACCTTGCTAGATTGTACATTCACATGTGGAAAGTGATAGTTCTAATTCCATTCTAACCCTACAGCTCTGAAATATGTAGTAAGAATAACATTTTTCTAACATGAGGTTATTATGATAGTTTGGAAAGAGGGGAAAAGGTAACTTTTAATGACAAGATTAATAACATGCAAATTGCAGCCATATAACTTTTATTTTAAAGAACTTACCTCATCTGTACTGATTTTTATGAAGAACCAAATTGCAATTCTTAAAAGAATTTTAAAATCAGAATCTTAATTCGAAGCTGTCTTTCTCCACCCACTTCCATTCAAGTTTGAACTCAGGGGGAAGAAAGAACATTTTTTAATAAGGCTTAGAATTAAATTCAAACATCAAGTTCTATAGTTTGAAGACATTTTACCCATTTTAACAATAGTAGTACAGATGCTTTAGTAATTCATTGAGAACAGTGATTTCTTTAGATTACTTTTAGAAAAGTTCAACTTCTGAATTAAATAGGCTGGGAGAATTTTTTAATATAAAAGTAGAGGTAGTCAACAGGATTTATAATATGATATTTTAAAATTTCAATTTCTATTTCTCAGTAGACAATACCATCAAATTGAGCCTATATCTATTCTTATTTCCACAAAATATCCTTTTGAATTGCTTCTTTGTCTTTGCCACGAGTTGAATCTATGGTACATGCTTTTCCAAGAAACCAAACACCTGTTTTCTTCCCTCTTTCTCTGATCTAACCTAATAATTCAAGTTAAGTAATTCATTTCCTGGAATTATACTTGAAAAGCAAACATTGAATTCTCTCATATATTGTCTTTCATGCTATTTTCATTGCTTTCTATAGAGTGTGTGTCATTATGTTTGTGGCTGGATAAGAACAAGTACAGA